>CAWUFW010002132.1:0-1200000 GCA_963921515.1 Calotriton arnoldi | reverse complement strand
GTATAACTGTATAATGAGTAAATGGCAGTGTGATTGATTCTTTCGGTGACTGACTAGGTGTGTGAGTAACACTATGAGTGAGTGGCGGTGTGTGAGTATCTGTATAGGTTTATGAGTGCATAGATCAGTGGCTATATTGATGAGTGACTGCGTGGATGAGTGACTATGGGTGAGTGGATGTGTGTGTAGACCTATGAATCAGTGAGTGGGTATGTACTAACTGGAATTGGTGTGTCTATGGTTCGAGAATGGTAGTTTGTATTTTAGAGTAGGTGTATGAAAGGTTATATTAGAGTGTGAGGAGGTGCATCAGATATTAAGAGGATGATGTCATCAGTGATGTCACTGACCATGTCATGAGTGATGTAATATGTGACGTCATCAGCAGTGCATTGCAGGGGGCGCGAGTTATAGTTGGCTCAACTAACTATAACGGCCGAATTTCTCTGGTTTTGTACGAGTGAAATGTCCAACTAACTATAACGTCACTGAAACCTGTGGTTTTTTCAGTGAATTTCTAAGGTTTTTCAAATGCTAATTTCTAACTATAACGTCCCTGAAACCTATGTTTTTTCAGTGAATTTCTAAGGTTTTTTAAATGCTAATTTCCAACTATATCGTAGTAGTCATGTTTGCAGAGTGGTGCAGAAAGGGGCCTGGGCCTCCGACCAGCGCTCAGGAATTCCACTGCGTAAGACTTACAGGAGGTACCAGGAGGGCTACTTGGCCCCCAAAGTCCCTCAGGAGTAAAGTGGACTTTATCCCCCAACCAGTACTGTGCCAGGAGGCGCGTTTGCAGAGTGGTGGAGAAAGGTGAGCATGGCCTCCGAAGACCTCTTAGCAATCCCACTGTGTGGGACTTACTGGAGGTAACAGGAGGGGTAGTTGGCCCCCAAGGACAACCTTGGGGGCCAACTACCCCTCCTATTACCTCCAGTAAGTCCCACACAGCAGGACTGCTAAGTTCTCATAGCAGGCCACACACCCTTTCCCCGCCACTCTCTTGGATGGGGATTAAAGTCCCCTTCGCTGCTGGGGGTCTTTAGGGGCCAACTAGCCTACCTGATACCTCCAAGTATGCCCCAGATAGTGGGATTGCTGACAGGTGGACACAGGCCATGCCCACTTTCTACACCACTCTGCAAACGCGCTTCCTGGCATGCTCTTGGTACGGAGATGAAGTCCCTTTGCCTCCTGAGGGTCCCTGGGGGCCAACTAGCCCTCCTGTTATCTCTAGTAAGCCCCACACAGCTGGATTGCTGAGAGTGGTCTGAGGCCACGCCCCCTTTTTGCACCACTCTGCAAACTCGCCTCCTGGCGCACTGCTGCTCAGGGTATGAAATCCACTTTAGTCCTGAGGTCCTCAGGACACAAGAGCACCTCTTCGCCCCACCAGCAATGCGCCAAGAGGCGTGTTTGCAGAGTGGTGTAAAAAGGGGCATGGCCTCAGACCACCTCTCAGCAATCCCACTGTGTGGGGCTTACTGGAGGTACCTGGTGGGCTAGTTGGCCCCCAGGGACCCTCAGGATTCAAGGGGGCTTAATCCCCCAACCCAGAACGTGCCAGGAGGTGCGTTTGCAGAGTGTTGTAGGGAGGAGGCGGGGCCTCCGGCGAGATGCCGGCTTCTTCTTCTCTTAATATTTTTTGGGCCCTGGGGACCCCATCCCCCAGGGCCTGAGCCATTTTCTTTTTTTTTTTAAACCGGGAAAGGTGACGTGCGGCCCACCTCCTGAGGCCTTTTTCGGCCCCGGGGACCCCATCCCCCGGGGCTTTGCCTCTTTTTCAAACTTTTTTTAAATAACTTTATGGGGGGGCCGCGTGGCCCCCCTTCCCTTGGCCACTTTTGGCCCCGGGGACCCCATCCCCCAGGGCCTGGCCTCACGTTGGGGACCGCGGGGGAACCCCAATGACTCCGCTGTCCCTGCCGGCTCCCCACCTCCTGCAGGAGCCGGCATTGCTTTTGGACAAGGGGAGCTGCTGACATGCAGCTCCCCTTGCCCAAAAGCAATTCTGCTTTGCTTCATGGAAGCGAGAGCAGGTTTCCTGCTCTCGCTTCCATGAAGCAAAGCAGATGTTTGCTATGGCGGGCGGGAGCCGTGCTCCCGCCCTGTCATAGCAAACTGCAATGTCCCGGGGGTGGGCTCTCCGGGACATTGCTGGAGCCAGCCCTGGGGGGTGGCAGTCCCTAGGGCCATGGAGGGCTCCAGGAGGGGGGGCGCATGGCCCCCCTCCCAACAAGTATGTAGCCCTGGGGAGGTGGTAGTCCCCGGAACTGGGGGTCCGCAACGGACCCCCGTATTTGAATAATTAGTGCCCCGGGGAGGTGGTGGTCCCCGGGGCAGTGTGGGGGGGCAGGAGCCCCCCCATACTTTCTCTTAATTTTTGAAGCCCTGGGGAGGTGGCAGTCCCTGGAGCTTGGGGGGGCCCATGAGGCCCCCTGCCTTAAATAAATAAAAGCCCCGGGGAGGTGGCGGTCCCCAGGGCTTGGGGGGGCCCGCAAGCCCCCCACCCTAAATAAATAAAAGTCTCGGGGAGGTGGCAGTCCCCGGGGTTGCGGGGGGGGCGCGTGCCCCCTGCACATAATTAATAAAGCCCCGAGGAGGTGGCCGTCCCCGGGGCCCGTGTGGCCCCCACATATATTTGGCACATTGCCCCCAGGACCTGGCCCACCCGGGGGCTTATTAAAACTAAGCACGGGATACTGTGCTTTGTTTTTTTTCTGGCGGAATTCGCAAATCCCACTGAATTTGTTTTAACAAAAATGCTTTTTTTCGCCCTGGGGGTCCCTGTGGGACCCCCTGACCAGGCCTAAGGGGTCAGGGTGTTTCTAACCTGCCCCCTTTTCTTTTTTCTTTAATAGTTTTCTTACCTTTTTGCTTGTGACTCGGTTCTACCCAGTCACAAGATGGCTGCCAAAACTTCCTGGTTGGAAGTGTTGGCAGCCAATCAGAAACAAGCTCGTGATCGGGAAGGTTCAGCCAATCAGATTTCACAATTCTCAAATATCGATATCTGTAAATCTTTAAATTTCTCAAAAACTACTGAACAGATTTACACCACTTAAAGAAAAGCGTGCTTTCTGGACCAAAAGCTACCTTTTTGCCAAATTTGGTGTAATTCCGTTCAGCAGTTCAGGCTGTAGCCGTGTCTAAAGTTTCATATGGAAATTAACATCGAGAAAACACGTTTTGGGACCCCCCTTTTATCTCGGCCCCCGCTTGACAAATCACCCCGAAACTTTTAAGACAACAGCTGACCTGAGCGGGCCATTAGTTTTGAAAATTTCACGAAGATTCGTCAACCGGTGACAAAGATATTGGCAAAGGAAAAAATGCTTTTTGAATAGAAACAAGTTCTAACTATAAGTACCTACTGTCGACCGCCAGTAGATTATATACACCTGAATGCACCAAATCTGGGTTCGTCGTCCGTCTTTTTTCCAAGCAAGGAGAAGTGCAAAGCGGAGTGTGGCGATATATATATATATATATATCCAAACAATGAGGGTCAATTCCAGGTGTGCTCTCTGCGGGTGCTAGCGGAGGGCTAAACCCTAAAGCCCAGCCTAAAGTACGCTACACTTAGTGATTCCTGTATTCCAATTTTAATTTAGAACAGCACTACTCCACCAACGCGTTTCGACCTCCCAGGGTCTTTTTCACGGTGAGTTGGTCTTTTTTTATTTTTTATTTATACTCGCTCCATCCTCTGCCCATTATGATGGGAGTTGTAGTTTTATGAAAAACGTAGCATGTTATACTATTCAAAGCATGGCATTTTCCTTTTCATTTTTATACGAAACAAACATTGCTTTTTCTACAATGGTGTTTTTGTGCAAAAGATCTCATTGGAACCCAAGAATTAATGGCGGGGACAATATGCCACCAGTTCGCAGATTTTCAATTACCAATTGGTGTCACGGGTATATTTACTAATGCATACTCGGTTTAGTACCATCAAGAGCCCATACAGAATAAAATCTTTAAATATAATCTGCATCTTCTTGTTTTGTGTCAGGTACACTTTAGGCTAAAAATAGCTCAACCTTCGTTTTGGTTTAGTACCAATGGCTCTGAATACCCAATGAAATAGTTTCCAAAATTACTTTTCAATCTCAATTTGTCCGCTGTAATGTAGGTAAGTCCCCCAATGATAATTTACAAATGCACAAAGAGATCCTCATCCATGTTAAGGCCTGTCGGTACCTTAGTTTTAAGTCTTATTATGTATTGTGATTCCAGCTGTCTTAGTTTTCTCGTTCTGTCACCCCCACGTTCATCTGGTGGGATTGTATCTAGGTCAAAGTAACTCATTGATCTCCAATCTACATTTTGACATTGAATCAGGTGTCTCGCTGTGGCGTAATTGGCATCTTTGTTCTTGCTCTAATATCCTCTTTTTAAGCATGCACGTCATACTTCCAATATATTGCGAACCACAATGCATTGGATCACATATACTGCATATGTCGTCTTGCATGTAATATTGTGTTTTATGGGTATCGTCTTTCCATCTTTGTCAATTACTTCTTTCTTGTTCTCTCCAATTTTGCAGGCTTTGCAGATGTTACATTTTGTGAACCCTTTTCTAGCATCCATTAGCCAATTTTTGGTTGATGTTGTTGTAGTTGTTTGTAAGTGACTTCGAACTAACTTAACTTTCAGTGAGTGAGTTTTCTTATAGGTCACTGACGGCCAGGTGCCTAAAAGATCTCCTATGTCAGGATCTTTGTTGAACAGATGCCAATGTTTCTGTACTACATTTATGATCTTTTTACTCTCTTTGCTGTACTGTTAAGATCAACCTTGGTGCTTCTTGATTTTCCTTCTCTGTCTCATCAATTTTCTTTTTAGTGATTCATGTTTCAGCATGAGTTTTCGTTCTCGCTTTTTCCAGGCAGGTGGTGAGTTCCTTTTGTTTATATCCTCTCTTTTTCATCCTTGATATTGTTTCTTTGAACTGATGTTCTGCATCTTCATCCTTGGAACAGTTCCGACGCATTCTTATTAATTCCCCATAAGGGATGCTGTTTAGCAGGGACTTAGGATGGAAACTTTCTCCATGGAGTATGCTATTAGTCGCTGTCTTTTTCCTAGAAAGCGTTGACTGAATTGTTCCTGCTTCTATATAGATATGTGTGTCCAGGAAATCTATATTCGATTGACTAGTTGTACATGTAAATGATAGTCCAATGCTATTCTGATTCAGTTGGTCAAAATATTCCATGAAGTCGTTTGTATAGATAGATAGATATATAGGTATATATATACACACAATTCCATGCCAAACAATTTCACAACTAACTAGTCGAATCCAACCCACATAATTCCACTACACACCACATAATACACTCCATAACACATAGGTAAAAGACATTGCCACTTACAATGGCAATCGCTCTAACTCAAACAAATGCGAGACCGATTGCATTTCCAGTGCTTGTTTTGTTAGGCACGGTAAGATTAAATGATTTGCCCAGAATTACAGGATGCTGAGCATCCCTACCGAGAGTCAAACCCGGTTCCCCAGCTTCAAGGTCCACCGCCCTAGCCTTAGGCCACATCCTCTCCCCCGAAACAACCTCTTCCCCTCCTTCTGCCTTCCTCAGAGTCTGACTCTCTCTGCCCAGTGTCATCTAAAGCATTGTGGGGCCCCAACAAATACACATTTTAGCTGTCCTGTTTGAAACCATTTCAGAAAATGTAACCTACAATTCAGTATTATTCAGCATCTTACATGCTTAAATTAGCAGAAAATGGGTAATACACTTCAAAGTTAATCTGAACAGGGGCCCACAAAATATGTTATGCCAGGGGCCCCAAAATCCTTAGGATGACACAGTTTCAATGAATTTCTCGTAGAAGGTGTCAGGGTTAACCAAACTTACTATAGGCTGATGGATTTCCACTGCATCTTTACCACCCTAGACGTATCTATGGATATTTATAGTGGCACACAACACTCAGGCTACTTCAGTGTGCTGTAGCAGTTAGATAAAAGCAAGTTTGAGTACTGCCTAATGAGTAGGATGCAAATCTGGAATTTTCAACCACTCCGTGTTGAGGTAGAACCTCATTGATGGCCTGTTTGAAAGATCAGCATTTAAAAGATTCTTTAAGTGTAGGTAATAAGCTTCCATCTGTAGTTAGAGGGTAAGTCTGTTTGGGGCCCTAGACCCCTAAGGATCTTCTACCATAGGTTAGTCTAAAGGAGTACTATTGAATTAGGTTAGCCGAGAAGGATCCCTGGTTTCTGATGTAACATAATGGCGGGCACATTTCTAAAGTCGCTCAGGACCAATAAGCTTTGGACACACTCCATAGACTTGGGACACACATCAAAAAACAATCCACAGATTTATGGTGTGTTGGGATGGGTGAAGCTGGAGAGCGGCCTAGATTAGGCCGCCAGTTGAACTATATAGTTTATGAGTTACACTCTGAAAGAACCTAATGGCATATGTGAGAAAGCTCTGACTTTATCCGTTTCCCAGCGGCACTTCAAAGCTAAAACACCTTGAGATACGGGAATTAACAGAGGTGAGCAAAACAACCAATTCAAAAAAGTGCAATAGGTGAAATCCAGGGAATTCTTCTATGCCGATCTCTCTGAAAAAGTGCAACTTCTGGACTATGCTATTGCCCTGCCAGCAAGGGGACAGGTGCAGACCATTCTGGTTAAGTTTTCACCATTAGCTGAAACACCAACCTATCCATTTGTCCAAAGCTCAGTTATGCAAAAAAGAATGTTTTGGTATGGACGGGAGGGGTCTATCCCCTGGGTTGTGCGTCATTAGGTCAGGAGCATGCTACATATAGGGTGAAAAAAGCACATAATTATCTGTTGATTTCGACTGGGCAGAGGAGCTCAGTTTTTCCACTCCTAACAATTAGCAGTTCATTGAAAGAGCTCCAGGGTTGCACATGATGTTCAGCAAAGAATGCCCAGATGTACATATGTCAGTACTGCATCAGAGTGCAGACTCCCACAATAACATAGGGAAAGGAAACTCAGGCATGTATTGAGTCCGGAAACTCAGATTAAATGCAAGGATTTGGAAATCTTTTTATAAATGGAACACAAATACCAGTGGGGTGAAGTGTGACAGCATAGATGCACAATAATAATCCATTCCAGTCCCCTGAAATTTGTTCTAGAAAACCTAAAACCATTAAAAGAAATTAAAAACAGAGCTCAGTTGAGAGCGGATTCACCTACACAACAGGTATATTACCTGTAAAAGTCGATAAACTTATTAGAGTTAAGCATGTCTACTCAGTGGCACACAGGGGTTGGTATGATGAAGATGAAATGTTTCTTAGTTTTGCAGGTTGCATTGGCTGCGACTATTTTATAATCCAATATCTTAAGTTTGCGTGAGGGAGCTCTCAAATAAACTGGTACAGGTTAGCAATGGTGAATGCAGTGACGATAACATTTCTCAAATGTTATGGATGGTAGAGGAGGTCCATATTTAGTAGCAAAGATGAGAAGCGTTGGTTTAAGTTCATGGGTGTAGAACACATGGGTGACAAGGGGAATTCATCCCCTCCACCCGAATTTGGACTGCAGTAATGTATTGGACAATACCTTCACCCCCGCCCCCTCGATTTTGAAGTGCAAACTGATGAATAAGCAATGGCAGACAGAAGATCTATCTTGGAAGCCATGCTGCACATGTCCTAAGTCTCCTTGAAGACCTGTAACCTGAGGAGCAAACTCTGTTGGGGCTCTATGGCCTCTTTGTTTTGTCAATTAATAAATTGTGGTTGTTGAGCTGTCGAGCCTTTCCAAAAATCTTTCAGCTTAACAAGCTGAGCAAGCCAGCAGAATGAGGGAAGGCAGGAAATGCTATTTATGTTAATGTTACAGCTGACACGTCTGACTTGAGAAAAACCCATTTTAGGAGAAACAACATCTCAGTGGCTGATAATTATTAAAAGTGAAGTGGTCTTGGAACCACAATATAGTTTGATGCTTAGCAAGGAGATGCTTGTGAAGTGCAGTAGGTAGGCATGTCCTTTCACTGTGTTTGATTATCGTCTGTCGAAACATTCCAAACACTACACCCTTTTATATATGTATGTGTAAATCGTGCCAGTTTGATTTAAGGTGAGTTAAGTATATATTATTGAACTCTACTAACAATAATTGAATAACTGAACAAAAAGCATTGACTTTTGGATTTAAACGAAGAGAGAAGGATATAACCCTACAGTCTCTGAATTGCTCAATATATAGTTGTGGACTCAAATCCCAGTTTCCCCACTTGAGCAAATTGCATGATCCACAACCCATCGCGTTAGTTTAGTATTCATCATTTTCCTTAGCCATCCAGTTTGAGAGCACATTGGACTGATTTAGTAGAGGATATGCGCTCCACAAAACCCTCGCTTATTTATGGTCAATGTAAAAAAATCTTCCTTCACATTTAATATCAATATAGACTTTACAAATAGAGAACATGACAAACAGAGACATTTTGGTAACTCGTGGCAACATCATCATGAAACATCAATGTTTCATCTTTTAAAAAGCATAACTTCTAATAAATGTCACTCAATTCATTGATAGGATTGTATGTATTTGAGACATTAATATTTTTTAAACTTTTGTTATTTTAAAGACTGCATCATATTTTTTCATGATATTTGTTGCATCTTCTACATCTTTTGATGGTTTGGCTCGGCTCTCCACAAGGTTGTCGGTGTTTGCCCCCCCTCCCAGAACTTTAGTGTTTCCTATGCCCTTGTTCAACTTTCAGTTCAAATACACTTTTTGGACGGACATTACAAATGCCGCTGTTAAAAATGAACAGAGCAAACAAACAATACAAAAACGTAAGTAATTGTAAATAAACCCAACAAACCATGAAACAAATATATGAATGCAAGTCTAAAGGAGTAAGCGCTGACCACTTTAGATTGTATAACATATGGCAGGTGGTAGCTTAGATGTACAATTGAACAAATTGGAGACCGGTCCGATCCTTATGAAAATTGTAAACTACAGGAAAGCGAAAGTCTGTTAAATAGCTTAGTGAGTTACTGCTCAATAATGTGCTCTCCCGACAATTTACAAAGTTCAGTTCCTGGCAGGGGTCCAACTCACCATTTCATCCTTCCCAACTCATCCTTTCATCCTTCCGAAACTGAGTTCGGCATAATAACACCTGTAATGTACACCACTGTGAAATAGCAAAATATTTTGAACACAAATAAGTTTCATTATTATTCCTATTGATATTGAAAGATTATTATTATTATTGTTGTTGTTATTATTATTATTATGCTACTTCTACTACTATCATTGCCTAAGCCCAAAATCAAGGTAAGGGTCATGTAAGCTTGGAAAGGATAAAATCAATGGCTATTTACAGATTGGAACATGAAACAAAGATGTGACATGGGGTACAAGGGTTGTGTTTGGGGAGTTCTTTCAGTTGTAAGGCTACTCCAAGTGGTCTGCACAGGTGAGTGGTACAGGAGAGGGGAAGATAAATGCTTCAAGTCAGTGAACCAAGGTTTTTTTTTTTATGAGTTGGCGTAACTTTGTTTTGACAAGAATAATATGCTTCAATTACTCCTGTATTTCCAGGAGCAAGTCACATCTACTCATGGAAGAAAGCTTTGCCAATAAAGGGCCTATGACAGTAGCAGGCTGTAGGATCATTTGTTGTCGACAGAGTGTGGACAGTTTGGTAGACATATCAATTCTCAGGCATTGTTATCATTTTATATGAAGAAACCTGTTGAATCTGCATGTGCTGCAGTAATGCAGGAGAGGCTCACAGAACATGATCCAGCCAAACTAGAAACTATAATTTGTACATGATAAGTCTGGATCCCAATGCACAAGATGTGCCTTTTAAGTTACTACTGCATGGACAAAGGGAGGACAATTCCGTTTATATCGCTGGTATATGTGAATGCCCGGTGAAAATGTACAGGCCTCCCTCGTCCTCTGTGTTTGGTTTAGAGTGAAGTTATGTCTACTGATTACTACTAGAACTTAGGAAGCTTCGGTAGTGCCACAAAGACAGTTTAACCCTCTGGAAAAGACAGGGCCTGGTCCTACTGCTCCAGTAGCAGTAGGCTGGGTCCTCACTTGATTAGGTTAGTCTCCCATGTTATTCCCCTTAGCTTTACAGTCACAAGCTTTTTGTTGGTTACTTTCTTGGGCAGCGTGGGACTCATCAGCACAAGCAGAAAGATGTGTCATCTCTGGAAGTTTCAAATAGGCCTTTAACTTTAGAACAGTTTTCATAATTGCAAGAAGAAACAGGGCATCTTCACAAACATGGCATATGAAGAAGATTTGTGTCTAATATGAAGTTATAACCAGAATCGAATGATTGCAAATGACGATATCAGGAAAATAGAACATGTGCTTTATTGGTTGAAATACTACTTTAATACATTTACAAAGACAATTAAAACCTCTGTTACCATGATTGTTATATAACACTTATATAACACGTGACAGTTATTCTTGAGTCCACAGTAGAATAAGCATTACAATGCAATAGGTCTCGCAATTGCGAGTTTTTGAGCTATTGGCATTGTAAATGGCAATGCCTTTTATAAAATATTAAAAGGCATTGTCGTTTACAATACCAATAGTTCAAAGTTTTGCAAAAGCAATACCTATTGTATTGCAGAGCGCGATGTTCCTGAAGCGGGCGCCGCGCTCAGTATAAAAGTTTAAAAAAATAAATAAATAAACAGAGCACGGTGTCCCTGAAGTGGGCGCCGTTCTCAGTATTAAAGTTTAAAAAAATAAATAAACAGAGTGCGGTGTCCCAGAAGCAAGCGCCGCGCTCAAAATCAAAAGATTCAGGTGTTCCTAAAGCAGATGTTGCGCTCAGCATGCAAATACAACAAAAAGCAGCTGCCATATTCCCCATCAGTGTAAATAAACAAAATAGTGCTCACCCACTTATAATGCAGTCCGTGTAACAAGCCAAGTAAAAGGTCCAGTTGTTATGGGCGGTAACAAATGCAGACAAGGCGGTACCAAGGAGGGACTAACAAGCCTATTTACGAATCAGAAGCCAGCATTTAAGAAAGACAATGACACAACGCCAATGACCAATATGGGCGGAGAGTGGGCGGGGCTTCCACTGCATACTCTATTACAGCATGCCTCGCAGAGCGAGTAGTGCATGCGCGCTGCCGCTAGGCTTGACCTAAAAAGGGTTAAAAGATATGATGTGATTATCTCGGGGCCGGCTTTAGCGCTGGTGCCGCCTCGTGCGACAATGTTTGTTGGCGCCCCCAGTGACCTCCTTCTCAGTGGATTAGGACATATTACATAATACAGTGGACTACAAGGTGAAGGAGTCACATGCCATCCATACTGGTAGACAGTATAGTTTACGAGTGTTTGTTCTGGAGAAGCATAAACTTAGAATTTAAAACGTAATACCATGGTTGGCGGTTGACTTTACTAAAATGAATTGATTTCTACTCAAATGAACCCTTTTTACAACATTAGGATAATGGAAGACTAAGGAAAAAATCATAACTCTCTAACCTATACCTTGCAGTTTGCATCCAACTCTTTGATGACAGTTAAAAGCTAACTGTTCTATATTAGGATTTTAACCTATACACTGCAAGGAATAAAAGGATCGCTCTAACAAAAGCAGAAACACATTGAACTAGTTACACCTACATTATATGCACTTTGTGATCTGCATGGCATTCTCCCTGTGCTACTTTAGAGAAGTCAAAACTGTCAGTAGACACATCTCCAATCTCTCTCCAGCAGGTCCATAAATCACCAGTTATCTTGGAATTTTTATTGCTGCCTGAAAATTGATGGAGGCAAGAAACGCAGCAGCAGGTGCTTTAAAAATCAAAATATACTTGACTACACAGTGACTCCCAAAGTAAGCGCCTGGTGCGGTGGCACCGGCCGCACCACCATAGAGCCGGCCCTGGATTGACTGGAAATAAAAAGTTGATGCTCCTTAGAACAAGTGTCCCTGATAAACTCTGTATTATCTGAGCCATATTTGTCTGAATTTGTGGATGAAAAAAATCGAATGTTGATGTGGTGAGGGTTCTAGATTGTGGTATCTCTGTTTAATTGTATGTATTCCTTTGTTTACCATTGTGGGTAAAAATTTGATTTTTGTTCAGTGTAAGGAAATACCTCTTTTTCCAAGATCACCCCCAAAGTTTTGGACTGATGCTGCTGTTTTTTTCGACGCTGAGAGTGCACCGAGGTCTGCTAACCAGACCTCAGTGCCAGTGTTCTAACCCCCTACAAAATGTATGTTGAATTGGATACCCCCAATTTGCATAGGCTGACTTACTTATAAGTCCTTAGTATATGGCACCAAGGATACCCAGGGCAAGTAAGACATGTTGGCCCTTGCCCCCACCCCCCAGGGCCGCAGCACTTGTTGTGCCACCCTGTGTGAGACGCAATACAAAATTGCTCCCGTCCTGCCACTGCAGCCTGGAAGAGCAGCTTTAAACTGCTAGTTCAACTTTACTATTTAAGCCAATGGCAAAGCCCCCACTTTCCTTAACAATATATGTACGTCTCCCCAAAGGATGCCGGCCTAGTGAGCCCTGAGGCAGGGACTGTATGTTATTAAGTAGGACACATGCTTTTAATATGTCATGACAGCAACACATTCAAATTGTCATTTCTTGCTGTAGTAAAGTTAGTAGCCCCATTGGCTAAAGCAGAGTTACTATCTGACCCTTCAGCCCATTTAACTTCAGAATAGGAATACTAAAATGGGTGCTTCAAGGTATCAAATTAATTTTGGCATTAAACCACACTTGATGCCCAGGTCGAATTTAATATCACTTTTATGGAAAGACAACTTTTAGAAAGTTGCCACTCCGAAGCTTAGTTTGCCCAGTGGCCTCACACGGTTGCTGGCCAACAGACAGCCTTCTGCCCTCCTGGGGAATGGCTCCCAGACTCAGGAACAAAGGTAGCCTGCTACAGAGGGAGGTATTACCTCCCCCTTGCAGGAAGCAACACTCAGGGTGTTGGTTCAAAAGGCGAGCTTCAGAGGCGAAGCTTCCTTTGGTGGGCAAATGGCGATCACACTCCTGAAGGGTTGCCCCTTTGTTGAGGTGGACGGGTTGGGGGAACAGAGAGTGGAGACCAGTGCCCAAACTGGTTTTCCTGGGGGCGTTTAGCCCACAGATGGCCACATCTCTAGGGTGGGCTACTAGGCTCCTAGCATTCAAGAAGGGTTCAGGCATCTAGGGAGTGGGCAGAACAGTGCACGCTTGGATTGCTAGATGCCACACATAGCCAGAAGTCATTACAGGGTGGGAGAGATCCAGGAATCCTAATGGCTAGTCGCCACATCATCCCCCCAGGGCCACTTTCTCGGCATAAATATGGCACCCCTGTCACCCTGAACCAGAGAAAGGACCGAAGTAAAAGTGCCCTTCTGATTCCTGGACCTGGCAAGAGAGGCTGCACAGTCTGCTGGACTGCACCTACACCCCAGGGTTAGGGAAGTGAGGACTGTGCTCTTGGCTTGAGTAAAAGGCGCTCCTGAGCCCCAGACTAAAAAAGTGACTCCAAGGGTCAGTCAGCAGATTGCCTGTAATCAGCACCAGGGCCATCAAAGTTGAAGCAGCCCCACCTGGAAAGTTAGTAGCCACATTCCTGGAATCATCAGCAACTGCCACTAGCCACCCAGAGAGACCGATATTCGACAACCAAAGTTGCACCCAATCCGCTGGACCCAAGAGTGTTGTCTGAATCCACACTGGTCACCCCCAAGGAACACAAGCCTCCACCAAAGGATGCAGATAGACCCACTGTGCACAAAGACCGGTAGCACTGCAGCAGCTGGCCTTTTAATGGCATAAAGAGGACTTCAAGAAACCCCGACTTCTAGAGCTAAACTTTCCCCAGCTTATCTGTGGACCGAGGAATAACCACAAGGACACCCACGTCGACCGCACAACACCCAGAGTATCCTCAGCATCCTCAATCCTCAGCATCCGGACCACTCCATTAAAGTCTATGGCAGTTTTCATGTAACACGTGGAACTAGACTTGAGACTCCTTTGGTGACCAGGTAACTGGCTAAATACCTTCTCCCTCCAAAAGCTGCAGCCAAAGCCTCATACAACATTACTGGGCACAATTACTGCCTGGTTAAATCATGTCTGGTGTTGCAATAGGGGAAAAACTAGGTTCTGGAACACCAACCCACTTGGAAAGAGGTAGAGCGGAACCGCATACAGTAATTCCGCTCTGCCTGACTCGGAGTGATGGCCTCAGCATCTTTTTGTTCCTTGTTTTTCTGTTTCAGGGCAGTTAATGCCAGTGTCTGCATCTCTCCCAGTTCATTTATCAACAAACAGAAAAATACTGTATCTTAACTGTCTAATTCCTGATTCAATGACTAAAAAATAATGTAATGGAATTATCATGACAAGATTCACCTTGAAGCAAACCAAGGTCAAGTTACAAAGTCCCTGTGTAAATACAATGGCGAAGCTTGCTAAAACGGTGCCATGTTCTGTATCACCATCAGCGTAATGGATGCCAGCGGATACATACTCAATTGAAACACGCATCAGTATGTTTCTTCAATTGAAACATGCATCCACATGTTTTTAAAATGTGTACGAAGATGTTTTGCACTCTAATCTCGGGAGCTATTGAGTCATTTGTTTCACTGGAACATGGAAGAGCTTTCAGGCATTCGATTAACAATCTAGTAAGGAAAATTGCTTAATTTAATTACCAGCATTTACAATGTTTTATTATATAGGTGCTGTCTCTGGAACACATAAAATTATATATGGTATCTGTGCATGAAAACATAATAATATTAGTGCCTGCAATGGATACTTAATCCATGCAATTTAAAATCACTAAAAAAGAATTAGGCAGGAGTGACAAACCTTGCTTAGAGCAGGCAAGCACTTAAATGTTGCATAAACATTTGCGGGCTCTCTCAGAATCGAGCATTTCGCTAACAGATAGCGGCATTAACACTTTGCAATGCATATAAGGGAGTTTAATTCATCAATTAGCATGAGAGGTTTTTAATCTCCTGTGAATGTACTACGAATTTTGAAATGAAATGCTGGTGAAATCAGCCATCTTGTTCTGAGTGTTGGATACCATGACCCACCATCATCCAGAAAGCATATTTGCTCTCTCTGAAGCGATAGATATTTAAGAGAGCTGTATGCTTTATTATCAGCAGATTTAATTAACTGGAGAGAACAATATTTCCCACCCAGAGCATTCACCAAACCATTCTCAAAAGTAAACAAACAGAGATAAACTTAACACACTAAAGCAAAACTGTTTCCGAAATGACACGATTCACAATGTGAAGAAAAAAATTCAACTTATATTTTGTGTATGTCCAGTTCAAATTTTCCTGGTAATTAGCATAAAGATGGACTAGTCTAGATGTCTGGGGAGGGCAGCAACTGAGAGGCTGCATTACTGGGTGCAGTGCAGCTTCATCACCTGTTTTTAGATCTGTGTATATACAGCTTTAGCTGTCACCAGAGATTATGCAATCAACACACAATAAACAGAGGGGGGGGGGGCAATAGGTCAGTCCTCTTCAGACACTGATTATTGTAAGTGGCGTTCAATTTTTGTATCTAGTCAGTTTACGACCACTGGATGTTCCAATGGCTACTCCTCGTGTATATAGTATTGCCGCTGCACTGAAATACAACCATTTCATTGATACGCCAAGTGTTTGAGACTACATAGGGAGAGGTCAGCGTTTGCAATGCAGGCACTTATTCTGCTTCTGTGGGGGTGCTGGGGCTTGCCTTGGGCCCACAACAAGCGTCTCTGCATCACTCCACTCTACATCATTTCTCTCTGCAGCACTCAACTCTACGCCACCTAACTCTAAGCCGCTGTACTCTGCACTACTGCATTCTTTGCCACAGCACTCTATGCCACTCTACTCAGCATTACTCCGCTTCACTCTGCAGTACTTCACTCTACGCCACTGCACTCTAAGGCACTATACCCTGCACTACTACACTCTATGCCACTGCATTCTACGATGCTGCATTTTACACTGCTGAATTCTATGCCACTGCACTCTATGCCACTTTACTCTACAACACTGTACGCCAGTGTATTTTACACCAGTCCACTGTACTCTACTCCACTGTACGTCACGCGACTCCACTCTGTGCCACTCCAATACACAACACTTTTTGCCAGTCCACTCTACGACCCTCTACTCTACTCTTCGCCATTCTACTCTACGACAATCCATGCTGCTCTCCTCATCTCACTAACTTTTAGCCCTGCTGAACATCAGCCACGCTGGTGTACATCATGGCTAAAATAAAATTGTCCTATGCAAGGCCAATAGCTCTTGCATAGGCGGGACCTACTGGCTTTGCCAATGTTTGTTTGGAATGGTCTCACTCACAGAACGTATCTTTCCATACCTCAAATCCCCGCGGCCTTCCCAGGTGGTCCGTCGTCGGTTTCCACGCCACCAGGATCTCTGATGCGGATATACTCGTGGCCTTCACATCTGACGGCGCGGCGCTGGGTTCTGCGTTAGGAAACAGTGAAATATTGAGTCCTCAGTGCAAAAAATCATATCCATCAAACTTTCCCAAATGAAACTGTCACACGCTCTGACCTTCTTTATTGCAGCAAATAAAGCATCGCAGCTGCAGTGACAAGGAGGCAGACCAATGTGCTGAGATGGGCTCTAGTCATCTGTACTGCACAGCTTCCACTTAAAGCGCATACACAGGTTATTATCGACTGTCAACGTGCTCTGCAGAACAAAGAATCTACTTCATGGCCTGTTTGCTTTGGGTTTGCAACATTTACGAGTGTTTTATCAAGGCGAGGATTCCTGATTTGATAGCATCATTTTGGCCGGGTGGCAGGTTTCATTCAAGTATAGAAAAAACCTCACTTTTTCAAGGTTGTGAGAGATTTGTGTTTAGAAAGGTTTCTGTTGGCCTGAGGGCAGTGCTTAATTTGAGCCGGTGGTTGCTGGTGGGGGCCACCAATACTCCTTTTTGGAGAACGACGCTTATTTATCTGAATCAGATATTTGCAGAGCGCGGGAAAGGGTAAAAACACAGATTTGAAAAGAGGAGGTAGAGAAAGATGCCAAAACCATCACAATGGCACAAAGCACAATCCTGCGGGAGTGAGATGAGGGCGCACGGAGCATCTGGGACTGCCAGCCTTTCGAATCTACATGTGAAACTGTTTAAAGGAAAAATACTTTCTAGGGCGATATACGAGGTTAATTTAACTTTAGTTTACTGCATTACATGTCTGCTATATCTTCCTTCATGGGGGGTGGTTATGCTGTTTTTAAACTACAGTAATATAGCCCTGGAAAGGTCACAAACATCCGTAAATTGCAATTCACATAACGAAAGTCCACTATTAAACCATTAATACCTAATACAATTAGGCAAAAAAGTGATTCTAAAACCCATATTTCATAGACATGATTACATTATTTCCCACAATTAACACAAATGACATAATTCTTGTAGAATATTGATTGAATCCCATCTGCTTTCTTTTCTCAGTATGACTTTCTTCTCCCCTTCAACTCTCTAGGCATTGTATGGTGAGCAAGTCAAAACAGACTGCCCGGTTTCATTATTCCGCTTTGTAGAATCAGTCTTCCGTTCACGAAACCGGACATTTTAACAGCAATTAGAAGCTTATTGTTACTTTAACACCGAAGAAAGCAGCTGCAAAACTCCTCACGTCTTGACAAAACGTGATTTTAAGGCAGCAAATAAATTCTCTAGAATGGCAGTTTCTAACATAAATGAACATGTTTCAGTTGGTGTTATACTCAACAAACATAATTGCCAAACTATTTTCAATAAACATTTTCCTATTTGAACAAAAATAAACTTAATCATGCTACCTATACCAAAATAAAGATATGATAAAAATTGCATAATAGGTAACATCTATTACGGTTTTAGCATTCGAGGGACATCTAAACCTCCTTAAGTCGGTGCATTATTATGCCACCACAGAAGAGAAACAGCATTATTGGGCCATGGTACAACGTTACTCGTAATGCACCAGCTACCCTTTCATTGAAAAATGACTGCTAAAGGGTCATTTTAATGGGACCTAAGATCACAATATAAAGTGGGCTACATAACTTAGCTGTGAAAAATATAAAAATTCTCCTGATAAAAAACTAAATTTGAAAGGGTGTTTTGCTTACAATTTAAAGTCTAAATACTACGAAAATTCCCTAGGTATGTTTACTAGACAGCCGTACCTCCTATGCATTGCTTGTGACCTCCAACATGATGACTTTATACTGCTTCTCCTTTCGGCTGCTTCATGAAAAGGTAATTCTGCTGAGTTGGTTTTGTGTGCCCAACAAAGTTTTCTAAGTGAACATCAATTTAGATGTGGTGGTAAGAAAAGTCAGTTTGTTGATACAGAAGACGAAGATTATGGAGTAGGAATAAGGAGTCTGGGGGGTGCATAGCAAGCGCTGCGCAAGAGGGCCACTGGACTCTGAAGCTCCCAATCAGCGCTGGGGTTCATTCAGGAACAGGCCTCACAATTAATATGCTTACTCCTTTTAAGCCCGGACTTTAAACTCGGAAGGTCGACGGTACCATTCTGGTCCCTTTGTAAGCGACCTTCATGTTGTTCAGGCATGTTTTACCTGATATGGTGTTTTGCACAATATAAGGCGCCCCCATTTTGAAGTTCACTTTCTGACAGGAATTTCTACGCTACGTCATGGCAGCAGGGGTTTGTTATTTCTTACTTTTGAAGGAGCTGCAACATGAATTTGACCTCTCTTCACATGTTTATCTGCTGCCTTGAGATACAGTGTTTTTTTGCCACATTTTTCAGGATGTTCTAAATCTGCATTTCAGGCTGTGCTGTGGGTCAGGGTGCATTAACTTTTCACACCATAAGCGGTCCCTGTAGTATTGCTGGAGTATGGTGGCTGTCAGACAGTGTCTTTTCCATTCTGGGCAGCATCGGGGAGAAAAGCTTGCTGTGGAGCCGGGCCTTAGCGTCACCATTCAAATTGCGCTGTTGCCTTCTCGGAGTTTCCCTGTACGTGTTTGCTCCCTTTCAGTGGTGTTTACACAATCCCCCCACTGGCTGAAGTATGTTGCGCTGAGTGCTCTGGTCTGCTACTTGGACCATGGTCACTGCACTTTGGATCATTGTAAACTTTGCGTTAATCTGGCGCAGGTCTCCTGATATCTTGGATAAGCTGTGCAAAGTGATTTAAACTGCTCTCACTCAGGGAAGTAACAGTACAATACTCTACACCCTCTTCTATATCAGAAGGGTTCATCCTAGTTCTTAGTTATTTACCCTGCCTTTATGGGTAGGACTTTGAAGCAGAAGAACAAAACGTCACCTCTCCTAACCTCTACCAACCTCATCACCCGCCGTAAAATTCGCCAATGGGACCTAGTTCCTAAGTCTCTCTCACCTATTATGGAGAGCTCTAGCGACTTGGGGTTCGGTTGCTCTACTGCGTCTGGACCTCTGTCTAAGAAGCCCTCTGCTTCAGTTAAGAGACCAAAGAAGGACTCAGAGTCCCCATCTAAATCCCCTCCTCTTTTCACCTTAGAGGACATCATGGAGGAAATAAGACCTTTAAAACCCTCTGTTGTGGAAACCAATACCTCCCTGATAAGCATCAAGGAGAAATGGTCCACTCATGACCAATGAATCACGGCTATTGAACAAAGTATAAGTGATGGGGCGAACTCTATTTCAGGTGCATCTCAACTGACAAACCAAAAAGAGTTGCTCAAAAATCCTACCAAAGATTTGGAAAACAGGAATCGAAAAAACAACCTATGACTCTAAGGAATCCCAAAGAATTCAAAAGGGTCTAACATGATTTTCTTTCTGCAAAGGATTATCCCTTCTATTGTTCATTTACCTGACCACAGTCTACTCAATAATCAAGAGCCCCACCGTCTTGGTCCTAAACCAGCTACTAAATCTTCACATCAAAGACCCAGGGGCATCATTATTCTTTTCTTGCAGCACACCTATTTTATGCACATTCTGTCTGCAGCCAAACAAGCGGGTCCACTCCAATGGGCTGGTGACAAGGTTTATTTCTCGCAGGATGTTTCCAATGCAACGGCTGCAAGAAGAAAACACTTCTTGGACTTCTGCCCCCAAGCTAAAATCCATGAACATTAGATATGGCATTGATCATCCATGTTTTTTGAAAATCACTTATAAGGAGAACTCTTACTTGAGGATCCAGCTAAACTGCAGGACTCTCTCTATCATCATCATCTTGAAGAAATGGATATTGGCACTGCAGTAAAGACTTGATTGTTATACATGCCTTGAGATATATATATATATTTACACAATGTTCTCTTCGTTTTAGGAATTGCTGATCCCTTGTATGTGTACTCTATATAACCCATATATGTTTCATTGTTTTTCAGCCCCAGTGTATTATCTGGTCTATATGTCCTGTCTTAGTGCGTACCGCCCCTTCACTGTGTAGTCCATGGAAATAGCCCCTGTATGCCTATGCTTATATTGTTTGTATGTTCGATGTTCGCTGTGCTCCCTTTCATGTGTGCTGGAGCCGAGTCTGGCCCATCTTCTTTTGGTGCTCCGTACCCTCCTCATTCCTCGGGATGTATCATTTTTCATGTAAGCTTATTTTTGCAACTAAGGTTTTTTCTTCCTGTGCTGCTTTTAAGTTTTCTTCATGTTTCGGGGGTTCATTACCCTCTTCTCATCTTCCCCATTCCTGTCCCTTCTTATTCTGTTTTTCCTCTTTTTTTCTTTGACCTCACTGTTGAAACTACCTATGGACAAGATGATTATGTATATATGTCCCCTTAAGGCTTAACTATGAATAATTCTGGTATACCACTTACGGTGACAACCTGGAATTTTAAAGGTCTAAAGAATTCCATTAAAAGTCAATGTGTTTTGTCCCACTTACCTAGACTGCATTGCCAACTTGTATTACTTCAATAAACTCACCTTACTGAAGCAGACATTATCAAGCTCAAAAAACAGTGGGTGTGTGAGCTTTACTTTTCCCCTTCTGTACAACATAAAAACGTGGTAGTCATTCTATGTCATAACGCCCTTTCGGATTCATGGAGACTGGCTCACCCCTCTCTCCAAGAATTTTCTTTTTACTTCACCCATCATAAGTCACAGAGTGGAATAGAATATGTTTTCCTTAGCAAAAAACTTTACCCGGCACCCTGTCAATTCTGAAATAGGCTAATTTTAATTTCAGACCATGCCCCTGTGTGTACTGATTTAGATGTTGTTCGCAACTCTCCGACTCAATCTTGTTGCAGATTCAATAACCACCTACTCTCCAATAAAGCTTTTATCATTTCTTATGAGGAGTTTGTCCATGAATATTTTTTAAGTTTAACGATACAGGAGAGACCTCTTTTCACGTAGGCTGAGATGTGTTTAAAGCTGCATCCAGAGGTTTTATTATTAGTTATGTTTCTAACAAATGAAAGGCAATGGAGACGGACTTGGCTTCGATCCTTTAGTGAAATTAGCAGATTAGAGCACAAATACTTTAATATCTAGAAATAATAAAACTGACCTTGATGCGTTGGTGGCTGCTAAAATTCAATCCAACAAATCCACTACAGAAAAGGCATGTGGTACTCTCCTTAAGATCAGCGCTAGATATTATGGTGGACGAAATAGTACAGGATCTTTGTTAGCGAATTAGCTAATTATCTAGTAGAAAAGAAAAATCCTCCATTTCCCCCATCACCAATCAATTTGGCACCAAATTATTTCACGATTCTGACATGGTTTAATGCTTTCTTGATTGTTACCAAACCCTATACACTCCTGAATCCACGCTTTCTGAGGATTCCTTGGTCTCCTTTTTTTCTCATTCCTCCATGCGTACACCCTCAGAAATCGATTTGGCTCCTCTCGAGGACCCATTACGAGTGGAAGAATTGTTTTCAGCAGTCAAACTTCTTCCAGTAGGTAAAGTGCCTGGACCAAATGGGTCCACGGTTGAATTTTATCTTCAGTTTTCTAAATTACGTTTCCCTAAACTATTTAAATTAATTACCCATTTCCTCTCATTGAACAATTCCGTCTGCGTCCTTTCCAGAAGCTATGATTTGTCTTATCCCTAAAAAAGACACAGACCCTCCCAATTTATGAATTACTGTCCCATATCACTTATAAATTCAGACTGTAAAATTTTTGCTAAAGCACTGGCCCTTCGTCTCAATGATTTCATGCCTGATCTACTGGATGTGGAGCAATCTGGCTTTGTTGTAAACAGTAATATAGCTGACAATTCACAGTTTTTTAAAAACATTCTCAGCAAAGACAGCGGTAGCTCTGGATGCTGGAAAGGTATTCTATTGAGAAGATTGGCAATATCTAATGCACGCTCTTCACTGGCATGGGTTTGGCCCTCGGTTTCTTCAATTAATTTCTTTATTATATTCCTCCCTGTGCTACTCTGTTCTGGTTAATGGTGTACAATTGCCCTACTTTCCTCTACACAGAGGTATACGGCAAAGTTGCCCTCTATCACCCCTGCTTTTTATTCTTGCACTTGAGCCTTTTTTAATATAGACTGAAGCATTCTGATGCATTTTCTGGTTTTCAGCTAAATAATGTTCACATCAAATTTACGGTCCTTTGGAAGCTGAGGACGTGGGTCTGGTTGGCAATGTGCAGGCCTGCGGGGGCACCAGTCCTCCCAATCCCCTTCCTCTTCAGCAACAGCCACCACTTTTTTGAAGATCTAAGTACATACTTGAAGGTGTGAGGCTATAAACTTAATATAGAGAAATCTGAGGTGATGCCTTTGAATAAGTTCTGCGTTAAACCTTCTTTTGCTGGGTTGGGTCTCTCCTGGAACCCGGATAAGATCAAATGTCTAGGAATCCTTTACCATAATAACCTCAGAGATGCACTGCATTCTAATACGGATGCCCTTCTAGCAAAAATCATGAAACTAACACAAGGTTGGTCCCCTCTAGTCTTGTCATGGTGGGGTCGCCTTGACACTATTAAAATGATGGCACTTCCAATTATTAATTTCTATCTTATGATGTTACTTATTAGAATCCCGGATAAATACTTCACATCTATTGATAAACTCTTATCTAAATTTTTGTGGAGCAGGAAACCATCTCATATTTCATTACGATGCCTAAAATTACAAAACTTTTCCAAAGGGGTCAACTTCCCTGACTTCTCTCGTTATCACAAAGCCTTTGGTATTAAACAATGCCAAAGTTGGTTTCTTGACTCTTCAAACTCCCTATCCAAACTGTGGCACCAGCTGGAATTAGCTCTTACTTCTCCATTCTCTCATACTCATATCATACATATGTCCCATCTCCCTAAATATTAGGCTCCCAGTTATATCTCAATCTTGTTCTCTTTTTAAGTCTTACTTTGTGGATCATCTCTCTTCATATCAACTATTCCTTCAAACTCCTATTTGGTATAATAAGAGGCTAATCACAAACTGTAAACCAATACTGTGGCAGAATTGGTTATAGAAGTGTATATTCACGGTTTCTCAACTGCTTCTCCATAATAATACAATCATTCCATTTACAACTCTTTCCTCTTCCTTTAACCTTTCCCTGAAATATTTCACACAATATTAGCTCTTAGAAGCACTGTTGGTCCCTATATTGGAATCTTTCTCTACCTCTTTATACAGGGGTGTGCTTCGCAAACCTCCCTAAGTCATATCACTCATACTTCCCAGGCTGCATTAATTTGTAGAACACTGATAACTACCCCTCCATATAGACCTAATTCCAAATTGGAACTCCTATGGGAATCAGATTTACTCTCTAGTTGGCTTATACCAATTTGGCAGAAAATATGGGACCAAACTAATTCCACGGCACGTCCTGCCAACCTCACCCAAACGCTTTATTATTTCTACAATAGACTCTATTATACACCAGAACACAAGTGCTGGCGATGTAATACTAACCCCGGTACCTATCTTCATATGGTCTTCCTTTGTCCTAAGCTGTTTATGTTTGGGCATTAGCTGTGGACAAGAATAGGGGGCATCACTGAGATTCATACTCCATTTCCATTGCTGTTTTATTTCTAGGTGGTTTAAGTAATATTTGGCCTCAGAATAAACTAATCTGCAAACTGGTGGACCTGTTGATTGCTATTGGCTTCCAGGCGATTACCTCTTATAGGAAAACTACGGACAATATCACATTTCAACAGTAGTGGAATTTGGTTTGTCAGAACACCATCTGGATCATTATAATTTACATTCTCCATCTTTGTCTGCAAAACGAGATGAACTTTGCAGACCACTGACCAGATATCTATCTCTGTCTGCTCGTACTACAACTTAATCACCCAAAGCATGTCAACATACTCATTGTATTTAGTTGTTTGTGTATTTTTATATTGATCATATTATTTTTGTTTATTACACAACTTATATTTACATAGTGTTTGTTTGCAGAATTTAGTTTTCCTCTATTCTTCTCTCTTTCTTCTCCTTTTCACTTCTGTCCCTTTACTCTGCTTTACTTTCACTATTTTACTCTCTCTCTTGTCAATTACTCCATACATTATACTCAGTTTAATCCAGTTACCAGCTTAATATGGGTATTTGTACTCCTGATGTTACCATAAAAAAAAAAAGAAATGTAAGTCCGTTTTTATATAGCGCAGCTACTCACCCTTACGGGTCTCAAGGCGCTGGGGGCCGTAGTGGAAATTAAGTGAGCTATTGCCCAGAGTCACATGGTGCTGAGCTGAGCTGCCGCCGGAGCCGGGGATCGAACCGTGAACCCTGTGCTCCGAAGTCAGCTGCCCTGGCCGCTGCACCACACCTCTCCACCATGAGTATTTAGTTACTATAGTGTAGTTCATTATTCGTGGTGTACTGGTTGGCTGGAATTCATATTCATTTTCTTTTATTTCAATAAAAATACTAAACTTAATAAAAAGGAATGCGTGGGCAGGATAACATGATCCAAGGTCCATATTAGAGAGTATGGCTGAAGGCAGCAGCATCCAGGTAAGTGAAACTTAAAAAGAAACCAAGAGACGGTGTGAGTGAGTATTGAGGAGAGAAGTGTCATGCACAAAAGCAGGTATCATGAAATAATGATGCTGCATATATGATTGTTGAGTGAATAATTTCATAGGTTGAGAGAAGCCCAGAGTACCTTGATCATGAATAGGGGGAGGGAGCACCCAAGGATCTACCACATGAGGATCCGGTAGTAATGCTGCAATACTGGCATTACCTCTTTCTGATTTGTGAACGCAACTCTCAAATTATTTTCAAACTGTCAGGAGTTCTAAATAGGCAACCCGATTCTCAGAATTCACAGCAGCAACATCCCGATGCAGAATAGCCAGCTGTTCCAAAATGATCACCAATTCATCAGCAGAATCCATCGCTTGGTGCAGAAGTGAGACGTGGGCTTAGCAATCTGACTCAAGCACTAAACTCAGTATGCAGAACCGGCAGGAGCAATGACAATTCAACTTCATCCCATTAATTCTTAGTCACAGGAAGAGACAATGGTGCTAAGATATCGCAAGGGGAAAGGTGAAATGGAATATAAAGAGAACAACAGTGATGTGCCTCAAAATGAAGTCTACTGTTGGTGCTTCAATCCAGTCCCTTCTGTTTTACAATCAGAATTGAGTAATTATAGAAGAGACTATTATTATCATGTTCAATTCTGTATTCACTGTGTTCTACGTATATTCTACTAGTGATATATAACTACCTGGTGGAAGCCTAATATCGCTTTTCTGTTTTCATAACTTGCTTTATCATACAACATTAAGTTCATACCTTTTTTCTTTCTTGATTAATGCCAATGCCTGTCTATCCTGTGGCAAGTTGTTCTTTACTCTTGTTATTTTCCTATATTTTGTAAATGATTTTGTTATGTCACAGATCACTATCTCAACATGCCATTTTTTACTCTGTTTTCCTCTTTTGCAGTACAAGTTCAAAACAAATACATTTTCTTATATGGTGAAACAATATATAGTTTACCTCTTTGTAATAGTTACCTTCTTTTGTTATTAAGTTGCATGAATACTGTCCACCATTCAAAAACCATCTTTGTAATCTTTTTTTTTGGGGGCCAAATTGTGCTCCTTCTGAATATTCACACTTGTGCAAACGATGGTCTTTGGGGTACATTTTTACTTTAAATGCACATATCTCAAAACAAATCAAAACCTTATGCTCACAACTCGAATCCCTAACATCTCATGTGATTCTTACAGATTCTTTTCCATGCAGATACTCACCATGAGCGAAGTCAGGATGAAGGTTCAGGACACAGGAAGCTGCAAACTTGATAGACCATGGTGATGACAGATATCAGTTCTGGACTAGTACTACTGGATTGTTACCATTACCATTTATATTATTCAGAATGCAGTGGGATAAAAACCCATATTTCACAGGAAACTGCGAAATAAGGAAAATATTTCATGGTTCCCTGGGAAATATGGTTCACATCATCATAATCATATCCCAGAGGTTAAACATTGTCAAGGATACTAGGATTACACGGCATGGAGGATTAAAGTGTGCGGGAAGGTGGCTTAAATTATGCCTGCTCTATGATGTAATTTGAGATATAATCAGTGATGTCACTAATGATGTCATTTAACATGTCATGAGTGATGCAATATGTGAGGTCATAAGTGGTGCATGGCAGAGCTACAATTTATAGTTAGCTCAGTAAAATATAACTGGTGAATCTCATTCTTTTGTTTTAATGCAATAGTTTTTATTATACAAAGCTTAACTATGACATCAGTGTAACCTTTGTTTTATTTCAGTGTATTTCTGAGGTTTTTCAAAGCATAAGGTAAGCTATTATTAACATACCCAACTATAATGTCAGATTAATATTTGTTTTTCTCTTGTGTATTTTTATGTTTTTTTAATGTAAACTAAGATCTTATCACATACCAAACTATAACATAACTTATTTATTTATTTTATTTATTTATTTGCAAAGTTTTATATAGCGCTGGCTAGACCCGGAGGTATCAGAGCGCTTTACATGAGGATCAGCACATTACAGGTTACATAATTGCTTCAGTTACAGGTTCCAAGTATAGACATAGGAGAAAGGTAGAGGGAAGGAAACATAACGGGGAGACGAGGAAAACAATGTCAGATGTCCGGCTGGGTAGGTGACGGCCGAGGGGGTAAACCAGGGCCAAACTCCTCTATAGCTGCATAGGACAGCTCCACCGGGCATCGGCCAAGGTTGATCTATCTCTTCCTAAAGAGAAATAACCATTGGCAAAGCCAACAGGCCTATCCATAATGTGCCATGACAAGTAAATACAGGCATGCTGGTTATGTGTTTCATGCACAATTGTTGTTGCACATTAAAGCTTACCTTATTGATTTAGTCAATGTTGAGAACATTTAGCAACAATTATTTCTTTCTGTATAAAATGCATATAGAAGATAAATAACTGAATGTTACAGACAGTATAATGATTGAGTGCACTATTCAGGTGTAAAATAGTCACTTGTGCATTCCTGTGAAAGGACTTCTTGAAAGCCTGAATGCTACACCAAATAGCCAATAGGATGATCTGAGAAAGTAATATCGCCGAAGGTGGAGCCAAAGCCCACTCTAGGCATATTTTAAAGAACTGGTAACAATGTGTCTTACAGACAGCTGTGCCGTCAAGCCAGACATAAAAATATGTGAAATATGTGCTTGGCAAAAATAAATTGAGTCAACCAGCTTTGGCACTGAAGTGGACTACATTTTAGGGAGGTGTACACAAGCAAAATGCCATCATTCAGCTAATGGCTGAAGAGGGCTTCCCCATTCTGTATGATGCATTTGTTGGAAACAAATTGTGAATGCCTCTTGAATGAACCTGTGGATGTAGCGGACTCACTGAAAAACCAGGTCTGTATATTTTGTTACAACTTTTTTTTTTTTTTTAAACAGGAGGCTGGTTTTACAGCCATCTATAAGCTAGAGCTAAACTGACTGCACAATGTCTCTACTCCTGAAGAACGTAGTTCTAAAAGGCAAAAGATTGGTTATCCATTTGGAACCCACCAGGAGCGGTGTCCCTGAGACACCCGTGGTAAGTAAATTATACAGATATTACCCAATACAAATGAGTACCCCAGGAAATCAAGAATAGGCCTTGCCTCAATCAGAGGCAATGACAGACAGCATGTGAGAGGCCTGAAGTACAGTACAGCCTCAATACTGCTTATTCTTGGGAAGTATAATGCCCCCTTATTCAGACAATTTGCAGATCAGCATTGAAACCAAATGAACAGAGTCAAGCGGAGGGCTTTTTGTTTCCTTTGTTTAACTTGTTAACTTTTAACCTTTGTTTTGTTCAGTGAATTTCTGAGATTTTTTATCATATCCACCAAACTCCCTCACTGAGCATAGCTTTTGATTGTGCATTGTAGAGGGTTCAACACAGGGCCTGGCCTGCAACCAGGCCATGTGTCCAAGCACCCCCCTTGGGCGCTAAACATCCACCATGTACGGTTGGTCCTGCACTCATTCCATCAGTGAGCAATGAAAACCCCCAGCCTGCATGGCATTCAACTGTGCATGCCAAGTGTATGTCCCTGCGCCCAACACCCCACAAGCAGTCATCCCCCGATGTGCATGGCTTTTGACCATGCACAGCATGGGGTTGGCCACAATCAGTGGCCTGCGGCTAGCCCTGCACCCAACCCCCCCATGGGCTGCTAACACCCTGTTGCTGCCCAACCCTCCACGGTCACGCAATCCCCAATAGACATCCACATACGTTAATTTTTTTTCTTTTTTTTTTCGTGGTACTCCTTCAGCACAACTGCACAATCCGCAATCCAGGGGACCACGGGACAATGCAAGCTTCAATTTTTAAAGCTTGCATGGTCCCGCGGTGATCCCATGGAACTACACAAGAGGGCCACTCTGGGTCCTGCGGGAGTACTGTGGGACATCACAGGTGGCCTCGCTGGGTCCTGCGGGAGTAAAGCAGACCCCTGGCACAAATTACTTTTGCCCCCAAGCTCCCATAAGGATCCAGGGTCAAGGTACCTACACCCTTCCTCCTTGTTCATTACTTTGCTTAAGAAACTCACAACAAGGGTACCGAGTCACCGAGTCCTGAAATGGAGGCAGCAACATTTCTGTTCATGTTGTGGCTGTTCAATCAGATTGCTCAGTCCTGCAGTCTGGGAGCGCAGGGGCTGCTGGGTAAAAACTTTTTTTTTACTCTCAGCCAGAGTGGTTTATTTTTTTAATCTGCAGTACTGCAGGACTACATTGATACCAACACTCCAGGTATCACTATATTTTGACATTTAATTTCTTTGATACAGCTCAACTTTTACAACAAATCACAAAAGTATGCTTTCTGAGTGACGGCCCAGCTTTCTGCCAAATTTGGTGTAATTCTGTTCAGTCAATTTTTGTACCTCGCTTCCCAAATTTCCTATGAAAAATTGCAAGGAAAAAATGAATTTTGGGCTTGCTTTTTTTCTCTGCTTACGCTAGATAGGTCACCCTAAAACTTTCCACAAAGGAGCTGAGGTGAATGAACTTTGTTTTGGGAAAGTTTCATAAAGATGTGTTTAATGGGGCCAAAGTAATGTGCAAAACAAAAACAAATCTTGTAACTTTACATTGGCAACTGCCACTGTGTTTCCTATCCATCTATCTATAACAATATACACACACACACACACACACACACACACACATCCAAACATACATACAGAGGGAATTACAAACCCTGAAAGTACTCTGGGAATAATATATAGGAGAGACAGTGAGAATGGGGCATGAGAGGAGGCCCTGATGTAACATCGTCCTGAAATTTTAACAAGATTAGGATATAGACTAGTGCAATTTAAAATTATGCATGAGATCAATTAAACGAGAAGGAAAATGTAGGTATTTGGCAGAGATATGAATGATATATGCGTGCGAGACTGTGGACTGGAGGACAATACATCTTTACCATCTAGAGTTGCTCAGTTATTGAGAAATACTGGATATCAATGCAGAGGGAACCAGGAATGGTGATGGCACTATGACTGAAACAGTAGGCAACCACAATACAGCTTGGGACCTAGGGGACGCAGGACATAACTAGATGTTACAAATTATTCAAAAACCAGGGCCTAATTTTAACATACAAAACATAGGCAAAGAAGGGGAAGTCCAGGACCACTCACAGTCAAACAATAGAGAAATAGTTTGGACTGGTGCTTAGCAGCATAGACAGATGTATATGGAGGGATGGGCCGCCCATAATTTGAAAAAGGTGTAAAGGGCTTGGATGACACGCTGTAGGTTCACATAAAATAAAGAGATAATGTAGTGCAAGTTGATGGCGTAATAAACAAAAATATACAAGATGAAATGCCGATGGGACCCGGGGTCAATTTATTCACTACTTTCAAGATTCTGAGCACAGCGCCAGAACCGGATGCTCTCATACATAGCTATCCTGTAGTACCAATCATGTGAGCCATATATGATGAAGTGTACCTGTAGTGACAATGCTGGTGACAGCTCTTGTACGGTATGTTTTGTAAGATCGAACTGAATCAGAAAATTAACAAAATGTTGTTGTATATATAAAAAGAAAATATACACTGTTCATAAATACCAAATGCCTTGATGTTATGTGCAAAATATTTACCTAGTCCTAACTATTTGCCAACTACACTAGTATGTCAAGTATGGGCAGTTTTGCTTCTCCCATTATAAATATGAGCTAAAAAATCCCAGTGGTGAGACGGAGCTTTTATCAAATCCGTGAACTGACCGCCAATGTTGGACTCCACCTTGAAAGGCAGGAAGACTTTCATTTGCAATCATAATATAATGTCAAATAGCGTACACTTGCACGTTTTCTTTCAGTAAATGAAGCGAAACTGCTAATATATTTAAGCAAAAAGCATGGTATCCTGTTGAGTGTTTCTTAATTATACGGTGCACTTTTCTTAAGGTTGATTTCAAGAATGCAGCTGCTGAGTGCCAGTGCCAATAAAGGTATTTATAGAAAAAAAGGTACATTCTGGGAGTCTGGAAGTTATGGAGATTAAATGAGCCTTCTTGATTGAGGTCTGAAGAGGGCCACTTGTGTGGTGCAGTGTAAAATGGTTCATAGCTCCTTTCAAAGTCAAGTGGGTTGGTACCTACCGTATGAATTAATCGAGTTATATCATTAGATTGAACCATGATTTCATCATTTTAAAGTGTTGTGTTCACATTTTATAGATCAATGGGATTTTTTTTTATAAATGTCAAAAGCGTTTTTCCATTACGTGCGCAGGTGAGGCATGTGTTATAGTGATCACTCATTGTTTACAGCGAGGGTCTACTTGGGGAGTGCAATGAGATGCTCTCTGAGATTATGAGGGCAGGGTAATGGCCTTGTCGTTAAAATATACAGCACGAGTGTTGTGTTTATGGGTTGCTTGTATGTGGCTCGTGCAAGCTGTCAAGTCTGCATTCTAGGTTTGGAATGCAAGCTCTGCTTATGGTCAGTTGCCGTTATGAATCACGTCGAGCTGGAAGTGTTTCCTGTGGGTGGTGTATTCTTGCAATAAAGTACTTATTCTTCACTTACGTGCGTCCAGAGTACTTTACAACGAGGTCTTTGTATACCATTTAGTCACTTTTATTTATTTTGGTGAGTGGAAATGTGTTGTGCCGGTCACAACAGTCATTAGAATGTGCAATGCGGAGAAGGCACTAGGGTGAGTTGCGGGAGGTGATGGCAGTCGCCATATGGGGATGCCTGCATAGCAATAAAGATACTCACATCCAGCGGTGGCATTCTCGCATCATTTCACTGGCGATGAGCGGGATCAATCAACTGCTGTGTTCCCACCACGACTGCTAACCTGCAAGTGCGCACAGGCCTCTGCGCGCTGATTGCCTGTCCAGTCTGTTTGAGTTGTTCGGACGTGTGCTGTACCTGGAAGCGTGCTGGGAGCAGTCAAATAAGCATGCAATGACGTAATACAACGCGTCATATCCCGGCGCCGTCTTAGAATCAGGCTAACTTTGTGACAGCTCATATCAGCCTTGCCGGCCCACCATATTATGGGCAGGCATTATACGGCCAAGAATGAATGAATGAAAGGTTTTGTACAGCACATAGTTACTCAATGAGTGTCCCGGCGCTACAGCAAGAAACCGGACTGGGGACAGCCTTATAGTTTAAACAGATGTGTTTTCAGTGCTTTTCGGAAGTTCGCATCCTCCGTAAGGGATCTAAATTGAGGTGGAAGCTGGTTCCACAGCTTGGCTACAAGTACTGCGAAGGAGGCACCTCCTTGTGTACTGTCGTAAGTATGTCCCTAATTGAGGACGAACTCTTTATAGGTTGTGAGATAGTTTTATTGTTAATTACAGGAGAGCGCCGGGAAAAGCGTCCGGACCACTCCGATATCGGCGCTCAATCTCCCCCACAAAATGGCGGCCGTGCTCTACGTCATTACGCTCTCGCGCACGACTAGAGCACGACACTACATATCTCCCTTCTTTACTGTAAACAACAACAACATAGATAAGAGTCTCTGAGTCTCTAGGTAGGAAGTTACTTCACTTCTCCTAGTTCATAGTCTCTGTATTTGGCTGGTCTTACCACTGTTCTCCCTGCCCGTGTACGTCTTACCGGATTAGAGGTGGGACTCTCCGCACTGTCCTCCGCTATGCTTGCCTGTCTCTTTCCTGTTCCCTTAGGGCTCTCTCTCTCGGGAGTCTTGCCATTGTTCTCCTGATGTTCATCTGCGATGGGACTGTCATCCCCTTCCTGCTCGACTCCTCTTCCTTCTACCCCTAAGTCCCTCTCTCCTTCGCATGGTAATACACTGTCTGTAGGTGAACTTTGATTCTTTTGTGTCCTTGATCTTTCCTCTCTGTCCCACTGCAGTATCTTATTGCACTTGGACATGCGATCCTGCGACCAGACGTTTCCGTCACTAAGCAATGCTGCTCTGTTATACACCTCTTCCACTTGCATAGGCAAGCTGTACTTGCTGTCTCCTTTCCTCCTTAACTGGGCGAGTTTGACTCTGACCCACTCCCCTCTTTTCAACAATGTCTCCTTCACGTTGCGTCTCTTATTGTAGTGCTCTGTGTATATTCTCTGGGCTCTCTCCAAGTTGTGGTGAACTACTGCCGGTGACCATTTACTTGTGACCGTCTTTTCCTTCCACGCCAGATTGTCCTTGGTGAAAGGATCACGTCCTCTTAGGATTTGAAACGGGCTGTATCCTGTGCCAGTGGGTGTAATTCGGTAGGCCCACAGCATACTCCTCACTTCCTTCTCCCAGTCCTTCCCCACTCCTATGGCTGATTGTATGGAACCCATTATGACACGGTTAAACCTTTCAGCTAGACCATTGCCCGCCGGGTGGTAGACAGATGTGTGTTTGACTTTGATGCCATTTCGTTCCATGTATTTGTTCCACTTTTCCGATGTGAATTGGGGTCCATTGTCACTCAGAATGGAGCGGGGGATGCCTTCTCTGAGGAAGGTAGCCGTAAGAAATCTGAGATCTGTCTCCGTGTCCATCTCCTCCTGTATGTCTAATTCTGGCCACTTCGAATACCGATCTATGAGAACTACTACATATTTCGGGGTTCCTTCTGCGTCCAGCACTGGACCAAGAATGTCTATTGACAATTCCTCCCACGGGTTGGCAGGGTTGTCGAACTTCCCCAATGACGGGCGTAGTAAGGTTTGTGATTTATCCGCCCTTTGGCACTGGTCACATTCCCGAACATGTCTCTCAATCTGATTGTCCATTGCCGGCCACCAGTACATCTGCTTGGTTCTCATCTTTGTTTTCACAATGCCCAAGTGCCCTTCATGCAACACAGCTAGTAGGTGTGGTATTAATGACGCGGGAGGAACTACTTTATTCCCTCTAAACAGGAATGTTCCCTGGTCTCCTATGGATAACTCCTCACGCACTTCAAAGAATTTCCTGTGTTCCGCTTTCAGGTGCCTTTTTTCTGGCCATCCTTGCAGGATGAAGTTCTTGATTTCCTTAACATCTGGGTCATTTTCATAGGCTTGTTTCCATTCCTGACCACTTATCACTTTCTCATGATCTTCCGTGAATGCCACCCGGACTTCGTCCTCTTCCGCACCTGTCGGGGCTTCCTCCATAGCTGAAGCTCGGCTGAGATAATCTGCCACTTTATTCTTAGCTCCCGGGATGTACTCAACATCATATCTGTAGTCTAATAATTTCAGGGTCATTTTGGCGATGCGGGGTGTAGCGCTCGCGTGACCACAGGACGTGAGTACTTTGACCAGGGTTTGTGGTCTGTCTTAAGTTGAAATCTTGTGCCCCATATAAATTGGCGGAATTTCCCCATGGCCCACACCGTGGCCAGCATCTCTTTTTCTATCACACTGAATTTCTGTTCTGTTGGTGACAGTGACCTGGACGCAAAGCTGATGGTCGCCAGCTCTCCATTCTTCCTTTCCTACATAAGGACTGCCCCTGGTCCTTTTTCGCTCGCATCAGTGGTCAATATGGATTCTCCTTGTGGATCATATCCTTGTAGGGGAACTGCTTTGCTGATATCCTCCTTGATTCTCTGAAACTCCCCTTGTGCCTCTTCTGTCCACCCGAAGGCCGTTTTGTCTCGTATGAGTAGTCGCAGGTGGTGTGTCTTGGTGGCGAAATGCTGCACAAATTTACTATAAAATTCAGCCATCCCTAAGAATGATCTCACTTCTTCCTTGCTCTTCGGTGCGGGTGCCTCACATATCGCTTTGACATTGGCGTGTTTGGGTGTGATGCCTTGATCACTGATCTCATGACCCAAATATGTGACTGACGCCATTCCGAATCTGCACTTTTCCCATTCCGCCGTCAGGCCGTTTCTTTCCAAGATTTGTAACACTATTTCTAGCTTTTTGTTGTGGTCGGTTTGATCCTTGCCCATCACCAAGATGTCGTCTTGGAAGTATTGTACTCCCTCTATATCTTTGAACAGTTTGTGCATCAGCTTTTGGAATACCACAGCTGCTGACGCCAGACCAAATGGCATCCGGCGGAACTGGTAGCATCCAAAGGGCGTTATGAAGGATGTCTGTTTACGGCTCGTGTGATGCAGGGCGATCTGATGGTAGTCCGAGGCGAGATCAATGGTGGAAAACCATTTTATCCCCTTTGTTTTTGCTAGCATTTCATCTATTCTTGGTAATAAGAATTTTTCCACTATTATGCACTTGTTCAACTCTCGTAGGTCCACGCACAAACGAACCTTGCCATTGGGTTTCATCGCCACCACCAATGGGGCCAGCCATTCCGAACTATTTATTGGTTCTATGATCCCGTTGTCTTCCAATCTCTGTAGCTCTTGTTGTACTGCGTCCCTGATTGCTAGTGGTATGTTCCTCACCTTGTGGGACACTGGTTTGGCGTTTTTCTTAAGGTCGATTCTGTGTGTAAATTTTGTTAGTTTTCCCGCTCTTCCTCCAAACACTGTGGGGAATTCGCCTTTCATTTTTGTGAAGTCGGGTTCATTGTCTATGCTGGTCATCAGGACTTGCGTGTCCCCTCCTGGGTTCAATTGTATGCCCAAGTCGCCTTGGTCATTCCATCCTAGAACAGAGGGACCCTTTTCAGCCACATATAATTTGCACTCTGCCCTACGATCCTTGAATTCGAACTTCAGGACTCGATATCCGACCATTGTGATGGGTTCTCCTGTGAACGTGACCGGACGTATGTCTGGGGGTTCGAGGTGTGATCCCAGGCTGGGTTTGAAGTTTTCGCTCCACACTGTCCGTTGAATGATGGTATACGGAGATCCGGAGTCTGCCACCATTTTGATCGGAACTCCTCCCACTACCATGTCACATTGTGGTTTCTTGGAGCATCTGCAGTCTATGCCCAGTACTTGTTCTTCGATGCACAGTACATTGTCTTCTTCTTCTTCTCCTCCTTCTTCTTCAACTCCCATGTCTTGTGCTACGTACTTGACCGTTGGCCTCTTCACCTTGCGGCGACACACCTTTTCAAAGTGCCCTACGATTCCACAGTACATGCATTTGGCCCGGAAGGCAGGGCAACGTTTATCATATGCCGCATGGGATGGACTGCCGCACCTGTAGCACGTGTCTGTGCCCTCTTTATTCGGTTTCTTTGCCTGTGTTGGTCGTGGAGTCCATTTGGTTTGCACCTTCCCTTCTGCCGCCGTCGTTTTGCCCCTCTCTGGCGGTTCTGCTTCGGTGACTCTGTTGACCATGGGCCTCGCGGTAGTTTCTCTCTTTGCTGCTTCAGCGCATCTTTTGGATAGTTCCGCCTTTTTCACCATGGCTATGACTTCCTTCAGGGTAGCATCCCCGTTTACCCATAGTTTGTCTTGGATCGCTGTGTTTGTCGTGTGCATGACTATTTGGTCTTTGATAAATTCGTCATGCAAGGCACCAAATTTGCATGTGATCGCTAATTTCTTCTAACGCCGCAACGTAGTCGTCTATGGACTCACCCACTGCTTGTTTCCTCTGTTGGAAGTTATATCTGTCTATGGACGTGCACACTGCCGGTCTATAATGGTTGTTTAGGTCCTCTATCGCGTGTCGGAATACGTCATCATCAGCGACCTGTCGTTGTGTGGGGACCAGGTTCTAGAAGACCCTGATTCCTTCCGGGCCTAAGTTGTGGAGTAATATTCTCTTCTTCCTCTTGCTGGGGAATGCCTCTCGACTTTCATCTTCTAGGGCTTCTAAGTAGTTCATGAAATATTCTCTCCAATCCTCCCATTTCGTCAAGGGATCGCCTGGTTTGGGTAAGAATGGGATTGGTGTCGTAAGTGAAGACGCCTGCGCACACATTTCGGCGCGTCTTTCTGGTATAGCTTCTTCCCCTCTGGGACTGCCCGGTGCACTTGTGCTTCTGTGGTGTGTTTGGTCTTGTTGGGGCTCCCAGGCACCCTCTTCACTGTGCTGCGCTTGTTCCGCCAGGGCCCTGGATGTCCACTTGGTGCTTCTAGCGGGGTGACGTTGTGCCTAATGATACGTTCTTTCCCTCTGCTCGCCGTGGGGTTTGGTTGTATCCCTTCCTCCGTTATTGTGGGCTGTATGTGCCCCACTGGTTGTGACTACCTTCCCCGTGGGTGCTTGCCTGCTGTGGTACTGTCCTCTGCCACGCTCTCCTGCTGTGTAACTTCCCCTGGCCAATGTTCCTCGTGGCCTCCCGTGCTGTGCTCTCTGGTGGGTCCTTGTGTTGCCTTTTTTTTTTTTTCAGGTCCCAGTCTCGTCGCCACTGTACTGTGGTAAGTATGTCCCTAATTGAGGACGAACTCTTTATAGGTTGTGAGATAGTTTTTTTGTTAATTACAGGAGAGCGCCGGGAAAAGCGTCCGGACCACTCCGATATCGGCGCTCAATCTCCCCCACAAAATGGCGGCCGCGCTCTACGTCATTACGCTCTCGCGCACGACTAGAGCACGACACTACACCTTGTCGCTTTATTCTAGAGCGAGGTACAGCAATCATCTGTGCCTTCCTGGAATGCAGGTCCCAAGTTGGGCAGTATTCACTCATCCTCTCATTGAGGCATTTGGGTCCAGTATTGTAGAAGGCATGATGCGCATCGTTAGGGCTTTGAACATCACTCGTTTTTGTATTGGCAGCCAGTGCAGTTGATCCCCATAATGGGGCACAGAGGAACGTTTATGCAGTTTTATCAGCAGACAAATTGCTGTGTTCTGCACCATCTCATGAGATATTTTGGTATACCCAGATAGAGTACGTTAATACAGTCCAGTCTGGACAAAATCAACGCTCTGACCACTGTGATCCCTGCCTCCCATGGCAGGAAATCCAGGGATTTCTTCAATATGCATAAAATCCAAAATCAGGATTTCACCACAGCTGCTATCTGGGCCTTAAAAGAGAGCTGAGTATCAAATAAGACACACAGATTCCTCGCCACCTCCATGGGAGGGTGAGGTGGAACACCACTGCTTGGCCAGGCCCCTGTACAACCCGGGAGAAGGTCGGGGGCCAAGCAGCAGTATTTCTGTTTTGTCCGGTTGCACTGAAGGAGATAAGATCGGAGCTACCCCATCACTGCCACAAAACACAATGAAAACATTTGTTTAGCAGTTTCTGAGTCACCCTCGTAGGACAGCAGCAGCTGTGTATCGTCTGCATATGAGATAATTTTGATACCGAAAGATTCAACTAGAAATACCAGCGGTGTCATATATATTAAAGAAAGTGGGGCTCAGTCAAAAGTCCTGTGGTACCCCGCATTCCAATGCTTTCTCTTCTGAGTGGAGGGGTTTCATCCATACTGTCTGCCCTCGCTGTACTAAAAAAGAGTCCAGCTATTTCCAAGCCATACCACTCACCGTCTCCAGTCTCTGCAGCAAGATCTCATGTGAAACAGTATCAAACACTGCAGATAAGTCCAAAAGGATTAAGGCTGTATCAGACAATCTTTATGGGGACATTTCATATTTTATCCTGAGAGGAAATTTTGGGGTCAGGAGTTTTTGCTCAGGTGTGATTTTAAGTGGTTGAACGCATTGAAAATGTTGTTTTTTTCTCTCTATATAATCTTCGGCCTACTGTAGAGAACTGTAGAATGGAAGGAATGGAAATCTCAACCTTTTCTACCTACTCCTGGAAAACTTCCTTCGTAATGGTCGAGATGGAAATATGCTTTTGAAGCCTATCTGGATGCTGATGATGGAGACATCTTTAAGTACAAAAAAAGAAAGTCTTGCTATTCCATAATTTAGGTCTGAAAGGCAGAGCAATCTTGAAAACCTTACCCACTGTCAAGGCGAGGGTAGCCAGTAACCAAGAAGAAGCCAGAGACCTTACTTATGTAGTAAACTAATATACTACTGTGTTACAAGCCTTGGATAAAAGATTTTCCCATGTAAAAAAGTCATTTTAGAGCGACACAAATTCTTACAAAGGTCTCAATGGCCAAGTGAATCGGTGGATGACTTTGTATTGGCCTTAAGAACCGGAATATGCTTGAAAAAATCCTCTGTGGTCAATTAATTGAGAAAACTTCCAGGAGGAAAATTCAAGAAAGCTTGCCTTCACGGACAGTCCTGACTTGGAAACTGCAATAGGCATTGTTGGAGCCATTGAGAATTCTTAGGCTTGTTTTCAGGAATTGACTTCCCTAGCAACTCGGCACAGTGTAATGAAGTGTGAAGCCGCAATCGCAAAGATTCAGCATAGGGCGATAAAAGCATTGCAGAATCTAGGTTTCAATTGAGACATAATGATCGAAATTATGTTGCTTGTATGTTTTAGGTGTGGCAACAAAACTCATGCAGCATCAGCAAAACATTGTTCGACCCTGTCCCAAGTGTGTTTCAAGTGCAATAAAAAGGGCATTTTGCTAGGGTTTGACGGATGTTGCAAAAGGCTCTAGTATCCAGATTAGAAGAGTATAAAAGTGATGAGGACAGCAAGGATGTAGTACTTATGTTCAGTTTAACTGGTAAAGAAGGGATAGTGGTGAGAAGGATGAGATAGTTGTAAGTTATGTCAGGAGGAACCCGCCTAATTGTACAATCAACAGTACTGATGTTTCGGTAATGGCTGATTCAGGGTCACCATTCACTATAATTGGTTTGGAAATATTAAAAAAATTTCAGCCCATAACTCTTAAATCTTCGAATATCAAGATTTTTGTCTATGGTGAGACAATGATTGAGGTTGAGGGTGAGTTTGTGTCTCAGCTTGAATTTGACAACAAAACCACCAGATCTGTGCTTTATGTAGCCAAGTATGGATCCAATCCATTAAGGTGGGATAGTCAGGGGGAGTTGGGCATAAGACTGGATCCTAACCATCTTGATAGTGTTGTATCAAAGTCTCAGCTGTTTGGAGCTGAACGAGAAGGATGCATGAGTGTGTTGTCCTCTAATCGCTGGGTGCAGACATTTCCAGAGTTTTTTTGGCTAAATTGGGAAAGTTGTCAGGGTTCCAACATAAGATTGTACTCAAGGAAGGAGCCGAACCGGTGGTCCATAAAGTTCGCAAAATTCACCTGTGTTTGCGAGGGGAGTAACGAAAGGAATTAGATTGGTTGAGTGAATTTGACATTGGCACCACTGAAGCATCTGACCAGTTGGTGCAAATTGCTCTTGAGCGATCAGTCCTTGAGATTGTGTGGATTTGTGGAATCTCAATGATAGTATTTGGGTAGATCGTGAACCACTACCTAATATTAATGAGATGCTGTGTATCGTGAAGGGGGAGCCATTTTTATCACCCTGGGTAGTTTTGACTGAAGAATCCAGGCATCTCACTTCTTTTATTACTTCCCTGGGAACATATCATCATAGACACAGGCTTTTTGGTCCAGCGTCAGCTTCATTGGTTTTCCAGAGACTGATGAAGATGATGTGCAAAGGGTTGTCTGGTGTATTCTACTTTCAAGATGACATCTTCATATGTGGGAGTTGTCTGACTGAGTATGATGAAAGGTTGAGTGGAGTATTGTCTAGACTGAGAGAGAGAGGACTTACATTACACTTTGCGAAGTGCAAGTTTGAGGTAGATAGTGTGGATTATTTGGGTTACCATATACGTGATAAAGGTGTAGAGCCTAAATTGAAGATTGGAAGCAGACGCCATGACTGTTACTAGCTAAGAGATAAACACTTTCCAATGCATATACCGCATAACTTGACAAAATTGTGATGTACTCAGTGCCAGTAAATACTATGGATCTGGTGAATCCCATATACAATTTGAAGCCCTGAAGAAGTCCTGTGTGGACGAAACGCGTCGGCTACTGGATTTTATCATTCATTTCACTGATGTAACTTTGCATGAGAGGATATTTAATAAAAGAATAAATGAAGAAAGAATTTTCGACATCGGAAGTCCTTACTAGTTCATACATGAACTGTGATCGTTGTTGTTGGTGATAAAAAAAAACTTTTGCTAAACTCTTGCATTCTATACAATACATCACGATTTTTGAGTGCTGAACCACTGTTTGTTTTTTGCGTCTTGGAAATTTTCCATTTTGGAGTAGAGAGGGGTTGTACTCCTAGGTTCATTGCACCATTGAGAATATCTCGTATATATCCCATAATATTACTATTGGCAAGTGCGGTTCGTTTTTTGCCTCAACCCCTCAGTTTCTTGTTGTATAAGTGCTAAAGGTATAGAGCCTAAATTGAAGATTTTTGAAAGCGATTGTGGGTGCGCCGTCTCTTGTAAAGAAGGAACAATTGAAGTCCTATGTGGGTCTGGTTGACTACTCTAGGTTTATTCCCCCTTTTTCTCAGAAGACAACACTCCTTAGGAATCTTCTAAAAATGTGATGTGCTTATGTATGGAGTGAGGAGTGCCAACATGTGGTTGAGGTGATCATTGCAGTTTCTCTTCTGTTGAACCCGCTCAACCATTATGAAGCAAGTGTCACCAATGCCAGCAACAAAGGCCTTGGTGTGGTGTTAACACAGAAGAGAGGTGATGATAGGGAGCTTTAACATCCAGTGCGGGGATCTCACTTTTAGCTTGGCCTCATCCTGCTTCAGTGCCGGGACACTCAATTGAGTAGCTGTGCGCTTTACAAATAGTCATTTAACATAACATAACATAACATAATCGCCTTTGCATCCAGAGCATTAAGGAGTTTGGAATTTACCTACTCTACCATTGAAAAAGAGGTCATGGCATTGTGGTGGGCTACCCAACATTTTAGAGCATTTGTGTGAGGAGTTGCTATTGTGTTAGGCATGTACCACAAACCGTTGTTGGTTTTCTTAGCACCAAAAGGGGAGGGCTACCCCCAGAATAGCTAAATGGCAATACAACTTGCAAGAGTATAATTAACGTGTGGAGTATGTCCCTGGCAAGTGGAACCTGGTAGTGGTTTATTTGTGTAGAATGCCGCTAGCCGATGACAGTTGTTGTGATGCAGAGAAGAATGAAATTGTGGTGTGAGACACAATATGTTTATTAGGCTTGTCTGATGGTGCCATCTCTGAGCAAGAGTGGAGTGGCATTTGAGAATGGCATGGTGTTATCCCTAGTCAAAGTTTGGGTGGAGAGTGGTTGTCCGGATAGGAGGAAGGTGGGTTCAGAATTTATTCCATATGCGCATGTAGCCTCGGAGTTAACTTGTGTGGAAGGTTTGGTGCGCAGTATAGAAAAATTAGTTGAACCTACTGGTCTGAGGAGGAGAGTGCTTGTTTTGGTGCATAAAGGACATTTGGGAATTCGAGGCATGAAGTGGAGGATATGAGAGGATTTTTGGTGGTCAGGGGTTGATAAAGAAGTTAAGTGTTTTGTACGTGATTGTGAGAGTTGCATTATAAGCGTCAAGACCCAAGTTACCAATCCATCACCAGTAACTCCGGTAGAGACGCATAGGGCACCATGGTCCAAGTCAGCTCTCGACATTTCTGGTCCCATTAAGATCAAGGGAGAAGTTGCCAGATAGTATTTGATTCTGCTGGACTAAATGTCTAAGTGGCCAGAGGTCGCATTTGTGAATAGTGTGGATACGCATGCTGTGATAGAATTCTTGCAGAAGACTTTCAACCATAAATGTTATCCCAATTAACTTGTGATGGATAATGGCAAGCCATTAATTTCATATGAAATAAATGTGTTTTTTGACAAGTGTGGCATCAATCACATACAGACCTCGTTATATTATCCAAGAAGTAATAGACTAGCAGAACGATTTAATCGTACATTGGAGGGACAGTTGTAATTGGCGTTAATCAACAAGTTGGAATGGAAACAATCAGTGGAAAAAATGTTGTGGGCCTTACGGACAACACCCAACGTGTCTACGGGTGTAATGCCTTTTGTTCTGTTGATGGTGTGTGTCCCTGGTTCCAAAATGAATAGAGATTAGATGGGTCACAAAATGATTAATACTACACAATTGGTTGAGGTTGTGAATGTCAGGGCTAAGGTTCAGGCTGGGTATACGACCACGAAGGGTTGTAAGAAAAAAGTATGTGTGAAAGGAGGGGTGTTGGTTTTCTTAGCACCAAAGGGGGAGGGCTACCCCCAGAGTAGCTAAATGGCAATACAACTTGCAAGAGTATAATTAACGTGTGGAGTATGTCCCTGGCAAGTGGAACCTGGTAGTGGGTTTTTTGTGTAGAATGCCGCTAGCCGATGACCATTGTGGTGATGCAGAGAAGAATGAAATTGTGGTGGAGGAGGCTTGGTCATGTTGTGAAGGGGGAGTCTAAATATTCCCCTTCCATCCAGGTGATGTCTCATGCTTTGCGTACTAGTGATGGGTGTGTCTGGAACAATGATAGACTGGTGGTGATTCCCACGGATAAAGTGGAGTTGGTCGAGAAACCTATTATATGTGATGATGGTGCGGAGAATGGTGAACTTACATGACCCATATAGTCAGCATTCTCGAAACATGTACCTGATCGATTTAAGGATTATATTATGTTGTGAATTTTCATTTGGGGTTCCTTTCAGCGGGGTAGGAAGTTAGTTTTACTGTATGATGTACATTTTTCATTTAAATGTTCCTGTTATATGTATTATGTCTATTTTTCGGATTTCTTTTGTTGACATGTGTTTTGTTTCATACTTTCAATATGTTGTGCCTGTCACTGCATTTTTAGAATGTGGAATGTGGTGAAGGCACTAGGGTTCTACTTTGAACTGGTGAGTTGCAGGAGGTGTTGGCAGTTGGAAATCGTTTATGGAGATGCCTGAATAACAATAAAGATACTTACCTCCGTGTTCTCGCATCATTTGTAAATTTTGCAAACTTCACATGTATAGCTATTGCATTAATAATTACCAACACCGGAACATGCCCAAAGGTACGATAGTTCACAGTCACTAAGAGTGCCTGTGTTGTAAGGGCAATCCCAAACTTATCACAAACACCTTTATTTTTGAATGAATGTGGTTACAAGGTGAAGGAAGGTTCCTACCCACAGGATACTCACCCAATTTTTCTTCATCTCATATTCCTTTGCTCCCAACTACCTGTTGCAAAGTACAACACAAAGTTTCCAGCTTAAATTGAATACTGGAAGTGATCCTTTGTCCTGGCTTGTATACAAGCAGTGAACACCACAGTGCACTACAGGAAGCGTGTAAGGGGTGCATTTCCCAGAAGGCCCTCTAAGGTGGCTGCTGTCCAGCAGGCTGGACATGGGCACATAAGGTAAAACTTCCCTCCAGTTTGATGAACCCCTTCTTTGGCACAGGACTGTCTTGACCATGGTGTGGTTCTTCCAGAACATGGAAGTGAGTGCTGCAGATTTCATCTTGGTGGGGAATCTACCAAATGCCTTTGCAAAAGCACTATAGACTCACCCTGCTACTGTTGTCTACATGGAATACCCCAGCCATCCCAAAAAGCCTGGAGGCAACAACACATCATCAAAACGGCCCTCATTCTGATGAGAGACCTGAAGTGGGCTTGTAAGCATTTTCCATGATCAAAGGCCACTGAATAGAATGTGATTCGGCCTGGAAAGCACACACCCTTCCTGTACTGTGTTTTTTTGATCTCCTAACCCTCTATTGGTGCACCCAGTTGGCCTGCATGCTCACTCCCGAAAATGGCCTGAGTGGTTTGCTGTGTCCTTTGAGTATTGTGGATTACCACACCATAACAAACCATCGGCCTTGGGGGTTAGACTACAGTCTGTCTCTATTGTTACTGGGGTTGGCACCACCTGAGCCTGAAGCCACAACCCTGAAGCTGCTATTATGGCCTCCAGGTAACACAATATCAATATTTACAGGGAACAGCAATCACTAAGGTTAAACTGTTAGACAGACTTATTTTCTCAGTTTCTTTACTTGACTTACTGGAACTCTATGAAAACTCATATATCATTATAGGTTACTTTATCACAGTTCTATAAGTATCCTCTGTGTTTCTTTATTTTAGTTAGTTTGATTGATTACACGAAGTAGGATCGCTAACAGTAAGATTTGCAAACCAGTAACAAATTAACCAGGTTTTGATAACAGGAATATGATCTTCCACTTTGAAGCCAGTTATCTGCTGTGAATGTCACTGGTTTGCAAACATTATACAAACCAGACAGCTGTTTATCAGTAACTGCATTGTGATCAGTGTTTCTCATTTTCAGGAGTAGTCTAGGATTCACAAACAGAATATATTATAACTGTGGGCCCCGGCTTTCTCACTGCATTGTCACTCCACTACCATTTTATTGTCTGTTGATTAGCTCTCTATAATGTAACCTCTGTTTATTGTCATAAACCTTTTGAGATGTTGTATCTTTACAAAATCTGATAATCCTTTCTGAACATTCTTATGTGTATATATTGCACTAGTGCTGACCGTGACTCAAACTTACACCACCTTCTTTAAGCTAAGCCTTGACTGCATGATTTTTCAGTGTGGAACGTGCTACCGGTGCGAAATCATACCGCAACGTACATATTTCCGTCCATTGGCGGAACTCCATGGAATCTTGCAAGTTTTTATGTAACTCCATTGAATACCGCTGAGTGAAATTCCATGAGTTCCCACCACCCCCAATTTATATAGGGCTGTACATTATCGACGAGGTGCTGAAGCACATTTGTAAATGGGTAGCATGCTGCTCTGTTGAAGTGCTGTGTTTGTAAAGGAGTGCGTCTCTCAGGTGAACTATATGGGCAATGTTCATTGTACTGCATGAACAGTCACTGTGCCCCTATATTGTTATTTGTCTAGGTGTGAAGCTGTAGTGAAAAAGAATGAGCGGCATGGTGGCAGTGGAACTAGTGTATAGATGAGTAAAATATATGAGTGCTTTCTGGCCTGTGCAGAAAGTGTTTTTGTATCAGACATATATGACAGAGACAGCTCAACATGTGTTGCTGCAAGCATGAGGTTGTGGAGGTGCAGTATATCTACCATCTTTGAGAGGTCTGTAGCATACAGTTTAAGACAATGAGTTCAAATCCCCTCCTTGGTGGTGCGTGGATCCATTGGCTATAGCATGAGCTCTGGAGATCACAGAAGTGTGGCAGAGAAGCAGCACATGTGAGTCAGCATTATACAACCAGCTGTAGTATATGGTCTGCAGAAGCTACCCATGGATGGTAGAAGAGCAACCATTGGATTGATGTTATGCAAAAAGCTGTAGCATGTGCTCTTGTGAGCCTACCAAAGAGCACCAGAAGACAGCCAATGTGAATGGGGTTTCTGTGAGCAGACTTAGCATTTGCTCTGCGAGGGGTGGCAAAGGAGCACCTCATGTAAATGCTGTGATGTGCTTTACAGATTAAACATATCAATTATTACGCCAGAGTATGAGTGTACTCATATGTAGGCAGAACCAGAATACAGTTGATTTTTGTTAGGTCTTGTAAGCCCAAACAGTTGTGATAGTGATTGAGCTGGTGTAACAAGCAGTATATAACCCTCCCTGGCATGTGTCAATTCAGGGGTGATGGATTGGAAAGGAGTAGAGCAGCCTGAGGAAGTAAGGCCTGCAGGCACTGGTAGAGGATGGTCCTACTGGTACAGTTTGTTGCTCTTCATGTTATTGATGGTATTTACCCTCTGGAGTGCCGATTGCTGCATGACTTTGCACTTCTCACTGATCCCCGAAACAGCTTGTACCTAATTGTGCGGCCTTGCATGGTCTCGGTTCTCTGAGGGACTCCACGGAGATTGGAAATGAGGCGAACCAGCGCATAACATGCTGCAACCCCAATTACAGCAGCACCACCAGCACCATTAACCAATTGCGGCAGCACCAGCACCATTAATTCAGCCTCTTTCAAACAAGTACATCCAACACCATAGCCAGCAATGGAAGATAACAGGCAAGTGCTCCATGGCTAACAACTACCTAATAGCAATCTACCTGGTAGTAATCTTCAGCAGGTCACCAATTAGCAAACCACATTACTGCTGAGAGCAGCAGGAAGAAGATTGGGGCTTTCCTCCACTGTGTAGCGCAACTTACCCTTATTCCTCAGCAAGGTAAAACAAGATGGTGGCTGATCATGCTCGATGTGAGCACTGACTGCAGCATGACTACTTCTCGTCACACTGATCAATAGCACGCAGATCATGATGGCTAACCAGCACTGAGATTGACATTCTCCATATTCAGATGCTAAAAGACCTACCCAATCCACTATGGGACAACCGCTCCACCTATGATTAGGTGGAGAAGTAGCCTAACTCAACATACCTATATACGAGTCAGACACACCAAAAAGAAGACAAAAGAAAACAAAGGACTCAATTACCATAACTCCACTTCCAACAGGTTGTGCCTCCTAGGATCTCTAAGATGGCGGAACACAGAGGTAAGGACTCCAAGGACATCAAAGAGAATAAATCTTCACTAAAATGATCCAAGGCAGAACCCCCCATTCCAGACTCTTCGATCAAAGCCAAGTAAGACCCAGGAACCTGCCTAGAAATGATCCTCCAACGCCTCAGTACACTACACGACTTAGCTCAAGAGACAATGGTGAAAACAGATGTGATGCATCATGATGTCCAAGTCTTAAGAAACGATCTTCAGACCATGTCAGGAAGGCTCTCAGAAGCAGAAACAAAAATTGGCAGATTGGAGAACACCACCTCACATGAAAAGTGCGGAGTGGACGCGCCCACCAACAAAATCAAATTACTCATGAAAGATATTTCTGAGTTGGAGGATTTAAATCCCATAGAGAATATGCGCATCTTTGGACTCCCAGAAAAAGCGGAAGAAGGTGCAAACTCATGTGTTGAGTTCCTTGAAGCCTCGTAGCCACGCACTTTGGATATCACGTTCGACCGAAACTTTGAGAAAGAACATGCTCATCGTGTCCCAATGGGCAACCCCCGCTCCACTCCTCCCAACACACAGCCCAGGGCCATGATTTTCAAACCACTGAGATATCATCATACAGAAATCATACTTGCCAACATGAGGAAATCCCAACAAGTGATCTGGAATGGCTCAAAAATTAACATTGCGCAAGACTACTCAAAAGACACAGTTACAGTCAGGAAAGGTTTCCTGGCCCTACGTCAATCTCTAAAGGATCACAACATCCTGTACGAATTTGCAGGACCCTTGAAATTTCTAATTGTTGCCCAGGGGAAAACCCATTTTTACAGATTCATCCGAATTACAGAAATTTCTGAACTCCTCCGTTTTGTCTGCAACGAGCATCTGACCACCCCGCCAGGAAATTCTACCCACAAAGAACATTGAAAGGCGTTCTGTGAAACATTCACAATATACAATAATCAGCTATCAATTAACAATGAATAAAGACCAGTGAACAACTGACACTGACCAATAAAGGGCGATCAGCGCTCTGTGGAACTGAACTCTGGAGACTATCGAGAGCTGTCAACGCCACATGATGACTTATGCTCTGGCTATGTCCCTGCAGGGCCAAGTCCCAGCGACCACTTTGGTTTGAACTTTTGCCACTATGCTCTCTCTTTTCTAGGTTCTGACAGAGGCCCTATGAGGGTGATTTAACACCATATGCCAACAGGTCGGTCATGTAAGAAACGCATGATTGTTATAGATCTATATAGTTGTAAACCTGATATGTACATCTAAACGTATGTCTACTATTCTATCAACTCTCTTCTGGTTTTGTACTTTACAGTCCATACACATAAGTCACTATAGACTCCGGTATGAGACTCGTATAGTTATTGTTTGTTGGGTACCTACTTGGAGTTAAGCATTATGAGTAGGTTTTACCGTCTATCTGATAACAAACACCCCACACCCTCCCCACCCCCTACCTCCCACATCATATAGGAACCAGAAACAAGTCCACAGTTGACCCATTCTTGACTCTTAAATGACCACAGGTCCTATACTGCCCTGACACCCCTTTACCAAAAGAGCCCCCCTTACTTAACACTGTATTACCCCTAGCCTGCCTTGCCAATTCAGCTGACAGTTACTTTCCTACAGTAACATCACTCGAGCACTTACTCACCATTAATCTTCACCAACCAAAATTACATTACAGTAACCACAATGTCTCCCCCTCCACAGCACCAGGACACACACACACATTACCCCTTCCCTTTTCCCTCATTTTCCCATATACCCCCCACTCTAACCCTTGATCTGACTCTCACCCCTGAATTTCTCAACAAGACATATTTCTGCAGGGCTGGATAGCCTCCTGGTCGGCTTTAGGATAGGCCCTCTCATGGCCCAAATAAATCAAATTGACATTTAGAACTTGGGTGGGAGAATGTGTCGTCTAAGCATTCCAAGGGTGGGGTGGTGGGTGAGTAGAATTGAATTCTGTTAATTTAGTTTTATTGTTCCAAGATCCCCTTGGCCCAACCCAGGCAGGGTTCGAGACCGCTCTGTGCCATTAGGTAATTGCGCCTGTCACCCGTGTAACTCATCGCTATTGTTGTCTATTTCTCCATTTTTTGCTCCATTTTGTACGAACTGTAACTGTGCTTTTGTGGTTTATTTTGTGCTAATTGTGCTTCCCCACTTGTGTGCTGTCCATTCTACTGTTACCCTCTATTATTCTGTTATTGTGCCCTTCCGTTTTTCGCTTGGTTGTGTTTCCCACCGTTACCGCCCCCGCTCCCGCCTCCCAGCTGCACATTCCCTCCCGCCTCCCCTACATAATGGCGGCTGCTGCGCGGTCGCGCCGCTGGCACGCCTAAGGCAAGCCCGTCTGCACTGGTCCTCGACCCGACCGGGGCCAGCGCCAGGAACCCTGGATCTCCGACCGTCCATCACTATGACACCACCACCCTCCTCACACTCAACCCCGGAAGACACAGACTGCCAACTGGCCTCACCGAATACGACCCATGGCCAGTTCTCCTGTCTCCGCTGCCGCCGGACCTTCACCACCACTCCGGCCCCCAACACCACCAGCACCTACACCGACGACACCCTCAGCTGCATCCTCCTCAACGTGCGCTCCTTACACAAGCACGTCATGGAAGTCTGGAACCTACTCGACTCTCTCTCGCCCGACGTCGCCTTCTTCACAGAGACCTGGACCATCACCACCTCCGCCCCCGACATCAACACCGCCATCCCGGACGGCTACAAGATCCAGAGGAAGGACAGCCCCAACCACCCGGGAGGAGGCCTCGCCATAGTCCACAAAAACACCCTCTGCCTCACCACCTCCAGAGAGACCTTCCCCTCCGCCGAACACCTGCATTTCCAGATCAAGACCAGCCCTAAGACCACCCTCTGTGGGACACTCATCTACAGACCCCCCGGTCTCCGGACACCCTTCGCCACCACCATCACCGACTTCATCGCACTCCACGCCATCGCATCAACAAACTACATACTCATCAGAGACCTCAACTTCCACCTCGACAACCCCAGCGACCCCAACTCCACCATCCTCCGTGACAACCTCGCCAACATCGGACTCAACCAACTCGTCAACACACCGACACACAGGGCAGGGCACACCCTCGACCCCATCTTCGCTGCAGTAAACAGCGTCCACTTCAGCCACACAACGCAACCACCTTGGACCGACCACCACTTCGTCCACTTCACTGTCGATGAACCCAAAGCACCCAAACCAGTCCCACGCCCGCCACGAAGGAACTGGAGCAAGATCACCGATGAACAACTGAACTCCACCCTCTCCCGAGACAACCACACCTGGGCATCCGACGCAAACACCGCAGCCAGAGAACTCCACACGTGGATCTCCAACTGCGCAGACGAGCTTGCCCCGCTACACAACCCCGGCAAACAACGTCCCAGAAAAGCCGCCTGGTTCACCACCAATCTCCAAGAAGCCAGGCGCACCTGCAGATGCCTGGAAAAGAACTGGAGGAATACCAAGACAGCCGACAGTTACTCCACCTACAAGAATGCCATGACGGACTACATCAACCAAATCAGAACAACCAACAGGAACTTTATCCACACCAAAATCCTCACCAACTCCAAGGAACTCTTCAACGTCATCCAGGAATTCACCAACCCACGCAGCGAAGCCACAGACATCACCCCATCCCAGGACCTCTGCGACAAGCTCGGAACCTTCTTCCACCTCAAGATCAGAACACTCTACGACAACTTCACCGACCACGCACAAGACACCTCAGCCAGCCCCTCGCCTCCCCAAGACACCAGCCAGCCCACCATCTCCAGCTAGACACCAATCACGACCATGGACACTGCCGCGACCATGAAAGGCATCCACTCGGGAGCCCCCAGAGACCCCTGCCCCCCGCACATCTACCACAGAGCCGCAGACACCATCGCACCCCAACTGCAACACACCATCAACACCACCTTCAAAACAGGCACCTTCCCAGATGACTGGAAGCGCGCCGAAGTCAGGCCCCTGCTCAAGAAACCCACGGCCGACCCCACCGACCTTAAAAACTACCGGCCCATCTCGCTTCTCCCCTTCGCAGCCAAAGTGGCAGAGAAAGCAGTCAACAAGGAACTGACACGATTCATCGAAGAACACGCCGTCCTCGACCCATCCCCATCTGGATTCCGATCCAAACATAGCAGCGAGACCGCCCTACTCGCCGCCACAGACAACATCCGCACCCTCCTGGACCAGGGCCACTCCGTGGCCCTCAGCCTCCTCGACCTGTCTGCAGCCTTCGACACCGTCTCTCACCGCACACTAATCACCAGACTACTCGACGCCGGCATACAGGGAACTGTCCTAGACTGGATCCGTTCGTTCCTCACCGGAAGAAGCCAAAGGATCAGACTACCGCCCTTCCTCTCTGCCGCCACCGACATCACCTGCGGAGTACCACAGGGGTCATCTCTGAGTCTGACCCTCTTCAACATCTACATGGCCCCCCTCGCAGACATCGTCCGACAACATGGCCTCAGCATCGTATCCTACGCCGACGACACCCAGCTCATCATCTCCCTCACCAAAGACCCCACCACCGCAAAACTCAACTTCCAGAGAGGAATGCAAGAAGTGGCAGTCTGGATGACCAACAGCTGCCTAAAACTCAACGCCGAGAAAACAGAAGTCCTCGTCCTTGGAACCAACCCTTCAGCATGGGACAACACCTGGTGGCTCACGGCCCTCGGAAGCCCACCTACCCCCTCAGACCACGCCAAATACCTCGTCATCGTACTCGACTCAACACTCACCATGAACCGACAGGTCAAAGCCGTCACCTCCAGCTGTTTCAACACCCTCCGCATCCTCCGAAAGACCTTCAAATGGATCCCCCCCGAATCAAGGAAAACAGTCACCCACGCACTCATCACCAGCAAACTCGACTATGGCAACGCACTCTATGCCGCAATCAACAAGTCCCTACTCTGCAAACTGCAAACAATACAGAACACCGCAGCCAGACTCGTCCTCGGCATCCCCCGGCACGAACACATCAGCCTACACCTACGGCGACTCCACTGGCTCCCCGTGGAGAAGAGAGTCACTTTCAAAATCCTCACTCACGCCTACAAATGCCTGCACAACAACGGACCCAAATACCTAAACGACAGAATAAACTTCCACATACCCAAAAGAAACCTGCGATCATCCAACCTCGCACTGGCTGAAACCCCGCGGATCCACAGAGCCAGATCAGGCAGAAGATTGTTCTCTCACATTGCAGCCAAGACCTGGAACGAGCTACCGGCAGACATCAGACGCGCCCCCTCCCTGAATACCTCCAGGAAGACCCTCAAGACCTGGCTCTTTGGCTGAACGGAGCGGCGCACCCCCCTCCCCCCCCAGCGCCTTGAGACCCTCACGGGTGAGTAGCGCGCTTACAATACCCTGATTGATTGATTGATTGTTGCTCACAGATTTTGTACCTCTGGCTCTTCTTTTAACTATCCCTCTCATTTACTCTGACCTTCTTCTCTCCCTATCTCCCCGGCTACCTGAGAGGGGTGTCCAACAACACCTACAGAGTAGGACTCCACTCCTTTTGCCTCACATGAACTCCATCCTCTCAAGAGGAAAGACCGGGATACACTAAACCAAGCACCTTGCCACCTACTTCGACTTATAGGCCTCATCCCTCTGATACTGTCACCATCTAATAAAAGAAACCACAGACTCCCCCCTATGGCCAAGGCTTTAAATATACTTTCCTGAAGGGAAGAGACTCAATCAACCAGTCAGAGGAAGATTAGTGGCAGACTACTGTAACACATTGAAAGGGGAGATCATCCTCCTACAAGAGACCCACTTAAAATCTATCCACAACACAAAATTCTATAGCCCCTGGATCTCAGATGCTGGAATCTCCCCGGCCCCACACAGAAAGAATAGGGTAGAAACGCTAATCTCAAAAAAATCAGACATATCAGTCATCTCACACACACATGATCAGGAGGGAAGATGGCTCATCTCCAAGATGAAAAGGCGAAATTTAGAATTCTATATAGTAAACATCTATGCACCAAATGAAAACACTTCAGATTTTTGGAGGGATCCAGTTAGACAACTCTGGGCCCTCCAAGACAACATGGGTATTATCGTGGGGGGGCGAACTTTAATCTACCAATGGACAGAAATTTAGATAGGATTTCAGCCCACAAATTTATAGCTAATAGAGCACTCAAACAAATTACATCCTGCTGTAAAACAATAACCTAGTGGACGTTTGGCATCTACATAACCCCACTGGTGAGTAGCTCCCTACTTCATCTTTCCCACTCACCAAAGATTGAGCCAATCGCAATGTCTGGTCATGCCCTTGTCTCAACTCAATTAACACTCAACAACCCTACTCTACCACCTCACCAATGGCGTCTGAATGATGTCCTTCTGGAAGACCCTGACAATGTAGCACAGATAAGAATGGCTATTACCAATTTCCTTAAAGAAAATGACCTAGATGATACAACTCCCATGGCACGCTGGGATGCCCTCAAGGCCACACTAACGGGGATATTGATAAACATCACAGCTGCTAAGAACAAGGCCCTCTCTAATCACCTCAAAAAACTGGATCACTCTATCCACTCCTTGAGCACTCAACTCAACCAAAATAAAGGCTCAGGTCTCCTCCCCAAACTGCATGCAGAACAGTACAAATACAAACAAATCTTGAGTCAGAGGGCCCAGAAGTGGATAATCTTGATCAAAAGCTGGTAAACTATGTAATAATAACAAAGCTGGTAAATCCCTCGCAAAGTAGCTAAAATACACTAAAAACAGATCTCTTATATCAGCCATGAGAAACCCTGACGGGGTAATTGTCACATCCACCTCTGATATCCTTGGGGCCTTCAAAATGTTCTATGCAGTCCTATATAACACCCCCACCCCCCTCACCATAATAAATGAGTATCTTCACTCATGTAACCACCCAAGCATCTCTCAACAAGACCAACTGGTGATTAAAAAAGGAAATCACCCTGGCTATGTGCTCTCTTAAAACCGGAAAAACTCCCGGCCCAGATGGCTACTCTGCAAAATTTTATAAGACATTTGCCAATACGATGTCAGACCCCTTACATGCAGTCTTTAAGAAATTTGCCTCCACGGGCTGCATCTCAGGCTCAGCAATGGAAGTTATTATCGTAGTAATACCCAAAGAAGGTAAAGACCATCTGAAAGTCAAAAATTATAGACCGATCTCCCTAATAACTATTGACTGTAAAATCTATGCAAAAATCGCAGCCTACCATTTAGAGTCGGTCATCCAACCACTGATCGTCAACTCTCAAACAGGTTTCCTCAAAAGCAGACTGGCGGCAGATAATATTAGGACTTTTTGCCATGTCCTAGAAAGAGATAAGCTATCTCTCTCCCCAACAGCGGCCTTGGTTCTGGACATCGAAAAGGCCTTTGATAAGGTCTTCTGGCCTTTTGTTGTATATGCCAACTTGCGCAAATGCCACCTGGGCAAGGACTTCACATGCATGATCATGGCCCTCTAGGCAGACCCGGCGTCTACGGTTCGAGTCAATGGCCACTTATCTCAATCCTTCTCTCTCTCCCAAGGTACCTACCAAGGTTTCCCTCTATCTCCAATACTTTTCCTGTTGGTCATTGAGCCACTCATCTCCTCCTTCAGGGACAATCTAATGATCCAGAGCATCTACTTTGCCTCTGGCAGACAAGTAGTTGCCGCATATGCGGACAATGTTCTGCTCTTCTCTGAGGATGCACCATGAGCCATTCCAATTACCATGGGTGAAAAACAGATACTCACAGGTTCCGGGCTACTCACTAAATTAAGACAAAAAGGAGATATCCCCCCTCAATGTCCACTGCACATCTGAGGTCATTGGTGTTGGAAATGGCCCTTTTTGCAGGGTTATCCCTAAACATTTTGCTTCTTCCTCCTTTGTTTTTCCTGACCTGTGGTTGTTGGCTATAGGACTCTGGGCACTTTGCCACTGCTGATCAGTGCTAAAGTGCATATGCTCTCTGTGTAAATTGTTATTGTGATTGGTTATCCATGATTGGTATATTTGTTTTACCAGTAGGTCCCTAGTAAAGTGCACTGAGTGTGCCAGGGCTGGTAATTCAAATGCTACTAGTGGGCTTGCAGCACTGATTGTGCCACCCACGAGTAGCCCTAAAATGATGTCTCAGGCCTGCCACTGCAGTGCCTGTGCGCAGTTTGTTAACTGCCATGTTGACCTGGCCAGTGTACCCACTTGCCAGGCCTAACCCTTCCCTTTTCTTACACATTGGACACCCCTATGGTAGGCCCAAGGTACCCCCCTGGGCAAGGTGCAGTGTATGTGAAAGGTAGGACATGTACTAGTGTGGGTAACATGTCCTGATAGTGAAATACTGCCAAATTCGTTTTTCACTATTGAAAGGCTATCTTGCCCATAGGACAGAATGGGGAATGCTGTGTAACATGTTTACCTACATATCTTCCCATAGGAGTGAGATAGAAAATTGGAGTCTGGTATCCCTGAACTCAGAATTTAATAACACATCTTTTAGTAAAGATGGTTTTTAAATTCTGTGTTTGAAAATAGCACTTTTAGAAAGTGGCTATTTTTCTTGTTCAACCTTTCTGTGTGCCTCTGCCTGTTTGTGGATTGACTGTCTGGTTTGAGAGTGACAGGGGATGGGGTGGCTCCAGGAGTCTGGGTGAGTCAGCACTAGGCTGAATAGGCCTATATGCATTTGGAGTGGTGGGAGGAGTAGCACTTGGGCCTGAATAGGGCTGGGCCTGCCTTCCACAATGCTGGCTCCACCTCCTGCGGTGTGTCTGATGGCCCTGGCCCACACTCACAAAGGAAGAATATGTGCACTGGCAGAGTGCACCCAGAACTGGTTTGGACTGGGTCCAGGACCCCTCACACATAGAGAACAAAGACTTTAGGGGTATAAATATGAGAGCTGAAACCCCTGAAAGTTAGACTACTTCCTGATCAAGAGGAATCCCTGCCAACGAAGATCAGCTGAAGAGACTGAGGAGAAGTACTGCCCAAGTGTGTCTAGGGCTGGCCTGCAGTTTGCTGTTTCTACTGAGGCGAGGACCAAGGGACTTTGCTGTGTGCTGTGTCCCCCCTGCTTGAAGAAGGGCTTTGCTGAGTGCTGTGTCCAACTGAAGAGAAGTCTCCAAGGGCCTGAGAAGAGCTGGCCTCCTGTTTCTGAAGTCCCAGGCACAAAGGACTTCACCCCAGCTCCCTGAACTTCCTTGCTGGGAGTTCCAGTCTGCCAGGAGGGCCTGTAACTGTGTGTGAGGCCTTTTTGCTGGTGGGAGCTGGAAGCGCGACACAACGAGAGAGAAGTGTGACGCCGCCGCAGCAGCTGCTGTCGCATCATCGAGGAAGCGTGTTGCCGCTGCTGCTGTTCGCCGTCGCATCACTGGAGAAGCGTGCCGCCGCCACAGAGGGTGCCGTCGCATCACCGGAGAAGCGTGTCGCAGGTTCGTCGCATCGCTGAGGAAGCGCACCGCCGCTGATCGCCGGCGCATCACCGGAGAAGCGTGTCACCGCCACAGAGGGTGCCGTCGCATCACCTGAGAAGCGTGTCGCATCGCTGAGGAAGCGCGCCGCTGCTGATCGCCGCCGCCGCAACACTGGAGAAGCGTGTCCCTATCACGGAGGGTGTCGTCGCATCACCTGAGAAGCGTGTCGCAGGGCCTGTCGCGGCTCAGAAAATCACGGAGTTCGCCGCACGGCCGTCAGGCGTGCACACATCGCCCCCACGTTGTCACATCGCAACAAAGACGCCATTTTGTTGCCAAGGGGGTGAGCAGGGGTTATCTAAAGTGTGTATCCCCCTTACCCTGACTAGAAGTAAGGGTCCCTATTTGGTCAAAGGTACCTACCTCTGCCAACTAGAGACCCCCAGTTCTAACAATTGGTAAATCTGGCCTGAAATGGCAATCGACTGGGCATATTGTTCTCTCTGGACCTCAAACACACTGTTGCATTGAACGAACAAAAGACACTGACCAAAATCAAAGAACTCCTGTCTACATGGTCCCCCATAAACATTGCCTGGTGGGGTTGAGTGAGCTCAGTGAGGATGATGATAGCGCCCCTGATTAATTTATTTTTATATCCAGCATGCTATTTGTGTCCATATCTGCCACCTTCTATAAATCTGTGGACAGAGCTATCTCAGAATTCATATGGAAAGGGAGAAAACAGAGGATCTCTATGAAGGTCCCAAAAAGGAACAAAATCTGCGGAGGTGTAAACATCCCAGACTACTCGCTCTAGCAAAGCGCTTACTTGATTGCTCAAGGTGCGTGGTGGCTGAACCAAAAAGAACCTAACCATCCTCCATGGCTTAATATTGAAACCCACATTTTCACTCTGCTCTCCTCGGCTCTGCCCTTACAATCCATAACATCTCGAAACTCCCTCTCTCACACTCCAGTCAAATTATATTGCACACTGTAAAATCACTCCTTCTCCTGGACAAACAATCACAAAAACAGACAAGTTAGAGACCCTAGACTCTTTATGGTAAAATCGCTCGATTAAACTGGATAATAAGACACTTCTTTGGGATACATGGGCTCAAAGGAGTATAAACATCATACTCTGTCTTGGACCCCGTGCCAATCCGATCCCCTTTTCCACTCTACAAAAAGACTTTAACCTACCTAATATTGACTTCTACAAATTCCTACGACTCGAGAGCGTGCTCAGTAAACTGAACCCCCACCCCATGATCCAGACCTCCCCATCTTGTTAGGTACTCTTACAGGGAGGAGCCACACCACTTCCCACAAATATTAACTCCTTGAAACACATGATAGACAGGTCCTGAAACTATTTAACAAGAAATGGCAACCATACTACCACTTGACGACTTCCCCCGTATCAACAAATCTGCCTGGCGAAAAATCTGGAGTTCCCCTTTCGAAACCAAAATCCCTCCCTCCCTGGCACATTACAGATTCTGGTCCAGCCACAAAATTTACTGGACCCCATCCAGATTCCACAAGTGAGGCTTGAGGGACTCTGCTTCATGCTGGCGTTGTGAGGAAGGACCCAGAGACCTCCAAAACATGCTCTACCACTGCAAGATGACTCTCCCACTATGGATAAAAGACTTGCTGCACCAAATCACAAAAATACCAATAGAAATCGATTTCCTGACAGCAGCCCTAGGTCTACATGCAAATCCTCTGGTGGGAGATTTTGACCCCCACACCTCTTCACTTGTAGACCTTCTCCTCTCCATGGGTATCAAGACTGTTCTCTAGGACTCGAAATCCACCATCCCCACCACCTTTGATAAATGGTGAAACCTACTCTGCTCAATCAGACACCCTACATTCCAAATTTGCTGGCCACTCGAGTCCTCGACAATTATGAGATGCTTTTGAGTATCTACAGAAGAATAAACCACCATAACTCCCCCCATGTCCCCACATCCCCCGCTCTAGGGGTGACATTTACTTTGGACTTACACTTTACTTGGTATTTAGCCTAGACTTAACCCTAACCACTCAGTGTAGCCGTACCCATCCTTCTTCCCTCCTCCCTTTACCCCACCTCACTTCTCTCTTTCTCTCACTCTTTTCCTTCATGAGCCAGAGGACTTGGTTTGTGGTAGAACACATCCTGTATCTCTCTATTGTGACTGTGTTGACCCACAAATGATATATGTAGCGATCGCCTTGTCTACTTTGGAATGACATTCTCATGCTTTTCTTCTCATGCATGATTCCATACATACTGTTATCAATGATATTGTCATATGGAGTCTGATGTCTTATCCTTCATTGTCTCGGTCTCTTGGAGTGTACGGCTTTTTTTTTGTAAAGCTTTATTTTTTTCTTTATTCTTGTAAACTTATAAAAATTATTTGAACAAAAAAAAAGTAGGAACTAATAAATAACTGAAATAAATATAAACACAATAAATACATAAAATAAATTAACCAACAATAATATCAATATTTTTTCCACATGATATGAGACGCTGACCCCTGTATTGACAGATTCTTGAACCGAAAGAATTTATTATGCAAATTTAAAGAATAATTTACGATTAAACAAGACCAACCTGATAACACTAAAATGACCATGACATCAGGAACAGACGCATATCATCCCCGAATTATTTGAGTCTTCCTACTGGCAAGGACTGAGGAGTGTGATTTGCATGGAATGAAATTAATTACCAGTGGTCATGAAACTCTAATTTGGACCAAGAAATAATTAAGAAGCAAAATGCGCCACTCACACTCAGGGCACAGCTTCTATTGATGCAGCAGGTACAGTGGATCTGGGACCGAGAGGCCTGTGAGACCCACTGTACCCCGAACACTGCTGTATTTCACAGTTCAGAGGTCCCATCACCTTCCCTGCACTAGAGCTCATGGCTCACTGGCTACACCTTTGCACAGGCTCTCTGTTCTGTAACATTAAACCGAGTTTAGATTGTTTTTAAATGCAGCCTGTTGCAGCGATTCAGTGTTTCAACAGTGAAACTCAAACAGCCACATATACATGTTAAAAAATACATATGTGGGATAGCCTTGATATATACTTTGAATCACATAAACCGCCATAATCTGTATCCCTCAAGTGGTGAGTAGGCCCACCGCCTGTCCTTACCCGGGTAATACTTGCTTGACTAATCATTCTCTTTCAAAGAGACCCACCTGAACTATGTCGCTGCAGTACATAAGTAGATGCTTACTAGCAATGTATGATCTATGTTATTATATTTTTCTGTTTGATCTGTTTACTTTTTTTTTTGTGTTATGTTTTGGTATTTTCATGGGATTAGCCTTAAAGAAGCCTTTATAACTCCTCAGTTACCCTTCCAAGGGCTTGTCATAGGCTATGTAAAGCAATGTATAGTAAGGTATGATGTTATCGTCAATTCATCCATTAAGGTATCATGCTTCATATATGATTTTCCGTTAGTATTGTGTTTTTATTTGTTTAATATATATGTATTGATTTGTAAAGAAAACAACCAATAAAAACTTTTGAACACCAAAAAAGACTGAAAATATGTTCTAAATGTATACTCTTCTATAAATAAACCTTTTTAATTTAGATCAGCTAAGAATTGTCTTATATGGTTTATGAGCTTTAATTGAATTTCAGTGACCAAAACTAATGCTTTTTGGAAGCTACACACCTTAGTATAAACTGCAATATGTTATTTAAGTGACTGATCAAAGATACTTATGTTACAATCACTGATAGCCAGTAATGCACATTCCCCTGTGCTTAAAGCAAAAGTAATCCCCAGGGGAAAGAAAAGGTTTTAAAGCTTCACGTGGATAATACATCATATCTAATGGTAATGAGGTGCTATCAGTTGCTGATAAATGAAGCTAATTAACAATATAATTATCTTTCAAAATAATTAATAATGAATTATACCCTTAACAATGCCTTTAATGAGATGGATACCTTTCTTTTAGAACTGGTTGAAAGGTCTTCAGTTCCACCTTTTCTGTTAAGCAGACAAGACCCTAGTAATACAATGACTTCTACTCTGCTCACCAATGTCATGTTTGGGAATGATCCTCATCTTTTAAAACTCTAATTAAAATTATTAAAATCCAGGAGTAGGGAGGAGCATGATTATCCATGAAGAAAGTTTAAATTCGCATTTAGCATGCCTGTCATTTTGCTTTAAAAATCTATTTGTAGACTGGATTTGGTTACACCTGGAGTGAAGATAAACGTCTGCTTTTATCATTCTGATTGAGGTTTTGACTTTAGCAGGCGTATAGCAAGCCCTCATCTTCATTACGCACAATATGAATATGTTTCTGAGTTATGAGGCTGTTTCACCCCTCAATTTTCAGCTGTTTTTGCTTATTATTACACAGTTAATTCCATTGTAATTGTGATTGCATTTATATAGCGCATACTACCTCTGACGAGACGTCAAAGTGCTTTTTGGCGAGTAGCACACTACTCCGGAAACCAAAAAGGATTAGTGGTGAATTAGTATAGGGAAATATGAAGTTAACTTGAGTGGTGGACATGTGAGTCTATTAGTTGGATTGAAAAGGATAGTGGAGGAATAGAAAGTGTTTATTTGGAGGTTGACTTGAAATTTACTATAATATATTCTATGACACTCCTCGTCCTCGAGTTAGCCTTCCCCTCTGTAAGGTCTGAATGTTATTTCAAAAATGGAAGTGCCCTCGCAACGGCAATTTGAAACTTCATTAAATGTATTTATTCTAAAAGAATACTTGATATCCAAAAATTCTGCTTTGCATTCATTTATTACACTAACATTCCTACACCGAAGATCCTAACCCAAATTGCCTATCCCTTGCTCCTCCAGTTTAAGACACTTCATAAAATTCAGAACAGAGTTATACATTATAACAGCAGGTTTCACAATTGGTTCCTATCATAGTTTCATTCCTCTGGTTGATGAGACATAAACCTATTTAAGTAAAATCTTTGTGTCACTTACAGCATCCACCTCTGGGACAGCTTTTCTTATAACTACAATAACCATGCCACAATGCTGCCTGTACTCCACAAACATGTATCATTTGATATTGTTCTCCCTTGCCATATTTCAGAAATAAGTTGGCGCTTTTCTCACTGGGGCAATATTCACTGTTGAACACAGTGCTTCTTTCCACCTCAGAAATCAGTGGCTGCTTTGTCCTGTCTGCTTTCTCCACTGCCCACGGGACATTCTCTACCATTTCCACACTTTCTTCATCAATAAGAGTACACTAGGCATCACAGCTATTTAATATGATCTTGTTACTTGGTATTTAAAGACTATTAAGGTCTGATTTGACAGCATAGCTGTCTTTAGGCCTCATGTGTTCACCATAAAAAAGGAGCTTTACGAAGCAGTACTGTGAAGGGGCATGGTCTGGTGGAGACCCAACGACATGGGTCTCCGATGAGCTACCTGACTTGGGCCTCAAAAAGCAATTTAATAATCATCTTTGGTCCTAAATAGCCACACAAATGGTACATAAGACCCAGTAAGTGACCTTGGAAGAACATGATTGTCAGATGCAGAACAACCGCACGGTGTATCTGATTTTTTGCCATGCAGGGGAGATCGGATTCAACAAACGAGTTAGCCACCACCAGTCCTGAGCTCCCTGGACCAGCCTAGGAGAGCACCCAAACATGACGTACTGCTTAAAAGGCAATTGCATGTGTAGGCCTCATCTGACTTTGGATACTACTGGAGCCCATCAGGCCATGAATAGCTGGGATGTCATTAGTGGAGACATTGCTGGGACTGGCGAGGAAATGAACGCGAGCTGCGAGGCTGGGGGAGCCGGTTAAAGATGGATCCCGCTACTGCAGAATCCGGTGTGACCAGACTCCAGTGGTAATTGTTCAGCATGCCCCTGAGACCTCAGAGAAACTTGCACAGACTAGAGGCATCACCCCAGGTCCTTCGTGGAAACCGGCCCTGGATGCAGGTCTTACAGACCATTAAAACATGACATACCCATTGGGAGGACCTGGAGAGCATGACTAGCCTTGTCCATGGCTGGAGGCCGATGGGTGTCTGTGGACCCGGCTTAATTCCATACCCGACACTGGAGCTGCAGTAGGTGAAAATTGGTCAGGAGACTTGTGAGTGGATTGGGAAAGAGAGTGGAAGCACACTTTGTCATGACAAGCAGACTTTCTCTTGGGGAAGTCTTTTCTTTCTGGCTATAGCCGTGAATCAATCACTCCAACTTTGCCCTTCATTGGGGGAATCTCTAGCTACTTTCACAAAGGGTTGATGAATGGTCACCTGAGGCAAAGCTTTGGGGCTCCTCTGGGCTTGCCTGCTCATGGGATATAGCTTGCTCAGGAGACATACTGTGCAGCCTAGTGCTCAGTGCATTCTGTACTCCACATTCAGCTATCAGACAAATGACTGCCATAAAAGAAGGTGTTAGACAAGTCTCGTCTTTGGAGTTACGTTGAACTCACTAATCCACAAACGTCTGGTCTGGGAATGACTACAGGTGTGCTGGATATGATCTCAACTTCTTGCTTGTGTCCCCTAATCTGCTCAAGCAAAGATTTGTAGCACCACAAAAAATAACGTGATCTCCAAGATTAAACACTGTGTCCAACAAAAGCAACAATCCCAAAACGCCCTCTATTAAAGATGCATTTGCCTTGGCGGCCTCAGATAAAACATCAAATCCGGTGACTGAGCTGTCTTCATTACAGAAAACAATCTTTGGAGACTTACAGTCTTCTGCCATCAAAAGCAATATACAATTGTTTATTCAGAAGTTACAGATGAACATGTCATTGTTACACCAGGAAAACTCTAAGCCCTTGTTAGCACTTGACCACCACTTGCCAAAAAATCGAAACCAGAAGGGGTCACCTTGAAACAATCCCAACAGAACGCTTCCATGAACATGTAGCCTAACGGTAAGAGCAGTCAACCTCCAAGCAGGGGAACCGGGTTCGAGTCTAGGCGGGGATGGGGACGGGGACGCTCAACATCCTTTGGTTGTGCCCAACAAAATGAATGTGTCCGTCTGTAACGCAACTGGTGTCTTAGCTCTATAAAAACAACAACAAATTATGCAGAATCAAATTGTTGATGGTGAAAACTATTCAAGACGAAATACCGGAGGATCAGAGGAATTAATATGAGCATAACAGAAGCTGCATTTACTCGTCGTGTACAGAAACCTTTGAGAAATATCCTGAATGTTCCAGTAAAAACTTAGGTAATTCTAGATTGCAATCACAGAGTTTACTCAACGATTCAAAGATAGGCGAACTTTCTCCCAGACGTCCTGACTCAGGTTCAGTTCTTCTGGCTCAAAGAAGAAATTGCTATGGCTGCAAGGTGAGCTAAGAATGGACAATTCAAGGATGAAAACATCTCCAATTTCCAGGACTTTTTTCCTTACACCTTGAACAGAAGACGCAACCTCAAACAGATTACCAAGTTTCTTTGGAATTAAAAGATTCCATATCGTTGGGGCTTTCCCTTTAGACTTTCATTCAGCTACAAAGAAAAACAGCACTCCATCTCCTCCAAAAAATAAACCCTTTAAATTCTTAATATCTCGAAATTTGGAGAGAAGAGCTGTCTATTTCACAACAAGGTCAAAGGGCCTAGCAGAAACTACATACAAATCAAGACAAATGAGAATCTTGGCGTTTGTCGCCTCTTTGGCAAAGAGACTAGAGAAGTCTCCTCTCGGGAGGAATGACTGAATGACGGATTTAAATCAATAAGTGTTCCGGTTTTCTTCTCAGTGATGACAACACAATATTCTTGACTTCCCTGTCTGAAACTTATAGAGAGTAAATATGTTTAAAAACGAATCTCTGACTCTAAAAAAAAAATCCACAAAGCAAATAGGTCCATGTTTGACAACCAGGCTAAGGATTCCTTTTCCCTATGCCATTCGGTGTCTAGGCCGGTTTCTAATTTTGGGTAGCTGCCCCTCTCATTGTGCTTTGGTGTATAACTAACACGTTCTAATGCTTAGCTTATTCTCATTTGTACTATTTGATGCTCTGTTCTTACATTGTTTTTTCTTTATTGTTTAAGTTTTATGTTCCTTTTTATTTGATACAGGAGAACCAGTGTAGCTGCCTAGGCAACTATATCAGTATCTGGAACATAAATATGCAAGTTCTCCTCTTAGAGATTATAGCTTCATATATGGTGATAAGCTATGGCTCGTCTAACAATCTTGTATCTTAACATTTAAGGTCTCAGCCCCCCATTAAAATACAAGACCCTTCTATAATGGCTAGATGCACAGGACATAAATATAGGACTATTACAAGAGACGCATTTGTTGGAACAAAACACCCACAGGTTGCCATCTCCCCCTCTGACCTTTAGAAGGTCATTTTTCTGCATCCACTAAAATAAAAGGAGTATTCATAATATATCAAAGGGGTATTCTATTTAATCTTAATGGGATCCTCCACGTGGAGAATGGCCGCTATCTTTTCATGGCTCAAAAATGCTTTATTAAGACTAGACAAGCAATGGATAAAGTGCAAATAGCCATCTAGCTGAGGTTGCATTTAAGCCAAATACCCAAATGGTCCTTCTCTTGCTGAGTGCGGAGAAGGCATTTGACAGGGTAAGTTGTAATTGTCTGGTGAAAACACTGGTTATCATAGTCCTGGGCCCCAACATCACTTCATATATTTTGACAAACTGCTGTAACCCAACCACTGGACTGAAAATCATCGTAATGACTTTCCCTATTACCCTATGTAGAGGCACAAGACTGGGATGCCCCCAGTCCTTGTCATTATTTGGTCTTGTTATGGAACCTCTGGTTCAAAAACCTAATAGTAATCCAATTATCCACAAAGTCCATAGGACAGGGCATTCCATTAGCCGCAGTACAATGACTGCTGTGGCATACACCCATGGCTTCACGATCTCCTCATCCACTTTACAATGCTTAAGAGTTTGGATTACAGCTGCCCCAACCCAACAATACGATACCTCCACTTCTGGAAACCCTTTTTGAAGATCTCTCTCATGGTGGTAAATGGAAATTTCATGGTTTAATCGTATAGCTGCCATAAAAATGATTTGGTTACCTTGACTTCTATATGTATGCCAGATTCTATCCCTCATAATACCACTTGCTCAAAATAAGTTTATTGCTTTCACATGTGGTAACCAAGCTCCTAAGACATTGAAAAAGATTCTGTTTAAATTTACATACGAGGGTGGGTTATCGTTTCGTCATTTGCACACTTATCTTCAGGTCACACAGTTTTGACTTATCCTAGACATAAATTGTAGGTTCAAGTGGAAGGCAATTATTCAATGCTATCTATGTGAACACTACAGTGGTTGCCTCCTAAATAGAGTAGAAAGCTTGAAAGATTACCATTTACAATGAACATCTCCATGAGATACTGGTTGACTGAAACAAGTAGTAGGGAGTCAGTATGTTTCATTCCATGATGTCTCCCATCTATAATAATCCTGATTTGATGCCTGGTCAACACTATAGAAATTTTAGAAACTAGTCTGCAGCTCCCATGGCAGCACTCGAGGATCTCTATGATATAGGTCAGATTCGATTTATGGCATCATGCCAGCAACATTAGCAGCTTCCCAGAATTGACTCCTTACATATACACAAATAACATAATACGCCTAGCAGAAGAAATAAAAGGAAGCAGTACTCAGGAATCTTACCTCCCTGGAACCATTTCTAAAAGTGGATCATTGAAGAAAGGGATTGCAAACCTACATAAACTGCTTAATATTCAACACCAGTTGCCGAAGTCCCCATATATGAAGGCTTGAGAAACCAAATTGGATATACAAATGGCTTATTATCTGGTCTTGTGCAGCAAAGACATCCATCTGCAAGCACCATAAGTAAAATAGCTATAAAAAGATTCTACATTGGTATCGAATCCCAACCCATCTCCATGCAATGTTTGTATCACCAGAAGAGTGTTGAGAGGCACAATTTTCCAATTTGGTGTTCATATGGGTGGGTCCAATACCCCTGGAAAGAGGTCCTGTAGCAAATTAAAGTAATAGCCATTGTTCTACCCCTAAACCCCTCGGCATTACTTCGGTAGAACATGGGGGACAAAATCGATTGCCCTTTGACTACTCACACAGGCAAATTCCTCATTCAGTTTCTTCTTGCCTCACAAAAGCTCCCTCCTGGAAATAACCCAACTCGCCCTTCCCAAATATGGTCCCCAAATATATGAAAAAAATGTTGTCCCTAGTGAAGAGCAAACTGAATACATTTCGGCTCCCTTCCGCATATTCGTTAAAAAAGGCAGGTCGACATAGAGGAGGACCATCCCATCAGCGGCAGCTCCTCCGCAATGGTGGAAGAGTGTAGTCCCACTGCTCAAGAGCCAGCAGCTGAAAAATAAACCAATATTTTATTATCATTTTATTTTTCATCTGCTGGCTGAGCCGTTGTGTGCACGGAGGGGCCGGGCCATGGGAGGGAGGAGGAATGAAGTGGCATGCGCACTTCTAAGTGCGCATGTCTGTGTGGCTGGCCATCTTACGCCGGCCAATCAGACGTGTGCAGTTAAGTTTCTCCAAACCAGCTGTATTGCACAGGCGGGTTGGAGAACCAGCACAGACTCCCTACGTCTGAGCGAGCGTTAAATCACGCCGCTCAGACCAATCCCCACCCTGCTCTCATGCTATTGGTAATAGCATGAGATCAGCGCAGGGATTGCACAGGGAGTTTCTGATGCTGTCCCAGTGTCTGCTGGGACCAGGAAGCAGTGAAACACCAAGGCGCGAGGCGGGCAACAGCGTAAGATAAGTCTTATTGTTTTTATTTTTCCCTACCTCCACGCGCCCCTATCCACCCGCGCCACCACTGTTTGTTTGTGTCGGCCGCTGCTGCATGCCATATGTCCATGATCCTTCCTAGTCCAGAGATTCTCCATTCCTGGTTCATCTTCATCTTGTGAAGAAGAAAACGACCTAGACAAAACTTTATTTCAAGTTATATCCTGGCGTTAAGACATGTTGAAATGTCCTTTGGGGGCTTGTGGAAGTTATAGTGAAAGATGATCAGAATCAATGCCATGCATCTTGTTAATGTGTCATTCTCCTAAAACAATAATTTTTCAATGTTACTGTACAATATTCTCTACTCATGTGCTATAAACATGTTTCTGTTCTGAAGCTCTACACTTCCTGTATCCAAAAACCTAAAAGTTTGTAAAAAAATAAAAAAGCAGTACTAAGAAAGGGCCTTAGGCTTCATCCCCATGTTGATGTACTCTTCTACAAGCTTTTTTGTTGGCAAAGGGAGTTTGCTCCTGCTGTAAAATGAGTACTTCTTTTACCTTTTGACAAAGTTTGAGCTCAAAAGACTAACATTGGAGGTCTGGCCAAGCAGTTCGACATGGCAGATGCGCTGTAGATGAGCTCCCGTAGTTCAATCCATATCTGACATAGTCCTGCAGCGACTTTCCGATCCCCGTCGACCAAGGGATGGTCGTACATGCCATCAGCGAGACCGCAGTGATTCCTCCAAGTCACAAGGCCTGCAGCGCTTGAGGAAGCAGAGGGCTGCCATGACATCTACCCCACGGTGAGCACTCTAGCCAGATGCCCCGAGACCCACGTACAGTGGGTCCATAGGTCCGGAGCGGCAAAACGGGGCCAGCGTGGGGCAGAGGAACCCCATACAGTACGTGACCCTCCGGATGCGCCATGGGGCTGCAGAGGCCTTGGCACGAGCCCGGAGTTGAGAGTGATCTGGAACAGTGACGAGGTGCCATCAGGTGGCGAAAACCCGCTCACTTCGAGCCTCATCATCCAAACTGAGGGAGAAGACGCAGAACCGGCGCTGTGGGAATTAACGTTTTCATGGAACAGATCCCCACTTGCAGATAGTACAACGGAGGAGATGAGGCCCACTAGATCCTCCAATCTGCCGTATCCTCTGGAGACATCAAAGTACCAGGGATACATAGGAGAGTCCAGCAGGGAGAAAATTACACAGCTCACACTTCCAAGTGGAAGGGAGCAGTGCCTGTTAGAGGGGGGTGCATCCTCATTCGAGGAAGCGGCCAGACTAGGTCTTGGTGCGGCCTGTGGTTGGGTGTGGCCTCCCTAAGTTCATTTCACGGCAGCCCTGGGACCCGGACCCCCCACAGGAAGAATGTGTACCAAGGCGCAGATACTACCCACACCTACCAGCTCACTGGAAGCAGCACACAGCGATCCGCTTGCGTGAAATAAGATCCCCAGATATTGATAACCACAACCCAGTGTAAACATCAGCCATGTCCAAAGACAAATCTACAGGCCCTGCCTCAAAACAGAGCACAATAGACAAGTTCACCGGGTCAGGTGCAGGGACAACCGCAGCAACAGGTGGCCAAAACGGAATCCGGGATAATGCTGTGCTATTAGCTGCAATTACCCAATCAAGGGACATATTAGACGCCAAAATGGGCGCAGTGGGGTCCGATATAATGTTATTGCACCATGATCTACGCAATGCCGTGGAAAGCCTTACCCAAGTCGAAACCAGGGTCTCAGGCGTGGAAGACGCAGTCTCTACACTACAGGTGAAAGTGGACACCCCCAGGAAACTCACACGGGGGCTGGCTTCTCGGGTGGAAGACGCTGAAGGTAAAGCCCGCAGAAACAACCTTCGCTTTGTGGGCTTTCCTGAAGAATACGAGGGCACAGACGTTGGCACATTTCTTGCTCAATGTCTCAAATCCTGGATCCCAGCAGAATCCACAGAGCTCTAACTGCGAAACCACCCCCCCAGGTGCTAGATCACGGCCAGTTATCACTCAGATAATTAATTTCCATGACAGAGACACTATTCTTTGGCAAGTCAGGACCCGATAGTCCCTAACATTTAACTCCCACCGCATAATGATTTTTCCAGATTACACCCGGCTTGTAGAACAGCAACGAAAGCCCGCCTCTGAGAGTTAAAAATCCCATATATGCTGCTTTTTCCAGGCCGTCTGAAAGTCTGCTACAAAAATCGCACCATGTTCTTCGACACACCTGAGGATGTGTTCCAGCGGATGGACGAGATCCGCCCAGTGCAGCCGCACACTCTTCCGCCCTGAGACTCGAACTCATAGTCTGGAGACCAATGTCACAGTCAGAATACCAAGAAAGACAAGTGGAGACACCGATCACGAACATCCTGGCGCTCCATATCACATGGACCCTTGGCAGCTGATTAAAGACCATGTAAACTGCGACACAATTTCGGAAACACAGGACACGCCATTATATTGCTTATTAGCTACAATACTAACTATGCTGGCACAATAGTGGGCTACTTTACCTGAGCGGACCATCTAAAACTTCTTGGGACACTTGCTTTTGATGGGATGTTTGGGGATCCATTGGACGGATCCTGTGTCCACTCCCCGTTGGGTACAGTGTCCCCTCCGCGACAGGTGCTCCAAATTTTTCTGAGGTATTGGAGTGGGAGTGGGTGGGAGGGTGGATGGGAGGGAAGGTTCGGTTCTGGGTTTTGTTTTATATAATTGTTAACTTAGTGCATTTGGTACACTGACTTAGTGGTTCCCTCACTGGATACACCCCTGTCCATATACACCGCATATCCCGATGACAATTTAGAGTGGACAGGTTCCAGTAGGGAAGCTTCATATTGTCACATGGAATGTCCGGGGTCTACTAGAAAAGGTAAAGTGAGGCACCGTTCCTAAACAAGCGAAATGTATAGGGGCCGAGATTCTGCTTTTACAAGAGACCCACCTAATGGAGACTAAAACACCATGCAACTTCCCATAACCGTAGAACCAACGGCGTGCTGCTCCACCAATTAAATCCTCAGATTAATTGTAAGTGTAATTGCATTTATATAGCGCTTACTACCCCTGATGAGGCGTCCAAGCGCTTTTTTGGCGAGTAGCACGCTACTCTGGAATCCATAAAGGATTAGTGCTGAATTAGTTCAGTGAAATATGAAAGTAATTTGAGTGGTGAATATATTAGTCTGTTATTTGGATTGAGAAGGATAGTGGAGGGATAGAAGAGGGAAAAGGTTTGTGTTTATAAAGCTCATGCTACCTCTGATGAGGTGTTGAAGCGCTTTTTGGTGAGTAGCACGCTACTCCGGAACCCAAACAGGATTAGTGGGGAGTTAGTATTGGTCATTTGGCGAACAGCAGACAGAATGACGCTGTCGTGCTGCCCGCGTAATGGATCGTCACGCACTTTGAGGACTGCAATTATTGAAGGATTCGTCTTCATTGAAAAATACTCGCTTCTATAGATGGGCTTCACACCATATGTAGGTACAGACCAACATATTGAACATTCGTGATTCACAGGTCAGCGCGACAGCACCGCTTGTGATTAACACCAACTCCAGAGTTCCTCATCACCGTCTTCATACACGTCTCTGTGTATCATCAACACAGTAACAGTGCTCAGCTACCCACAGAGTGCCAGCCTTCACTCTCTCACTTGGGTACCCGGCTGGGTGTCCTTGTGAGTATCTCGTTTTCCTCCATCACCCACTGTTGGCACGAACACTTCACGCGGCTGCGCATTCTACCCGTCAGCTGTCCCTAAATCCATAGGTCCTGATGAGACCCTAGATCACGTATAGGGTTGAAACGTCGTCGGCAACAAAAGAAAGCGAACCATTAACAGCTTGTATTATTGGATATAGCTGCTGTATATTGTGTATTGAGTTGCTAAATGGTCGACTTTTTTTAATATCTTGGAAACCTTGTAAAATACTGTCACAATTATGTCACCAATATTTTAGGTTCCTGTTTCTCACTGGGGACACTACGCACATTTTTCTTTTGCATTGTATATAGAATTTTGTTTGTGAAATATAAAATACGATTGTATCAAACCAAAACCATAGGTGTATGTGGTTTCTTCGCCCTCTGACATCATTTTAACCCTTCCATTGCGATTGTGCATCTTATTATCTATATATGATTCTATTATTCCACAGGAACCACTGTTTCTGACAATAATTTACCCACCCAGGTTCCTCAGTGAGTTGGGTTCCCTTGTCCTTTTCTCGAAAACACCATGCATGGCCCGCTTTGGCTTTATGCATGTATTCCACACAGGATTTATAAGGGGATCCAGAGGTGTTGCCATACTGATTTGTCATAAAATCCCTTTCATGCATACCCGCACATGGGTAGATACACAGGGCAGATACGTCTTTGGACAGGGCACGGTGGGCGGAGAATCCATGGTGCTGGGCAGCGTATATGCCCCCCCCCACCCCTAAATCAAACATTTGTTGAACATATTACAGACATTTGGGGGTCCATAAAGGAAAGCCTTGCAATAATTGGTGGAGACTGGAATGATGTGATCCATCCTGCATGCGACTGATGGAGACACACTGTCTCACACGGAACACCACGAAAATCCCGGCTAGCCCCAATGGCAGGAATGTTGAGATGGAGAGATACATGGAGGGCCCTACATCCGACAACAGCGGAGAACACATACTTCTCAGCAGTCTACGGTTCATTCTCCAGAGTAGATATCTTCATCACCAGTGAACATGCCCACAGAATACCCAAAGCAGAAATCATGCCTAGAGGCCTCTCAGACCACTTCCCTGTGAGACTAAGACTATTAATTGGCCCCAGTCTCCCCTCTGCTGGCGGATCTCGCCCTGGCACATGCATAATGCACTTTACAAAACACACATACACAAAGCAATACTTGACTACTTATTCAAAGAGGAGATGACATCTTCCGCCACAGTCCTTTGGAAAGCTATGAAACCAACTATACGTGGATTCGATATTAGCCACTACACCGCTGAGCGGCGCTGGAAAAAACAGAAACTGCTACAAATAGAAGCACAAATCATAGAATTAGAAAGATGTGGTAGAGAGAGAGAGTGGGGCAACGCCTGTAGGCAATTAGGCATACTGCAACAACAATATCAAGGGAAACTGCTGGAAGAGGCCAAATGTGCATGGCAGGCCACGCAAAGCAGGATATATCAGTGGGGTGACAAATCGGGGAAACTCCTCCATAGGATGTGTCAATACACCCTGAAACCAGTTCAAATACCAGCGATTAAAACATACGACGACACGATACTCACAGACCCAATAGAGGTGGCCCACTGCATTGCTGAATTCTATCAAACCTTGTATACTAAACATGAAGTCCTAACTGAATCCCAGATTGAAGACTTCTTTCGGGATATACCACCTAGGGCGCTGTCCATCAAAGCGCAAGAGTCTCCAGAAGCCTCTATTATGCTAGAGGAATTAACTACGCCCATTTCAGAAATGACACGCAGGAGAGCACCAGGGTCCAATGGGTATCCCTGCGAGTTATTTTAAGCGTTTATGTCCCTACTGAGACCCCAGTACCTGACCACAGTCAGTTGCGCCTTGAAAGATAAATGCATGCCTAACCATTGGAGACACGCAGAAATTGTAGTTTTTCTAAAGCCTGGGCGCCCACTTGAACTCTGCTCATCATACCGGCCAATCTCACTTCTAAATTTAGAAGCTAAGCTACTGGCAAAAGTGCTGGCAAATAGATTGCTACCCCACTTAGCCGACCTGATACATCCAGATCAGGCCGGTTTTATGCCTCAAAGGGCGACACGTTGCAATATACGCAGAGCCCTCAATGTGATTGCTGTAGTAGATCAATTAGGCTGATCCGTGGCTTTGCTCCTTGCCGATATCGACAAGGCCTTCGATTCGGTCAGCTGGACGTATATGTTTATATTACTGAAACACCTGAATATGGGCCCCAAGTTCTTAGCATACGTGTGATTATTATACACAGCCCTTACAGCTTCCATCTATGTAGCAGGTTCCGTGTCAATCCAATTCCCAATAGGACGAGGCACCAGGCAGGGGTGCCCCCTTTGCCCTCTCTTATTTGCTCTCGCCATAGAACCCCTGGCTGCATGGGGGTGACGCAATGTGCTGGTGTGGGGATTTGAGTGGACACCAGAGATCTCAGACCGCATAGCTTTATATGCAGATGACGTCCTTTTTTCTTCACTGACCCCCGTAGATCAAGCCTCGGAATCCTCCAAATTATGCTTATCTTTGGAGAAACGTCAGGCCTATATACAAACAAGCAGAAATCTACGGTCTGGGCGCTGAGGGGGACCCTGGGGAGCGGATATTGGACAGGAGAAATCACACTAGCAACAAACGGCCTAAACTACCTTGGAGTCTATTTATCAGATGTCCAATCTATTTCATGGGAACGAAACTTAGGCACCTTAACAGATCGTGTGAAAGCTGAGGTGAGGTCTTGGTCTGGCCTTCCCTGATCTCTCCACGGTAGATCAGCCATCTTTAAGATGTTTTCCCTACCTTGCTTACTGTATCAACTGCAATTCCACCCATACCCAGTCCCACTGACATGGTTCCGACAAATTAACGCAATACTGGGTCATTTCTTATGAGGAGGAAGCACCACTCGAATAGCTCTTTGCACCTGCTTCCAATCCACATAATGCGGAGGCATCGAAGCCGCAGTTATACAATCATACCATGTAGCAGCGCTTCTACAGATCCTGAATGATTATGGGAGACCCATCCCTATACACATTTCTTTACAACAGATCAGATCCAAAGGATCTTCCCCCTGCGACGAGGGCAGTGATCCTTGCCTGGCGGCAGTCTCTCCAACAATGGGTTTGTGGGGCCGCATTACTAGAGAAACCCCATTGTGGCAGAACAGACTACTCCCTAAAGTGGCGGACCTCCAGGGATTCACACGATGGGACCAAATAGGGATCTCATCCTTGAGAGACGTAATGAGGGGTTCTGTCCTCAAATCGTTTCAGGACCTCCAAAAGGAATTCTCCATGCCCCACAATCAATTCTATAAATATTTACAACTAAGACACACTTTACATCCCTACATTCAAGATCTAACTGTTGTTCTGGAATTTAGCCTGCTAGAGGGTAAACTTCTTATGGGCGATATAGGAGTACACAAAATCACGAAAATCTACCAATCCCTGATCACGAACAACCCCAATACCCTAGATACCCTGAGGGCGACATGGGTGACTGACCTTGGCCCTGTTGACGCGATGACTGGACAGAAGCGCTAGAGTCACCAAGAGGGGCGGCGATTTCAGCCCGCCCAAGGCTCATACAATTCAACTTTCTCCACAGGGTATATTATACCAGACATAGACTTTAGAGGATGGGGCTGATTCCATCTCCACAGTGCCTGCGTTGTCAACAAGAAGAAGGTACGTTCCACCTTACGATCTGGTCCTGCACTGCTTTGGATCACTTCTGACGAGGTGTGACTAACTTCCTGGCTGAGGTATTGGCATAAGATCTCCCCAAATCCCCCAAACTCCCACTATTACACTGCACAGAGGGAGTAGGGGGAAATCGATATAAACAACATCCACTGTTTTTAGGCCCCACACTTGCTAAATGCGATATCGCCACACAATGGAAAGCGGATACTCCACCCGCTTAGGAGCCTGGAAAAGGGGCATGGATTTCAATATGGGTTTGGAACTCCCAGTCTTTATGGCACGTGGGTGCCCACAGACACACACCAAAATATAGCAAAGATGGGCTAACTACAGAGACTTATTACTGGAACCACATACCACGATAGGCCAACGATTAGAAGATGAAATAATGTCATACGGGAAAGCAACGAATAATACCAGGCGAATCAATGCTTCTAAGTAAATGGGATATCGGGAAGGAACAGGGTAGGGGACTCAATGTGTAGATGCGCAGTGTTTTACACAGTTTTGTTATGTTCCTTTTTCTTTCATGTACATACTACTGCCATAGAAGGTGCGAAATCCGGAATCACTACTCTATCCTAATATGGAAATATGTATCTTACCCTGTCCGGATCCTCCCGGTCTGTATGGTACAAAATCTCAATAAAATATGTTGTGAAAAAAAAAGACTTGAATTGGATATAGTAGAAGACAATGAAAAAGACTTTAGACCTGATTGGGTCGTTGGGAAGGTTGTCATAGGTCTGTTCTGTTTATTGTGAAAGTTACGACAAAGGTAGTAATGCTGGCATATTTATTTTGAAAGGTATATGTGAAAGCAAATAGCCCTTAAATAGTGGCTTGCTAATAAAGTGTATTAACGGCTATACACAGGTATGTATCACATGGAATCTCATGGATTACCTTAGTAGGCAAGGGTGTTAATGTTAGTTACTCTCTCTGAGAAACCATGAGATTAATATATTTGCTTTGTGAAAATGTGTGTTAGGCCATCTCTTGAGTTGTTGTACATTGTTTTGCATAGTATCATTTTGCACATATTTGTAACTTCATTCATGATGGTTGCCTTGCGGGAAAGTCTATGCTCAAAACATTAGACTTGAGTTGGTTATGAGGAGAAGTCAATGATAAACGCTGCAGGCCTGATTGTTTCTTTGGGAAAAGTTCTGACTTATACTCTAGGACCTGTTTAAAATGAAAAATTACAACATAAGCTGTAGGCCTGACTTATTTACTGTGAAAAGCATATGTTACAACCAAGCTGACTTTAAGGGTGTTTTTCTATTACACTGTTTAAAACCTGTAGGCAGTGATTTGGTTATGTGTAAACGCAGATGTTTGTAGAAGGCAATAGCTTTAGTGTTGGTTACCCTTTCAGACAAAGTATGGGTGCAGAAGATTGTGCATAGTCAGTGGATCAGCCCACTTCAGCCTTTGGCTCTATTACCCTGAGAGTGATGACACTTCACATAGTTACTTGTGCATATCTATTTGACTATGAGCGCACTTTAGTTCCTGGGCTGGTGAGGCAGGCCTTTGGTTTTACATGTTCTATTTTTTACAGGTCCTCTTTTATTACTTTCCTTCTTTTATTTTTTTGTTTTTATAGTGCTTTGCACCTTCACAGGCAATGCTTCCAGGACACTTGCCTGGCACTCATTTCATATGCACTACTCTGCATCTTGCACACAGCTCCGAAACTGGGCAGCCGGCTTGAAGTTGAATTATCCATAATTTATCACTGCATTACAATTCCAAGATGGCTGCTAGGTTAAAACTCAAAATATCGGCCATCTGGATTCAGTACAACAATGATATACTATGTGCAATACCATTCTAAGATGGCTGCTTAGTGTAATGTTTACTGAGATGCAATCTTTGAATGGTATTCTGCATAATGTACCACTGTTTTACCATTCCAAGATGGGTGACACATACCTTCTAAACATGGTGGCTGTGAGAAAAGCGGTTTATTGTATGTTGTGGTTGTGAGACCTCACTGTGTAATACACGTACTATCTGTACTGGGTCCAGTCAGAGTCATTTGAACGTCCTTAGCTCAACCCTGGATAGCTGTGGCTCTGAACAACCAGGCTTTATCAAAGGAACAAGTTAAAAAAATTAAGAAGTATCAGAAAAGCAGATTAAGATGAAACAAGACTCAATAAAATCCAACACAAATTTATAAAATTAGGTTGTATTTTTATATCTTTAAATAGACACCTTAATGACAAAAATCTACCATAGGGTATCAAGAGATATTAAGTTTTCAAAGAACAATAAATCACTTCTTTTTCATTCAGTACAGTAAATCATTGTAATGGGGCCACGCTTGTTATCAACTTTGCAAACTTTGGAAAACTTTTATAAAGATATAAACTACTTCCCCAGCCCGCTTTGGATGACTAACTCCATCAGGGAACAAGTCACAGGGGCCAAAGAAGATTGGTTGGACAGTTACCTTACAGTCAAAGCAGTCTCTAGACCAGTTCCAGATGCTATGGGTGAACTGCCATAGACTTTAATGGAGTGGTCTTGATGCAAGGGATACAGGATGCTGCAGATGCTGAAGGATGTTTAGGATGCTGATCTGGTGAAGGGGGTTTCCTGAGGCAACTCCTCGGTCCATAAACACATTGGAGCAACTTTGGCCACAGGAGTCGATGTCCCTTGAAGTCTGGTTGAAGGCCAGCCAAAAACCAGTTGCCACCTGTCTACTGGTCTCCAGTTACAGAGAAACAAGCGGTTCAATTTAACTGGTAATAACGTTCTTGCTGAGTGACCAAACTGCACTCTAACAACTCTCCCTGGTCCAGCAGACTCGGGTGCAACTTTTGAGCCTTGGGACTCTGTCTTCCAAGCTGCACGTTGGGGCCAGTTGTGGTCAGGCGTTCTTGGGTATCAACTCACCAAGGCAGACGACTTCTGCTTTTGTGGTCCCTGTAGCTGTAACAAGAAGCGGTAGATCCTTCTCCCACCTAGCCGCCAAGACATGGAACACCCTCCCCCTCCACCTACGGCAGGCACAGGACCTATTGACCTTCAGGAGACTGCTCAAGACCTGGCTATTCGAACAGTAGCAGCTCCCCCCCTCCCCTCAGCGCCTTGAAACCCTCACGGGTAAGTAGCGCGCTTTACAAATAGATTGATTGATTGATTGAAGAAGTCAGCTAACTGACTCGTCTAGTCACTTCTTCTGTCTCAGGCTCAGTGATGACTTTTCATCCAGCAGGGCTCCACAGGCATAATCCTTTCTTTGCTAGCCCAAGGAGCAGCAGTTGGAGTATGGCCTTGGTGCAGCCTCTCTTTGCTGGGTTCAGGGAACAGCAGAGCAGTAGTTCTTCACTCCTTTCTTCAGCACAGACATGATCTGAAGTCTATGTACCAGGAGTGCCACTTTTGTTTGCCCAGTTAGGGGGTTGTGGTGACTACTAGCCAATGGGCTATTAGGTCCCCTCCCACCTAGTGACAACTTCCTGTAAAGTGTGGCGTCCATTCCAGATTACCCTATTCTGCACACTCCCAACATCACAAAACCCTTTTCTTGGTGTGTGGCATTCTCTAACCCCCCTCAGAGGTGTAGTTACCTGGGGGCTACACGCCAATGAAAAAGAAAAATGTTTGACAATGGCTTCCCCCTCTCCGTCACCGACACCAAACGTTCTGCCAGAACAAAAGAGCAGCCCCTCTAATGTATTTCCACCATTTGCCCTTTAAAGGCGGCTGCCTGTTTGAAGCTTGCCTTTTGGGCTCACACTCTGCTTGTCCTTCCTGCCAGGGAGAGGTCACACCTCTTCTAACAGCAGGCTCTTTATGTTCCTTCCTGAGAGTCATTCACGACCCCCCCCCAGGAGAAATGAAGGCTGTCTTCTGGCTAGCAACCATAAACGGTCACTGGAAAACTTTGGAGTGGCTAATTGCTACAGTTGCCACTTTTGTAAAAGGTACATTATATTTGACCTGAGCATCAAGTCAGGTTCTATACAACAATTGTTTTGATACCGTGAAGTATAATATACAGCAGTCCCATTCAGAAGTTACCACTGCTGAGTTGTCGGTGTGTAACAATGAATTTGCTAATGGGGCTACTAGCCTTCCCACAGGACAAATGACAACGCAGCTGTATTTTTACTGTCAGACATGTAAAGAACTATTGTCCAACTTTTTAATGCACTCTGAATGTAGGGCTCAGTAGGCCTGCCTTAGAGGGGATTTTATAAATAATAAAAAAGGAAGGATTGGGCTTTACCATTACTTTAAGTGCCATATTCAAGTTAGCAGTGAAAAACTGCTCTGCCAGCCAGCAATTGTGGGTTGGGAGTCACACTTTGCTTTGTCACACTTGTGGTGGCACAATAAGTGCTGCAGCCCATATACCATATACTGGGGACTTGTAAGCAAGTTAACAAATGCCAGTTGCGGATGAGGCAGTGAGGTTTGGGTAGCAGGCCTCGGTGCACTCTCATAGTTGAAAAAAACAACAGCATCAGTCTAAAAACTTGGGGGTGATCATGCAAAAAGAGGCATTTTATTCCAGGGGCTGTATAGAATTTAGAAACAATAATACCTTATGCACAATACCATTCCAAAATGGCTGTCCATTGCCATGTTCAATGTTTTACTTCTAATTGTACTCCTTTAATTTATCTTGCATATAGTTTTTCAGTTGCATGCATGTTTTGTTGTGATTGGGGGAGTAGGTGAAAGCAAGAATGAGTCAGTGGGTGGACGAATGGAGTACTGGCATGAGTGACAAAGTACATGTATTAGTTTCTGTGGGACTAACTCACCATGCATGAGGAGATACTGTCAGTTATAAACCAGGCCTATTGGCATTGCCAACACTTGTTTTCTTTGAAACTAATACACATTGATGGTTGCAGTTTAAAAGAACAGAGGAGCACTGGATACAGTGCTTAACTTAGTAGAAGCAACCTGCTGGTAATCTGTTATAAACTAAGGCTGGGCGTAGTTCGCGAAGTAATGCTTCGCGAAGCTACGCAAAGTGCAGTTCACACTACGCAAGCTTCGCGTAGCACTACGCGAACTGCGTAGCGCACTGTTCGCAATGATTGCACAGTGCCGGATGCTTGTCCGCACTGTGCAATCATTGAAAACGGCAACTTGCACAGTGCGAGCTGTCTTTTACTGCCGCTCGAGTAGATTTTTACTCGAGCGGCAGCTTCTCAACGCGGACTGGTAGTTTCTCATCGCGAGCGGTCGCGAGCATACGCCGACCACTCGCAATGAGAAACCTGACCTCCCCGCGTTGAGAATCTCGCCGGGAGGTTTATTTTCCACGCTCGCGATCGGCAACTTGATGTTGCTGATCGCGAACGAGGAAAAAGTCTCGCCGGATGTCATTTTGCTTGCTCACGGTCGCCAACTTGACGTTGAGGACCGCGAGCAAGCAAAAAATGACCGCGGCACTACGCTACGCTACGCGTGTTTGCACTGTGCTACATGCAATTCGCGTTGTGCGAAGTAGCGCAAACTACGCGAGCGTAGCGTAGCACTTCGCCCAGGGTTATTATAAACTCGCATCTTTCGAATAAAGTTTGTGACGACAGAGATGGTACAGGAGGTGTAAAGACCAGGGTCCCCAATGCAAAGATATAGACTAATAGAAGAATAATGGGTAAGGTAACAACGCTGACTAACCAAGTACCCTTAAATGTGTTCACTTGGTACCATTCGGCTATCAACTGACATAAAAATTCTCCTGTTGGGCATTGAGGCAGTTCTCTATGTGCTCAAGATTAAGTCATCTGTAATTTGAGATTTCACTTGCTCTTTACAAGTAGTTAAGAGAAGGGTCCTGCTGAGCACTTACACCTTAAATAGAGCAGCATGCACTAATCTGAAATCGACCCTGGCCCGTTGTTAAAAAAAACACAGAGTAACAGAGTGACCGATTAGCATTAGTGGGCAAGCGAGGTGATCCCCTATGCTCATCTACACCTATAGAATTTACGGCACTAACCACATTTATTCCAAGTAAAACATATTTACTAAATTATAGTATTTGCATTGTTTAGAGCCAATAATGTTGGGTGACCAATGCAGTTGGTTTATATGAGTGTCATAAATGGGACAAGTAACATTTCAAATCAGGGAATTAAGAAAGAAGCTTGAACCAGGTCTCCAGTGCTGATTCCACGATTCAGATTTTTTTCTGGGATTGACCGTCACAGATTTGTTTGAACAAAATCTTTTTAGGTTTCTCTAAAACACTGGGGAACAAACTGCAAGAAAGAAATGCACGGTCCCAGTCTGTACCAGGTGCACATAGCACAGACCACCAGTGCTCACCCCATTGCAAAACAAATGTGCTCTCAACAGTACAGGTGAGAAACCCCATAGTTTGCTTCTGGCCTGCCCAGAGTGCATCAGGAAAGACAAAGCAGACCTTTGAACTGCCACTGCTCTATCTTTCAAAGCATGGGGAGGACAAGATTGACTTTTGTTATGTTGGGAGACGGGTGGTCCCTACATATGAGATGATGGAGAGATGTTCCATGGTATAACCGCATTATCTGTGAGGAAGGGAGAAAGGTTCCCCCTCAGGAAGGTGCAGAATGTGAGTGCACAACCTGTGGAAAATGCCAACATGCATCCTCAGGGGCTCACTCACTGGGCATCAGGGGCTCACTCACTGTGCCTCTCGAGAGCCTCTTTGCTCCAGGACCCACATCGTTATTCAGTCATTTGTAAGGGGCCACTCACCCATGGAAATTGGGGAACAACCATTTGTGAGTTGGTGGGGACAAAATGTCCATTTGTATGTTCTTTCCTATAGAAAGTGATGTGCAAATATCTGCATTCCCTTATGTAACATGAAAAAGAGGTTTGGAAGGGCAAAACAGGTACGGTCACCTTGTTGATCTCTGGGGCACATTTACCTAATACAACCGCAGGAGTTTGGTTATAATCTCCAGATGGGTCTAGGGCCTTGGTGCTTGAGGAGGCTCCCTCCGTCTCTATTTCGCTTAGACTGTCAAATTGCCAGGGTATGGCTAGAGATTCTGCTGGATGGTGGTGGAAGCGCTACAGGGCAATTTTCAGAGGCGTAATGCAAGCCCCTGCAGACCTTGCGGCACAGGGGGACTCCAACCTTTCAGGGTTCCCAACCCTTTTAACAGGCCTCCAATCAGTTTGAGGCAAAGGAATATTTGTGAGATAGGGACTACTAAGGGGCCCCTCTTCAAATTCTGCCGGGGGTGGGGGGAGTGCGAGGGGGCGTCATTTTGTGTTGTGTCACTGGTAGTTTTTATATGTGGCCCATGACCTTGCTTCATACGGACGACTGCAGACGGCTTAGTGTTTTCAGTGCAGTTTTCATGTGTTTTTGTTTCTTCATTTTAAGGCCTCAGCTGGCCGCCATGTTGTGTGATCTTTATAGCCTAGTGATATGCCTTTGCACGGGCCGTACGAGCCTTATAAAGTTGCAATCTTACGGTCGTCCCTGTTTAACCACAAAATCCAAATGTGAGGCTGTTCAGAGAGAGATACTGCAGCCAAAAAGCCCAGCCGTACTCGCCGGATATCAATTATCTTAGAAATGACTCTTCCACTCGGACATAAAATGGACTCTGCTTGATCGAATTCATTTTTTGTGAGAATGAATATGTGTAAATGCGCTTGCATCCTGATGAAAACCGGTAGGGTATTTACAAAATTAGAGTCAGCAGCTGGAGCTATTAGACTAACAAGAAAGTGTGAGGAAGGTGGGAGGGGTCTCTTATATTGATTACACTTGAGACTTTCCCAAGTGCTAGCAGTATTAATCAGGGCAGGTTTTAATGAGCTCTAGTTTTATCGAAGGACTGTTTAATTTGTAATCGAATGGAGGGAGACAGCTGCGAGGAAACCTACACAGGCCCTTGTCCAAATGGATCAGCTGGCAAGGCTGAAAATGATGTCGTGTTTGAAGGCTAAAATGCCAATATAATAATAAGACATTTTCCATCAAAACACGATTGGAACTAAAGCAAAGGGTTGCGCAGTTTGTAACTAGGTTTTCGATTGGTCTCGCGAATAGAGATTGAATTCCAAATTTTCAAATATTGCCAATTTCATGGCATGAAAAAAATATGACAAAGCATCAGTGGCCAAGTGCAGTATCTTATGGGGGCTTTTCATGCATGAAACATCTGGTCGAGGCTTTAGGTGCAAAATCAATCAAGGGAAATCTTCAATATCTTCCATAAAATAACAAACTTGGATGCTCGGAAAAATACCCATGAGCCACATAGCAAAAAATCAAAACCTGTTGTGGTATTTGCCTATGTGTTGCTTTGTGCTAGCCAGCTGCTTCCATGTAGAACATCCTATCTTTATGACTCTAGAATGTAAAGAGTGCTTGGTCCCGGTTGCCAAGTGCTCAGAGTCAGTTGCTGCTGGCTGCCCTGTGGCTAGAACGTTGCTGTACCTGAAGCTGAAATAAAAGGTTTGTCTTGCTGTCATCCTGTCTCCTGTACTTCTTCACACTGGCGACAAGCGAAGAAGATTGAACCCAGCGAGATCACCTCTAAAGAAGACTAGAAAGAACCCTTGTGGCCCGTCTACCTACAGCAAACATCCTAACACAACTACCTTTGCTTCAAACTGTAAGGTACTGTGCGTGCTGCTTTAAAGAAAGCTCCTTCCCTGGCCGCCCCCTCTCCATCTGCCTTACATTGCCCTGTGATCTGTTCCTACTTTCAGGCGGCCTTTCATTTGACTCTCTGAACGCTTTCTAACGCACTCCACGCACCCTCTATTCAGCGTACTTGGGATCACCGCCAATCTGTCATATTGCTGCCTTTTGACTACCTGCGGAGTTCCCTTGATCTGGATTTTCCCCAGCTCTGCTTCCCGCTGCTTTTGAATCAGTGAAGTGCATACTCTTTTCGAGCGCTCTGTGTTTGTGTTCTTTGAAACATTTGAAACTTTCGAGCACTTTGTTTTACAACACATCAGCGAGTCCTGAGACTCTCCTAGAGATCTTCGGGCTAACGTTTCCCTGAGCATTATTTGAATACCAACTATACTTGCTCGCGCCGAACGCCTCGCTGTCTTCCTGGAACACCTCCATTTTTCCACGAAGAACGACGTCACCGTCGAGTCCAAGTCTGTGACGTCCCACGCTCTGCTACGCTGCACGGAGTCCTCGTTGCCGGGCAACCAGCTACGTCCACAGAGCCTCTCGGTCTCCCCGACAACGCGCTGAGGTGCACAGCCATCCACTTCGCAGTTCTGCCCTGCACTTCTTCGCGCTGATGCGCACAGTTTAATCCCTTATTTTCTACAACTGCTCCACAACAACCGCATCTTCACGCTGATACACACAGCACACCAAAGTTAAATTTGTGTATCAGCTGTGGAATATTCTACTTCGGATATGTGTCTCTCTGCGCTGATACGCACAGCTTACCATTCACTTCTGGGAATATTCACTGCTTCTTTCATTGCGCTGATGAACACAACTTTATTACTTACTTACCGTACATTCAAGCATTGATTTCTATTTCACTACTTACTAACTTTGCGTGCTGTTTACGCTGGCACGCACAGCTTGAATTTTTATGCATTTTTAAAGAACGTCAAAATACTTTTGTTACCTACTTGCTTGTGTACTTTACTCTGGTCATACTTGTGTAAAAACTTTGTGCCAGCTTTACAACCTTATTTATCTTTTAGTTCCTTGATACAATATGCAAAACGTAACTCCTCCTCTGTTCTTCCTCTCTAACCCTGGTGATCCAGTCCTGCGCTGGTCAAAATGGAAAAAGGTTTTCCTTAATTATGTCTGGGTTCTGAAGGGCAGGATGTGTTTGAACATCTTCCTGACCTGAATGGTGATGAGTTAGATAGTCTCAATGAGTTCGAAATCTGCCTTAAGAAACTGGATAAGCACTATCTCCCAAAGGTTAGCACCATCCTGGAACGCTACCATTTTGGAAAGCGAGTACAAAAAAGCGATGAGTCCGTTGAAGCATACATTACCGCTCTGCGTAAATTGGGTGCCACCTGTAAATTTGAAGGATCTCTTGAAGAGCGCATACGCGACCAGTTTATGCTGGGTTGCACCGTTGAGAAAATTAAGGACGAGCTTTGGCAAAAAGATGACCCAAAGCTTGACGAGGTTGTTGTGATAGCCAAGAGAATAGAACACTCTCTGGCTTGCGTAGAAGTCATTAAAAAAGAGAATGGTGTTTTGGAAGAAAAGGTTCACACTGTTACAAAAAAACTCACGAAGCCAGTTTGGAAACAACGTGAACCTACCCAGCCTTCTGACTCCAAATTTAAGGGAAACACAAGAATAAAATGCTACCGATGCGACATGTTAGGTCACCTTGCCAACGACAAGTCATGCCCTGCTCTCACTTCTAAGTGTCACAACTGTGGAAAAGTTGGGCATCTATCCAAAGCTTGTAGAGCCAAAAAGAATAAGTCAGGCAGGCCTGTCAAGGAGGTTTCCGTTGAGAGTGGAAGTGACTCTGACTACAATGAACTACACTGAGGGGAGGTTATCACACTGATTGGTAAAAACAAGGGTAAGGGGCCTGTTGATGAAGTTCTAGTGAATGATTGCAACATTAGGATGCTCTTTGACACTGGGGCGAAGATCTCTCTCCTTCCCAAAGAGTTCTTTGACTTGAAGCTGCGTGGGAAAGTAAAAATTTACAAGCCCGATATAAAACCCTTAGCCTGTGGTGGCCAACCTATTAAATTGTTTGGCTACTTCATTGGCAATATTGAATACAAAGGAAGGCTAACTGCAGGGAAGATATATGTTTCATGCAGAGGTGACAGCATAATCAGCTGGTTTCACCAGGCTGATCTAGGTGTGTCCTTAGTTTCTGGTGGTGATCCCTGCATTATCCTCAGAGACATCTCCCCACAGTCTGTTTCTTCAAAGGTCGTCTCGAGTGAGAGTAGTACGAGTGTTATTTCTAATGTGAGTGATCCAAGCTGTGCCCTACGTTCCGAATTCAAAGAAGTCTTCAGCCAGAGCTTGGGTTGCCTCTCGGGTTACACTCACAGGATCACACTAAAACCCGATGCTCAACCCGTCACATGTAAAGTGCGCAGTGTACCTTTGGCTATGAGGGAGTCTATGCACTCCGAACTTGAGAAATTAAAGACAGAAGGTATTATTGTTGAAACTGAGGCTAGTGAGTGGTTGGCCCCAGTGGTTCTTGCACGCAAAGCCTCTGGCGAGGTATGTCTATGCGTGGATCTTCCTCAACCGCGCGGTGGTCGCTGACAGGTACCCTCTCCCAATCATCACTGAAATGTTAGCCCAGTTGAGGGACACACGCATCTTTTCCACCTTAGATCTCCGTGCTGCATACCATCAGGTCAAAATTGATGATAAGTCCATGGACTTGACTGCCTTCATAACCCCTTTTGGAACGTACAAGTTCACACATCTTCCCTTTGGCTTAATCTCTGCTGCCTCTGTCTTTCAGAGAGTCATGGAAGACGTGTTGAGTGGTGTGGCGGGAGTCAAAATATACCATGATGATGTCTTGATTCATGGCTCGTCTCAAGGTGAACACGATGCGAGACTGAGAAGTGTGCTTGAACGATTCAGTGCGAGAGGTATGACGCTGCGTGAAAATAAATGCAGGTTTAATCTCCCTGAAATTGACCTCCTGGGTCACCGCTTAACCGGTGATGGAGTTAGGCCTAGAGATCACCTGGTGAGGACCATTGAGGAACTTCCCGTCCAGAACTGGTAACCTTCTTGGGAATGACCGAGTACTACAATAAATTTGTTAAACGGTTTGCCTGCCGCACCTTTACTCTTAGGTCTCTCTTAAAGAAAGGTGTGAAGTTCTCTTGGTCTACTCAGTGCCAGTTGGAATTCGAGGGAGTCAAGAAAGCTCTTTGTTCCGCTCCCTCTCTGCAGAGCTTCGACACTTCTTCGAGCTCCATTCTGGTCACTGATGCTAGCTCTAAAGGCTTGGGTGCTGTCCTTAAACAGACAAGGGATGGCAGGGAAGAAACCATCATGTTTCTCTCAAGAGCTCTCGTTGGTCCAGATCTTCAATATTCCGTAATTGAAAAGGAGGCACTGTGCATTTTCTGGGCCATCAAGAAGCTCAAAAAATGTCTCTGGGGTACCTCTTTTGTCGTTCATTCAGATCATAAACCTCTAAAGGACTTGTTCTGTAAAAAGGCTTTAGACGCTGTCTCCTCCAGAATATGTAAGTGGGTCATAGCACTCCAGGATTTTGACTTTGTCGTAAAATACATCCCCGGGGTGGACAACAAAGTAGCAGACTGTCTCTCTCGTTTAGTTCCCAAGCAGTGTGACGAAACCTCTCTTGACCCTGAAGATACTTGGGAAATTGATGACTTCAAAGTATGCGAGGTTGTCGAAGGAGTTGTTTCTGAGGCAGAGTGGAGAGACTCTATGAAAAGTGACCTTGACTTGCTTGATGTGTGCAGATTGGTGTCAGGAGGGTGGACGGGTTTCAAGAGCTTGACTGAAGGTGTCCGGAAATTCTGGAATGTACGGAACGAACTTTCGTTAAGTGATGACTTGCTTCGGAGAGGAACGCGCCTTGTCCCTCCAACATCTCTCAGACAGAAAATAGTTTGTTTGGCTCACCTGGGTCACCAAGGCATCTCCAAAAGTAAGGAGAGGGTTCGTCTGCACTTCTGGTGGCCCGGCATCGATATTCTTGTAGAGCGCATGGTGAGAGACTGCACGGAGTGCAATGCCTGTGATAAAATTTGCAAGACTAGGGTTCAACCAATGATTATACGAGAGGCTCCCATACGGTGTTGGCAACACGTGGCCTTAGATCTTTTGGGGCTTGTCTCCTCTAAGGCGGGCCAATCTTATGTTCTAGTCTTAATTGACATGTACTCCAGATGGCTGGAGGTCAAAGTTACGCAGAGTATAGAAACCAAAGATGTCATAAAATTCTTGGAGGACATTTTCTGCAGGGAAGGTCTTCCTGAATCTCTCCTGACCGACAATGGAGTACAGCTTGTATCAAGAGAGATGGAAGAGTTCTTGGCTAAGAAAGGAATTGAACACACGCGTTGTTCTCTCTACCATCCAGAATGCAACGGAATGGTGGAGAGATTCAACCGTGTTCTGAAGGAATCAATTCAACTGGCCAAAGAACAAAACCGTGACTGGAGGTCTGTGATACTTGAGAGAGTTATGGCTTACCGCTTAACTCCCCACTCCACCACTGAGAAAGTCGCTTTTGAGTTGTTTAGGGGGGCGCACTCCCAACACTTACATGTTCCAGACTTGGATGAGAGGGAAAGGTGCTGACATTGAGATTTGTGAAGATGCTCAATGGCGGGCTCTGCAGGATCTCAAGTCAGCTAAAAGGAAGGCCAACTTTGATGCCAGACATGCGGTTTCCCGCACCTTGGTTAGTGTGGGTGACCGTGTGAGGGTACGCTTTCCCCAGAAGTCTGGTAGTGCAAAATTCTCCACTCCTCGTAGTGTGATTAAGCTATTTCTTAATGCTGTGAAACTTGATGATGGGCGTATTTGGAATTTCAGTAGGATTGTTCCTGTACGTCCCTTTCTTCCCTCCGGTCGAGATGATCAACTTGTTTCTTCTAGGGTTGTTTCTCCCCTACGTAGGATCACTCGCACATGTAAAACTCCACAGAAACTACTCAACTATGTTTTGAATTAAATATACCTTCTGTTCTCACAACGTTCAATTTTGTATTGGGGGGAAGGTGTGTGGTATTTGCCTATGTGTTGCTCTGTGCTAGCCAGCTGCTTCCATGTAGAACATCCTATCCTTATGACTCTAGAATGTAAAGAGTGCTTGGTCCCGGTTACCAAGTGCTCAGAGTCAGTTGCTGCTGGCTGCCCTGTGGCTAGGACGTTGCTGTACCTGAAGCTGAAATAAAAGAAGGTTTGTCTTGCTGTCATCCTGTCTCCCTGTACTTCTTCACACCCGTTCATTGTTTTTTAAGGAAAAATGACAAACCCTTAGAAGGATACCCACAAATTATGCAATAACAGCTAGACCCTTTATTTAACCTAAGCAGCCGCTATCACATCCTTTACTCGAGTTATGACAGTGGGAGAGATGAACATTGTTAGAAATGGGGTTTCTGGTTGGCAGAGGTATGCCCTCCATCCAAGCAGGAACCACCACTCTAGTCAGGGTAAGTTGGAAATACACTAAAAGATAACTTATGCTCACCCTCTGGTAGCTTGGCACAGAGCATTCAGGCTTATCTAAAACACTGCAGAAATACAGGGTTAGAAAAATAGGTCAGACTTTTATGAGTAAACCAAGACAAAAACGACAAAAATCTAATAAGTAGACCCGGAGTTACAAATTTTTAAAGATTACATCAAAATATAGTGCGTAGAGTCATAAAGCGGCAACCGGAGACATCTGGTCATGCTAGACCAGGGTAAATCCAAAGTTCAACATGACTCCAATAGAGGGCAAACAAGCTACGGGAGCCCCGCTGAAAAAGTACCTTGCATGAAGGAAGAGACGACATCGAAGACTTGATGCAAGGAGCAGAGGAGGTGATGCGTCATCGTCGATACCGTGGATGGAGGCGATGCATCAGTTCCGATCTGCAATGTCTCCCCATCGACCCGGGCAGTCCGTTGTCATCGAGCTGTGCAGTCCATTGAAGTGATGTAGTCGGGCAGTCGCTGTGTTGAGGTCGAAGAGAAATGCGTCAGTTCTGATCACCACAAAGTAATTGATGTGTGGATTCTGCTGGATCAGCACAGAACAAGTTACTTCCAAGGGCCCAGGACTGGGTTGGCGCCATTTGGCAAGGCAGGACCCACAGATGGCCGAGTCAAGGTGCTGTTGCCGGGTTGAAGGAAGTCTTTGATGTCCCTGAGATTTCAGAAGAGGGAGCATGCCAGCAAGCCCTTGGAGTTCTGGGTTCAAGTGAGATGGGTCCAGTCGTTTTCCTCAGCAGGGCAGAGGGCAGCAAGTAAAAGGCAACAGGCAACACTGCAGAGCATAACACCAGTTCTTCCAGTGCAGCAGTTCACCAGAGTGACAGTCCTTGTAGATGCACAGCAGTCCTTCTTCCTGGCAGAATGCTTCACATGTCCAGTAGTGTACTGTCTTGGTGGGGTCGGAGACCCAGTACTTATACCAAATTGTCCCTTTGAAGTGTGGGGGTTAACTTTAAAAAGGGTCTTTGAAATGCACAATGGTTTGGATCAAATCGATTTGTTCCTTCCTTTTTGAAAGCATTACTTTGATTGAAATTATTGTAGACTTGCACCTCTTTATCAAGAGAAAAGTTTGCCAGCATATTGCAGAAAACGTCACTTCTATTAATCAGATTATTACTGGGAACAGAAGATAATTTAGAGACTACCTGGAATAGTTCTTTTGAAAAATTGTTGGTCGCTTCAATTTTTTCTGTAAAATATACTGATTTTTCTTTGGACAAAAGAGTTTTATAATTATCAATGCATTTTTTGTCTTTTTCTTCTTCTTTATACTCCTTTCCCCATTAACATTCGTGTCTCCTTCAAACTTTCTTTTGTGTTGTAAGACTCTCAGTGTTCCAAGGAGCAGAAGGTTTCCCTCTGTGCGAATGGGAGATCCTAAGTGGAGCGGTAACCGAGATGGCTGAGTTTACCCAGTAATTTAGAGTGGCCAAATTCAAGTTCTCTACCTGGCCAGGCTCCAAGTCAACTAAAATCTGTTTAAGTAAACCCGCCTGTATCCTGTTCCGAACACAAAACTTATACGAACACTCTGGGGTTATCAAACTGGGCACATTTCCATAAGTTGATGTCAAACATAACCGCATACTGGTCTATCCAACATAAAGGCAATAAATCTATTACTTCCACCTGAGAATTTTTAGTCAACATCCCATCCAGTGTGTGTCCTGCTGAATGAATACGGCCATCAAATATTTGGGAGAGTCGAAAACCACCCATGGTGTCCAAAAGAGCCATTGTCTCTTTATCAATCGAATTTTCTAGATGGAAATTAAAATCACATAGGATCGTAAGATCTTGGCTCATAGTCCATCTTCTAATAATGTATTCCTATTGTCTGTGTAAAGGCATTACTGGGACCTGAGGGACGATAAATTAACAATCCTTTAAAGGATTGAGTTTTAGAAAGTTCAACATTAAAATGAAGTGCCTCATAGTCTTGTACTGAAGCTGGACTAAAAATGGCTGGCACATTATCCCTATAAATAATGGCCAAATTCTCCACCACGTTTCTGAGGTCTATCCAGATGATAGATTGTATAGTTCAGGGAAGTGCGGCCACGAGGTCAGGACCAGAGGCTTGATCTGCCCAGGTTTCAGTAACCTATACTATATCTAGCTGATGATTTTCCACAAAACCAGTAAATTCTAATTGGTGCTTAACCAATGAACTAGCATTTAGAAAAGCACACACGATTTTACCCCTTGCATTAATAGATGTATTAGTGGATTCAGGTAAGACTTTTACCATGGAAACGCTGTTGTCCTCTGATACACAATGTATTACTTTGGCAGCATAAGCCTGACAAATCATGGTGACCACTTCAGATAAGTAATGAGGGTCCAGGGGCGGACACATCCTGGTTTCTTGCATTTTACATTAAAGGCATGAATCTCCTTCCATGTATAACATATCCATACAGGAGGTTGGGGACCAAAACCGGCAGAGGGTCTGGCACTGACCTAAGTCATCCTACATTTCTGGAGTTTTCACCCATCTCCGTTAATCAATTGATAGCCCAAATCCAAGTGGCTAAGTCAGGTTCCCCATGGACCCATGCCCCCCTTCAGTGACTAAATTAGCTGTGGACAATATTGCCACATACCTCACCAGCATATAATCAACTCCATGTTTAGATCTGGATATTTTCCTAAGCACTGAAAGGAAGCGTCTATATTTCCTCTCATAAGAGAGCCTAATCTGAACCCGATGGACCCGAATAGTTATCATCCTATTTCTCACCTTCCTTTACCAGCAAAGATCATAGAAAAGGCTATGAAGCAGCAGCTTGCCCTTTTTATTCAGGAAAATCAGCTGCTAGATACCAGCCAATTTGGGTTCAGAAGCGGTCATCGTATTGAAACGGCCCTAATAATAACCACAGAGGAACTAAAAGCTATTTTGGACAGTGGTGGCTGTGCGGCCCTTCTCTTACTCGATTTATTGGCTGCCTTCGTCACGGTCAATCATAAAATACTGGTCGACCATCTCCAGGCTGTTGGTATTGAGAGGACTGCTCTTGCTCTACTGAAATATTTTCTGTCAGAGCGAAAGCAAACAGTAGCTCTGAATCACTTTGTATCGGACTCTTTTTCACTTCCATGTGAGGTCCCACAGGATCCTCCCTCAATCCAAGTTTGTTTAATGTTTATGTGACACCTATTGCACCCTTGATTAGGTCCTTTGAGTATGAGTTAACATCTAATGCAGATGATACTCAAATTGTGGTGTCAATTTCCACTGGCAATAGTGGTACCGGTTCAAGATTCAATGACTGCATGCCAGCCATTGGAAAGTGGATGGACAGTAACTACTTAAAACTGAACTCTGGAAAGACAGAGGTTATCCTATTTGGTAATAATACTTCCCACTGGTCACCTTCTTGATGGCCTGAGGAATTAGGAACCCTGCCAGCTCCTGAATGTAAGGCTAGGAATCTGGGAGTTATAATGGATAACAAACTCACCTTCGACCAGCAGGTAAATGCAGTTACCTCATCCTCTTTTTACATCCTAACAATGATAAAAAAAAGTATCCCATTCATCATTCCTGGGGCACAAAAACTGTGGTAATGGCCTTGGTTCTATCAAAGATAGACTACGGCAATGATTTGTACTTAAAAATGAAACATCAGCATCTGAACAGGCTACAAGTCCTGCAGAATGCAGCCGCCAAACTTCCTACACATAAATTAGCTTCACAAGCCATTAGTAGGCTGCACTGGCTCCCCGTTAGGCAGCAAATCAGATTGAAAGCTCTCTGCCTAACCCATAAAGCCCTCCATGTTATCGGTCCCGACTACTTGAAACATTGTTACAAATAGTATGACCCAAGTAGAAACTTGCGCTCCCTCGGAGCTAAGAAACTTATGGCCCCAAGGTTTAAGAGGACCAACTGAGCGGGAAGAAGCTTTGCGATAAATACTGCAAAAGAATGGAACAAGCTACCTTTCCACATCAGAACCATGCATAAATTACTATCCTTCAGGAAGGAATTAAAGACCTAGCTGTTTACCAGATAAGGATTGATCTGAGCCCACTCAACAGAGCTAGTGCCAAGACACCCCTGGGTATTCGTGCATTCTAGAAGATTCTCTTAACATAACAAAGGTCCTTTCTTCCCAGCCCTGGCTCCAGACTATCAGTAGGGGGTAACCAGCCCTTTGTGAGAGGACAAGACACTTCCTATTCAGTTGCAAGGGTCAGCTCCTCCCTCCCTTCCTGCCCAGGATGGGCCATCAGAATGCAGATGAGTACTCAGATACACCTAACCCTCCTATGTTTGTGGCTGTCTAAAGGAAGTCCACAAGGTGAGGCTGTCACCCACTCCAGACGTGTATTGGAGACAGGCTGTAGGCACACACAGCAGTAAGGTCAGAGAAATGCCCACTTTCTAAAAGTGCCTTTCCCAAAATTGTAATGTTAAACCCAACTTTACTAGTAAAGATGATTTATCGTTACCATTTCAATGCTATAAAACATGACAGTTATTTCTCTCTAATCAGTAATGACAGCTTAAAAGTGTATTAAGGAATTCCCAATTTTAACCTATGAGAGGAGTAGGCCTCACAGTAGTGAAAAATGTATTTGGGTGTCTGTCACTACCAGGACATGCAGAACTTAAAAGTATATGCCCTACCTTTTACCTACACACACCCTGCCCCTATTGGCTACTTAGGGCCTGCCTTAGGGTTGAGCTATGTGTAATAAAAGGGGAGTTTAAGGGTTAGCAAAGTGTTTTAAATGCAAGTCGAAGTGGCAGTAAACTACACACAGGCCCTTGTTTGGGTGACACAATTAGTGCTGCAGGCCCACTAGTAGCAGTTAATTTACAGCCCTGGGTATATGGTATAAGACTTACAAGGGACTTACAAGTACATCAAATATGCCAATTGTGTATAAACCAATGTTATCATGTTTAGGGGAGAAGCACATGCACTTTAGTTTGGGGAAGACCACGCTAAGGATGACAAGCCAAATATATGCCGTAAGAATTAAGCCAGTCATCCCTCCTTCAAACCCAGAGATAACAACATCCTAAACTCAAACTTTACTAAAGGGGTAGTTCACACATGAAGGAAACAAGCCACATTCACCTGAAGAATCCAGCAACTGACTCAGAGTCTAGCTAACTATAAACAGATTTAAATCTCCCTTGTTCAAGCAAAATCATGTGTAACAAACCCACTGAATTCCTATTAATCCAACTTCATGTCCTTCACATGGACAGAAACAACAGCAGAAAACAGAGAATAGGATTTTCTCGCTATCTTGGATGAAGGAAAATAGGCAATCCTAACTCCTCTTGAACTTTCAGGATTATGCGACGCAGTGGACCAAAACATCCTGAGGAGGCTAAAAGAAAGTTCAGGAATCTCAGGAGCAGCTGTGTAATGGTCCCAAAAAATTGTCATCAATCTAGCAGAAGACTAGCATACAGGTCTTGCAGTGGAAGAGCCTTACACGGCATACCACAGGTATTCTGTCTCCCTCACCACACTTAGTCAACATACAGTGCACTCTGGCACAACCTATTGACCTCTGCAAACTGATGATACACAACCCACCTGTGACTGGAAAAGTAGGGAGAAACCCAGACTAAGTTCACCAAGTGCATGAACCACTTTGAATGTTGGATGTGGTGACCTTCTAAAAAAGAGGTTCTAGCTCTGGTTGGTCCTGATAGCAACAAAGTGATGCTGGCAGCATGGCCAAGCATCCACAGAACACCATCTCTCCAACTCAGAGTGACTTTAATCTAGAAATTATATTGAACATCGAGTACACGTGGTCATCACTTCAACTTAGTGGTCAAACAGGGTAACCTTTATCAATCACTGACTCTCAAAATATCTGGTGCTCCAGCAGCCTCGTCACTAAGTGGAATCTTTGTAATGGCCAGATAAATTTACTTCAATATGGTGTACAGACTGAGGCCTTCTCAAGAGGTTTACAGGTAGTAGACAATGTATTTTTGTATCCATATGCTATTTCTATAGCAGAAACCTAGAAAAAGACATTAGAGCGCTTTACATGTTTCAGAGATAAGCTTAAAGTCATTGAGTATTAGGAGAGGATGCTGTGTTTTGGATAGTTACTGCACTGTGATGGAGTTTTCTTTAAAGAGGTGAATCTTCAACTCTCTCTTAAACTGGAGAAGAATTAGGATGTTCTTGATGGAAACTGGGATGTTCCAGATCCTGGGTGTATCGATGTCTTGACTTTTTCTTATTTAAACTTGTTAGTCTGCAGTCTGATGGTGTCCTGGCTGTGTGGGTGCTGGGGACCACCACAGAAGATGAGGTTGTTTGTTCAATAAGCAGGATTGCTGGTTGTGATGGATTTATAAAGGATGCATCTAATTTTTAAGATTGTGCAGGCCATCAAAGGGGACCGATGGATCATATTTCTTCAGGTCCTGGATGAGACTTGCAGTGTGTAGGTGCCCTCAAGAGGATGCCAGGGTGGAGTCTGAGAAGCCTTGGAGTAGGGCGTTACTGCCATCCAGGTGCAAGAACACAAGGACTTGAACAGTAGTTATGAAGTCACTTTCTGGAAGAAACATTTGGACTTTCTTAGAAGAGAATGCTGGGACAAGGCTGTCATTGTATTTTGGCTATGAGGTCCTTGAGGGAGCGGTTGGTATCCAGGATGAATCCAAATAACTTGGCCTTCACTGAAAATTGGGGTTCAAAGCTGTCAAGGATCGAATGACAATACAGAACCACACAGCCAGACTGACTCTAAATTGTGACCAAAAGAAGCTTACACTGAAAACATGTCATTGAATTATTGTGGCATACCTGATCAAGCTCTAAGTAATGCACAATTCATAGGGCACATAAAGGGCCTGACCTGGCATTGTGGCTTAATCTGCCTCACAAGCAATCACTTCACAGACCATTCACCAATAAAATTTGAAATGACAAAAGGCATGATGCAGAATTCTGGCCATACAAGGTCCGAAGTTATGGAATGATAATAAACCAAACTTGGAAGCCCAACCAAACAATATAATACTCAGAAAGAAATGTTCCCACTTCAATAGAAAAGAACCTTCCTCTAACGCTGCTAACTTTGTCTGTGACTGGCAGTCCTCCTTCCCAATACTGAGCCTAAAGGGCAGGCTTTCCCCAGTCTTTCATTATTATAAGATCGCTAAAAAGCGTTTGTTTGGCTTGAAATAAATTCCTATTGGTAAAACCAATGCCACCCACTGTGTTACATTTTAAATCCTGAGTTTGTGCTGCTCCAGATGAAGCACTCTTAAAATATAATACCTACCAGTATGGATGACTTATGACTCCTACATCTTGTAGTCCTCATCGCCTTATGTAACATTTCCTATACATGGATTCACACACGTATGATTCATTATCTCTGTATAATGAGTGTGATGTGTGAAATCTAGTGTGCTTTGATGCTCTACATTAGAATGAGTAGCAGTAAAAAAACAAAATGTGCTACAGGAACTATAGATAGATGAGGTGCACACTTAGGAGGATGGTAGTAAGGGTATCTATGGAGAGGCAGGTCATTGTGGGGAGCCAACAAAGATTGCTGCACTGAGACCACCAGCGCTAAAGCTTGCCCTGATTAGTGCTCAAAGACTCTTTACCCACTCTCAAATACCCTCACCTAAATAAACAGACAGGCTGACGGAGCTGCAGCACAATCCCCACTACTTCTTCCTTTGTGATGCAGTCCCACTCTGCCCAGTTTAGGTTAGGCAGAGTTTGGCTGCCCGAAACTGGAGACATGGGAGAATGCTTTCACCAGGGAGGAGGATTGTAGTCAACATTACAGTAATTAATTGAAGCAATTTAAACAGGAGCTTTTCGAGAAGAAACATCCAGCACAAAAACCAAAAACAATGCATGTGATTTAGAATGGGGAGGTAAATCTAGAGGAAGCACTGGGATTGACAAATATAAAATCTAGAATATTTGTCATAATACACTTGGTCTGTCTGGCCAAAACTAGATACAATTTTCACTCCTTTTAAGGCCTAAAGGCTTGACAGACCGAGCCCATCCTTTCACTTCTCTTGCAAGCATAAAAATGACTAGGGGTGGGTGGAATTTTTAATCCTGCCGGCGGAATTGGAGAAATTTGGTAATTCCGCGTTACTCTTATAACATAGAATTACTAATAAATTCCGCCGCTCCCCTCGCAGAATTAATCAGCTGCACCAGTTTTGTGCTTCTTTCGTGCAGCATTGCCCTTGTTCTGTGCTTAGGTTTTCTTTTCCGGAAACTGCTGAGATTTACCGAGCCTGTCCGAGTCAGTGAGCGGTTCGTTAGTGAAGGCAACAGTCCTGGCCAGAGCAGTGCAGGAGTTAGATCTCTGTTTTCCAGCGGTAGACGAGCTCACGTCATTGCGTCCCCTTCCAGCTGGCTCAGAGTCCAGACCAAGCCTGTTATCACCTGCCTGAAGAAGAGTGTGCTTCTGATCTACACCTTCATCTTTTGGGTGAGAGCAGCAGGGAACCGGGGAAGCCGTTCCTAAGGAGGAGGGGGAGAGGAGGAATGAGGGTTCGGGAGGGCAGAGTAGTGGGAGGTTTGAAAGGGGAGAATGTTCCTTTCTGGTTAAAGAGAAGCACTCTTTTGTCAAGTGACCTTGCAGTTTCCTAGTAGTGGGCGTATCTATGGAAGTCCGAGTTTTAACTTTAAACGTATAGTAGCCTTGCCTCCCCTGTCCCAAATTCTCTTGACACCATTTTATTGGGTGGCATTGCGTACGCTGTGACTGTCCAATCAACCCCTCCATCTTTGCACAATGCCTTGGATGAGGACTTCTGTTTATTATTCCTAGCTCTGTCCATAACTGTGTTTGTGGCAGTCTCCCAACCCCCACTTCCTTTCTACGTTTCGCTTTCTGCTTGGCACGTAAAAAAAATTAAAAAATCATTTTTTAATGTGGAACATGTCCTCTCTCTCATCTGTCTATCCAGACCATGACTTTGTTCTTAAATGTAACCCAGAGTTGCCCGAATCTTGACTACTATTAGAGGCGGACAGGTCCATTGTGCCCCTGCACTCTTTCCTGCATGCACATAACTCAACACAATGGCCAAAGTGTGATTCTTTGTGTGTTTTTTTGCTATTTGCACAGCCTGGTGCCTTGGAGCGGGCTCACAGTTCCATAAAGGTACATTTATTTATGTCTTGTACTTGCCATTTAGGAGTCAAAGAACGAAACAACAGTAATGATTATAAAAACACCTACTGAACATTAATACACTGCAGGACCACATGCTTGAAATATTGAATGTAGTCCTGCACATTAACATGTCAATTATTAAATAAAAGGCTTTGTATAATTGCTCTGTGCTGCACAGCTTGTACTTACTTGCATCTCTGTTCATACATATTTAGTTTAGCAACAAATATTTTTAAGACACTTGTACAGTTCAAACAAGCTTTGCAGCAAATGTATATATATTTTTTAAACATAGTTTTATTGTTTTTCAAAAGTACATCATAGTATTGGTGCAGTACATTTACATCGTCCACATTCGGGGTACATTTGCTACAAGACATTTCACAGCAAGCTGTGATATCCTAGACATACAACAAGCGTAAAATGACTTTTAGGGGATAATCACTTGTGCAATCACAACACTGTCAAATTAGTGTGTTTGGTGACAAATCCCATTATTACACCCCGTGGGGAATCCTATCCCGTGTACGATTTCCTCTTCCGGTACTGCTATAATAGGCAATAAAACCAAACTGTTCCTAAACATCCCCCACCCCCACCCTCCAGTCCTATGCATGCCCAGGTATTCAATAGATACGTCGTATTTAACAGTTTGAGGCTCTTGTTATCGCTACTCACTTTATAAAACACATCTCGGTTCGTGGTTTTCGGGAAGTGACCCTCTTATTGTATGTTCTATTGTGTGCAGTTAAGGGTATTGTACTGGTTTATGTCCACTGCTTTTAGTGCCTCTAACATAACATCCCAGTCTAATGCTATTGGGATTTTGCGTAAGCCTCTGAGCTCCTCTCGACGTAAGGCAGCACTCTCTGCACTGCCCCAACGGAGCAGTTCGCTATGCCAGGCATGTTCAGTAGGTGGCTTCCTCGATTTCCATCGCATAGTGATGGCACGTATCGCTAAAATGAGCGCCAAATCAACAAAGCGGTAGTGTACCTTATGCTTGGACACGTGTTTGTGCAGGCCTAATATACATTCCTCCACAGTATTTTGTATCTCGCGATGTGCGGCCATACTAATAATGTGTCTGACAGCATCCCAGAACCCTCGTAATTTTGGACATGCCCATACCATGTGTAGGAGGCCAGCCCCCTCCAATAGGCATCTCGGGCAGTAGTGCTGCGTCTGTGGGAACATTTTGTCTAATTTATGGGGGGTGAGATAAGCCCTGTGAAGAATCATGGTTTGAATAAATTTAAATTTTGCATTCCTGGATACCTTTTTGGGGTGTTCTACAATAACTGCCCATTCCTTATCCACCAGCAAATGTATTTTTATGATTAACATTTTACAGTTGAATTAGCTTGATGTAGATGCTAATAATTGGCAGTTATTTAAGGAAGAGACCAGGTGATACGGTGCTGCTGTTAGAGCCACGTTGAAGGAAGCATATGCAAAAGAAAATTAGGGTTGGGCGGAACTCCGCGGAATCTCGCTGAGTTTTTAAGTAACTCTGTGAAACTCCATGAGTTCCACCCACCATTAGAAATTACATCATTAACTTTGACATTTAAAAGACTGAGCTGTCCACATTGCAGGTGACTATATTCTCCTCTCTCATGTTTCTCATTCACTGTGTCACTACTAGTAGACTAACCAAGGTAAGTTTACCACTTCCCAGATCTCTATATAATTTTGTCAAATGGCAAAGTTATCCATCTACGTAGCTTCCAGAAGGGGCAGCCTGGAGTACAATCCTAAGAGCACATGCAATTCAAAATACTTATGGCCAGATTTATTAAGAAGTCATGCAATGCATCTCAGCAAGACAACTTGCTGCCCTGCGTTGTCTGATAGGGAGAGTGGGAATGTGCCATATCTGCTAAGATATGACGCATTACTGCTCTCTCCCTGCACTGGCACACTGAGTGCAGCCTGGCACCAACACATGCACCCTTGCACCATGAGACACCTTCCTGCCCAAAAACAATCCTCAGAGGAATTTTCCTCTTACTACATGTGCTGCATAATGCAACTCATGTAAAGAGAGGAAATAAAGAGGAGATGTTAGGCCTATGTTGGGAAGGCGCTCCATTTTGACACATTTCCAGGTTTACTATTCTTAGTAAATCTGGGAATGTACAAAAAGCAATGGGTGGATGCATGAGAACATACACATTGCACCCATGGAATGCCTTCCCAAAGCAGTGTAACGCAAGGCAGTGACTTGTGCTGCCTTGCGTCACTCTGGATTTACTAAGCCACACAAGGTGACTCTGCGTGGCTTAGTAAATCTCACTGTCGCCCTTGCATTGCATTGTGTCGCCTTGCGTGACGCAATGGCAATGCAAGAGCTTTGTAAATCTGGATGAATATATACTGTGTAAACAGAAATGGTGGCTTTTAGGACTCTTTGATTAGCAGACCTCCTTAGTTTCTAAATAAGACCAAGGCATGTTCCTCTATCCCTTCTTCCGGAAGCAAAAATAGTGTGTTAAGGCATAGGATTTACTAAGCCACACAAGGTGACTCTGCGTGGCTTAGTAAATCTCACTGTTGCCCTTGCATTGCTTTGTGTCACCTTGCGTGACGCAATAGCAATCCAAGGGCTTCGTAAATATGGATAAATATATACTGTGTAAACAGAAATGGTGGCTTTTAGGACTCTTTGATTAGCAGACCACCTTAGTTTCTAACTAAGACCAAGGCATGTTCCTCCATCCCTTCTTCCGCAAGCATTAATAGTGTGTTAAAGGATAATGTGGGGCTGTGGTATCTCCTACATCTTGGCTAATAGGCACTTCTACTCTGTAGCTCATATTATCAGATTTATTTGTTTATTTATTTATTTGAAAAGTTTTATATAGCGCTGGCTAGACCCGGAGGTATTAGAGCGCTTACAAGAGGATCAACGAGTTACAGGTTACATAGTTACATCAATTAAATCAAAGAATCACAGAGGGAGGAGGAGGGGGAGGGAAGGAAACACAACGGGGAAAACGAGGAAAACAATGTCAGATGACCGGCTGGGTAGGTGACGGCCGATGGGGTGAAACCAGGGCCAGACTCCTCCATAGCTACATATGACAGCTCCACCGGGTATCAGCCAAGGTTGCTCATGCACAGAGGTAAGTACAAACAGTATTGGTATCCACCCAGGGGGCATCGTCAAAGGTCCATCGAAAGTTCCATCAAAGTTCCACCGGGTGAGGGCCCTGTTGATCCGGCTCCATGCTGTGTACAATGTTCAAGGTTTCAGAGGATCAGCGAGTTACAGGTTACATAGTTACATCAATTAAATCAAAGAATCACGGAGGGAGGAGGCGGGGGAGGGAAGGAAACACAACGGGGAAATGAGGAAAACAATGTCAGATGACGGCTGGGTAGGTGACGGCCGAGGGGGTGAAACCAGGGCCAGACTCCTCTATAGCTGCATATGACAGCTCCACCGGGCATCGTCCAGGGTTGCTCGTGCACCGAGGTAAGTACAAACAGTTTTGGTATCCGCCCAGGGGGCATCGTCAAAAAGTCCATCGAAAGCTCCATCAAAGTTCCACCAGATGATTTGCTTTCTCCTTTTATAGAAATGCTTAATGCTCAAATGAATGTCACTCGGTAGAGAAGATCTCATTTTTGTCTATTTTCCTTTGTGGGTGCCTAGCCTACTAGCCTTCACTGACTATATAAAAACTGGGTTAAAGTTGTTGCTTTTAAATGGCCAGACCCACCTTTAGAACAACTCCCTCTGACCTTCAGTGATGCCCCCATGTGTTTCAAACTGACAAAAAGATCTGTGTCCCTTCAAGTCAACTCCAATGTACAGCAGTGTTTCTGCCATCTGATAATACTCCTCAGAATATTTCCCATCATGGCTATTCCCTGCAAATTCACTCATCACCTGCTGTGCAACTGGACTATCAAGTCCGTGAGATCATATCCCTCCATCTAATTCACCTCCTGAAAGATGCTCACAGATACAACCGCAATATGTCTATATGTGTATACTGAAGACCTTTGATAAGCTCAAAACTCTGCACCTATTTCACTAAGTCGCAGCAAGGCTACACTCATCAGACCCGTTGATCCTGCTGTCATGACACTATTTGTCCCTTTTTGCTGCAAAACTAACAAAGTTTGATGAAAGCTATCATTGTGAGCTGCTGCTCTCCAGGCCTCTCTTCTTTTCATGTTCTCCACCAAATGAGAATCCCTGACATTTTAACGGCCCTCCAAGTTAGCCTTTCTAAGCTCTCCAAAATGCTGACCGACCCCAACTTAGCTGTAATGTTGGAAGGAATGCCCTGTTGTATGGCTTTGAGATCTCTCTCGGCAAGTTCAGTACTACACTCAATCAACACACGATTAAAATCTACAAAATTTTGCTCCGGCTACCAAAAAGCTTGTCTGCCGCTCAGATCCGACTGGAGCTAGGACTCCCAAACTATGCCTTGCAAAGCATGGGGTCCTTTCTCAACCTTTGTCACAAGCTGAGACAGACCAGAGCCCTTGAGTCCCTGTTATGGTTGAACATCAGCGTTAATAACTGCGGCGGGCCACATAGCCAATACTTAATGAATGCAGGTCACAACTATCAGTAGATGATCTCTAGACTTTCAACCCTGGGGAAAAAAGCCTTCAAACTAAGCATCAAAAACGGCACTCAACTATGCTCCAGACTGCTAGACAGAGAGATTCTAGCTCAAAGGAAGCACGCATGGGCAGTAATCAATTAGTATCAGCTGGCCCCTCCGCTGCCACACTTGGCTTGCTCTTATTCTTTACATCTAAAACAAAGACTCTTGGCCCTTAGGATGGGTGAGTGGCTTATCTTGGAACATCTACCTTTACGGTGGCACCCCTCAGCCGATCTTGCATTCAGAGGCTGTGGCAAATCAGATGAATCTCTGGAGCACATTGTATTTGTTTGCCCAGCATTGCTGTCCCTGTGCAGAACAAAGTTGAGGCCCGAGTGGAACAAATTGAGAGCCCGGACCAGCAGGCAGGGCATCATAGCTGCCTTGAACCCAGAGAACATGGCTTTAAACATTAACTTCATGATTTTTATCCACTTGGCTTATTGTCAATTCAAGGTCCCCAAAGTCTCCAATTTAATTAAGTCATGCTGAGGCACCCCCACTGTTTGTTCCAACTAAAGGCTCACAAAGGCAGAAGCCGTGGGTGCCAGCTGACCGTTCGAATCATCGTATTGATTTAATGGGGGTGCTGCTACTTTTTTCTCCCCTTCCACAGTGCTGAATTTTGACATTTTACTTTTAAATGTTTTTCAGCATGCTCTTATTAAGAAAATGTGTACCATGTGCCTTTATGATTTACGAATAAAGCTTGCTGTTGCACAGATACATTTTAAAAGATTAGTCAAATTCTGATTCTCATGCATGAGTCAGCCTTTCAGCATTTTCACCCTATAGATGTGTGATGTAGATGCTGGTGACTTTTGCTTGTTGATGGTGCTATGAAAGAGCTACGAAAAATAGTAAACAGTAAAACATTCGGAATCTCCCGGCAATCAGGTTCTATCATGTGCAATGTGAATATGCTAAGGAAGGATTGCAAATTTTTGATTTAGATATGAAGAAATGTACATCCCAATGTAGTGCTGTTAAGTTGTGTAATAGTAACTGAGGAAACGCAGAATGTGTTGGTAGAGGGAGACTTCCTGTCAGCTCTGAAATCACAGATCCTTTTCAAGCTCTAAGGATCTCACAGATTTCTGTTTGCCTATCTTTATAAAAGTAAATGGAAAGATATAAACATGTTCAGCAGACCATGGCTGCAAAACGTGCATGAAAGAAATAATTGTGATGTGCATAAAGTGGATAGGGTATACATGGAAAAGCGGTCATTGTGATCAGCTGCACAGTAAAGGAATTTTCTCTGGCAAATTATTAGAAAGAAAATGGCCCTTGTTTAAACCATCATGCTTCCCTGCTCCTCTCTTACTGCACAGAGTCAGCCTTTGAAACAAGGGTGATTCTCTAAGGCTCCTCTCTTTTGTAGAATGTAGTACACAATTCGTCAATATGCATCTCAGAAGAGGTGGAACAGGAGGCGGGAGAACGACGGCTAAGCTCCTGAGACGGCTGCAACGCATCCAGAACGCCTCTGCACGTCTTATCCTCGACATCCCCCGACGCAGCCACATCACACCCCACCTGAGAGACCTGCACTGGCTCCCTGTCAACAAGAGGATAACCTTCAAGCTCCTCACCCACGCACACAAAGCACTCCACAACTCCGGACCAGCCTACCTCAACAGACGACTCAGCTTCTACACCCCCACCCGCCAGCTCCGCTCGACCAGCCTCGCCCTCGCCACAGTCCCCCGCATCCGGAAAACGACCGCCGGCGGCAGATCCTTCTCCCACCTCGCCGCCAAGACCTGGAACACCCTCCCCACCAACCTCCGACAGACCCAAGACCTACTGGCCTTCAGAAGACTCCTCAAGACCTGGCTCTTCGATCAGTAGCAGCACCACCCTCCTCTTCCCCCAGCGCCTTGAGACCCTCGCGGGTATGTAGTGCGCTTTATAAGTGACATGATTGATTGATTGATTGATTGATTGACTTTCTGCCCAACATTAGAAAGTTGAAAGATGCCTATTATGACTCAGAAAGGGGCATGGGTTTAATCTTCCATTTGAAATGCATTGTAATTTCTTTGAATATAATGGTACATTCAAACTGCCAATGATGTACCCTCAAAATTGGCATTCTCTCTTTGGGAAACCCCGCTCTTAGAAAGTATGAAGAAGCTGGGAAAATAGCCAAAAACTGTGGTGGTGGATTGATTTTTTTGAGGCATGTATTTAAATTCATATAAATCCAGGTGGTCATGTTACCCAACCGTTTTGTGCCAGTGGTATCAGAATTCACTCCATTAGCTGGATCACAGATTCTTGTCTGCAAGTTTGACTTGGTTAGTGGTACTTTAATACTATGCAGTAAATTGCATTGTGCTTGATGCTGGCATCATGTTGCATTGTACATCATGTATTTTTTATTGCGGTCAGTGGTGAACGAATAATGTTTTGCACAACACATTACAAAACCACCAACATCTTTTACAGAAAACAAATGCAAATACTCCTGACACAAAATCAATTTATATAATTAGGCTTATACCCATGATAAATGTAATTACCAACAATACAAATCTGTTTATTTGATAAGGCTCATTGATTGGTTCTCTTAGAGCACCCTAAATGCTTACACTACACAGACATTTAGCATTTTACTCAGAGTATGCTAGGTTTGCAGCAAATGCTGGGACATTTGTTTATCCCCTTTACCGACTACTCAGAGCATTACAAATTGTTACTGCTCACTGTTAGTTGCCCACCCCTCATTTATAGGCCCAAGCCAAATATGAGTGTATAATGAGGTGAAGGGAAATTAGCAGCAGTAATAACCAACAGAATGTGGGCAATAAGGCTTTCACCACCTGCCGCTCTAATCCTACCAGACAGAGGCAGATATACATGTTATCGATTTCAGTCTGCTCTATGTGCCTGCTTTATGCTCGCGATCAACCTAAAATTAGCAGGATGCAAAGTTGAAAATCTTAGTTCCTTTTATAACTGCGTATTTTTTTTAAACGTTGCTGGCAAAGTTTAAAAAAAAAGTCAATAAAAAGGGCTCCTCTATGCATTTAAGCTACTGCTGAGCTTAAGAAATGTACATTTCATATTCCATATGTCGGAAGTTGTGGCTTCCAGTAGCGTGGAATGGGAAGGTAGTGGCTCGTCGACATAAACTACTTTGCTGGCCGAAGTTCCAAGGCAGCAGGGAATGTCACAGCGATACAAAGTTGCGCATATCATCTCAAAAGGTTACGTTTGGCCTAATTGCAAAAGCAAAGTTTCAAATTCATCCTACCTGTTTGCAGGCAGACGCTAGTGTCTGCATTCTACACATTCTGATTGGCCGAGCTAATCTCAGAATTACATACATCGTGCAAGTTTGTGTTAAAAGAACCTGCTTGATGACTTTGGCATAACGTTGCCTTATTTTGTGAATGGGCTAGCTTTGATGGTCCACTGGAAAATGCGTGTTATAACTTATGTTAACCAGTTCCTGCAAATGCCAATGAGAAGTACTGGACAATGAATAGAGTCCAACAATTATTTGTAGAAAAGGTGTGTTCCGAAACAAAAAAAATACATATATAATAACTTTTATGAATCTACATTGACAATTTATACCGCAAAATACAACACCCTCAAAAATGTGTCCTGCCACTACTGAAGGAGCTATAATGGTAAGTGCTGTAAAAGAACAATTCCACCACTGAGAGAAGATGTTAAAGGCCATACAACGAGGTCTTAAGACGAGTCTACAGTCTCTCCCTTGGCATGCAGAACTGTCCATTTTAGTAATGTGTTCATTTATTTATCTGTGTAAATGTTAATGAATTTCTGGTGATATTTTGTTTTTAGCATATCTTTTTTTGGTACTGTAGATAGCCAACAATCAATTCATGTTCTCGTCAGTGTACTGGTGACACACATTAAGAAAGTTATGAGAGGAAGCGATGAAGGAACACACTTATGGCTTCATAGTGTGGTAAATTTCCATAAACATCAAGCGTGGGAAAGGAGGATTTAGTAAACAGTGAATTAATTGCTTCTTGCAAAACAGAATCTCACGCTGGATTCTGTCACATGGAAAGCAGGAAAGCTGTTTTACCACAAGATCCAACGGCATGTGCACTATAGGATGTGAGGAACGACTTTGAGAAACTTGCAAGTTTACATGTATGCGACAATTAGAAATAGTAAAAAGGTTTGATTAATGAGATTAAGACAGGGGAACTGAGCACGAGAAGTGGTATGTAGTGGGAGAATGTACACTAGAAAAAACTTCTAGAAGAAACAATCTGAGGCACCTAACATTTAACACTTGCAGTAACCATATTTCTTCAGTATAAACAGTTAGACCATATCTCATATGGTTCAACATAATTATATACAATGTATTCGAATAAAGGGCAGAACAAAATATGTTTACGCCTGTGAGGATGGGCAAACACTTGTGAAGTTTCAAAGGATGTTTCTGCACATTGCCAGTAATCATCAGAATATTGCGAGACCATTTTAATTGTAATCGAACAATGGGAAATGCATGCAGAATCTTTCTCTGCAAGTTTACTCTTCGACAAAATATGTCATAATTTGTCAGGAAAATCACCATATTCACAGCACTGTTGAGAAAGTGTAAACCTGTACAATCATGTGAACTTTGTGAAGCTGGTGAGAGAAAAAAAGGTATGCAATAACTGAGAACATCTCAAAATGAGAAGGTGCTTCAGCATCACCTCACAATTTAATAGCAGGCAGGATGAACCGGATAACAAACGACACAAGATTCTATGTGCCTACCTCCTCCACATTCTCCTCTAGGACAGGAATTCATGTGTAACTTGATATTTTTTGTCAATATCTATGTAAGTGGAGTTAAGAATTATAAATCTACACTTACTTATACGCACTTGCCTTAGTATTGTAGTTGTTGATACTTCTTTCCTGGATATTCTGATATAAAATTGCACAGCTTGGCTCTTCATGAGGAAATCTTGCACCTACTTACTGAATACAGTGGGGGCAAGTGGAATGTTGGCACTGTGGTGATAGCACCCACCTACCTCAGAACCTCTGGACCCACACAATAGGCGATGAACTTGACCCATACACATTATATCATACCACAATACAATGTAATATTATCTACAAACTGAAAGAATATTTTGCAAACTTACCCCCCTCATTGGAACAGATGACAACAATAGGACTGAATGGTCCATCTCCTTTGTTATTGTAGACTCCAACCTTCACTTCAAAAGGAGTAAGAGGGGGTGCACTTTCATCTTTGTAGATAAACTTAGAGGCATCAGAAGAAGTGACCATTTTCTCTTTCCATCCTTTCGTCCCATTTGGTCTGAAAGCCACAATGTATCCAAAGCCTTCTCCATTCTGAAACTCTTCAGATATTGGCTATTAATATAAGACACATATTAAGAAAAATGGTAAGCAAGCTTGCATTGTTCTGAACAAGAACAATCATGTAAAGCTTTAATACCAACAAACTTAATAGAGAACAATGGCGAGTGGAAAAATGAGTTTGATTAAATACATTAGAAAGGTAAATCTACATTATGGACCAACTGTACTCAACTGGAAACAAGATCAATTAAACAAAGACATACGTTTTTAAATGTAAACAACCCAGACTTTGCCATGAAATAACAATGGTGTGGTGCAAAGTTACCTGGGTTGTCATCTGTTATGGTGCAAAGTGACATTCCCCAACTTCTCAAAGTAACTTTTTTTAATGGTTTGGATCCAGTCATTAGAATTTGGCTAGTTAAGTTTTAACATTCCCATTAACAAGCTTTACATCATTTCTATCAGCGCTTATGTAGTATCTCTTACTAGGTGTTCAATAGCATAGCAAGTATTTTATGATAAACAACTTTTAGGCAAAATTCATACAATTAATCCATTGAATGCTATTGGGATCATTTGTTGTACTTAAAATAACGCTAAGCATTTTGTACTTAATAATAACAATAATAATGGAGCAATTCTAAAAAAAAACATTGAAATTTATACTCTAAAGAGGAGCCACATCATAAATGCTAGCATGATCTTCAGTAGCCATCAATACCTTGTAACACCTCTTCTAAAGGTTCTTTTTAGGAAATGCATGCTATTCTCCCAGTTATTTTGCTAAAACCAATTTGATTAGTTTGTAAAAACATATGCTGGTAGTTTTGAAAAATTTAAATGGAATTTGTAAATATGAAGCATTCCGTTTCAATTAAGGCAAAAAGAAAACATTTCCCAAAGCACCTTTTTTAGTTCACACCACATTCCAGCTTTCCAAAAAGATAGACTGCAAACATGGGAAAGGTTTCATGCAATGGGGAAACACTGCCAAAAATTGCACATTGACATTGAGCTACATAAAAAAGCATAGACAGAAACTGTAAGGATGTGCCCTGCACTGCAAAGCATAGGACAATGAGGTGCAATAGCCTGAATTGGATCAATTGGATCAAGGACACATCATGTGTGGCAATAAAGCATGAGACCAAACCCAACAAGTGAAATCACTGGCCAAATAAATGAGATCATGAACAAAGCATAGAAAAAATGGTTGAGTTAGTCAAAAACATCTGAGTGCCTCAGCAAGAAAAACGGTAAGATCCCTGTCATCAATGTCCTCCCAAAAGTAGATAAGATTTAAGAATCAGAACTCTCTGCCAGGTGGGCCAATCATTTCAGGTTGTGATTCCATTTTAGAACCAGTATTCCAATATATTGGCTATTTGTTAGAACACTTAGTAGCATAGATACCTGCTACAATATGAGACTTAATGCAGTGTATTAAAAAGGTGGAAGAATGTATTAACAAGGTGAAAGAGACCACTTTTGATACAAATATTGACATCTTACTGTCACAGGAAAAAGCCTTGGGACTTTTAAAGGTCTGTCTATATAAGAAAAGTCAATCTACAGAAATCCAAACAGACATTATGGTAAATCTATACAAAATTGCCCCACCATAATTTTCATACAAATTGTATTTATGAAAAAGGAAGTAGCCATGGGTGTTATTTTACTCTGAAGATGGTGAGACATTGAATGGCATACTTTGAGGAAAAATGGGTATATGGATCAAATAATCTTTCCCAGTCATGTATTCATTATTTGGTTTGATTTGTAGATGATATCATCTTTATATGGCCAACAGAATCACATCTATGCTCTTTTCATTTTCATGAGGGGCTCAATATTTGTTGCCCCGATTTAAAATTCTCTATCAACTTTGACATATTTCTATTGTGCATCTTTGTACTTGGATTTATATACTAAACCAAAAGACACAATGCTTCATTTTTCAAGCTACCATGTGAGAAACATAAAAGGAAATTTGCCATTGGGGTAATTTTTACGAATCAGGAGAAATTGTACAAGTAAACAAGGCTATTTTTCAAATACCAACATCTTGAGTAATAAACTCATAATACAGGCCATCCCCAAAAAATGGTAAACTATGCACTTAAAAAGGACAGAGTTCACCAGTAGGGAAACTTTACTTTGCCCTTAGTTCAAACAAAACATTGGCCGTTTAACCCATGCTACCACACATAGTCTACCGCCAAATAAATTTTAAAAGGTGATTAAAAAATAACAGGTTATTTTTATTGAGCCTTGGCAAACGTTTTGCTCTATTTCGACTAGGAAGCACTTTAGTGAGTACCAGTACCGAAGAATGTAAATCATTGACAGAAATATGAGGCATCACAAATGTGGAACTTTGTTTCTGAGTATACTACTAACAGCAAAGAGGTATATGTCAATGGCCAACAGCACATACCAAATCACTTTATCATTTGTAACAGTAAAAATGTTGTTTGTGCAACTACGTGTCAGTGTAACAAAACCTACATATACATAACTGTTAGACCTGGCATCTTTGGTGAGTGTTTCACCTGTCTTTTTTCTTCTGACCTCCTGTTTTTGACTGTGTGCTGCATTTCGATTTTGCTGGTTTTAGGACTCTGGGCATTATTCCCACTGCTGCCCAGTGCTAAAGTGCAACTGCTCCCTGTGTAAATTGTATTGGTGATTGGTTTATCCATGATTGGCATCTTGATTGACTAGTAAGTTTCTAGTAAAGTGCACCAGTTGTGCAGAGGGCCTGTATATTAAAATGCTACTAGTGGCCCTGCAACACCGATTGTGCCACTTACATGAGTAGCCCTGCAAACATGTCTCAGACCTGCCACTGCAGTGTCTGTGTGTGCAGTTTTAAACTTCCATGTCGACCTGGTAAGTGCAACCACATGCCAGGCCCAAACTTTCCCTTTTACCACATGTAAGTCACTCCTAAGGTAGGCCCAAGGTAGACCCATGGGCAGTGTGCAATGTATTTAAAAGGTAGGACATTTACAGTTGTGTTTTACATGTTCAGGAATGAAATACTGCTAATTTCGTTTTCACTACAGCAAGGCCTATCTTAGGTTATTATTGGAGCTGCCTTGTACCATCTTTCAAGTGTATCTTCCAATAGGGAACAGGGAATGTGGTGTTTTCACTGTTACTGTAATTTAAGTGGTGCACAAATACTTTACACATCCCCTCAAGTCTGACTGCTCTTTGCCAGGCTACCAGAGGGTGAACACAGGCTAATTTAGGTTGTGTATCTGACTTACCCTGACTGGGATCTTGGTCCCTACTTGGACAGGGTGCAAGCCTCTGCCAACTAGAGACCCAATTTCTAACACTGCCCTCTCCAGCTTGTACTCACAATGCACCTGATACTATATAGTCTTTACAACTATATACCCAGCTTTGACAACTCACTTTCAAAATGAACTTTTTAGCATGGCATAGCTTGGTATAAATCTCTGGATGTTTGGATAATTCTATAATTAGATGGACACACAGTTTGTGTGGTGTGTATAATGTAATGTATAGAACGTTTCGGGACAGTTCTCATTTTTGATATTGTAAATCATGATAATGTGTGTTTAGACATTGTGCCATTCATTTCCTTTTCTGACTCAAAGGCAAGAAGATTGACATGAGCATATAATGTAACCCTGGGCGAAGTGCTACGCTACGCTCGCGTAGTTTGCGAAGTTTGCGCTACTTCGCACAACGCGAATTGCACGTAGCACAGTGCAAACACGCGTAGCGTAGCGTAGTGCCGCGGTCATTTTTGCTTGCTCGCGGTCCTCAACGTCAAGTTGGCGACCGTGAGCAAGCAAAATGACATCCCGGCGAGACTTTTCTCGTTCGCGATCAGCAACATCAAGTTGCCGATCGCGAGCGTGGAAAATAAACCTCCGGCGAGATTCTCAACGCGGGGAGGTCAGGTTTCTTATTGCGAGTGGTCGCGTATGCTCGCGACCGCTCGCGATGAGAAACTACCAGTCCGCGTTGAGAAAGCTGCCGCTCGAGTAAAAATCTACTCGAGCGGCAGTAAAAGACAGCTCGCACTGTGCAAGTTGCCGTTTTCAATGATTGCACAGTGCGGACAAGCATCCGGCACTGTGCAATCATTGCGAACAGTGCGCTACGCAGTTCGCCTAGTGCTACGCGAAGCTTGCGTAGTGCGAACTGCACTTTGCGTAGCTTCGCGAAGCATTACTTCGCGAACTACGCCCAGCCTTAATATAATGTAGAAGGCCATGCGCAAAAATCTAGCATAGTTATTTAAGCAGAACGTTTACAAATTTACATACATATTGTGTTGCTATTGGAGTTGAGACACTCTTTCTAGCAGGTGTGGCCAAGGCTGGAAGAGACCGACATGCTTCGGGATCTTTGTTTGCTTGTGGATGACTGGCACAGGATAACATGGAATTCATTTGAACCAATTAGTGTGGATCAGTTTTCTATAAAAAGCCTGAAATATTTTACTTTAAGAGTAGTAGAACAAGGAATGGTGGTATTTTCTTTTTACATCCACATCTCCAACCCTACCCTCTAAAACCCATTAGTAATACTTGAATTTCAATATGATGAAACTCTTGTGTAAGGTTACAAGGACATTTTAACTATATCATGACTGAGCAATAATGAAGTGTCTGAGATTCAGTGGTAAAGAACGAGCATAGGGTCTACTTTGAATGCATCAAATTTTAAATGAAAGTGATGTCCAATTATAATGTTTTTTTAATTTGTCTTTTGTAAATTGAATGTGTAAAACACAAAATACTCATATATACTCTTGGTCTTGATGGATGACATCCTTGTGAATGAACTCACACTTAATTCAAACCATTATGAGTTAAAGTGTTTTTAATTAAATTGCAAGGATAACAATGATTAAGCTAAGATTGCTCTGTCTGAAATATTTGTTATCCGAATAACATCCCCTTTGGGAGCATTACATATCAGAATACACATTGTGTAAGTAAAGGAGAGACCTGTGATTTGTGTGCAGGTGGGGATTTAATAATCAGGACTTGAGGGACGTGAAAAAGATTAAAATCATGGCTAGGTGAGCCTCAAAAACATATTGTGCAAAAATGCACAAGTACAGGTGGCATAGTCCTCAGTGTTGCACTGCTTTTCGACATAGAAGTTCTTTAAATGAAAAACAGCATCATTTGAACAAGGCATAGCAAATGCTCTGTCATCTGTTAGAGCAGGCACTACAGTGGTCATTACTGCACTTAATATTTCTGTTTATATTGTAATTGCCCTTAAATGAACAACAATCTAAGCTGGACTGTGGGACTATGGCTCAGAGATGAACTAAAGTGATTGTTTTAGCCCACTGGAGTTTTTTTTTTAAACTTATCTGAATACCTTTACCAGCATGCACTGGCATACTCACATGAAGGCCCACTATGGCGGAACTCTATTTAAGAGGTATTCAGGTGTCTGCAGTCATACTGCTGCCTCACTGTACTTTGCCTGTGATCAAGGACTGCTTTGTCCGGAACGCTTTAGGCTGTATGAATTCAATTCAATGGATGTTCCTGCTTGTGCGTTATTTCCAATAAAGAAGTAAGCCTTTTGGGAGTGCGTCTTCGTCGAGGGCAACTCTTTTCTTTTTGAGAATATATATATATATTTTCCTATGAATTACTTACATTTTTGTTGTAAAGGCATGCATGGTAAATGTGTATGCGTGGTAAAGGCATATGCATGGTAATAGATGAGTGGTAAATGTATTGTGTGGTAATGAGTGAGTTGTAAAGGTGCTTCCCGTTCAAAAAGCAACAAAAATATTAAGAGAGACTGTGATCGAAATTAGCATTATGGATTTTAAATAAGCTAGCACCAGCCAACAATTAGATTTTTTATTTAATGTGCTATATGTTGTGCTACGTGCTGGTTTCAAACAAGTTGATATGATTTCCTTTTTTGTACTCACTGAGTTTTATATTGCAGTCCACTCTGGTTCTCAGTCACCAACAGGAGAGAAAGTTGGCACTGGTCAGAATGGCTGTGGACTTATTTTAGGCCTGGGTATAGGAGAGAACGTGGAGAGTTAGAGTTCTGAATTCTAAGTACAATCATCTTTTCTCTTCCGGGAATATCTGGTCTAGATATGGCTCGAAAGAGGATCCATTGTCAGTAATAGTGATAGAATAGCATTTCCGCGAATGAAGTCCGACCATTGGATCTGAATCAAAATCTACCAAGACACTTGAATATTTATATTCAAGTGAAAATTTCCATCTGAATCAAAATCACGCAGCTTAATCATTATTTGCACTGAATTTTTTCACGTATTGCACCAGTGCACCAAATGTTTCCGACACAACGACCACAGACCAGAATTGGGAATTGATGCCTCACTTCCCCCTACAGTCCAGATTCAACACTCCACTTCTCCTGCGTGCAACAGAACTGTCGCCTCTCCTCCCCAAGGACTCAGGAACTGACGCCTCGCTGTGTTTTCTAGTGTGTCCCCTCTCTGCAGCTGTTTTGCCTTCTGGATTTTGATGCACTTAAGGTACTTTGTGTAAAAATCACGCATCCATAAATTTCTATGGACAAAATTGCTCGAAACCTTTTCTAAGTAATATTTTAAGTTATGTTGGATTTTTGTCGTTTTGGTCTTGTTAGGTTTAGATAAAGGTACTTTATTTTTCTAAACTGGTGTGGCGTCCATTTGTGGTGTTTTCACTGTGCTACTGGGTGTGTTATGTACAAATGCTTTACACATGGCCTCTGAGATAAGCCTGTCTGCTCATGCCAAGCTACCAAGAGTGTGATCCCCTTACACTGACTAGAAGGAAGGGTCCCTACTTGGACAGGGTGCATACCTCTGCTAACTAGAAACCCCCCATTTCTAACACAAAGGGACTGCAGGACTCAGCATGATGGGTATCAGAGCACAGCTACAGGTTAAAGAGGTGGGATAGCCTTTTCCTCAAAGTTGAGGTTAAAACCTGCACACTGATCCTCAATGGCACCTGACCATGTATAGAAGTTGCCAATCTGTGTATGGATTTTTGATAAAAATATAACCAACTTATTGTTCAGCTGACCTGACCTAGCCACATCACACTCAATGTACCCGAAAGGCTGAAACTGGAATTCAGAAATCAAGAAATGGTGGGCATAGCGAAGCATCAGAACTGAATAGAATGAGTTCCTCACATACATGAACAAACAATGAGGATAATAATGTTCCTATAACGCTACTGCTGCACTGCTATTATTGCAACAACAATAATATCAATAATAGTTTTCTCACTTTTATAGCCCACACAGCAAACTAAATTGTCTCTAGGTACTGATAACAGCTACTTGTAAAGATATTCAAACATATAGTGCGTTTACTGTAAATGCTAAAATATATGGGGGCTGGTTTACAAAAACATTTATTAGCATAGAAGTAGCACTACAGGAGCACTCTTTTATATACTCCTACATGTCTTTGTGAATCGGCCCTAAATGTCCAACTCCCTATTAGAAAAAGTACGAAGAGGGCACAGTACGAATTGTATATGAATATTCACTGAATGTTCTTATTTTAGATTTTGTGAGGCTAATTCACCTAGGCATGTAAGAGTAGGTAAAAGAGTACAACATGAGTACTACTGTATGTAATCGAAAATGTTTTAGCGACAAGGGACCATATAGTTTTATTTAAATATGTGACACTTTACATTACTGATTGCACATGTGTCTCCCATATGTTATTTCAGTTTTGCAGTGCATGGTGTTGATGGCTCTTTAATAGTAAATTACAGTCAATACATCTCAATACCTTTGCAGCTCTTTTTTTTTACCTGTTTACTTTTAATCTTCTTTCAATAAGATTTATGGGTTGAGAGAAATCTTACTTTCAAATGCTTATTTGTTGCCTCATCCCATTTCGACATGTGTAACCTCTGTAAGGTTTGTGTGTGAATGTGCATGACGCCAGGAGCACAGCCACTACTACATCAGGCACCTAGCTTTCTTAAGTACAGTAGGTGTGGTGACACCAGGCCTGGTAGCCTAACAGATCTACTGCATACAACTCAGGCTATCTTTTACTACGCACTGGGAGTGCAGGAGGCCCCATTCTCCTGCTGTGCATTAGTTTGCATGACTCCTAATGCTACACCACTGCTCCGCATTATGTCGCCAAGACACCGAATGCATACATGAAGGACTGTCGTCTTCACTTATCTCTATGCTGATATTCACCCTAGCCGCCGATGTTGGTAAATGCCTATAAACCTGAGGGTGCAGTGTTATGTATAAAAAAATATATATATAAACATAACTCATAAAGATGCTTGTAATGAAAAGCATTATTTACACTGTTACAACATAGCTATCAAAATTATCATGCAGGGTTACAAACTAAGAATTCACCAACACAGCATCTTAAAACACCCTCATGCACACACACACACACAGAGGACCAAAAGAGGGGACTGAAGGGTAGAATTATTGAGCCTTTCTTTAATAGACAAACCTCAGTGAAGTCAAAAAGGATCCCTTACCTCCCAGGTTATTACTAACTCATTTCTTCTTCCGCTACCACCACTGACATTTGCTGGAGCAGTCTTTGGCACTGTGTAAAGAAAGCAAATAAAGGTCAGCACTTCCAATATTTTCCACGTCATATAAGAAGAATAAAATTACAAAACACAAAATGGTCATAAATGTGGATTCACAGAGCATTGGATTATATTCGCAACTTTTTCCCATTCACAAAACTTTTGGAAAGTGTGCCTGGAAAGCTGCGTCTGTTGCTGTTTTTCAGGTTTGCTCTATTATTTTCATGTGACTTCCCTTTTGTTCAGCGGAATCTTATGCAGAATATAATTCTGGAATGTGGTAAAGCAAATCCTCCGTGCAATGATATATTGTGTTCTATTGTCAGTGTACTTTCACCAAGGTAAACATATTTTTCCCTCTGAAGAATTCTCTTTCTTCTGTACCCCCTTGAAGTTTGTGTGTGTCCCATTCCCCTTTCCACCCTAGAAAGTGATTTATTCCAGCCAGATTCTCACATTGCTATGATTTTATCAAGCATTATTATTTCTGCAACTTTAATGAATACATTTTGGAAATAGTTGGGTTTGGGACTACTACGATACTATTGCACTAGTTGTGCAATTGCCTTGCTAACAAATGCAATAAATGGTTTGATATCATGACGTTGCACTCCAACAAATCATTTACCATTGCATGAACAGTGCTATACTGCTACTGTAGCCAAAGCAATAAACAAAGGTTACCACAGAAATTACTGCTCACAGCACAAGTCCGATGCAAGGAGTGTAGCTTAGACTGCAAGTGGTTAATACTACTGAATGTTTACTGAGGTGATGAATTAATGTTAGTTATTTTTTTATCGGGAAATTTTGTATTGCGCTTTAAGTGTCCCCTTCAAACTGCTTCAGAGTCTTGAGGACCTCCCAGACCAGCGCTTCCCAAACTTTTTAGAACCACAACCCACTTTTTAGCATGACAAACAGGGCCGGACTGGGAATCGAGACCGGCCCTGGCAAACTGCTCAGCCGGCCCCCCCTGTGGGTAGGTGGGTGCAGCCGAGCTGTTTGCGAGGGCCGGCTTCGGCCGATTTTGTTACACGGGGCCGATATTGCCGACCCCCGGTAACAAAAACGGCCCCCAGGGGCCCAAAACCGGCCCCCACCCTAGCGGCCCACCGGGTAAATGCCCAGTGCCCGCTACAGCCAGTCCGGCCCTGATGACAAACCGTCACGGCCCACCTAGGTTTGAGGGACATGAGGAAGGCGACTTTCTAGAGTAGCTAAAGCATCGTGTGGTAGCACACTGACATTTACAGGCAGTACATTTTCTATTGAAATGGCAACTAGATTTACACAGACATACACTTTTACAGATCAAACTATATTGTACACAAATGATAATTTGTGGAAATCGTGTTTCAGAGAATATTTATCATTTGCGCATCAACAAGAATAAGTGTCTTGATTTGTTTTGATCAGGTTAAAATCTTTCTTTTCCATTACACTTCAGAATTACAAAAAATGCTCTTCATTTTTGCTTTGCGAACTACAGTTCATTTACAGGTATTTACATTTTCTTTCAAGTTATGATTTTCACGCTTTCTGTACCCCAGCAAGATTGTCACATAATTCACTTTAATTTTCTCTCTCTGGCAGTAAAGTGAGAGGAGTTTGAAAACACCAATTTCCATGTTAAAAGAAAATAAGCAGCAATTTGCCAGAAGACACAGCCTGACATTTGACCTCTGTCAATGAAGCAGCAAATGTGACAAGATAAATACAGAATTTAAGGCATTTTTATTTATTGCTTGAACTTTCACTACCCACCAAAAATCGTGGAGATCCACAGTTTAGGAAACACTGTTCTAGATCATTCCAAGTCCATCCCTTCGTTGGGGTACTAGAGTCTGATAAGGAAGATGGAACCTTGTCCGATGTTCTTCAATCACAACCAGCTGTTTTGTTAAGTTCATTTATCAACAAATATGAAGAGTCTGCTTTCCAGAAGTTTTCTGGAGCACGTGTAGTTTGGTGGTCCCTCCGGTGTGCAGCTCGTGCTCTTTAAAATGTGACATATTGCATGCGCAGGAGGCTATTTCCCATTCTGCTGTGCACTCTGAACCACCTATCTGTTACAAATGGCTTTGGAGACTTCCTTTATGTCCTACTACTAATACTTATATCATTTTGTGCTGCTTTATTTGGTGGCATGGAAGCTTGATCTCTGAATGGTAACCAGAAAGCCTCTGTAGCAGGCAACCGATTTAATGGACAGGGGCGTAGCTTCAAGGGAGGGCATCTGGGATGTTGCACCCCCCTAATAAATGTTTTTTGTGATAAATAGTTGGGTATAAGTGCTTTCAGTCGAGTACGGTGAGGTGTCTGTCGGATTTCACCAAGAATTTATACACACACAAACACTTTCTTCCTCTTTCTGTGCAGAAAGACTTAAAAAATGTTGGTTATTTCACAAATAATGTGTTTTCTCTCAAACACTACCCCAGCGAATCCGCATTCCTCTACCTTTACACTGGCCCTTAAGTCCCTCTTGTGCACCCTGCTTGTTGTATAATGTATTTTAACATTATGTGCCAGCATGATTGTTGGTAAATCTAAAGCTTCCCCTGTCCCCCCAATCATACTGACCAAGCTACGCCCCTGTTAATGGCCAGCTTTATCATTGCCAGTTGCACCTGCTGATTAACTTATGTATTAGGTAGTTTTTACACCTATGGCATTACTTTTATACTTTGTTTGTGGAAGCAGTTTTTGACCTTCAGTAATGAGGCATCGAATATTCAGAGAAAACTGGCATTCGCAATTCATCATCCCACACGGAAACATAATTACGCCTATGACTGTTACGAAAATGTTATACTTGTGCTTTATAATGCATGTATGCCTTTCAAATGCTGTGGTGCAATCTATTCATACTTTATAATCACTGCTCGAATGTGGTCCTGCACACAGTAAAAACGCATTGTCTACTCTTTATTGTAGGCCATTGCCAATGACCCAAGAGATATGTCATTGCAAATGTAATTTTGTGCACCTATTACTTCTAAGACCCTTTTATACTATCAATTCTTTTCTTCAACTGGTCTTTATAATTTACAACAAATTTCTATAACATGTTTATTTTCAGTCTGATTTTGTAATTCTCTGCTGTGAGGGTGCAGACTGGCTGTGTTAAGCACATGGACATCAACATTCTCATTTAGGCTGTCATACATACATTTCAGGGATAGGCCAGGAGAAAGGAAATTCCTTAGTCTGGTGTATGAGGACTGGGAGCAGCAATAGCAGGTGAGGGGGGAAGTCAAGGGGGACAATTTTGTTGTGAACCAAGGTTTCCTTGGTCTTGCACACAAAAAGCCCCTTGCAGGAAAATACGGAACTCACAAAACTAATTATGCACTCTTCACAAATCTAGACTATGCAGTTTTATTGATTCTAGAAAACACATATTTGAGAATCCCAAAACTGAAAACAGCCATGGTCGAATGTGCCTTCATCAACTGCTTATTGCAAATGTGTAAGTGCATTCTCGATCACGCCTGTGCGCTTGAAAAAATACAGCTCTTGAATGTGGCCTTGAGAGACATTTATACAGGATGCATGCTAGAAATGGGGGTCTCTAGTTGGCAGTGGCTTGCACCCTGTCCAAGTAGGGACCCTTCATTCTAGTCAGGACGAGTAAAGTACAAACCGAAGTTTGCCTGTGCTCTCCCTCTGGTAGCTTGGCACAGAGCAGTCAGGCTAAACTACAGAGGCAATGTGTAAAGCATTTGTACATAATCTACAGTAGCACAGCGAAGACACCACAAATGGACATCACACCAGTTTAGAAAAGTATCTTTATCTAAAATAAACAAGACCAAAATGACAAAAATCCAACATACACAACCCAAAATATCACTTATAAAAGTTTTCTTGCAAAAATATAGCTCTTAGAAGACAATTGCTCCAACTGGGGCTATCTTGACGTCGTAACAGGTACAAATTCAACGTACAGCGGCGACTGAGCGGTTCGCGGGCCGGCCATGGAGTCGCATGGACCCCCAGAGAAACAGTACCTTTTGTGATGATCCAAACAATGGGGTCTCAAGGTGTTGGGGTGGTGATGCGGTGCCAGGTGGCGTCGGTTCTTTACTACCACAGGTGAGGTGAGGCGTCGGTTCCTTACTGTTACAGGGGAGGAGAGGCATCTGCTCCTTACTGCTACGCAGGGGAGGTGAGGCGCTGGTTCCTTACTGTTGCAGGGGAGGTGATGCATCGGTTCCTTACGATGGTGCAGCGTTGGGCAGTCACCCACATCAGTTATCGACTCCGCCATGGTGTGTGGGAGGCACTGGCGTCGGGCAGTGCTTCGTGTGCTCCATGAGCGGTGCCCTCAGCCCAGGTGTCTGGGCTGCGGTGTCCACTGCGTTGGTGCAGGCAGCAACGTTGGAGACGGTGTCGGGAATCCTTTCTTGATGTTTGCAGCCCCAAACATCTCCAGTGGCCCAGATCTGGGATTGGCACCACAAGGCAGGGCAGAACTCCCACCAGTGGAGTTCAGAGAGGCTGCAAGTGAAGTCTTTGTGTTCCTGAGACTTCTTAACAGGAGGCAAGCTCTACTTCAAGCCCTTGAAGATCTTCTCAAGCAGGAGCAAAATTCATTCTTTGTCCTTTTTAAGGTAGAAGCAGTTAACTGCAAGCCAACCCAGCAAAGCAACACACAGCAAAGGGGCCACTGGCATAATGAAACTTGAGGGGGCCCCACTGCAAGGTACGTGAAGGGGCCCCTCCCGTACTCAATTGGGAGCTCCCTGGCCAGAGTACTGTACTGAGTGGGCTCCCTGGAGCCTGGGGCAGTACTCCTCACAGCTCTTCAGCCCTTCTCCTTGGTGGAGGGTCCTCTTGATCCATAAGTAATCTAAGGTTCTGGGGTTTTATGTCTAATACTTATACCCCTTTTCACTTTGAAGACTTTGTTCATAAAGTCTCTCTTGCTCAGTAAAACCAGTTCTGTCCTCCCGGGTCCAGGTTCACTACAGGAGATGGAGACAGCATTGTGCAGAGCAGCCACAGCCTATTCAGGTGTCAGTGACAACTCCTCCCACCACTCTAGCCCAGGATGGTCCACCGGCATATGCAGGGCACACCTCAGCTTCCTTTGTGTGAGTGTCTGGAGTGAATGCACGAACAGCCCATGTTAGTCTAAAACCAGACGGTGAAGCCACAATCAGGCAGAGGCACACAGGATGGTTAAACAAGAAAATGCCAACTTTCTCAAAGTGTCATTTTCAAACACACAATTTAAAAAACACTTTTACTAAAAGGTGTGCTATTAAATTCTGAGTTGAGAGAGCCTAAACTCCAAATTTCTAGCTGTTTCCAATTGAAAGTTACACTTGTAAAATATTACAAGGCAGCTCCAATGATAGCCTATGGGAAAGCTAGTCCTTGCATGAGTGAAAAAAAAAATACACAGTATGTCACTATCAGGACATGTAAAACACACTAGTACATGTTCTATCTTTAACATACACTGCACCCTACTCATGGAGGTACCATGGGCCTACCTTAGGGGGGACTTACATGCAAGTAAAGGGAAGGTTAGGGACTGGCAAGAGGGTGAACTTTCCAGGTCAACATGGCAGTTAAAAACTGAGCATGCAGACACTGCAGTGGCAGGTCTAAGACACATTTGAAAGGCTACTGGCGTGAGTGGCACAATCGGTGCTGCAGGCCCACTAGTAGCATTTGATTTACAGGCCCTGGGCACACACAGTGCACTTTACTAAGAACTTACCAGTAAATAAAATATGCCACTCATGGATAACCAAACAGAATTACAATTTACATAGGGAGTACTTGCACTTTGGCACTGATCAGCAGTGGCAAAGTGCCCAAATTAGCGAAACCAGCAAAAACAAAATCCAGCACACAGTCAAAAATCCAGGAGGTAGATGCAAAAAGTCAGGGGAAACCATGCCAAGGATACCAGGTCTAACAATGTATTGTCCCTGAATAGAACACATGGTTCTTGAATACACATGTCTATTTCAAGATTGGTGCTCTTCTTACTTTAAATAAAATGCTACCAAGGCACATGCATTTCTTCAAATGCAGTTGTGATTCTTGAACCTGCATGCATGTTTCTCTATCATGTCCCTCGCATTTGCGAAGTACCCAAAAAAGCTTTTGAATAACAAACACGCCTGAATGTTTTGCCTAAGTGGCTCTTGAATGCCTGTACAGCTTCAAAAACCACAATATTGAAAAAACAATTAGAATACATTCATTACAGTTATTTCGATGCACCAGAGTCAGTGCATACATTTGGGGTATTATTCCAAAAACAATGGTTGTGCAGTGGAAAGACGAGAAAGTGATTGCGTTTCGGGCAACTTTACCTGAGTGTGTTGAATCAGATACTCAATACAAAACCCACGCTCATGGTCAGAAGAGTTAGAATGAAGGGTATACCCAAAATCACTGGGACCTGGGTGTAGGACTGTATAAAGAGTAGTGGTCCCAGTATAAATACATCAAAACAGTGTAGCAAAATGAAATTAACAATGCTAAATCAAAATAAAGAGAATAAAGGAATGCTCAAGTGTTATTTAATCACACTGAACAAAGAGAACATATTTCACAAAACACATTGAAAACATCATAGTTGTGCCCACAAAACGAAAGGGAAAGGGAAAAAAGTAGTGACATGAGTGAGGTAGTGAGGTTAGTGACAAACATTACTCATGAATATAACCATCGAATTGTTAGGCATGCTATTCATTGCCACAGACTCTTAGCATCAAGAAAAGAAATTATTTTAGAAACATGAAATATGTAGCCATGTAACAGATCAAATCACAGTGTAAGCATATACTGTTGACGGTACTGGCATCAGTAGTGTGTCGACGTTTCGACCCCTGCTAATGTGTAGGTATTCTTGTCAACCTTACAATCGGGGTCTTCCTCAGGACAAGTGGTGGGTGAAAGGGTGGCTAAAAAAGGGGCACCTAAAAGTATAAAGGCAAAAGGTCAGGTCCGGAGCTTAAAAAGGACGAGACGACAAAGAGGTAGATATATATAATACTCAACATAAATACCATGTCTGACTTAAAGAAGGGTCCTCAGAGGCGCACGATGTGTCGTCGAGGACAGAGAGGGCTCAATGGCTCCGAGAGTATGAAGAATGAGAGAGAAATGAACACCTGTATAAATAAGGCGTCTGTCAGTAAATACTCGTATAAATCAGGGAAAAACGACTCTATTGAATAGAAAAAGAACTTACTCAAGAATGAGGGTTGGTCTCCCAAAGTTATTAACTTATCTGTTGAATCACGGTAGTACCGTCAAAATGATAGTGGAAGTCATCCACAATCCTACTATCAATTTAGGAATTACTCTAAAATAAATAGGAAAAAGTATACCAATCAATTAATAACCTCAATGGTGGAAAACAAAGGAGTCAAAACCATAGTTTAAGGATAAATGCCATGTACAGCGTGGGTATGAAAAACCTCCCAAACGCCTAATTTAAAAAAGAACGATTTCAAAACACAAGAAACACGCCAAGAAAATACCAAACAAAACACTTAGTTAATAGGTGTTCGTGGTACAGTTCTAAAGATAAAACCCATCGTGCCTCTCCAAATATTAAGTGCACCTTAATGACACTAGATGGCATCGGTGTCTAAGAGTGAGAAACCAAAGTTACTTAATGCGCGCATGAAAATACATAATCAAAATTACCAAAAATGTTGCCTCTCACTAAATTTAGTGCACACGTATGAAATTTAGAAGGAAACGAAAACAAGGTTTAAGTCTCCAAAGTACATGCATTTTAGAGAATAATGCACAAAAACAGTCACGCTCGTATGATAGCGTTAACTACTGAAGAGGGGAAAAGATCGCATGGCCTCAAAGAGCAACTGCAGAGCGGCCGTCAGAGAAAAGAACTCACCCTCGTGTGTTAGGCTCGATTCCCCTGAATGGAAAGGTCGCGCCGCCAAGACAGACGGCATGAATAAATAGGGGCGTAACTGACGTGCAATGAGTGCCAGCATGACGCAAAATAGTATGCAGGCGCTAAATGCTTGTATTAGCCTGGGGCTGGGCAGGGAAGAGAGACTATGAGGTATGTAAATAGTGGAAGAAAGCAATCAACATCAGTATTATAAAAAATTATAAAAAACAAAACCTCAGCCTAAATGTCAACATAACATTATCAAGGGGTAGAAATATACACAAAGTGAGAGAAAGGTTGGCCTAGATTTTAAACGTTATATAGCCCAATATTCATTAAGAAAAATGATATACAAAGCGCTCAACCTAAACAACAATTAGACAATATAATATATGGAATATGCAAATATTTCGTAACAGTGGGACTGGTACAGGTGCTTAAAATACTGGTTAGCAACATCTATTATACAGTCGTGGACAATTAAATTGTAAAAATGGCAGATGAAAATAGCCAAAATTATATTTATATATTGACCCACGTAGATTTCATAGTAATGTGGTTGTTAGAAAGATAACATAATTAATCACACAAAAAGAACAAAATTGCATTCGGAAAGTACCGGAAGCTCCCTGATGTGTATCTGCTAGCAAAAACAAGGTCTATATCTCAAACCTAACGCTATACACAGCTAAAAAGGTTGGAATACCTAGATTGCAGATTAGCATCATGTATTAAGACATGCCAATTGAGCATTACTGGGATCAAGTTCATTCAGCCCATTGACAATAGTGTCCAGACGTACCATCCATTTCAATTCTCGGATGTTCAGGATCGAGGAAATATTGCCCCCTCTGGGTCCTAATTCAGCTTTCTCGTAGTTTGACAAGCTTTGCATTGTCCACATTTATAGTGCCCTTTGACCGGTGGTAAATTCCAGAGTGATTGAATTGTTGGTTTCGTGACATGTTCCAAGAAGGAATGGACCACATGATCTTTAACACTCATTCCTTTTTTAAAGGAGTGCAGGGGCAATTGCGGTTGGTCAATATCGTCTGACACTAAATTCCAATGTTTGTTAATGACCTTTTTTATGGCATTACTTCTTGTGCAAAAGGTTGTAACACAAATCATTCGCTTTAAAGATATGTCATTCTTCAGCCTGGGGGTAAGCAAGGTTTCCCGTGGGTTAAACCAGGCCCTTTTCTGAGCTCTCTTCACTAATCTCCTTGGATATCCCCTCGTCATCAGGCGAGCACAAAGTGCTTCCGATTCCAACATGTAATCAGACCTCTTGGAACAATTCCTACGAAGCCGTAGAAATTGGCCCACTGGGAGATTATCTCGCAGGCCCCGTGGGTGATGGCTATTGTATCGTAACAGAGAGTTGCGTTCCGCCGGTTTCCGATACAATGTGGTGTATAGCTTGTCGTCTTCACAGCAAATTTTCAAGTCAAGGAAAGCTATCTCTTTATTATCTGATTGAATGGTGAATTTTATATCCTGGTCACGTTCATTTAGCCAATCATGAAAATGGCCAAGCTCAATTATGTCTCCATTCCAGATAATCAGTATATCGTCAATATACCGTTTCCACAACTTTAACCGATGGTAAAAGGGATTGTTGTTGAATATGAATATTCTCTCAAAGTTATCCATATAAATGATAGCTAAATCTGGGGCAAAAGCTGCTAAATTTAGTGAGAGGCAACATTTTTGGTAATTTTGATTATGTATTTTCATGCGCGCATTAAGTAACTTTGGTTTCTCACTCTTAGACACCGATGCCATCTAGTGTCATTAAGGTGCACTTAATATTTGGAGAGGCACGATGGGTTTTATCTTTAGAACTGTACCACGAACACCTATTAACTAAGTGTTTTGTTTGGTATTTTCTTGGCGTGTTTCTTGTGTTTTGAAATCGTTCTTTTTTAAATTAGGCGTTTGGGAGGTTTTTCATACCCACGCTGTACATGGCATTTATCCTTAAACTATGGTTTTGACTCCTTTGTTTTCCACCATTGAGGTTATTAATTGATTGGTATACTTTTTCCTATTTATTTTAGAGTAATTCCTAAATTGATAGTAGGATTGTGGATGACTTCCACTATCATTTTGACGGTACTACCGTGATTCAACAGATAAGTTAATAACTTTGGGAGACCAACCCTCATTCTTGAGTAAGTTCTTTTTCTATTCAATAGAGTCGTTTTTTTCCCTGATTTATACGAGTATTTACTGACAGACGCCTTATTTATACAGGTGTTCATTTCTCTCTCATTCTTCATACTCTCGGAGCCATTGAGCCCTCTCTGTCCTCGACGACACATCGTGCGCCTCTGAGGACCCTTCTTTAAGTCAGACATGGTATTTATGTTGAGTATTATATATATCTACCTCTTTGTCGTCTCGTCCTTTTTAAGCTCCGGACCTGACCTTTTGCCTTTATACTTTTAGGTGCCCCTTTTTAGCCACCCTTTCACCCACCACTTGTCCTGAGGAAGACCCCGATTGTAAGGTTGACAAGAATACCTACACATTAGCAGGGGTCGAAACGTCGACACACTACTGATGCCAGTACCGTCAACAGTATATGCTTACACTGTGATTTGATCTGTTACATGGCTACATATTTCATGTTTCTAAAATAATTTTTTGTCTTGATGCTAAGAGTCTGTGGCAATGAATAGCATGCCTAACAATTCGATGGTTATATTCATGAGTAATGTTTGTCACTAACCTCACTACCTCACTCTTGTCACTACTTTTTTCCCTTTCCCTTTCGTTTTGTGGGCACAACTATGATGTTTTCAATGTGTTTTGTGAAATATGTTCTCTTTGTTCAGTGTGATTAAATAACACTTGAGCATTCCTTTATTCTCTTTATTTTGATTTAGCATTGTTAATTTCATTTTGCTACACTGTTTTGATGTATTTATACTGGGACCACTACTCTTTATACATGGTCAGAAGAGAGCAACGACATGGAAGTTACTGAAGAGCTCCCATACCACCCAAAAATATCTTTGGTCTGGAAAAAGGTTTGCTACCACAGGAACTAATGCAACTCAAGCAGAGTGATATCTTCAAGCCGTGCCAGCTGCAAACATCGAGCTGAACTAGGACACTAGCTTCCACAGTTAGGTCAAGGTTATGACGAGAAGAACTGTCACCATCACTGAGAACCAGGACAGAGCAATGGTGTGATCAGAACATGTAGACGTATGGCATATTGGGCATCAATAGTGGCAATGTAATTAGCAAAAGGGAGACACTGCACAATAAAAAACGTCTTGCACCAAGGAGCGCAATAAAGAGTGCCCAGTGATATGGTTACCTTTTGAGCAAAATCTCTGCAAATGTAGTGCTCAATAATTGCTTATTAGAGCGTGGTCAGCACAGGAAATGATAGATTCAGTGCCAATAGATACAAGGACAGTAGGAGTACCTTATTAATTTTTAATCACTTTTCCAGCCCCTTGCAGCAGGTTATTGGTGAAAAAGAATGTAATGTTTAGGATAATGAGCAAGCTAATGTTTATATCAAATTAAAAAGCATTAATTGTGCTGATATATACTGTGTTGTTTTTAACAAAAGTTTGAGCTTCTTGTACATACACTTTAAAAAAAATACAGTATGGCGGACTTGACTTGTGGTTTGAGGAGTGAGCGATAGTTTTCCATGATAGTGCTGCACAGTGATTTACAGCCTTTTTGTGAATTTCGTCAAGTACAGGACTGGGATTCTGAAGCAATAGCTATTTTTTTTTTTTTAACACACTTTATTAGTCGCCGAATCAACATCATGATAATATCGTTGCATTACATCTGGCTTTTTCCTTTTTTTGTTGTTATTTTTTTTTTCCTTGACATATTTGAGGAGGACATACTTTGGCTAGCAGTACTCATACATTAGCAGGCGAGCATGCAGTGATAGTGCAATAACGGATATAACGTACCCGCAGGGGGTAGTGAGCTATGACAGTGACGCTCTCTGTAATCATACATTTAGTCAGTATAAACAGACATTACTGGTGTTCAGTTTTTATCCAAACGGTTAAATAATAGTAACAACTCATCTCCCCCACCCCCCCGCCCACCCTCCTGGTCTGACAGTACACATATGAAACATGCCTTGGTGTATTGCGCTATAGTAGGTGTTACTTGGGGCCACCGCTGATCCAGTAGGACCCAAATATGGCGACAAGCTGGGATGGCCTGACATAATATCCAATGCTTTAAAGCTTATCAGCATAGTGTCCCAGTCCATTGCAATAGGGCGTTTCCGCAATCCCCTGCACTCTTCTCTTCTAAGTGTTGCACTCTCGGCTCCTCCCCACTGTACCATATCAGTCTGCCATGTGGTCAGTGAGGGGCTTCTAGGAGATTTCCACCTCATTGTGATTACTCTTATGGCCAGTACTAGTGACAGGTCTAAGAACCGTAAGTGCACCTTCTGCACTGTCGTACGCGTACGTAGACCCATAAGGCATTCCAGTATATTATCCCGTATCGGTAGATGTGTTACTTCCTGAAGCGACAGCAGTACACCCGCCCAGTAATCTTTCAGTCGGGGGCATTCCCATAACATATGCAAGAAGTTTGCCTCGTCACCCCGGCATCGGGGCAGTTATGACGTGCCTCTGGAAATATCTGATGAATTTTCTGCGGGGTTAGGTAGGACCTGTGTAGTATCATTGTTTGTATGAATTTAAGTTTGGCATTACGGGATACGCGCTTAGGATGTTCGAGCATGGATGTTCAGGCTTTATCAGTGATGGCAGCACCAGCATCGGTCTCCCATTGCCGCCGCAGTCCCGGGAGGGCTAGAGCAGTGTGTTTCCTAATGCCTGTGTAAAGCCATTTAACTAGGTGGCCTCCCTCCCCCATATAATAGAGTAGATGGACTAATTCGTGCTGTGGAGGTTCCCTGCGCTGTGGTGCCCACGTCTTCTTGATATAATGTGTCACAGAGGCATGCGTGAGGTATAAACGATCAGATGCCCCTGTATGCTGGACAAATGTAGCGTGATCCATAAGGTCGCCATCTCTAAAGAGTTGACCCATCTCCTCCACCCCCGCTTCATTCCAGGCACGGAGGCTGTGCTCAGTAAGAATTCCTCTAGGAATGGGGATACCCCGAATCGGAATGTTAGGCGCGTATGGCGCCACGCCTGCGGTATACGACAGGGCCTTCTTCCAGCAATGTAAAGCGGTCTGGAGCAATGGGGGCCCCCTTGTCGGAAGTTTGGTTTTGGGCAGTAGTAGGGTGTTCAGAGTTCTGTGAGCTAGGTCCTGAGGTGAGTACCCTATTTCTTGCAGGTTTCTACCCGCTGACCAGCGGGATAGCCATTGTAGTTGGCTTGCGTAATAGTAAGCCCTGAAATCTGGGACTCCCAAACCTCCTTTATCGGTTTCGAGTTGCAGCTTCCGTAAGCTCAGTCTCCGGCGCCCCTTGCCCCAGATAAGGTCTATGAGGATCGTGTTTAAGGTGTTGAAAATGGGTAGTGGGATTATCAATGGTAGATTAACGAAGTAGTATAATAAGCGTGGCAACACCACCATTTTGGATATTGTAATTCATCCCATTACTGAAAGTGGCAGTGAGTTCCAGAACGTCACGCTGGAACGAAGTGCTGTTATGGCCTATATGAGGTTACCCTCTAATTGGTCTTCCTGTGTTCGGTATACCTCTATCCCTAGGTATTTAAAGGTATCGTGTGCTACTGGGAGTGGGTATGGGCCGAAGTGTATCATGTCCGGGTGTATGCCGTTGTGGAAATAATATGCATTGGACTTTTGTGGGTTGATTTTGAGGCCTGAAATTTGCTCAAAGGTAGAGAAGATAGCAGGGAGAGGCTCCGCTGTAGCAGTTAAGTCTCGTAGATATACTAGGATATCATCTGCATAGATGGAAATTAGGTGTGTAGTACCATCTAGAGATATTCCCAGGTGGTCTGCGGAGCGTCTCAAGGCTATCGCTAGGGGTTCCAACGCTAGCACGAACAATAAGGGGGAGAGCGGGCACCCCTGCCTAGTGCCCCTGTGTATGGTGTATTCCAAGGAGATGTGGTGTCCGGTGCGCGCTCTAGCGGTTGGGGAGGTATATAATAGACGTATCCACTTTAGATACTCGTTAGGGAGGCCGAAGCGTTGCAGCGCAGTGAACATATAGTCCCACGTGATAGAATCAAAAGCCTGTTTTAGGTCCAATGCCAGGCAACCTGCGTCCGGGTGTGCCGCCGACGTGGATGTCATGACATAGTGTAGTCGCCTAGTGTTGAGGGAGGTGCTGCGGTTCGGTAGAAAGCCGCACTGATCACTGTGTATAAGGGTGGTTAAGTGTGGTAGGATGCGGTTAGCTAGGGCTTTGCTCAGGATTTTGTATTCAGTAGATAGGCGAGATAACGGCCGGTAGTTGGCAAGTTCAGTACCGTCCCGCCCCGGTTTAAGCAGCGAGATGACCAGTGCTTGCATGGTAGAGTGCGGTAAGTGACCCTTTACTAACGCTGTCTTATAGACTTCTTCCAGCTTGGGGACCAGGGAATCTGAGCAAGTTGCATAGAACTCTACGGGCAGGCCATCCGGGCCAGGAGCTTTATTGCAATTGAGGCGTTTGATTGCTGCTCTGATCTCCTGTTGGGTTATGGGGCCTTTAAGTTCCTTACGTATAGCCTCCGATAGAGAGGGGATAGTCAAGTCCTCGAAAAAGTCTGCCATCTGTTGAGCATTCGTGTGTGGTGGGGGGTCATAGAGGTTGCTCAGGTATTTGTAGAATGCCGTATTTATCCCCAATTGTGAATGAATGGAGCCCTCCCCTGGGGTGACGATGTGAGTAATAACTGGTGGTTCCGGTCTGTCTCGCACTATTCGGGCTAGTAAAGTCCCGGCCTTATCTGCGTCGGCGTGTTTTCGCTGTGTGAAGGCCCTGTGATCCAAAACCCTCATGGTTTCTAGTATATCGGCGTGGTCTATACGGGCGTCCTGTAGGGCCTCCCGCTGTTCCGGATCCGACACCGCCTCCGGTTCCAGCCTAGTTAGTAAGTTTTCCACCGTAAGCAGGCAACGGTGTATTTCTTGTCTTGCCTCCACTACTTGCCCAATAATGGCTCCCCTTGTCACTACTTTGAATGCGTCCCATTCTATGAGATGTGTAGAAGCAGTGTTCCAGTTGGATAAGAAGTAGTTGTTAATAGTGGTGGAGAGCTCAGTTCTAAACGGGCCATCCTCCAGTAATTGGGGTCTAAGTGTCCAAGTTGGCACCGGGGTCGGTATGCGCCCCCAGCTGAGGGTGAGTTCGAGGGGATTATGGTCGGAGAATGTCTTGGCCAGGTAGGTGGACTGACTGATGCGGGTGGCCAGTGAGTGGGAACACATGAACCTGTCTATCCTGGTATGGAGTTGATGGACATGTGAGTAGAAGGAGTATTCCCTATGGGAGGGGTGCAGCTGTCGCAATATATCTGTGAGTCCCCATCCGTTGAGCCAGGTTGCAAGGAGCTCTGCCTGCCTACTGGTACCAGCGCCATGGAGTGGGGGGTGTGACCTGTCCATAGCTACATCCAGGGTAGTATTGTGGTCGCCCCCCAAAATCCAGGGAAGTGTCTCCCACCCCACCAATGCCGCACCCAGTCGGTGGAAAAACTTGTCTTGTTCGAAATTTGGGGCGTATATGCTCCCCAGGACCACCTCGGCGCCATCTAGTGTGCCCTTCAAGAGGATGTATCTACCCTGATCATCAATTCGGCGTTCAAGTGCCACAAAGGGGACCCGTGTCGGACCCATATCGCTGTGCCTCTGGCAAATGCAGAATAATTAGTAGAATAAATGGTGCCCCGCCATTTTTTCCGAGTCTTCAACGACTCTGTCTCAGTGAGGTGTGATTTCTGGATAAAGACAATGTGGGCCTTGCGCCGAAGCAGTTGAGCATGTACTCAGTGTCTTTTCTGTACTGCACCCAGCCCCCTGACGTTCCATGTGAGCAGGTTATAAGAGCCTACTACCGTGTGATCATTAGACATGAGATCTTTTCAGAGCTGCGGCCCTCACTAGGAGGAGACCGAAAAACTGTAGCAGACCAGGAGTACCCTACCCCAACCTCTCCGAAAAATAAACCAACATTATACGGCGCAGCCCACAAACTATGCTGTGCCAAACCGAAATTTACAACAGTCCGAACACATGATATGGTGCTTTCGCTATGTGGGGTAGCGGAGCCGCCAGTCATAGTGCTGGATATGAGAGAACTGAGCCTCAGCGGCTCAACAGGACCCGGGGGGGAGTCTTCTACACAATGTGAATTAGATCAAGTACTAAGGAGATCGCCAAATTGCAGGTGTAGGAAGTAGATTATGAGCGGAAGGCTTGAGGGAGGCAATCTGTGCAGCCTCGCCAATCGTATGAGTGCTAGGCGGCTTCAACCCGTGATCTGCGCGGGGTCCCTGTTTAGCCTCTACACATTAGTAAGGTATTGTAGAGCAGGTAAGTGTATAGGTTGTGGAGGGTGTGTATACGGACGATGGCCCGGCCTCACGGCTCACGTTCATTGTACAGGGAAATGGAGGGGAAGGGGACATGCACTAACCCTCAATTATCCACTATATGGTCTACAGTCTGTGGTGTCACTGTTGGAAAAAGAGTAAGGCTTTCGGCGTCCGAGTGAACGGTGCTGTCCTCTGAGTCCGTTGCGGCCTTTGAGTGGCACTCCCGGAAGGATCCCACCATGGCCACCGCCTCAACCCTACTCGATTATTGCTGGTCTCGAGTGGGGCCCACAATGTTGGAGTACTGCAGTCCCTTCGCATGCCGGCGGGCGCTTGGGTGTCTTTGTTGAGTGGGGCCCCAGCTGGAAGAACCCGACAGTTGGTCCTGACTCGACGTGAGTCCCATCACCTCCAGCCATTCCTCCGCATCATTCGGGCTGTCGAAGAAATTGGATTTGCGGTCATGCAGCACCTTTAGTCGGGCCGGGAATAGAAGTGCGTATTTCAATTGTGCCGACTGGAGCTTTTTCTTGACGGCCTGGAAGGATGACCGCTGGCGCTGTACTAAAATGATGTAGTCGGGCTGGAGCGAGATACGTTGGTTCTCAAATTGGATTGGTGCCAATTCTCTCGCTTTTTGTAAGAGCACATCGCGGTCCCTGTAGTTTAAGATTTTAACGATCAGAGGTCTTGGGGGAGCTCCCACCTTCGGTGCCCCAGTGGAGATCCTGCGCGCCCTCTCAACACAGAAGTAGGGGGAGAGACCGTCCCGGGCCACGTGATCCCTGAACCATGCTTCCATGAAGTCGGCTGGCCTGGGTCCCTCACAGCGTTCCGGAAGACCAATTACGCGGATGTTGTTTCGGCGATTCCTGCCTTTTGCGTCTTCTACCCTATCTTGTAGGCCATTGATCTGCTGCTGTAGTTGTTTTAGGTGAGAGGTATGGTCTGTTAATATTGGGTCCATAGTGGCCAGGGCCTTGTCGTGCTCTTTAACAGTTTCCGCTAGTTTCCCATGATCTGCCCTGAGCAGCGTGAGGCCATTGGTAAGAGACCCAATTTGGTGTTCGATCACCCTGCGAGAGTCCCTGACCTCCTTCAGGATTAGATCCAGCTTGTCCGGAGGGGTCTCAGCAGGGTTCGAGGAGGCGGCATCCGGTGATCTGGATCTGGCGGCAGTGTCATTCTCGCTCGAGGGGCCACCCATGCCGGGGCCACCGTCGGTGATTTTACCCTTCGGTCGCCCCATGGTGTGTTCTCCAGTGTTCAGGCAAGTTCAGCGTAGTGCGGGGGAGGCCCCGTCCTGCGACCCCCCCGGGCAGGCTTCTCAGCCGGTACTGTATCCAATGGGTGTCGTTCTCAGCCCACCACCTTGTTTGACCCCGGCGTTTCACTCTGATTCCATATAAGCTCTACTTCCCTAGGGCAGTTCCGTCCAGGTAACAAACTGTATTGGTAGCAGTCCCCGGTGGTCCCCTCCGCTCAGTGTGTACCCAGGAGCGTGCTCGGTAGTTCCTCCAGTAAGTCTCAGGGGGACCGGTGTCTACGCCTGACCTCTGTGGCCAACCCCGTGCGGGTCTAATTGCTCTCGTCGGGTGTCATCCCTCCCCTGCGCTGCTCGCCTCGACTCGTGGGGCCGCGGGCCGACGCGTCCCACTGTTGGTGGCCAGATTCCGGTGCTGCTGCTGCTGTACAACCTGGGGCTCTGCGCCTAGGCCACGCATCGCTTTTGGGTCGCAGGGCCTACCCTTGGTGGTTTAGGGGTCTCCCGGTGTAATCCGGCCTCGTGTGTGGCCGCTGCCCCGGCCGGAGACAGGAGGACCAGTGCCCGCATGCAATTAGTCGTGTTGTGCTCCGCTGGACTGCCGGCAACGATCGTGTCCTGGAGTGGGAAGGGAAGTCCAGCACCTGCAGGAATCAGGTCGCGCTCCTCGGGGCACCGAATGCGGCAGGAACCGCGGCGGAGGGGAGAGGGGAAGTATCGCCCGTCCCGGGCCCTGTAGCGCTGGGTGAGCCCCTCCCCCCAAGCCGCACGCCTCGTGGTGCTGTGGGTCGACCAGTCCTACCGATGGTCGGCGGGCTCCGATGTCACGGCGCTACCCGCAGGTCCACTTCCTGGCCTCGCGGCACCCCCGGGCAGCAGGGCTTACCTCTGATAATGCGAGGGGGCCGCACGCTATCACTGCGCCATCGGGGAGCCGGCAGTAGGCCGCGCACTCAGAGGCCGCGGATCAGCTCCGCCACTCGTTCCGCCGCCTCCGTGCACATCGGCGGGGTCCTCCGGGACAGCAGAACAGGTGTAGCACTTCCAGGAGCCGGTTATGGGTGCGGGTGGCGGCGATTTTCAGGATAATCCCCCCCCCGAGCTCCGGAGCCCCCTCAGCTTGCGGCCGCCATCTTTGGCGGCTAGCCACGCCCCCCAAGCAATAGCAATTTAAAGTATTTTTTCTTAAAGCTGTGAACAAGGTCCATTTCCAGAGCCATAAAGACATGCCAATTTAAATTGCGGCCAACTAAAGGAAAAGGCACTACCCCTCTAGTGGTCAACTGACACCTATGGGTAGAAAAGTGATGATCTGAAGCCCAAGCAACATCACTAGGTTTAGAAATGAACAATCACTTTGTAAGTATTTAGTCACAGCCCTTTGCAACATTTAAAAGCTAGACAGACCATTTTAAATGTTATCCATCATAGTCAACGAGTGGGGAGTCGCTAGCAGTATGTTCATTCCTACTAGCCTCCAAAATGAATTCTTGACGTCAGCATCCTCTGTTACACATGGATCCATATTAACATCAAAGCAAGGGCACTAATTTAATAGGCATTGAAAAGTTCTTCCACTCTGCTAATGAAGTTATGGCCTCAAATGATGTGTCAGAGTACATAACTCACAGAATTGTCACGTTTTGTGGTACAGGGAGGAATTCTCCTATTAACATTGTAAAACGTATGCATTAACTCAGAAGTTCAATATAACCAAACGAAAGAAAGTAATCCATTCCTTGATTCTATAGAACTATAGAAGACTGTCAATAATTGGTCGATAAGGACCTGATCAATAGAAATGTTAATATATCATTATGGACAGTGTCAAATACTAACTGATTAGAGAGAATCAAGATGACAAATCCTAAAATAGATTCTCCTATTCTTGGTTATTTGGTGGTACACACAAACTCAGCGAGCTCAGCCAACTATGATTCAGCAAGTCCATCGTTAAGGGAAATCACAATGTTTTTAGGCCACTATTAACACTGGCAACACCAAAACACTGACTAAGAGTTGATAGGATCGCCAAAACAATTTCAAAACTTAATAGGTATCCATTTCCACATTGTGAATCTCTCTTATTACAATACAGCAATCAATCAATATAAACTTTATTCGATTTTGTCTTTAAAATCATAGAAGTACAACTATATTTCAGCATTTCGTAATGTCGGGATCAAAACATTTACCACACAATCAAAATTGGTAAAATCATGTAACTATAAAAAACTTATAAAACCTTCTAAAACTGGCCATTCAACCTCTTTCTAATATTAATAGGTTGTCTGGCGCAGACGGCTACAAAAGCACACCCCTCCTCGGTTTATAGATTTTGCAAAAATATCAGTGCCGCCATACTATGTCTTTTTTGGTATTTCTTTAACACTGGTTTGATAAATAAATGGTTGGGCACGTCAAAGTATTGGCAAAACAATAGAAAATAAAACATCCCTTGAATAGACTCCTAACCAGTGATTTGAGTTGGAAAAGTCACAATATGAAATACCATATTTAGTCTACATTGGATGAATAAATATCTTTGATAGCTGTCCTTAATGTTGGCCAGGTAGGATTGCATTCCCTCTTCCACTGTTAAGGTTAAGACGCCGAGTTCGCTACACATGAGGGGAGCCGAAACAGTAATGTAAAACTATGTTCGATTATCGTATATTGTACTTTGATTACGTTGGTCATTTAACATATGGGAAACTGCACAAGAACTACACCATTACTTGTTTACAATGACCCCCTGATGAAGGACCCTCTGGTATGAAATGCATTGAGGATCCTTTTGATTTTGATGAGGTGTATTCCTTACAGATGAAAAGATGATTTAGAAACATTGACAAAGAAGAAACAATAAAGGATTATAAAAACATTAGATCTCATGGATTAGCGTTTTGATATTCATGAAACAATTTGGATAAACTGAATAACCAATTATTGAACCCATGCTTGGAACACAGAGGAGTGTGGGGGACACTGTGCCAGCTAGGGTACAGTGCATGACAGAGAAGGTTAAAGATGAAACATAGCTTATCTTTTGCCTATTTGCAATAGCTCGTTCCTTCTTCAAGTACTGAATACTTATGGTCTTTAGTTCCCTCCTTCCCATACTTTCCAGCTTGCTATAATCCTCGAAGATCACAATAATTTTTAATATACCTTAACCAGGGAACATGACCATCCCAATCTAGTCATAGACAGTCTTGAATTATAACTCTGTTAAAATGTGCCTCAGCCTTTGTCCATACCCTGTGGCATAGTAATAGGGGGTGTACCTTAGTGAGGCCTTCATCATATGGGACTCCGAGCAATTATTTTTACAGACATCAAAGAAGGTAGTGCCTATTTCAATGAGTCTATGATCCCTATCTAATGATTGGTGAAGTGTCAATTTAATAATAAAATTCAGTTTATGTTATTAATGGAAATTAATTCACTCACTTCCTCATATTGGCCTGCAATCATGACAAGTTGCATGTTCATTTTCTTGATATTCCCTCTAGTACATGTTCCTTGCATTTCTCAGTTATGCCACAAATGTCGTTTTCATCCTGACCAAACAATTATGACTCGCTCTAATGAGCCCGGAACAAGAACATCAGAAAACAATATACTTTAGCTTACAAAGCCAAAGACAGAACATTTTAGCCCACTCCCTAATGTTCTCATTTGCAAGACAGATTGTACACTAATCAGCAATCTTCCCAAAATGTACTAAAATGTTGCATAGCAAAAAAATAATTCTTTATTATCCTTTTGTTATCTTGCATTTTAATGCATCTGTGCTTTATTAAAAGCCAAACAGCTAGTGCAATACGAATATTCAAATGGACATGGAAAGATTATTGTAGCATCCATATCACTTATAAGCTGCACAGATCAATGTGTTTTCTTTTCAGGGTAAGCCTGCATTCTGGCAGTATTGCAACTTAATAGCTATCTTGCACTCATGGGAGAACAGAGGGGATTGCTGGTCCATAAAGGTGTTCATGGCACTCTTCTGATGAGGTTTAAAGGTCCACAATGTGCATCTGAGCAGCAGATCTCAGTCACATTTCTGTAACCTGGTGCTATTGACAGTGTGCACAAGGCACATACATTGACATATTTATACGTAGACCACCATCATACACGTGCTGGTGAAAAACAGGCTTGCAAGCTTCTATGTCACGGACTAATTGAGCAATTATATGTCCATAAATTGAAAGCTTCTGAATATTTTTCAATATACAAATGTACAATGTTCAAATGTCCAAATATAAAACGACGACCACATTCAAGAAAGGTGTCACATCACTTGCACATCATGCAAAGAATAATTTGACAATTTCAGCACAAATGCCTCATAAGGGCATTTTGTAAATATCCTTAATGACAAATATAAATAGCAGGCCATGTGTATCATAGGAAATCCTTACTCTTCTGAATTTTCATTTCATTTGATTATTTGCAAAAAAAAAAGAGCAAGACCTCTGACCTCCTGTTCAGAGACCTGCTCTCTCCCCCAGCAGCTCCGCTGTTGTGCCGCTGACCCCGCTCACCTGGTTGCTGGTAGGTGTTTGAGGCCTGTCCTGTGTTGTGCCCGTTTTTTAGCTGTCTTTGTTAAATTGTTTAAAATTGTTTAAATTGTGCCTGTAATTTGTCTTTTCTGTCTTTTTTGTATTCTGGTGTATTTTGCCTGTTTTTTACTATTGGTACTGTCTCTTCGTACCTGTGCCGTTGTTGTGCCCGTTTTCGCTGCCCTTCCCACCGCTGCTGCCACGCGGCCCCTCCCCCCTGCTGGTTTCTGCTCCCGCCTCCCAGCTGCGCTTCCCTCCCCCTTCCCTATTTAATGGAGACCGCTGCGAGGGAGCGCGAGCAAGACCTCTGACCTCCTGGTCAGAGACCTGCTCTCTCCCCCAGCAGCTCCGCTGTTGTGCCGCAGCCACTGACCCCGCTCACCTGGTTGCTGGTAGGTGTTCGAGGCCTGTCCTGTGTTGTGCCCGTTTTTTTAGCTGCCTTTGTTTAATTGTTTAAAATTGTTTAAATTGTGCCTGTAATTTGTCTCTTCTGTCTTTTTTGTATTCTGGTGTATTTTGCCTGTTTTTTACTGTTGGTACTGTCTCTTCGTACCTGTGCCGTTGTTGTGCCCATTTTCACAGTCCTTCCTGCCGCTGCTGCCCCCGCGGCCCCTCCCCCCTGCCGGTTCCCGCTCCCGCCTCCCAGCTGCGCTTCCCTCCCCCTTCCCTATATAATGTCGGCCGCACCGCGGCCGTGCTGCTGGCGTGCCGAAGGCAAGCCCGTCTGCGCCCGTCTGCGCCCGTCCGTGACCTGACCCCGACCAGCGCCAGAGACCCTGGATCTTCGACCACCCACCGCTACAACAGAGCTGCCCTCCTCACACTGAACCCCGGAAGGAACAACAACTGCCAGCTGTCCACGTCGAATGCCACCCACGGCCACTTCTCCTGCCGTCACTGCCGCCAGACCTTCACCACCATCCGCACCCCCACAGCCACCGCCCCCACACTGGACGCCAACACCACTGAAGCACTGAGGTGCATCCTCCTCAACGTGCGCTCCATGCACAGACACGCCGTAGAGATCTGGGACCTCCTCGACACCCTCTCACCAGACGTCGCCTTCTTCACAGAAACTTGGACCAACTCCAACTCCACCTCCACCCCGACATTGCCACCGCCATCCCCGATGGATACAAGATCTAGAGGAAGGACCACCCTAACCGCCCAGGAGGATGACTTGCCATCGCACACAAGAGCTCCCTCCGACTCATGACCTCCAGCTCGAGCGACAGCCCGCCCACCACCTAGCACCTCCATTTCCAGATCCAGACCAGCCCCAGAACAACCCTAAGACCCTCGCCTACAGACCTCCCGGACCTCGAACTGTGTTCATTACCACCATTGGCAACCTCATCGCGCCCCACGGCATTGCCTCCATGGACTATATACTCATCAGAGACCTCAACTTCCAACTCGACAACATCAGCGACCCCAACTCCGCCACCCTCCGGGACAACCTCGCCAACCTCAGACTGAAACAACTTGTCACTACCCCCACCCTCAAGGCAGGGCACACCCTCGACCCCATCTTCGTAGGAGGTAACAACATCCACTTCAGCCACACCACGCAACCCCCATGGATGGACTACCACTGCGTACACTTCCACGTCAACAAACCCACAATGCCCAAACCTGCACCTCGCCCTCGATGAAGAAACTGGAGCAAGATCACAGAGGAGCAGCTCAACTCTACCCTCAACCGCGATGCCCCCGCCACCTCGACCAACGCCAACCTCGCAGCCAAAGAACTCCACAGATGAATCTCTAACTATGCAGACGAGCTCGCACCCCTACGTAACCCCGACAGACATCACCCCAGTAAGGTCACCTGGTTTACTGCCGACCTCCAAGAATCCAGACGCACCTGCAGACATCTCGAGAAGAAATGGAGAAACAGCAAATCCTCGGAATACCGCACCACCTACAAGAACGCCATGACAGAATACCACCAATGCATCAGATCCACCAAAAGGACCTTCATTCAGAACAAGATCCTCGCCAACTCCAGCAACTCCAAGGAACTCTTCAGCATCATCCAGGAATTCACCAAACCCCCCAGCGAAACCAATGACATCACCCCCTCCCAGGACCTCTGCAACAAGCTCAGCTCCTACTTCCATCTGAAAATCAAGGGCCTCTACGACAACTTCAATGACCAGACACCTGACTCCGAGACCAATCCCTTCTCCAGCAATGCCAGCCAACCCACCATCTCCTCCTGGACCCCTGTAACCACCGAAGACACTGCATCGACCATGAAAAGCATCCACTTAGGAGCCCCCATGGCCCCCCTGCCCCCCGCATATTTTCCACAGAGCCGCCATCACTCCGGAACTATGACGCACAATCAACACCACCTTAGAAACCGGCATCTTTCCCAACAACTGGAAACGCGCAGAAGTCAGACCCCTACTCAAGAAGCCCTCAGCAGATCCCACGGACCTCAAGAACTACTGACCCATCTCCCTCCTTCCCTTCACGGCAAAAGTCACCGAGAAGACCGTCAACATCCAACTAACAAGATTCACCGAAGAAAACTCCATGCTTGACCCCTCCCAATCCAGATTCCACAGCAATCACAGCACTGAGACCGCTCTACTCGCTGCCACAGACGACATCCGCACCCTCCTCGACCTAGGACACACCGCAGCCCTGATCCTACTCGACCTCTCTGCAGCCTTCGACACCGTCTCCCACTGCACACTCACCACCAGACTCCACGAAGCCGGAATACAGGGAACCGCCCTCGACTGGCTCTGCTCCTTCCTCACCGGGAGAACCCAAAGAATCAGACTTCCGCCCTTCCTCTCCGAACCCACGGAAATCAACTGCAGAGTACCCCAAGGATCGTCACTCAGCCCCACGCTCTTCAACATCTACATGGACCCCCTCGTCACCATCATCAGACAGCATGGACTCAGCATAGTGTCCTACGCAGACGACACCCAGCTCATCCTCTCCCTCACCAAGGACCCAGTCACCACCAGACTCAACTTTCAGGAAGGAATGAAGGCCGTCGCATCCTGGATGAGCAGCAGCTGCCTGAAGCTCAACTCGGAGAAGACAGAGGTCCTCGTCCTCGGACCCTCCCCCTCTGCATGGGACAACACCTGGTGGCCCACTGCCCTCGGCAGCCCCCCTTGCCCCCACGGACCATGCCCGAAACCTCAGCATTGTACTCGACTCCTCCCTCTCCATGACCTGACAGGTCAACACCGTCGCCTCAACACCCTCCGCATCCTCCGAAAGACCTTCAAATGGATCCCCCCGAATCAAGGAAGACCATCACCCACACACTCATAACCAGCAGACAGGACTACCGAAATGCTCTCTACGCCGGGATCAACAAGTTTCTGCTCTGCAAACTCCAGACCATACAGAACACCGCAGCCAGACTCGGCATCCCTCAACACGAACATATCACCCAACACCTGCGTAACCTCCACTGGCTCCCCGTCGAGAAAAGAGTAACTTTTAAGATACTCAGCCTACAAATGCCTCCACAACACCGGACCCCAATATCTCAATGACAGAATCTCCTTCCACGTACCCAAGAGGCACCTCCAATCCGCCTACCTCGCCCCCACCGAACCCCTGCGCATTCGCAGAGCAAGATCGGGGGAAGAACCTTCTCCTACATCCCGGCCAAGACCTGAAACGAGCAGCCGATCAACATCAGACACGCCCCCACCCTGCACATCTTCTGGAAGACCCTCAAGACCTGGCTCTTCGACTGACAGGAGCTGCTTCCCCCCCAGCACCTTGAGACCCTCACGGGTGAGTAGCGTGCTTTAAACGTCCCTGATTGATTGATTGAAACTGGAGGCAGTGTACATCTTCAGTGTTACCTAATTTTGTATCCACCTAAACCAAATATCTGTAGGACGGTGGCCACCACTACACATTATATTGTAGCTGCAATAGACTTGGCAAGGAAAAAAGATGTACAATTGTTAATTGTATTATCGAAGCAGAAAATATCGAATACATTTTTGGTCCCGGTTCAGAGAAAACCAGGATAAACAACATTGTTAAACTTGAAAGGCAAACTTGCAGGGGTAGTTACAAGAGAGATGAGAACTCTCAGCCATGCTCTTCACAGGGGCGTAGCTTGGCCAGTAAGATTGGTGGGGTGCAAGCTGCAGATTTTCCAACAATCACTCTGACATATAGGGCCTGATTACGATGTCAGGCGGACCGTGGTCGTGGGACTGACTGACCTCCGGTCGGCGGTCCCGACACTGCCATTACAATGTGACCATACCTGTTGCGGTCACATACTTCCATTTCTCGATGGGAGCTTGTGCTGATGCCGTAAACCAGCCGTAGCACAAGCCCCCATGGAGAAATGGGAGATTCTGTTAATCTCTGCACCGCGTGGCAGGCACCAGAAGGTGCCTGCCATGCGGTGCAGGGATTAACAGGGGGTCACCATAGGTGCCCCCTCGGCCCCCAACAGGAGGCTGTGGAGAAATGGGGGCCCTGCTAGGGGCCTCCGAAGTCACTTTCCGACAGGTTTTCCATGCACACCAGGAAACTTAGGCCCTCAGTTTCTATCGGGACACCAGTTTTCCAGTTCTGGTATTGGCTCAGCAGGTGTGAAGCTGCAGCCTTACACACCAACTATGGCTTCTCATCTTGTGCATGAGCTCAACAATGACCATTACTCATTACCTGCAGGCAAAGGTTGGGCCTTTGGGACACGGAAAAACAAATTATTGCTGAAAAAAACGTTCAACTTGGACCGAGGGCAAACCGCTGCCTTACCTATTCAACGAGCCTTCACACTTACTTTCTCCCATTACCAGGCACGAGATGAGATCACGGAGGCTCATGTTTTACATGATTTATCCAGTGTTCTAAAAAATATGAGCATCAGTTTTAAAACACTCGCTGTTTATCCAGCTATCAGTCAATCTAGGTGGATTTGTTTTTGTTTTATAGAATCAACATGCTACATTTCTGCCCATTCAGACCGCTATTAAACACAGCAAACTTTATAGTTGGTGAAGAGGGGCTGAATGTGGTGCAACATACAGAGCTACTGACTTTGGGACTGGGGACGCAGGTTCAAGTCTTGCATTGGCTCTCCCTCCCGATCAGTAATAAACTAAATACTAGTTAAAATTTAACTATATCGCAACAAAAACGAAAATGAACGTGTAGAGGATGCATGCCCTGTCAATAGGAAGCGTTTGATTGCAATGGGATGGCCAAGCAATGGTTAGGCTGCATACCCAGACGGGAGGAGGGGCCATCACGCAGCTGTGAAGGAGCATGACCGCATTGAGATGTAAGACCAAAAGAAACAATTTGTGAAGTCACTTTGGGGCGGGAACAGACATTGAAAGGAGGGACACATACCAATAAAAAGCCAGCTTTTCAGAATGCCACAGGTAACAACCAATGGCAAGCGATGGGTGTGTCAAAACTCACAGAAGAGATAACAAAAGGTCTTGCAGAGGCTCGAACTAAAGACCCCATCCTGGGTATAGGTCTCTCCCTGAAAAGTCAAGGACTCTGACATCTGAGACCCTATGACAAAACATTAGGGAGAGGAGTATAGCCATTTTAGTAGACATCTTTTTCTGGAGAGAAACTGATTGCCCAGTCAAGACAAAAAAAGATTAAGCACCACATTGACACCCCAAAGGACTGAATACTTATAGCTCAGCAGGTTAGAGAGCTGAGTGTCACAACTCGCTCCATGCATTCTCATGTCCACCACCAGGGGCTAAATTGTGGGACTCTCCAGTGTTCTAATATGCTTCCTGACCTTCCCCTGCATGCATATGGTGACTTCCAGCCATTTGGACTCTATGTGAGAAATGTCATCCATTCCCAATCCATGCCGGGTTTTCTGGAAGCCAGTCTGCACATGCTTGAAACTCCATTACTTATAATCCCCTACTCACTGCTGTGTCTCCACCCCTGCAGGCCAAGTATGGTTGGAGGAATTCAGCACACCCATGGCTGTAGCCTGGCCAAACCTGATGCATGTGATCACTGTGAGCTCTTTAAAGCCCCAGCTCCTTTCAGTCCAGTGTTGGTCATTGTAGCTGTGTTCCTGCGATACCAACTCTAGTTTCTTGAGCTTTGATAGCCTTGTTTCGTGAGGTGTAGTTATTCCTTTATTCCTTATTCTGAACTAGCACTGCCTTCAGTGCTACATTGACTCCTGAGCCTTAGCTATTCCTTGTTTCCTGAACCAGTACTGTTTGGTGCACCCTTAAAGCCTCTCTCCTGTATTTCCATTTTCCCACTCCCTGCTTTTCTTCCTATTACCTTTGTATTCCATTTCTTAGTTCGCTGTCTTCCTGTGCCTGTCTTGCTTCTAGTTTCCTTGTATGTTTGTTACCTGCTTTCTGTTTAGAGTCTTTTCCCTTTTTCCTGTACCTTGATTTCTGAGCTAGGGCTAATTGCTTGTTCCTTGAACTAGCACTGCCTTCAGTGCTACCTTGATTCCTGAACCAGTACTATTTAGTGCACCTTTGTAGTCTCTCTCCTTCTGTATTTACCTTTTCCCAGTCCCTGTCTTTTTTCCCATTTACTTTTGCTCCAATTTCTACCTTGCTGCCTTCCTGTTCCTGTAGACTTAGCTTCCAGTATCCTTGAGGGGTTTTGTTTCTTACCTTTTTCCAAGTGTGCCCTTTGTTTTCCCTTCTTTCCTATTCCTTGCTAGCTCCTTGTCTATTGTGGCTGTGCATTCAATTCTACACCCTTGCTGTTACCGCCTTGCGTATTCCTGTTTGATCGCCAAGATCCGTGGGCACAAGTGACAACCTAAGTGGTGTTTCTTGTCTACTGTGAGTATTGTGTTTGAGTTACATTTATAACATCACCATAGGTATCAGCTCCACAGACCCTGCCTTTGCATGTATATCCTATATGTGAGTATTTGCAGTCAGCATCTGTAATAGCAATTGTGGGTGAGGAACTTACTGAGGTTCAATCTTACCATGTGGAGCTTCTGGGTGCTTTACACCACATTCCCTTTATTGTTAATGTTGTTATATATATGTCTTGCACGTCTGCCCTGGGTGTTAGTTATTCTGAATGCTAAATCGTCTCATGAGTGCCTGTCCTTTCTGAGTTTTAACCATCTCGTTCCCTTGTGCAGGCTTCCTCTTTGAATCCCTTTTCTCCTCTGACTCTCTGTGTGATCCTGGGCAGCACAGTACTCCTCTTTCTGCTTACTTTTTCTACCCAGACACCAGTCCTTGCCCAAGTCCCTGACTGTGTTCCAGACATAGTCCTGGACAGTCCTGACACTGAGCACCTCTCAAAAGCTGACACATTAGGGGATCCTTCCCCACTAGAACTTATCCTATTGAAGTACGTCTCCTGAGATGGCAAACCTAAAAACATTAATGGACATGTATGCCAAACCAGATACCGACAAGAAATGTAATACATGAATAACGCCCCTCCCAGTCACAGGATCCAGACTCTGTCCCACACACCCCCTAACCCATTGTCTCCAGGCAGACCTGTACCGCTTGGTGCTGTCAGACCAGGATTTGCGGAGGAGCATCTGAGCTTGTTCTAAAATCCTGGGGAATTACCATAGTCTCTTGAAATCTGCCAAGCTCTGAGCTGAAAGAGGCCATACATTTCAGCTAGTGTTCCTGAGAAATTACAGGAATATGATGAGGACTGCAAAATCTGAAGAAAGTTCCATAAGAACTAGAAACCATACTTAAGCCCTCTAAAGACTGGTTCAGTCTAGAAGCAAAGAAGCTCATCATGGAGGGTCCCAGTGGGACAACAAGTTATGGGACAACAGGTTCTGGAACACCCCAGGTCGGGCATCCAATAGATGGAATCCTACACAAGTCTGGAGTTCCAAACCGCAAATACATTCCTGGAGCACGGAAGGTGTTTCGTTACCACTGAAATGTGTCTGTCCAGGCAGAAATGCCATAAACCATCAGAAAGCTTTGCAAACATCCTGGGCTTGGTGCCACCAGGTGGTTTATTTATCGGACTGCCTATACATTGTCCATCCAGAGGAGGATGCAGCAAGACAGCTTGTCCCTGGTCAGACACCTGACCACAAAGGAACCAACAAGAGGCTCCAAGCAATTGACATGCAGCTTGAGCTCTTTGAAACCCAACAAGGACATGCACTGACTGGGAATCAGCTCTCACTTCTCCCCAATTACGATAATGAACGTGAGAGACTGCAGCAGTTTCACAGCAAATTCTAGATGGCCTAGCAGCCAATCTCTGGAATGGTCAATGAGAAGGAGGTCATTCAAGTAAATAGTGAGGCAGAGACCCCTGGACCTGAGAAGTACTGCCACTGGCCTGAGGAGTTTGGTAAAACACCAGAGAGTTGGTTAAAGACAAAAGGGTAGTTGCAGACTCAAAGACATGATCTCACCAACAGAAGTTGAGAATATGACAGTGAAGAGGAAAGATTGGAATAATTAGGTAAGCATCTTTCAGGCCCAACCTGACCATACAAGTCAAAATGCGAGGGCATTTGACTCTCAATCTTTCCCAGACATCTTTGTCTAGGAGAATTTGGAATCCTGTAAACCATATGCAGGGCCGATTTTTCAGCTGGGTACCACTTCGAGGACCTAGGGTGAAAAAGATCTTCCAGTTCCAACATTCCTGAACCATTGGGTCTGGCAGGTTTGGGCCTAGCAGGCCAGAGGCGTTTGCAACCAGTGATAACTGGGACCTAGATTCTCATCTGAAGCTCCTGAGTTGACCGAGCCTGTGTCACCCTTCGTTTCCTCATCAATCTTCAGCTGCGTCCCAGACGGAGGGTTCTTGTCCTAGGGTACGGGCACACTTTAAGAAAGCATTCAAAGGCATCTAGGTGTGCATTATCCTCTGTTCTATACACATAGCTTTACATTGATTGGATCTCTCAAGACTACTAGCACCCTGGAGTTGAGTGGCCCTATTGGGCCTATCGGGTGCTTCCCCACCAAGGAGGGGTTCAGGATATAACACTATCAAGAGCAGTAAATGCCTTCCGAGGACCTGGAGAGCCTCGGACACCACTTGTTTAATGGAGGTGTCTATCATCTTTGGTCAGACACCCTCTATGTAGTATGGCTCTTCTACTACCTCTTCCATAAAGACCGCCTGTGGGTGGTCCATGCCAGCTAAACTTGTCAAGGGAAAATGCTCCGTTTATATAGTCTCTTATATACGGCCCTAAACAATCTAAGGGAACCAACCCCTTACGTAGGGGAAACAAACTTATATGGCCCATGTGGGATTTGCCACAGAAGGCAAAGAATCGCAGGAGACAAAAAAACAGCCACCCCCAGGGTGTGTGAAACTAACATGCCACCCAGCCTCAAATTACTTCGATGGGGCGGACACAGACATAGACGCCCTCCTGTAGAGAGAACACTGCAAGGAAACTAGCGGGCTGCCTAGAACCACAGAGACCAGGAATGTACATTGCAGCTGTGAGGACCCCCTGGTGGTCAGAGGACTGCACTGGACAGAGTGTAAACAGGACCCTGCGGGAGCCTGGAAAGGTGCCATGAGTGAAAACAGATATAAACTGGTGCTGTGCAGGCAAATGCAAGCAGGCACAGAATTAAATGCCCACATCACAACAAGCTACAGCAAAGGAACAGCTGGTAATGCAGCTCTTAACTCACTGCACAGCAGGAAGAAAAGAGGAAGATGGAAGGAAGCAGTCGGATAATATGGAGAGCCATGGCTAGATGTTTATGACAGAAAACGAAAATAAGAAAACAATAGTGTTGAGCATAATCCTTGCCTGCCATGGAATCTGTGTATTTCTTGGAACATCCAGGACTGTGACATCCCTCTATACAAAAATATGCTGATTCTGTGTTTGCCAATCAAGACCAGATTTTGTACTGAGAGTTTTCCAATTTTTCCATGCATACTGCTAACTTACACATAGAAGAGGCGTTCTGAATCTGTGGAACATTACTGAACCAGGTCCAACTACAAACCACATACAGGAAAGAAAGACATTTCTGTGTCCATAACTTTCTTTTTGAACACGATGGAAATAACTTTCAGAGACAGATCCTTCGCTTATACATTCATTGTTACTTCAAATCACATCTGTGCCTCGGCACAAAGCTGCCAAGGCCAAGCTATTACACATGAAATGTTGCATGGTTGAGACTCGGCTTTCATGAAACTCCATCACTATTTAGTGCATAGCCATCATCTTTATATCTTTCATTAACGAGAATTAATATGCAGAGAACCACGTAGATACTAATTACATGGTATTAAACATATTTTATGATCATATCAATGCAGTCACACAGTGTTCTAAACATTGGGAAATGAAAGCAATATTACTAAATAGACTTATGAGTATTGTTGCTGGCTAAAACTAATTAGTCACATAATAATGCTGCTTATTTAACTACAATAACAGTTTCATTGTTTATTTCATCCTAACACATAAGCACACCTCAAGGTTTTTGAAATGCAAAAGAAGAGGTTTCTTTTTTTATGTATCCACTGTATTATTGAGGGCCTATTGCAGGCGTTTACTTTGGTGTTACAGTATATTTTATTTTTTGGGGGGAGTTTTCCGAAGCGGCATGTCACATTTTGGCCACATCAATGCTCTAGTTTGCCAGCAAAAATGCATTTGTGAGATCTGCGCAAAAAGATTGAATCCAGCCATTCGAGACACCTTTTCGACTCCAATAAGTCATTAGCGTACCTCCAATTTTTTGTGCACCTATGGATGTTTACACTGTCTAATGTTTAGCATCTGCAGAACGGACCACAGACCAAAAAGGATTGATTCTGAATGGTTTAACCATCCCTCCAGTGCAAATGTTGTTCACATGGGCGAGAGAGGACACTTGGAAGGCTATCTCCGTGAGGCGCCCTCCCTCATACGAAGGTATCTCTGAATGACTACTCTTGGCAGAAGCCTTGTGAAACACTGGTGATTTGCTTCTGTTCTGCGGCTCGGATTCAGGATCTTTCGAGACTAGGACTGTTCAATGGACAGCATCTGTATTTTTGTGCACTAATGTGTGTGTGGTGGATTTAGTGTGCACTGATTTTAGATTCCTGGTTGGCATGTAGTAGGGGCATTGTTTGCAGATTTCCAAAGAATTTGCTGTGGCAGAGTAAAACTTGGTTTCATATAATGATCCTACCCTTAATTGAGAAATAGTCTGTCCTCCTGACTTTGAAATCTTTGCAGCTCTATGTATATATATCTATGTATAAATATTAGCAATGTAGGCTGTCGCCTATGGTACTATATTCTGGAAGGTGTCCCGGCTCGGCCTGGACGAAGATTTTGCGGTGCCTTTGTGGTCTTCTAAATCTATCTGTCTTTTAGTCAGCGCCGGTAAATAACAATGGACTTCACACCCTTTGCAATGGAAGTTAGGTGGCAAGGGTTTTCGTACTAACACCATAATTCAATGTAAATTGATAGTCATCTACAGTTCTAAATTAGCAAGCATGCAATGACACACACCTGTACTTCATGAAAAGGCTACATTTTACACCATTATTTTAGATAGGCTAGCAAGCACCTTGACATTTTTATTTCAATTGAAAGATTGCAATATTCTTAGTAGTGCGATAAATTTGTTTTATTACCATTCTTAATTTTTCATAGTCTCCAACTATATTTGTGTCTCCGATTATGTCTTCTAGCTTCCAGATGAAATTTGAAAAATGCGGACAATTATCGTTATGACTATATCATGGGGAGTGTTGTGGTAATGGGGTTTTGTGGCTTGTCGAAGACAAATGTTTTCTATGCTGGTTGAAAAATCTGGAGAATTAAAAAAAAAAAAGAAATCTCAAAACGTTATTCCTCTGTAAATCCAAGTTAAAAGAGATTCTTCTGCAGTAAATCCCAAGCAAAATACTATGGTATATTATTCATCTTTTCTAAAACTCGAAACTAACCCACAGGCCTTACCGGTGCTAGGAAGTAAAGAGACAGATTACATTTCCCAAGTTTAAATGTCAAGGAAGCTGGTGAAAAGCCAGCTTCTTAAAGATTTAAGAAAAGAAAGCACATTGAGGATTTTCTGTAAGCTGAGGTGGCACAGACTAATGTTATTGCACTCTCACAAAATATTATCAAAATATCGGACACAAACAAGGACTGAATGCCTCATACAACTCACCACTGAAAGCAGTCGCGTTATTTTGATCAGTATTTAGAGTAGAGATTACTATAGGTACCAATTCTTCCTAATTGCAGAAAGGGGGACCGCTGTACTCTTACATGGTGAAATTAACTTTTCCTCAAATTATCAGTGAGATGGATTTGATGTTGCTGTTTTGTCCAGTCCAGACCCTGTAGAAGAATGAATATGAACTGTGGTATTTACATTCTGTGTATTTTTTTAATGAATTATTTTGATTGAAGTAATGATGTAATAACTATCAATACTTTTTAAATCATGTTTTTGATTTAGTACTCGCTACTTCATGTGTGCAGTTCCATAGCACAGTAAACAGCTGTTAACTAGTTTAACTGGATTCTACATATGATGAAGAACTGAGGTTGCTGAACCCGCAACAGTGAGCACTTGACTCAATGAGCCAATCTGCTGGATAATACAGGACCGGAATAACCACCACCATGGGCTCAATGACAAACAGCACTACCAGGATGAAGACCATCACCAGCACCAGGAGCACAATGAACAATCCCATTAACATTACTACAACTACTAGGGCTATGACTGTAGTGAATTATATATGTCCTTTGTGTTCCTCCAATTTTTGGAGAACCTATGGATTTTAACACCGTCTAAAGTTCAACACCTGTAGAAAGGACTCCAGGCCCAAAATGATTACTTCCAAATGAATATGACTCGTTATTTCGCATACCATTACTTCGCAGCTTTTTACTTCGATGTTTTTACTTAGCAAATACTGTTACTACGCAGGTTTTTAGTTCGCATACCTTTACATTGCAAGTGTTAATGTATGCGAACTAAAACTTGCCTAGTTATAAAAACAGACATTTACCCCGCTTATTTTTCCTAACTCCTTTTTTGAATGTAAAAAAAACCCCAACACTACACTAAATACTAAATACAAATACCCTACACATCACAAACTCTAAAACACTACCCAAACCCTCAAACACTACACTACCCTACACTACTCAAACACCACTACACTACCCTAAACCCTAAATCACTACCCCCCGCATGACACTGCCCCTACCTTCATTCCTGTCCCTACTCCCAAGCACTACCCTGCACGCACCCCAGACACTACCCTAAACCCTAAAACACTACCCTACACTACACAAAAACCACACTACCCTAAACCCTAAAACACTACCCCAGCACGACCCTGCCCCTACCCCAAAGACGGTCCGTACACTGAAACACTACCCTGCACGACCTCCCGACACTACCCTAAACCCTAAAGCACTACTCTACACTACACTAACACCACAACACTATCCTAAACCTTAAAACACTACCCTACACTAACACCACAACACTACCCTAAACCCTAAAACACTACCCCCATTACGACCCTGCCCCTACCCCCAAGACGGTCCCTACACTGAAACACTACCCTGCACGACCCCCCGACACTACCCTAAACCCTAAAACACTACCCTACACTAACACCACAACACTACCCTAAACCCTAAAACACTACCCCCAGCACGACACTGCCCCTACCCCCATTCCTGTCCCTACTCCCAAACACTACCCTTCAAGACCCCAGACACTACCCTAAACCCAAATACACTACTCTACACTACACAAACACAACTACACTACCCTTAAACCAAAAAGACTACCCACTGCACGACCCTCCCCCTACTCTAAACCCTTAAATACTACACAGCCCCTCTTACCTTTCTCTCCTCAGTTCCTCAGTTCCTGTCTTCTCCGGCTTCCTGCGTCGTCAGTGTTGCACGTCGTTGTGATGAAACGGAAGCGCGTCCGTTTCCACACAACGATGTGGATAGCCTTTACTTCACAAACGTTACAACGCATGCGATGTATCAACTTGCGTAGTAAAGGCTACGCGTTGTAACATTGCATGCGTTGTAACGCTTGCGAAGTAATGGTACGCTGTGTAACAGCCGCGTAATAATGGATGTTTAGAATATGACTCATTATTTTGCATACCATTACTTCGCAGCTTTTTACTTCGATGTTTTTACTTAGCAAATACCGTTACTACGCAGGTTTTTAGTTTGCATACCTTTACATTGCAAGTGTTAATGTATGCGAACTAAAAACTTGCCTAGTTATAAAAACAGACATTTACCCCGCTTATTTTTCCTAACCCCTTTTTTGAATGTAAAAAAAAAACCAACACTACACTAAATACTAAATACAAATACACTACCCTACACATCACAAACTCTAAAACACTACCCAAACCCTCAAACACTACACTACCCTACACTACTCAAACACCACTACACTACCCTAAACCCTAAATCACTACCCCTGGACGACCCTCCCCCTTCCCCAGCCCGCTCTCTACACTCCAAACACTACCCTGCACACACCCCCGACACTACCCTAAACCCTAAAACACTACCCTACACAAACACCACAACACTACCCTAAACCCTAAATCACTACCCCCAGCACAACACTGCCCCTACGCCTGTCCCTACTCCCAAACACTACCCTGCACGCACCCCCAACACTACCCTAAACCCTAAAACACTACCCTACACTACACAAAAACCACAACACTACCCTAAACCCTAAAACACTACCCCCAGCATGACCCTGCCCCTACCCCCAAGACGGTCCCTACACTGAAATTCTACCCTTCACGACCTCCCAACACTACCCTAAACCCTAAAGCATTACCCTACACTACACTACACTAACAACACAACACTACCCTAAACCCTAAAACACTACCCCCATCACGACCCTGCCCCTACCCCAAGACTGTCCCTACACTTAAACACTACCCTGTACGACCCTCCGACACTACCCTAAACCCTAAAACACTACACTACACTAACACCACAACACTACCCTAAACCCTAAAACACTACCCTAAACGAACACCACAACACTACCCTAAACCCTAAAACACTACCCCATCACGACCCTGTCCCTACCCCCAAGACAGTACCTACACTGAAACACTACCCTGCACGACCCCCCGACACTACCCTAAACCCTAAAACCCTACACTACACTAACACCACTACCCTAAACCCTAAAACACTACCCCAGCACGACACTGCCCCTACACCCATTCCTGTCCCTACTCCCAAACACTACCCTTCAAGACCCCAGACACTACCCTAAACCCAAATACACTACTCTACACTACACAAACACAACTACACTACCCTTAAACCAAAAAGACTACCCCCTGCACGACCCTCCCCCTACCTTAAACCCTTAAATACTACACAGCCCCTCTTACCTCTCTCTCCTCGGTTCCTGTCTTATCCGGCTTCCTGCGTCGTCAGTGTTGCACGTCGTTGTGATGAAACGGAAGCGCGTCCGTTTCCACACATCGATGTGGATAGCCTTTACTTCACAAGCGTTACAACGCATGCGATGTATCAACTTGCGTAGTAAAGGCTACGCGTTGTAACATCGCATGCGTTGTAACGCTTGCGAAGTAATGGTACGCGGTGTAACAGCCACGTAATAATGGATGTTTACCCTTCCAAATGGTTTAACCTTCCCCTGCACTACACCAGTAGTTAACATGGATCAGAGATGACGCTCGGAAGACCATTAGGGTATCTCTGTGAGGTGTGAGATATTGATAATCAGTTCCCTATAATGTTTCATCCCTTATTCAGCTACTGTTTTGATAGGATTGTAAATCCAAGCTTTAACACTTCATCGACGAATGAAAGGATAACTCTCCCCCTTTGCGTTTAGCCAGAAAAACAATAAAAAAGCCGCTTTCAGCATTGATTCTTTGAACATTCATTGTCTTATGTGACGTGTGTCGATTATGAATAGTTCACATCCTTTTATATCATTATACTTGGTTGCATGGAAAGATTGGCAGTTACGTATAGTAATTTTACATTTGGGGGGGTTTGAGAAAATGTTCTTCTATAAACCGGTGTTTTATTCCTGCTGGGCACCGTCTAAAATGTTTCCCATAATAGTACAATTCTTAGAAATGCTATCGGAGAAATGTCGAAGCAAACCATACTTCCTTGTATACTCTATCTTTATTTCTACAATACCCACTAACAAATTGCAAAAATGTTATTAGCCAGTATATTTGATAACACAATTTAGCCTGCTATAAAATGAATTGAAAATTTGTATTATGTATCCCCCATAGTAAAAATCTTTCAAACCATTTTATATCTTGGAACCTTTAATGAAACGTTATTGCCACTAGCAAGGATTTTTTTTTAATATAGTTTACATGCATATTGCTTTGAAACATTGTGCGCATTCTCCCTCAGCTGCAAATTAGTTGAAAGAAATATGTTTACCAAATTATCTGTGACGGATTCTTTTCATAAAGCGCATCATCTGCTCAATACATGACATGATTGTCAATCGCAAGAAACATTATGTAAACCATCACTTTCGAATTTTAGTAATTAGTGTCCAAGTAACAACCAATGTCCAATGGTCTAGCACAACACCCATTATATGTCTACAATCACAGACCAACAGATAGAGGAATAAATCATACTAGTTACAAAGCACGCTCCACAGGCCTAATGTCATGTAGGTAGGAACACCACTCTTGACACACGAAAAGAGAGACATTTGTTGTGAGTTTTGATTGTGAAAAAATACTTGTTTTCAAAATAGCTCTTTTCTTTTTGTTGCAGTTTTTCATAATCCTTTAGATAATGATACAAATTTATAAAAACATTTAGGAGCACAGGAAGTAATATTATGGGAGTACTCCTTTACATGCTTTTAAATGTTTCTGAGTGTCAGCACTGAAACATCGAACTCCTTAATAGTGAAGGTGCAAAGAAGGCACAGTCTGAATATTCTCATTGTATTCCTATTTTAGATGTTTGGGGGCAATTCACATAGGAATGTAAGAGTACGTAAAAGAGTACCACGTAAGTACTACTTATGTTATTTCAATAGGCCTGTGAATAGATCCCATTGACTTTTGTCATGATATTTAACCCCTTCGCTGCTAGGCATTTCCCCCCCCCGTGCTAAGCCTTTTTTTTGCTATTTGGGGTAGTTCGCGCTTAGGCCCCTGTAACATTTTGACCACATAAGGTATCCACGCCAAATTTGCGTCCTTTTCTTCCAATATCATTGGGATTCTAAAGGTACCCAGGGTTTGTGGATTCCACTGGAGGGGACCCAGAAATTAGCCAAAATACAGCTAAATGTTTCTTTTGGGGGGAAAAATGGGAAAAAAGTGCTGCAAATGAAAGCGTCTGGGTTTTTCCCTGCAAATGGTATCAACAAAGGGTTTGTGGGGCTGAAATCACCATTTTCCCAGCTTTTAGGGACTGACAGACTTTTGTCAGAAAACCAACATTTTTTACACAATTTTGGCATTTTACTGGGACATAGCGTATTTTTGCTATTTTTTGTGCTTTCAACCTTCTTCCAGTTAATGGTAGAAATGGGTATGAAAACAATAATGGATCCTAGAAAGCCATACAACATTTTAATAAAGTAGACAAAATTCTGAATTCAGCAAGGGGTCATTTGTGTAGATCCTTCAAGGTTTCTTTATAGAAACTAACAGTTGAAAATACGAAAAATTGAAAACGAAGTTAAAAAAACCAGCCATTTGTGCCAACATTTTCACCTGTAACTTCTTCTAATTATGGCAGATGTTTGAAAGCAATATACCGTTACATCTGCTGGACCTTTCTGGTTGTGGGTATATATAAGACTTGTAGGTTCACCAAGAACCCGACGAACCCAGAGCCAATAACTTAGCAGCATCTTGCAATGGTTTTTTATTGTGTACAGGGTATATATCAATTCATTTGCGAAAATATATACAGTGAAAAATCGGGATGAAAGACACCTATGTATTTCTGAAATTGGAACAAAATATAGAGTTTAGAAACAGTAGCTATGTGCACATTTCCGAAATTGTGAGTACCCATACTAGCATGAGAATTATAGGACATTTTCAAAGTGACTTCTTTTTTACACATTGTCTTTCATTTGAAAGGCAGAAATTCATCGAAGGTCAATAGGTAATAACAGTTGCTTTACAATTCTGTGTTACCCTAAGTCTCCCGATAAAAATGGTACCTCACTTGTGTGGGTAGGCCTAGCGCCCGTGACAGGAAACGGCTCAAAACGTGACAAGGACACACTTCATTTTTACAGTGAAAACTACCCTTTTTTTGCAAAGTGCCTAGCTGTAGATTTTGAATCCTAGCTCTGCCTGCACCTAGGGAAACCTAGCAAACCTATACATTTTTGAAAACTAGACACCAAGGGGAATCCAGGATGGGGTGACTTGTCTGGCTCTCACCAGGTTCTGTTACCCAGAATCCCTTGCAAACCTCAAACTTTGTCAAAAAAAACACATTTTCCTCACATTTCTGTGGTGGAAAGCTCTGGAATCTGCGTGGATCCACAAAATTCCACCCACCCCGCATTCCCCAAAGTCTTCTGAGAACAATTTACCTCACTTGTGTGGGTAGGCCTAGTGCCCGCGACAGGAAACGACCCAAAACACAACGTGGACACACTACATTTCACAGTGAAAACTGACCCTTTTTTTGCAAAGTTCATAGCTGTAGATTTTGAACCCTAGCTCTGCCGGCACCTATGAACACCTAGCAAACCTATACATTTTTTAAACCTAGACAACCAGGGGAATCCAGCATGGGGTGACTTGTCTGGCTCTCACCAGGTTCTGTTACCCAAAATCCTGGAGACTGTAGTGGCCAAATCTAATTAGGGGGAGCAAAAGCCCTTGCCCAAGGGGCCGCTCCCCCCTCCTTGGTGTCTAGTGGGTGGATCCCTGCTTGGGGATCGCCCTCCTGGGGCGATCCCCAAGCAGAGATCCACTAGGGAGGGGTACCATTGGAAAGGGGAGATTCTCCCATTTCCAATGCCTGCACCAGAGGGATTTCCGGTGCCATGTGCCAGGACGGCCGGGGGCGGTCCTGCGCACACAAGCACTGTGGCGCAAGACGGCTCCCAGCCGTCGTGCGCACGCAAGGGGTTAATTAGCAAACGTATTTGTTTTGAGTCTAATTGTTTTACATACTAGTTTTAAACATCTGGTTATTACTAACGTGCTCCCAGAAGCTCAGTTCTAATAGTATATTTTTACTGGGGCTGGGATTCAGCCACTCATTGAATAGTAAATTCCAGTCTGGTTCTCATGATCTCCAATAAATATTCAAATAAACTGCACTGATATTCACTTTAGTTGAACCTGACTCATTTATCCTGACTGTGGTTATTCGAAAAGCCGGAGTATATTTTAATATTAGGTGGGTTGACAATTCCAGCCTTAATTTTAATTTACTCATTTTAGACATCCCATATATGTCGATGTTTTTATTCAATAAAATGAAACAATACTCTTCGAACACCTTAAATATATTTATAGATGTGTACCCAGTAAAAATCAGGATGAAATAAAAAATAGAAGTATGCAACACAAAAAATGCACAAAATATTAAAAAAACATATTAATTGAGAACACTGGGTAGTCATGTTAAAATCATATATTTTCAGTGAGACCACTAAATTGGTCATGATTGTAGTGCTGAAGGTAATACTATTTAAGAACAATGAGGATCACACTCATTAAAAAAATTAAATCATATTATGCCATGTGTGATCACTAGCTACTTCCGTCTCCATGGAAATTGTGAAATCATGCAATAAAAGAAGTACATTTAGAAAACAACAGCAACACTCTGAAATATTTAAAATCAAGTTCCTTAGTCTCAGTGTTCACGAGTTATTGACTGATGGAATCTGCTTTGTCTCCCAACATATGGCTAAGAATTTCACAACAACCTTAAAGTTATCTATCTGATGATCGAATGGTGCTGTTAACACTGGGTCAATTGGTTCACATAAGGTACTAGGCAAATGTCAGTACTAGAGGGAGACAGGCAGCATTTTGAGATTTGTGGAAAAGGGGGATACAGGCCAACATGCAGTTTTTCACAAACTATACCGAGTTAGTGAGCACATCAACCAGGGACTGGACCTCTGTATAACAAGGCAGGGTCAAGGAACCCCACGGGTGGCCAATGACTCTTTCTTTTTCTTGAAATCAGGTGTCTACTGGTGGTGATGGATTTGTGCCCGAAACCCAGCAAACAGAGGCTAGTGGATATTAGGAAAGTGCAGGGCGGGATACCACACTGGTGAAAAATCCAAATGTATTCACAGGAAGGGAGAGTATTAACCAAGTGGAGCAACTCGCAGCTCAACAGCACAGGTATATGGACCTTTGACTGACCTCTTCTGATCTCCACTAAAGGATACAGAGGGACACCTCTGTTCAGTATCTCTGGGATCCGTGGGCTGGCTGGGATTTCCAGGCAGGTGAGTTCAGCAGCTGCATTAGTGCAAGCTGGATTAGTCTTAAGGTTGAGGAAATATTCAGCTCTTGGCTAGATGTTTAAGGAGCGCCACAACAGGGTCCACCCTGTTTTGTGCAACTTTAACTCTTCACAAAGGATTCCAGCTCATCTTCTCAATCTCTTGGAGTTGAGCAGCAGCCTAGGTGACATACCTCTACTGTCTGAAAATCCAGTCAATCACATTCAAACAGGTGCTTCCTCTCCACGGAGAGAATGCTTAGTTGAGAAAACGTGTTTGGCTCCCAGAATCCATTTCACAGCTTAGTGACAATGTGGCTGCTCTAGCTGACCATAAAGCCTCTGGAGAAGATATTGTGGTCTGTTCCAGTGAGTGGGCAGTATTTGCTCTTCTTCTGGCTCATGTTATTTGCATAACTTTACTGGCAAGTGCACCAAAGATTATTACAGTCACTACTCCATTTGCACACATTGAGATGTTCATGGTCATTTGTGTGACCATAGCACACAATGCTTGTAAATATTCCCATTCATGAAAGAAAACTGGTTACTTAAAATGGTTACTTGCTAGCATGGTTCACTGGACTTAATTTACATGGGGGATAAGTAGACATTACCCATTGTTGCAGCTGTTACAACCTAAACTACACAATTACTGCCATCAGGGTATAAGCAGACATCCCCCCTTTTTGCAGCTTTTACACCCCAAAGCTACATAATTAATGCCATCAGCCAGTATCTAGAAAAGGATCCTGGACAGGGGGTTGCACACTAGATTTGTAGTTTAGACATCCCTTGCAATAGGACCACAAGCTAAGCCAAGAAGAGAAAAAACAGGAGACAAACCAAAACATGGCAAGGAAGAGAGACTGGTACAGTCAATTGGTGAGTCTAATCCTAACACCTAGCACTCACAATGACTCAAACAATTGTGAGACAGGAGGATTGAAACATTGGCAGTAGGGATGGCCAGCAGCATTGAGTCTACTCATCCAAATCTGCCCCCATACTGGCTTTGATATTTAGAGGAGAAAAAGGTGGCAAAGATTTAAGAGTAGATTGAAAGATTTCATGAGTTTCTATTAATTTTGCACCAGGGCATCATTGGCAACAACCAATGGTTGCTAAAATGCTATTTTCTTCAGACGTGCAAAACAAAATGCAACACCTACTTGTTTGGGAAGTTTTTACATAGGTTAACTGGATTAAGTGACATCTCATTTTATGCAATTTAGCCCTTAGTTAGAGAGGTCTTTCATCTGCAACTCTGCACACCAACCTTTCAAAATGGAAAATGCATAAAGAGTAAATGTATAATGCATAATGCATCAATTACCAAACAATTTGCTCAATGTTTAGCTATCAGGTGAGAGGATCTTTGAACAAATCCTCCTAACTTTGGTGCATTCGGTGAGTGTGCAAATTATTCATTACTTCATTTATCTTTTTCTCATACATAATTCAACCTAAACAACCTAAGAAGCTTTCCAGTTGGGTGAATCGATCACAGACATGTAACCATGGTATTGTTTGTGCCAGATCTACCCCTAGGGTTGGTCTGTACCAACATCTGAAATGATTTAACTTGTTACCTGTTGGGATGAAGTAAGGTCCCTACCTGGAGTTCATCATAGCTAGTTGTAGCTTATGACCCTCACCTCAGTACATATAATAATCATGTGTGCTGGTCGTAATTTTGTGACATGGATTGAGGCCCAGAGTGGGGTCTGTGGTCTGAAGGTGCACACTCCTTACCGACTGTGACTACTGTCAGCTCTTTGGGCTGTTGAGGACTGACAGTAATGGCAGTGGCACCGTTTTAGTGGGAAGGCGGGCTATTTTCCCTTGTTAGCCTCTCCTGCCTTTTTAAAACTGCCCACCAGTCCCCTGCAACTGGGACCATTTTGTATTTGCCACATCAAAGTTGTGCCTGAGATGGAGGGTTGAAGAAAGGCCCAACAGCAGTTTAGGGAATTTCTCCTGCCCTTTCCTGGATCATTGTTCACAGGAAGGGCCTAATTCCCACAGTTTCACAGGTAATGGTAGGGACAATATCCCGTTCTTTTATACCATTGTTTTGGGTGTGTAATGACAGGAGACACCTGGCTCCACCTTACCTTCCTGATGACACATTTTGACAAAGAACTTGGCTGTCTGAGAGGAATAAGCAAAAGGAGTAGAACTGCTCAGAACTGGTCTTACAGCTGACAGTTGAAATAGAGGACTACTGTTTACAACAAGATGGTACAAAAGCTTCCAGTCAATGTGCAAAGATTTCTCTACCAGATCCTATGGTCCCACAAAAGTGGCGATGAAACAACTCTTCCGTGCTCCAGGGTTAGTGTATCCACCACCAGCTCCCATTGCCAGATTTGGAACCAGAACCTGGGGAAGTTCAACAGTCTGCCAGAAAAAACTGCTTTGGAACCAGCTATCAAGGAAGGAGGTACCTGACTGCTGTGGAAAGACATTGGTGGTGCCTTTGCAGGAGGACAGCGAATAAGCAGGTGAGCTTGTGATCGGGGTGGGGGCGTCCTCTGTAGCTCAAGGAGGACCTGCACTATTCATTATGATGTGTGAGGTCTAGGTGATCCGTGTGCCACTATGATATGCACATGCCTTTGAATGTGCTCGAGATTGAGGGACCTTCGTTAAGACTACAAAGTGTATAGTGCTCAATCTCACTACTGCAGGATAGAGCCTAGAAGTGATAGGCTTCTAGGACACCTGTTCAGACAAAGCAAACACCAGTGCCTACCCTCCTGCAGACCACAACTGTTGGATCATCCCCAGATGTTTTGCCTTCACTACTCCTATTTTTTCCTGAATTCTTTTTTGTTGGCCTTAGGACTCCATGAACTTTACCACTGCTAACCAGTGCTAAAGTGCTTGCGCTCTCTCCCTAAAACCTGATAACATTGGCTTATACCCAATTCGTCCACTTAGTTTACTTCTAAGTCCCTAGTAAAGTGCACTACATGTGCCCAGGGCCTCTAATTGAAATGCTACCAGTGGGCCTTCAGCTCTGATTTTGCCACACACTTACACAGCCTTTTAAACATGTCTCAGGCCTGCCACTGCAAATCCTGTGAGTGCAATTTATACTGCCATTGCAACCTGACTAAGGAAACCCTTTGCCAGGGCCAAACCTTCCTTTTTACTTCATGTAAGTCGTCCCTAGGGTAGGCAATGGCTAGCCCAGAGGGCAGAGTACAATGTGTTCAAAAAGTTGGTGTTGGAAATGACCCTTTTGCAGGGTTATCCCCAAACGTTTTGCTTCTTCCTCCTATTTTTTCCTGACCTTTGTTTGTTGGCTATAGGACTCTAGGCACTTTACCACTGCAGATCAGTGCTAAAGTGCATATGCTCTCTGTGTAAATTGTTATTGTGATTGGCATATTTGTTTTACCAGTAGGTCCTTAGTAAAGTGCACTGAGTGTGCCAGGCTGGTAAATCAAATGCTACTAGAGGGCCTGCGGCACTGATTGTGCCACCCACATGAGGAGCCCTGAAAAGATGTCTCAGGCCTGCCACCGCGGTGCCTGTGTGCAGTTTGTTAACTGCCACGTCGACTTGGCAAGTGCACCCACTTGCCAGGCCCTAATCTTCCATTTTCTTACATATAGGGCACCCCTTTGGTAGGACAAAGGTACCCCCCTGGGGAGGGTGCAGTGTATGTGAAAGGTAGGACATGTACTGGTGTGTGTAACATGTCCTTATTGTGAAATACTGCAAATTTCGTTTTTCACTATTGAAAGGCTGTCTTGCCCCACAGGACCGAATGAGGAATGCTTTGTAACATTTTACAAGCATATCTTTCCATAGGGATAAGATATAAAAATGGATTTTGGTATCCCTGAACTCAGGATTTAATAACACATCTTTTAGTAAAGATGGTTTTCAAATTGTGTGTTTGAAAATACCACTTTTAGAAAGTGGCTATTTTTTAGTTCAACCATCCTGTGTGCCTCTACATGTTTGTGGATTGCCTGTCTGGCTTTAGAGTGACAGGGGATGGGGAGGTGCAGTGGCTCCAGGAGTCTGGATGAGTCAGCACTAGGCTGATTAGGCCTGATCTGCATTTGGAGTGGTGGGAGGAGTAGCACCTGTACATGAAAAGGGCTGTGCTTGCCTTCCACAATGCTGGCTCCGCCCCCAGTGGTGTGTCTGGAGCCAAGGCTCACACTGACAATGGATGTTGTTGTGCACTTGCAGAGTGCCCCCAGAACTGGTTTGAACCGGGCTCAGAGCCCCTTGCCCAAAGAGAACAAAGGCATTTTGGGGTATAAGTATCAGACCTAAAACCCCTGAACTTTAGATCATTCCTGGAATTCAAGAGGAACCTTTGCCAAGGAGAAGAGCTGGAGAGACTGAGGAGAAGTACTGCCCTTGCTGTGTGTCTGGGGTTGGCCTGAAGTGGCTGTTTCTGCCAAGGAAATGAGAAGGACTTTGCTGTGTGCTGTGCCCCTGCGTAAAGGAGATCTCCAAGGGCTTGAAGTGTGCTGGTCTCCTGTTCTGAAGTCTCAGGGACACAAAGACTTCACCCCCAGCTCCCCTGATCTCTGCTGCTGTGATTCCGACCTGCCAAGAGGTGCCTGTGCCAGTTTTGGGCCTCTGGAGCTTGTTGCTGCTGTTAGGGAGCTGGAAGAAAGAAGAAACTCAAAGAACTACAGAAATCGACGCATCGAGGCATCGTGGCTGAAGAGGACAGATGCAGCGCTGCTCGACGCCGCTGCATCGATCGCCGCCGTATCCCGGATTTCCACGCATCGTGCCTGTGCGGCAAGTTCGTCCGACGCATCACCTGCGGACCGGAACCGTCACGAAGAATCGACGGATCGCTCCCCATATAGACCGGATTCGACGCAACCTTTCATCTGCGTGAAGGTCTCAGGAGTATCGCATCTCTTTGTTTTCCGACTCTGCGGCTGTTTGGCTTTTGGAACTTTCACGCATCTACAGGTGCTTTGGTGAAAAGTCACGCATCCATAGTTTTCTATGGTACAAGTTCTTGAAACCTTTTGAAAGTCATATTTTTAACAGTGTATGTTGGATTTTGGTCTTGTTTAGTTTAGATAAAGATACTTCATTTTTCTAAACCCGTGTGGTGTCCTTTTGTGGAGTTTTCACTGTATTACTGTGAGTGCTGGTACAAATACTTTACACATTGCCTTTGGGATAAGCCTGTCTGCTCGTGCCAAGCTACCAAGGGGTTGAGCAGGGGTTATCTAAAGTGTGCATCCCCCTTAACCTGACTAGAAGCAAGGGTCCCTGTTTGGACAAAGGTACCTACCTCTCCCAACTAAAGACCCCCATTTCTAACAGTCAGAATGTATTTTTAGGTTTTACATGTCCTGTTAGTAAAATACTCTGAAATTCATTCATTTTTCACTACTGCAAGGCCGATCTTCCCCATAGGATAACTTTGGAGTTGCTTTATTGCATTTTATAAGTGAGATTTCCAAATCGAAAGAGATAACTGGTTCATGCTTGGTGTCTCTGGAGTCCTAATTTAAAATTGCACTTATGGTGAAGTTGTATTTTAAATTACTATTCTGTAAATGGCACTTTTATTAAGTTGGCATTTTCTTCCCTTCGCTATTTGGTGCCTGTCTCTGGTCACATGACCGGGTGTAGTTGGCAGTTGGGCTTTGTTTATTCCTCCTAGACAGCCACGCACAATGGGAGCTTAGGGTGTGACTGAATGGGCCATAACTGGCAGGATGGGAGGGAGGAGATGGGCCCAGCCTCACACCTGAATAGGCTGTGTCCCATCTCCACACAACCCTGCTTAATCCCCTGCATTGTCACTCCAGCCAGCTTGGAGCTAGGGCAGGGGAGGCAGGGAATTCCATGCCCTTCAAAGACACAGTCTAGAAGCTTCTCCAACCTTCCAGAACCAGGGCACTAATGTAGATATGGAGGAACTCAGACACCACCACTTCAGTAAACTACTGGACTTGTGGATACTCTGCCAGGAAGGACTACTGCGCTGCTGAAAAGAGTGACATTCTGCTGGACTGCTACTCTTAAGGAGCTGCTGCCTTGCTGTGCTGACCTGTTGCCTCTTGCCTGGGGAGGAAGAACTAGTCCCGCAACCAATCTTGAACCCAGGACTCAAAGAGCTGGTCTGCTGGCCTCCTGATCTGAGCCTCAGGGACATTACAGGCTCCACAACAGCTCATGGACCCATCTAAAGCGAGTTCTTGACCCCCCTAAGAGGTGATTCTCAGGTCCTGGTCCATTGGTGTGGCTTTTAGTTCTTAAATTCAAGCTTTTGGACTCTTCATGACTGCGCCGCTTGCACCAAAATTCAGCACGAGCTGTCGACAGCCCGTCTCTTTGCACTGTCAAAGCATTGATCGCCCATGTGGGGGAAACATCCATCGCAACACAGTCATTACAACGACCTACCTTTACAACGCAACTGTTACAACGCAACTGCCTTTACATCACATACCATTACAATGCATGCCATTACAACGCATGCCATTACAACACATACCATTACAACGCATGCCATGACAACGCATTATAAGGTAAGTAATGGAGATTTTTTTAGTTTTAGGGTGGGTATGGGTTTTGGGGTACATGGGAATTGTAATTTTTACCCCTACACTATCCAACACTTTCCCTACTGTTGCACTCACTGGAGTGGGAATAGTAATTTTTACCCCTACACTATCCAACACTTACACTACTGTTGCACTCACTGGAGTGGGAGTAGTAATTTTTACCCCTACACTATCCAACACTTACCCTACTGTTGCCCTAAAAGTATTATGTGTTGTAATGGTATGCGTTGTAATGGTATGCGTTGTAATGGAATGCGTTGTAATGGTAGTTTTTAAAAATGCGATGTAATGGCATGCGTTGTAAAATCATGCGATGTAATGGTAGTTGTGATGTAAAGACTGCGTTGTAAAAGCATGCATTGTAATTGCATGCGTTGTAACGTCATATATTCCCATGTGGACCGCCAAGACGAAGCTCCAGCCTGCCTGTCCATGATTCCCGGCCTGCTCTTTGTGCCATGCTGACCACCGCCAGCAACGCTGTCCTTGCTCCTGGTGACCTTCTTTCACGTGAATAGGAGTCTTGGTACAAAGCTTGAGAAGGTCAAACTTCAGCTGGACTATTCTGGGACTGTATATGACCCGCACTCCATTGCACTCAGCTAGAACTTTTGACTTTGACCTGGTTCAGTGCCACCAGATATCCCCAGTTGACACTTTATGTTTTTAGGCGTAATATTGCAGTTTATTCCTTAAAAATTCATAATTCTGGTTCTACTGATTGGATTTTTGCTGCTTTGATTATTAAATTAAGCTCCATTTTCCCAATCTGGTGTGGGATCTTTTTGTGTGGTGTTTTTACTGTTTTACTGTTTGAAGTATTGCACAAATACTTCACACATTGCCTATAAGTGAAGCCTGACTGCTCTGTGCCAAGCTACTAGGGGGTGAACACAAGTTAATTTGGAATTTGCTTGTGCCTTACCCTGACTAGGATTGTGGTTGCTGCTTGACCAGGGCTCACACCCCAGTCAACCAGTAACCCAATTTCTAACAACAACCAACATTGGCTGGGACAGAGAGAAGAGCAGCTGAATCCTAATCTAAAGACTATGCACAGCTTACACCACCTTGAGCAGTGAGGCTGTTGAACAGTGTCCAATTTCAGTCATAGACTGCGTAAACTATCCCCTAAGAAAAAAGGTACTGTGCCCTCAAAGGGCTGTGCGAAGGAACAACCAAATTTCGGGGACTGAAAAGGATAATACTTGGGCAGAAGGATGATCTGGGTTGCAGGAGCTTAGCTCTTCCCTGTGGAGAACTCCCCTAAGATTCCCCTTTGGAGGGGTAGGGACCAATGAGCATCATCACATAAGACCTGTTCTTAGGGAACAGTTTAAACTGTTGCCTAACTGGAATATCACTTACAATGCCCTCTGATGATTATGTATAGTAATTCCACTGTGTTAGTAAGAAAACTAAAGTACTGGCTGACCACTGATTTATTATTTGTTATCAAATGTGTTATCGATTGCGGAGTCCCTCTGTAAGTCTTGGACTGCTCAACTTCTCTACCCTGAGGGTTAAGTGCTAAAGGGTTTAAGATTAAGCCCCAGGACACCAGTGGTAAAGGGTTGTGATTATCACAATCTGAACCCAGCAAACCTGGACTGTCTGACTTCTGAAAAAGGTCCCATGGTAGATTACAAATTGCGAATTGTTCTCAACATTTTTAATTTCGTGAATTTTTTCAGGGCTTTCAATATGTTACAATTCATAGTTGTTATACTAATATATTCAATATAATTTTACCAAGTTTGAATCTATACATTTTGAATACCATTAATATAATTCAAACTGCATGGGCCATATTCACAAAGTTAAGTCTGCACGTGTAGATCTCCTCCCTTGTAGGTACACCTAACTCTTATTCACTACTACAGCAACAAGAGACAACACACTTTTTTAGTTTTTATTTAAAATAGTTGTAATTCATTAATGAAATAGAACTAATTATAGTGCCAATTTCCTCTCCCAACCTTACATTTTCATTTGTGTTGAATGTGCCACAATCTGGGATGCAAGTTAAATGTTATTTTATTTGTGAAATAATTTTTTACATAAACTCTCATTTAAAATATAGTGTACTAAATACTGCGGCGCAAAACCCCAACTGGGTGGGGATCATTGACGCATCTCGTGCTGCGACAAGGATTAAGGTACTTTTGCTCAGCGGGTCCTGTGTGGGTCCTGTATCCAGCCTGCGCTCAATCGTGGGCAGCCTGAACTCTTGACTTTGTCCCAGTCTAGTGCAACCAATTAACTCTTTTGAGCACTATTTATTCTAAGCGCTATACTTTGCATTTCATCTTTAAAAATTCATATCTTGACTTCTACTGGATGGATTTTCGGCGTTTTGGTCTTGTTTTAGTTATAAAATCATAATCTGTTTTTCTAACCTGGTGTGGAGTCTTTTTGTGATGTTTTCACTGTGTTACTGGTTTAAGTGTTGCACAAATACTTTACACATTGCCTCTTAAGTTAAGCCTGACTGCTCTGTGCCAAGCTACTGGAGGGTGAGTACAGGATAATTTAGGGTGTGTTTTGACTTGCCCTGACTAGGAGTGTGGTCCCTACTTGGACAGGGTGCATACCTCTGCCAACTGGAGACCCAATTTATAGCAGAAAGGCAAACGTCTCTGGTACAAGTCAAGGCATAATTTTTGATTATTTTTGTTCTGTGCAGCCTACCTAAACTATTGTACATCTAGACATTAGTGGAAGAATCTGTCCTGCCCCCTTGATTCGCTACATACAGTGATTCCCCTGTGAACATGTCTTCCATTTTTCTCTTATCTAGGGACCAGTGAAGCTGAGGAGCCTCATGGCTCACAATTATTATTCTATTTTTCTTATTTCTTCAGGTAGCTGTTCAAAGTTGTTGCTACTCAGTTTTTGCAATTATTAACAGTTTTATTTAACTACTGGTAACTATGCACACTGCATTGCTACTCATAGTTTAAAACAATTTTCCAGTCACGGCAGAGAGCAGGTGCCACTCGACCTCTGTTGTGAGTCCCCAGCCCACCAGATAGATTCCTGCGACCCACACAAAACCAGCCCAACAAGCCGAAAGTGGTTCCTGGCCAGACCACCTACCCTTGGTGCTTCCCGAGTTCCACTGCTCTGACTTAACCATCGAAGGATGCATCGTTATGCTTGCCATTTCCTATTCTAGGATGGCCCACACGCCCGAGGACATCCCGAAACATAAAAAGGTCAAAGGCAGGGCATGGTTAGTTGTTGAAAATGAAAAACTTTGCCTCCTTCACATAGACAGCATTTTTGAAATTTCACTTACAACACATGCAAAAAAATCTATATTTGTTCAACTACTTGTAGCTGTCCAGGTAGTTTAAAACCAAGCACAAGAATACAAATCTAAGTCTGCCTAACAGACCGATAAATGAGATTGGTTTAATACTGGAACTAGTACAAACATCCAATGTGGCTTTTGTTTGTTTTATCGACAGTGATTATATTTTTCGATTTGTCCAGAAGGCATGTCCTCTAATGAGTGGAAATCTCAATAAAAAGGCACTATCTAAGCACGTGCTCTTCTGACTGAATAGTAGAGAGCACGAGTCATATTCATCACGGAGAAGATGCCAATTAAGAGAGCAAAATGCATTGTGGGTCTTCTGCACTCTCATTGTGAATCTGATATTTGCAGCACATCATTTCTTCAGGACCAACTTTTTTCCATTTCTAATTCTTTCAATTTGTCACCTTTCAACGGCACAAGAGAAAACAATTCACACACACTTCTCTTTTCAAACTAAAATAAATACAGACATGAAAAAATGAAATTGGAAGTTGATTTTTTACTATTGAAGTTGATAATATATAATTTATAGCATTACAGGTCCTTGACAGCATGTTTTAGTGTAGTTGGATAATTAGAGTGAAGTATAATGCTGTAAAATACGAGATTATTGGCCCAAACAAATATCTGTATTAAATCTGTGTCATTCTTCAACATTAAGAGTAAATGGAATCGTTTTAGTTCCTTGCGTAAATTAAAAGCACAGAGAGAGTGTTGCTCTACTATCGTTTATTGTTACAACATGCAGATAATATTATTCAGCAATTGTGCCTGCTGCATACTTCTGACAGCCCTGAAGGACCCAGACCATATACCTATGTACTACGCTACGCACAGACAGCGTTAATAGCTTACAGTCGGGTTCATCGTCACTGTTTTGGGAATGAGGTAATGAATCAATCAATCAGGGAATTGTAAGCGCGTTACTCACCCGTGAGGGTCTCAAGGTGCTGAGGGGGGGTTCGCAGATCTGTTTAGCCGAAGAGCCAGGTATTGAGGGTCTTCCTGAAGGTGTTCAGGGAGGGCGCATCTGATGTCTGCCGGTAGCTCATTCCAGGTCTTGGCTGCAATGTGAGAGAAGGATCTTCCGCCTGCTCTGGCTCTGTGGATGCGCGGGGTTTCGGCCAGTGCGAGGTTGGGAGATCGGAGGTTTCTTTTGGGTACGTGGAAGTTGATTCTGTTGTTGAGGTATTTGGGTCCGTTGTTGTGTAGGCATTTGTAGGCGTGAGTGAGGACTTTGAAAGTGACTCTTTTCTCCACGGGGAGCTAGTGGAGACTTCGTAGGTGTTGGCTGATGTGTTTGTGTCGGGGGAAGCCGAGGACGAGTCTGGTGGCAGTGTTCTGTATTGTCTGGAGTTTGCGGAGTAGGGACTTGTTGATGCCGGCATAGAGTGCATTTCCATAGTCCAGTCTGCTGGTGATGAGTGCGTGGGTGACTGTCTTCCTTGACTCAGGGGGATCCACTTGAAGGTCTTGCGGAGGATGCGGAGGGTGTTGAAGCAGCTGGAGGTGACGGCGTTGACCTGTCGGTTCATGGTGAGTGATGAGTCGAGTACGATGCCGAGGTTCTTGGCGTGGTCTGAGGGGGTAGGTGGGCTTCCGAGGGCGGTCGGCCACCAGGTGCTGTCCCGTGCAGAAGGGGTGGTACCGAGGATGAGGACTTCTGTCTTCTCAGCGTTGAGCTTCAGGCAGCTGTTGGTCATCCAGACTGCGACGTCTTGCATTCCTTTCTGGAAACTGAGTTTGGCAGTGGTGGGGTCTTTGGTGAGGGAGAGGACGAGCTGGGTGTCGTCGGCATAGGATACGATGTTGAGGCCGTGTTGTCGGACGATGGCTGCGAGGGGGCCATGTAGATGTTGAAGAGGGTGGGGCTTAGTGATGAACCCTGTGGGACTCCGCAGGTGATTTTGGTGGGGTCGGAGAGGAAGGGTGGGAGTCTGTTCCTTTGGCTTCTTCTGGTGAGGAATGATCGGATCCAGTCCAGGGCTGTTCCTTGAATGCCTGCGTCGTGTAGTCTGGCGACTAGTGTGCGGTGGGAAATGGTGTCGAAGGCCTCTGATAGGTCGAGTAGGATGAGGGCTGCGGAGTGGCCTTGATGCAGGAGGGTGCGGATGGCATCTGTGGCGGCGAGTAGGGCGGTCTCTGTGCTGTGGTTGCTTCGGAATCTGGATTGGGACGGGTCGAGGATGGCGTTCTCTTCAATGAATCGTGTCAGTTTCCTGTTGACTGTTTTCTCTGCAACTTTGGCTGTGAAGGGGAGGAGCGAGATGAGGCGATAGTTCTTGAGGTCGGTGGGGTCAGCTGTGGACTTCTTGAGCAGGGGTCTGACTTATGCGCGCTTCCAGTCGTCTGGAAAGGTGCTAGTTTTGAAGGTGGTGTTGATGGTGGATTGTAGTTCGGGTGCGATGGCGGCCGCAGCTCTGTGGTAGATGTGAGGGGGAGGGGTTGGTGGGGGCCCCAGAGTGGCTGCTTTTCATGGTCGAGGCGGTGTCTTTGGCCGTGATCGGTGTCCAGTTGGAGATGGTGGGCTGGCTAGTGTTTCTGGGGGCGGGTGGCCATCTGTGGCGCCTGGTGGATGGTCGATGAAGTTGTCGTAGAGGTTTTTGATCTTGAGGTGGAAATACTATTACCTCAGTACATATAATAATCATGTGTGCTGGTCGTAATTTTGTGACATGGATTGAGGCCCAGAGTGGGGTCTGTGGTCTGAAGGTGCACACTCCTTACCGACTGTGACTACTGTCAGCTCTTTGGGCTGTTGAGGACTGACAGTAATGGCAGTGGCACCGTTTTAGTGGGAAGGCGGGCTATTTTCCCTTGTTAGCCTCTCCTGCCTTTTTAAAACTGCCCACCAGTCCCCTGCAACTGGGACCATTTTGTATTTGCCACATCAAAGTTGTGCCTGAGATGGAGGGTTGAAGAAAGGCCCAACAGCAGTTTAGGGAATTTCTCCTGCCCTTTCCTGGATCATTGTTCACAGGAAGGGCCTAATTCCCACAGTTTCACAGGTAATGGTAGGGACAATATCCCGTTCTTTTATACCATTGTTTTGGGTGTGTAATGACAGGAGACACCTGGCTCCACCTTACCTTCCTGATGACACATTTTGACAAAGAACTTGGCTGTCTGAGAGGAATAAGCAAAAGGAGTAGAACTGCTCAGAACTGGTCTTACAGCTGACAGTTGAAATAGAGGACTACTGTTTACAACAAGATGGTACAAAAGCTTCCAGTCAATGTGCAAATATTTCTCTACCAGATCCTATGGTCCCACAAAAGTGGCGATGAAACAACTCTTCCGTGCTCCAGGGTTAGTGTATCCACCACCAGCTCCCATTGCCAGATTTGGAACCAGAACCTGGGGAAGTTCAACAGTCTGCCAGAAAAAACTGCTTTGGAACCAGCTATCAAGGAAGGAGGTACCTGACTGCTGTGGAAAGACATTGGTGGTGCCTTTGCAGGAGGACAGCGAATAAGCAGGTGAGCTTGTGATCGGGGTGGGGGCGTCCTCTGTAGCTCAAGGAGGACCTGCACTATTCATTATGATGTGTGAGGTCTAGGTGATCCGTGTGCCACTATGATATGCACATGCCTTTGAATGTGCTCGAGATTGAGGGACCTTCGTTAAGACTACAAAGTGTATAGTGCTCAATCTCACTACTGCAGGATAGAGCCTAGAAGTGATAGGCTTCTAGGACACCTGTTCAGACAAAGCAAACACCAGTGCCTACCCTCCTGCAGACCACAACTGTTGGATCATCCCCAGATGTTTTGCCTTCACTACTCCTATTTTTTCCTGAATTCTTTTTGTTGGCCTTAGGACTCCATGAACTTTACCACTGCTAACCAGTGCTAAAGTGCTTGCGCTCTCTCCCTAAAACCTGATAACATTGGCTTATACCCAATTCGTCCACTTAGTTTACTTCTAAGTCCCTAGTAAAGTGCACTACATGTGCCCAGGGCCTCTAATTGAAATGCTACCAGTGGGCCTTCAGCTCTGATTTTGCCACACACTTACACAGCCTTTTAAACATGTCTCAGGCCTGCCACTGCAAATCCTGTGAGTGCAATTTATACTGCCATTTCAACCTGACTAAGGAAACCCTTTGCCAGGGCCAAACCTTCCTTTTTACTTCATGTAAGTCGTCCCTAGGGTAGGCAATGGCTAGCCCAGAGGGCAGAGTACAATGTGTTCAAAAAGTTGGTGTTGGAAATGACCCTTTTGCAGGGTTATCCCCAAACGTTTTGCTTCTTCCTCCTATTTTTTCCTGACCTTTGTTTGTTGGCTATAGGACTCTAGGCACTTTACCACTGCAGATCAGTGCTAAAGTGCATATGCTCTCTGTGTAAATTGTTATTGTGATTGGCATATTTGTTTTACCAGTAGGTCCTTAGTAAAGTGCACTGAGTGTGCCAGGCTGGTAAATCAAATGCTACTAGAGGGCCTGCGGCACTGATTGTGCCACCCACATGAGGAGCCCTGAAAAGATGTCTCAGGCCTGCCACCGCGGTGCCTGTGTGCAGTTTGTTAACTGCCACGTCGACTTGGCAAGTGCACCCACTTGCCAGGCCCTAATCTTCCATTTTCTTACATATAGGGCACCCCTTTGGTAGGACAAAGGTACCCCCTGGGGAGGGTGCAGTGTATGTGAAAGGTAGGACATGTACTGGTGTGTGTAACATGTCCTTATTGTGAAATACTGCAAATTTCGTTTTTCACTATTGAAAGGCTGTCTTGCCCCACAGGACCGAATGAGGAATGCTTTGTAACATTTTACAAGCATATCTTTCCATAGGGATAAGATATAAAAATGGATTTTGGTATCCCTGAACTCAGGATTTAATAACACATCTTTTAGTAAAGATGGTTTTCAAATTGTGTGTTTGAAAATACCACTTTTAGAAAGTGGCTATTTTTTAGTTCAACCATCCTGTGTGCCTCTACATGTTTGTGGATTGCCTGTCTGGCTTTAGAGTGACAGGGGATGGGGAGGTGCAGTGGCTCCAGGAGTCTGGATGAGTCAGCACTAGGCTGATTAGGCCTGATCTGCATTTGGAGTGGTGGGAGGAGTAGCACCTGTACATGAAAAGGGCTGTGCTTGCCTTCCACAATGCTGGCTCCGCCCCCAGTGGTGTGTCTGGAGCCAAGGCTCACACTGACAATGGATGTTGTTGTGCACTTGCAGAGTGCCCCCAGAACTGGTTTGAACCGGGCTCAGAGCCCCTTGCCCAAAGAGAACAAAGGCATTTTGGGGTATAAGTATCAGACCTAAAACCCCTGAACTTTAGATCATTCCTGGAATTCAAGAGGAACCTTTGCCAAGGAGAAGAGCTGGAGAGACTGAGGAGAAGTACTGCCCTTGCTGTGTGTCTGGGGTTGGCCTGAAGTGGCTGTTTCTGCCAAGGAAATGAGAAGGACTTTGCTGTGTGCTGTGCCCCTGCGTAAAGGAGATCTCCAAGGGCTTGAAGTGTGCTGGTCTCCTGTTCTGAAGTCTCAGGGACACAAAGACTTCACCCCCAGCTCCCCTGATCTCTGCTGCTGTGATTCCGACCTGCCAAGAGGTGCCTGTGCCAGTTTTGGGCCTCTGGAGCTTGTTGCTGCTGTTAGGGAGCTGGAAGAAAGAAGAAACTCAAAGAACTACAGAAATCGACGCATCGAGGCATCGTGGCTGAAGAGGACAGATGCAGCGCTGCTCGACGCCGCTGCATCGATCGCCGCCGTATCCCGGATTTCCACGCATCGTGCCTGTGCGGCAAGTTCGTCCGACGCATCACCTGCGGACCGGAACCGTCACGAAGAATCGACGGATCGCTCCCCATATAGACCGGATTCGACGCAACCTTTCATCTGCGTGAAGGTCTCAGGAGTATCGCATCTCTTTGTTTTCCGACTCTGCGGCTGTTTGGCTTTTGGAACTTTCACGCATCTACAGGTGCTTTGGTGAAAAGTCACGCATCCATAGTTTTCTATGGTACAAGTTCTTGAAACCTTTTGAAAGTCATATTTTTAACAGTGTATGTTGGATTTTGGTCTTGTTTAGTTTAGATAAAGATACTTCATTTTTCTAAACCCGTGTGGTGTCCTTTTGTGGTGTTTTCACTGTATTACTGTGAGTGCTGGTACAAATACTTTACACATTGCCTTTGGGATAAGCCTGTCTGCTCGTGCCAAGCTACCAAGGGGTTGAGCAGGGGTTATCTAAAGTGTGCATCCCCCTTAACCTGACTAGAAGCAAGGGTCCCTGTTTGGACAAAGGTACCTACCTCTCCCAACTAAAGACCCCCATTTCTAACAGTCAGAATGTATTTTTAGGTTTTACATGTCCTGTTAGTAAAATACTCTGAAATTCATTCATTTTTCACTACTGCAAGGCCGATCTTCCCCATAGGATAACTTTGGAGTTGCTTTATTGCATTTTATAAGTGAGATTTCCAAATCGAAAGAGATAACTGGTTCATGCTTGGTGTCTCTGGAGTCCTAATTTAAAATTGCACTTATGGTGAAGTTGTATTTTAAATTACTATTCTGTAAATGGCACTTTTATTAAGTTGGCATTTTCTTCCCTTCGCTATTTGGTGCCTGTCTCTGGTCACATGACCGGGTGTAGTTGGCAGTTGGGCTTTGTTTATTCCTCCTAGACAGCCACGCACAATGGGAGCTTAGGGTGTGACTGAATGGGCCATAACTGGCAGGATGGGAGGGAGGAGATGGGCCCAGCCTCACACCTGAATAGGCTGTGTCCCATCTCCACACAACCCTGCTTAATCCCCTGCATTGTCACTCCAGCCAGCTTGGAGCTAGGGCAGGGGAGGCAGGGAATTCCATGCCCTTCAAAGACACAGTCTAGAAGCTTCTCCAACCTTCCAGAACCAGGGCACTAATGTAGATATGGAGGAACTCAGACACCACCACTTCAGTAAACTACTGGACTTGTGGATACTCTGCCAGGAAGGACTACTGCGCTGCTGAAAAGAGTGACATTCTGCTGGACTGCTACTCTTAAGGAGCTGCTGCCTTGCTGTGCTGACCTGTTGCCTCTTGCCTGGGGAGGAAGAACTAGTCCCGCAACCAATCTTGAACCCAGGACTCAAAGAGCTGGTCTGCTGGCCTCCTGATCTGAGCCTCAGGGACATTACAGGCTCCACAACAGCTCATGGACCCATCTAAAGCGAGTTCTTGACCCCCCTAAGAGGTGATTCTCAGGTCCTGGTCCATTGGTGTGGCTTTTAGTTCTTAAATTCAAGCTTTTGGACTCTTCATGACTGCGCCGCTTGCACCAAAATTCAGCACGAGCTGTCGACAGCCCGTCTCTTTGCACTGTCAAAGCATTGATCGCCCATGTGGGGAAACATCCATCGCAACACAGTCATTACAACGACCTACCTTTACAACGCAACTGTTACAACGCAACTGCCTTTACATCACATACCATTACAATGCATGCCATTACAACGCATGCCATTACAACACATACCATTACAACGCATGCCATGACAACGCATTATAAGGTAAGTAATGGAGATTTTTTTAGTTTTAGGGTGGGTATGGGTTTTGGGGTACATGGGAATTGTAATTTTTACCCCTACACTATCCAACACTTTCCCTACTGTTGCACTCACTGGAGTGGGAATAGTAATTTTTACCCCTACACTATCCAACACTTACACTACTGTTGCACTCACTGGAGTGGGAGTAGTAATTTTTACCCCTACACTATCCAACACTTACCCTACTGTTGCCCTAAAAGTATTATGTGTTGTAATGGTATGCGTTGTAATGGTATGCGTTGTAATGGAATGCGTTGTAATGGTAGTTTTTAAAAATGCGATGTAATGGCATGCGTTGTAAAATCATGCGATGTAATGGTAGTTGTGATGTAAAGACTGCGTTGTAAAAGCATGCATTGTAATTGCATGCGTTGTAACGTCATATATTCCCATGTGGACCGCCAAGACGAAGCTCCAGCCTGCCTGTCCATGATTCCCGGCCTGCTCTTTGTGCCATGCTGACCACCGCCAGCAACGCTGTCCTTGCTCCTGGTGACCTTCTTTCACGTGAATAGGAGTCTTGGTACAAAGCTTGAGAAGGTCAAACTTCAGCTGGACTATTCTGGGACTGTATATGACCCGCACTCCATTGCACTCAGCTAGAACTTTTGACTTTGACCTGGTTCAGTGCCACCAGATATCCCCAGTTGACACTTTATGTTTTTAGGCGTAATATTGCAGTTTATTCCTTAAAAATTCATAATTCTGGTTCTACTGATTGGATTTTTGCTGCTTTGATTATTAAATTAAGCTCCATTTTCCCAATCTGGTGTGGGATCTTTTTGTGTGGTGTTTTTACTGTTTTACTGTTTGAAGTATTGCACAAATACTTCACACATTGCCTATAAGTGAAGCCTGACTGCTCTGTGCCAAGCTACTAGGGGGTGAACACAAGTTAATTTGGAATTTGCTTGTGCCTTACCCTGACTAGGATTGTGGTTGCTGCTTGACCAGGGCTCACACCCCAGTCAACCAGTAACCCAATTTCTAACAACAACCAACATTGGCTGGGACAGAGAGAAGAGCAGCTGAATCCTAATCTAAAGACTATGCACAGCTTACACCACCTTGAGCAGTGAGGCTGTTGAACAGTGTCCAATTTCAGTCATAGACTGCGTAAACTATCCCCTAAGAAAAAAGGTACTGTGCCCTCAAAGGGCTGTGCGAAGGAACAACCAAATTTCGGGGACTGAAAAGGATAATACTTGGGCAGAAGGATGATCTGGGTTGCAGGAGCTTAGCTCTTCCCTGTGGAGAACTCCCCTAAGATTCCCTTTGGAGGGGTAGGGACCAATGAGCATCATCACATAAGACCTGTTCTTAGGGAACAGTTTAAACTGTTGCCTAACTGGAATATCACTTACAATGCCCTCTGATGATTATGTATAGTAATTCCACTGTGTTAGTAAGAAAACTAAAGTACTGGCTGACCACTGATTTATTATTTGTTATCAAATGTGTTATCGATTGCGGAGTCCCTCTGTAAGTCTTGGACTGCTCAACTTCTCTACCCTGAGGGTTAAGTGCTAAAGGGTTTAAGATTAAGCCCCAGGACACCAGTGGTAAAGGGTTGTGATTATCACAATCTGAACCCAGCAAACCTGGACTGTCTGACTTCTGAAAAAGGTCCCATGGTAGATTACAAATTGCGAATTGTTCTCAACATTTTTAATTTCGTGAATTTTTTCAGGGCTTTCAATATGTTACAATTCATAGTTGTTATACTAATATATTCAATATAATTTTACCAAGTTTGAATCTATACATTTTGAATACCATTAATATAATTCAAACTGCATGGGCCATATTCACAAAGTTAAGTCTGCACGTGTAGATCTCCTCCCTTGTAGGTACACCTAACTCTTATTCACTACTACAGCAACAAGAGACAACACACTTTTTTAGTTTTTATTTAAAATAGTTGTAATTCATTAATGAAATAGAACTAATTATAGTGCCAATTTCCCTCTCCCAACCTTACATTTTCATTTGTGTTGAATGTGCCACAATCTGGGATGCAAGTTAAATGTTATTTTATTTGTGAAATAATTTTTTACATAAACTCTCATTTAAAATATAGTGTACTAAATACTGCGGCGCAAAACCCCAACTGGGTGGGGATCATTGACGCATCTCGTGCTGCGACAAGGATTAAGGTACTTTTGCTCAGCGGGTCCTGTGTGGGTCCTGTATCCAGCCTGCGCTCAATCGTGGGCAGCCTGAACTCTTGACTTTGTCCCAGTCTAGTGCAACCAATTAACTCTTTTGAGCACTATTTATTCTAAGCGCTATACTTTGCATTTCATCTTTAAAAATTCATATCTTGACTTCTACTGGATGGATTTTCGGCGTTTTGGTCTTGTTTTAGTTATAAAATCATAATCTGTTTTTCTAACCTGGTGTGGAGTCTTTTTGTGATGTTTTCACTGTGTTACTGGTTTAAGTGTTGCACAAATACTTTACACATTGCCTCTTAAGTTAAGCCTGACTGCTCTGTGCCAAGCTACTGGAGGGTGAGTACAGGATAATTTAGGGTGTGTTTTGACTTGCCCTGACTAGGAGTGTGGTCCCTACTTGGACAGGGTGCATACCTCTGCCAACTGGAGACCCAATTTATAGCAGAAAGGCAAACGTCTCTGGTACAAGTCAAGGCATAATTTTTGATTATTTTTGTTCTGTGCAGCCTACCTAAACTATTGTACATCTAGACATTAGTGGAAGAATCTGTCCTGCCCCTTGATTCGCTACATACAGTGATTCCCCTGTGAACATGTCTTCCATTTTTCTCTTATCTAGGGACCAGTGAAGCTGAGGAGCCTCATGGCTCACAATTATTATTCTATTTTTCTTATTTCTTCAGGTAGCTGTTCAAAGTTGTTGCTACTCAGTTTTTGCAATTATTAACAGTTTTATTTAACTACTGGTAACTATGCACACTGCATTGCTACTCATAGTTTAAAACAATTTTCCAGTCACGGCAGAGAGCAGGTGCCACTCGACCTCTGTTGTGAATCCCCAGCCCACCAGATAGATTCCTGCGACCCACACAAAACCAGCCCAACAAGCCGAAAGTGGTTCCTGGCCAGACCACCTACCCTTGGTGCTTCCCGAGTTCCACTGCTCTGACTTAACCATCGAAGGATGCATCGTTATGCTTGCCATTTCCTATTCTAGGATGGCCCACACGCCCGAGGACATCCCGAAACATAAAAAGGTCAAAGGCAGGGCATGGTTAGTTGTTGAAAATGAAAAACTTTGCCTCCTTCACATAGACAGCATTTTTGAAATTTCACTTACAACACATGCAAAAAAATCTATATTTGTTCAACTACTTGTAGCTGTCCAGGTAGTTTAAAACCAAGCACAAGAATACAAATCTAAGTCTGCCTAACAGACCGATAAATGAGATTGGTTTAATACTGGAACTAGTACAAACATCCAATGTGGCTTTTGTTTGTTTTATCGACAGTGATTATATTTTTCGATTTGTCCAGAAGGCATGTCCTCTAATGAGTGGAAATCTCAATAAAAGGCACTATCTAAGCACGTGCTCTTCTGACTGAATAGTAGAGAGCACGAGTCATATTCATCACGGAGAAGATGCCAATTAAGAGAGCAAAATGCATTGTGGGTCTTCTGCACTCTCATTGTGAATCTGATATTTGCAGCACATCATTTCTTCAGGACCAACTTTTTTCCATTTCTAATTCTTTCAATTTGTCACCTTTCAACGGCACAAGAGAAAACAATTCACACACACTTCTCTTTTCAAACTAAAATAAATACAGACATGAAAAAATGAAATTGGAAGTTGATTTTTTACTATTGAAGTTGATAATATATAATTTATAGCATTACAGGTCCTTGACAGCATGTTTTAGTGTAGTTGGATAATTAGAGTGAAGTATAATGCTGTAAAATACGAGATTATTGGCCCAAACAAATATCTGTATTAAATCTGTGTCATTCTTCAACATTAAGAGTAAATGGAATCGTTTTAGTTCCTTGCGCAAATTAAAAGCACAGAGAGAGTGTTGCTCTACTATCGTTTATTGTTACAACATGCAGATAATATTATTCAGCAATTGTGCCTGCTGCATACTTCTGACAGCCCTGAAGGACCCAGACCATATACCTATGTACTACGCTACGCACAGACAGCGTTAATAGCTTACAGTCGGGTTCATCGTCACTGTTTTGGGAATGAGGTAATGAATCAATCAATCAGGGAATTGTAAGCGCGTTACTCACCCGTGAGGGTCTCAAGGTGCTGAGGGGGGGTTCGCAGATCTGTTTAGCCGAAGAGCCAGGTATTGAGGGTCTTCCTGAAGGTGTTCAGGGAGGGGCGCATCTGATGTCTGCCGGTAGCTCATTCCAGGTCTTGGCTGCAATGTGAGAGAAGGATCTTCCGCCTGCTCTGGCTCTGTGGATGCGCGGGGTTTCGGCCAGTGCGAGGTTGGGAGATCGGAGGTTTCTTTTGGGTACGTGGAAGTTGATTCTGTTGTTGAGGTATTTGGGTCCGTTGTTGTGTAGGCATTTGTAGGCGTGAGTGAGGACTTTGAAAGTGACTCTTTTCTCCACGGGGAGCTAGTGGAGACTTCGTAGGTGTTGGCTGATGTGTTTGTGTCGGGGGAAGCCGAGGACGAGTCTGGTGGCAGTGTTCTGTATTGTCTGGAGTTTGCGGAGTAGGGACTTGTTGATGCCGGCATAGAGTGCATTTCCATAGTCCAGTCTGCTGGTGATGAGTGCGTGGGTGACTGTCTTCCTTGACTCAGGGGGATCCACTTGAAGGTCTTGCGGAGGATGCGGAGGGTGTTGAAGCAGCTGGAGGTGACGGCGTTGACCTGTCGGTTCATGGTGAGTGATGAGTCGAGTACGATGCCGAGGTTCTTGGCGTGGTCTGAGGGGGTAGGTGGGCTTCCGAGGGCGGTCGGCCACCAGGTGCTGTCCCGTGCAGAAGGGTGGTACCGAGGATGAGGACTTCTGTCTTCTCAGCGTTGAGCTTCAGGCAGCTGTTGGTCATCCAGACTGCGACGTCTTGCATTCCTTTCTGGAAACTGAGTTTGGCAGTGGTGGGGTCTTTGGTGAGGGAGAGGACGAGCTGGGTGTCGTCGGCATAGGATACGATGTTGAGGCCGTGTTGTCGGACGATGGCTGCGAGGGGGCCATGTAGATGTTGAAGAGGGTGGGGCTTAGTGATGAACCCTGTGGGACTCCGCAGGTGATTTTGGTGGGGTCGGAGAGGAAGGGTGGGAGTCTGTTCCTTTGGCTTCTTCTGGTGAGGAATGATCGGATCCAGTCCAGGGCTGTTCCTTGAATGCCTGCGTCGTGTAGTCTGGCGACTAGTGTGCGGTGGGAAATGGTGTCGAAGGCCTCTGATAGGTCGAGTAGGATGAGGGCTGCGGAGTGGCCTTGATGCAGGAGGGTGCGGATGGCATCTGTGGCGGCGAGTAGGGCGGTCTCTGTGCTGTGGTTGCTTCGGAATCTGGATTGGGACGGGTCGAGGATGGCGTTCTCTTCAATGAATCGTGTCAGTTTCCTGTTGACTGTTTTCTCTGCAACTTTGGCTGTGAAGGGGAGGAGCGAGATGAGGCGATAGTTCTTGAGGTCGGTGGGGTCAGCTGTGGACTTCTTGAGCAGGGGTCTGACTTATGCGCGCTTCCAGTCGTCTGGAAAGGTGCTAGTTTTGAAGGTGGTGTTGATGGTGGATTGTAGTTCGGGTGCGATGGCGGCCGCAGCTCTGTGGTAGATGTGAGGGGGAGGGGTTGGTGGGGGCCCCAGAGTGGCTGCTTTTCATGGTCGAGGCGGTGTCTTTGGCCGTGATCGGTGTCCAGTTGGAGATGGTGGGCTGGCTAGTGTTTCTGGGGGCGGGTGGCCATCTGTGGCGCCTGGTGGATGGTCGATGAAGTTGTCGTAGAGGTTTTTGATCTTGAGGTGGAAATACTATTACCTCAGTACATATAATAATCATGTGTGCTGGTCGTAATTTTGTGACATGGATTGAGGCCCAGAGTGGGGTCTGTGGTCTGAAGGTGCACACTCCTTACCGACTGTGACTACTGTCAGCTCTTTGGGCTGTTGAGGACTGACAGTAATGGCAGTGGCACCGTTTTAGTGGGAAGGCGGGCTATTTTCCCTTGTTAGCCTCTCCTGCCTTTTTAAAACTGCCCACCAGTCCCCTGCAACTGGGACCATTTTGTATTTGCCACATCAAAGTTGTGCCTGAGATGGAGGGTTGAAGAAAGGCCCAACAGCAGTTTAGGGAATTTCTCCTGCCCTTTCCTGGATCATTGTTCACAGGAAGGGCCTAATTCCCACAGTTTCACAGGTAATGGTAGGGACAATATCCCGTTCTTTTATACCATTGTTTTGGGTGTGTAATGACAGGAGACACCTGGCTCCACCTTACCTTCCTGATGACACATTTTGACAAAGAACTTGGCTGTCTGAGAGGAATAAGCAAAAGGAGTAGAACTGCTCAGAACTGGTCTTACAGCTGACAGTTGAAATAGAGGACTACTGTTTACAACAAGATGGTACAATAGCTTCCAGTCAATGTGCAAATATTTCTCTACCAGATCCTATGGTCCCACAAAAGTGGCGATGAAACAACTCTTCCGTGCTCCAGGGTTAGTGTATCCACCACCAGCTCCCATTGCCAGATTTGGAACCAGAACCTGGGGAAGTTCAACAGTCTGCCAGAAAAAACTGCTTTGGAACCAGCTATCAAGGAAGGAGGTACCTGACTGCTGTGGAAAGACATTGGTGGTGCCTTTGCAGGAGGACAGCGAATAAGCAGGTGAGCTTGTGATCGGGGTGGGGGCGTCCTCTGTAGCTCAAGGAGGACCTGCACTATTCATTATGATGTGTGAGGTCTAGGTGATCCGTGTGCCACTATGATATGCACATGCCTTTGAATGTGCTCGAGATTGAGGGACCTTCGTTAAGACTACAAAGTGTATAGTGCTCAATCTCACTACTGCAGGATAGAGCCTAGAAGTGATAGGCTTCTAGGACACCTGTTCAGACAAAGCAAACACCAGTGCCTACCCTCCTGCAGACCACAACTGTTGGATCATCCCCAGATGTTTTGCCTTCACTACTCCTATTTTTTCCTGAATTCTTTTTGTTGGCCTTAGGACTCCATGAACTTTACCACTGCTAACCAGTGCTAAAGTGCTTGCGCTCTCTCCCTAAAACCTGATAACATTGGCTTATACCCAATTCGTCCACTTAGTTTACTTCTAAGTCCCTAGTAAAGTGCACTACATGTGCCCAGGGCCTCTAATTGAAATGCTACCAGTGGGCCTTCAGCTCTGATTTTGCCACACACTTACACAGCCTTTTAAACATGTCTCAGGCCTGCCACTGCAAATCCTGTGAGTGCAATTTATACTGCCATTTCAACCTGACTAAGGAAACCCTTTGCCAGGGCCAAACCTTCCTTTTTACTTCATGTAAGTCGTCCCTAGGGTAGGCAATGGCTAGCCCAGAGGGCAGAGTACAATGTGTTCAAAAAGTTGGTGTTGGAAATGACCCTTTTTGCAGGGTTATCCCCAAACGTTTTGCTTCTTCCTCCTATTTTTTCCTGACCTTTGTTTGTTGGCTATAGGACTCTAGGCACTTTACCACTGCAGATCAGTGCTAAAGTGCATATGCTCTCTGTGTAAATTGTTATTGTGATTGGCATATTTGTTTTACCAGTAGGTCCTTAGTAAAGTGCACTGAGTGTGCCAGGCTGGTAAATCAAATGCTACTAGAGGGCCTGCGGCACTGATTGTGCCACCCACATGAGGAGCCCTGAAAAGATGTCTCAGGCCTGCCACCGCGGTGCCTGTGTGCAGTTTGTTAACTGCCACGTCGACTTGGCAAGTGCACCCACTTGCCAGGCCCTAATCTTCCATTTTCTTACATATAGGGCACCCCTTTGGTAGGACAAAGGTACCCCCTGGGGAGGGTGCAGTGTATGTGAAAGGTAGGACATGTACTGGTGTGTGTAACATGTCCTTATTGTGAAATACTGCAAATTTCGTTTTTCACTATTGAAAGGCTGTCTTGCCCCACAGGACCGAATGAGGAATGCTTTGTAACATTTTACAAGCATATCTTTCCATAGGGATAAGATATAAAAATGGATTTTGGTATCCCTGAACTCAGGATTTAATAACACATCTTTTAGTAAAGATGGTTTTCAAATTGTGTGTTTGAAAATACCACTTTTAGAAAGTGGCTATTTTTAGTTCAACCATCCTGTGTGCCTCTACATGTTTGTGGATTGCCTGTCTGGCTTTAGAGTGACAGGGGATGGGGAGGTGCAGTGGCTCCAGGAGTCTGGATGAGTCAGCACTAGGCTGATTAGGCCTGATCTGCATTTGGAGTGGTGGGAGGAGTAGCACCTGTACATGAAAAGGGCTGTGCTTGCCTTCCACAATGCTGGCTCCGCCCCCAGTGGTGTGTCTGGAGCCAAGGCTCACACTGACAATGGATGTTGTTGTGCACTTGCAGAGTGCCCCCAGAACTGGTTTGAACCGGGCTCAGAGCCCCTTGCCCAAAGAGAACAAAGGCATTTTGGGGTATAAGTATCAGACCTAAAACCCCTGAACTTTAGATCATTCCTGGAATTCAAGAGGAACCTTTGCCAAGGAGAAGAGCTGGAGAGACTGAGGAGAAGTACTGCCCTTGCTGTGTGTCTGGGGTTGGCCTGAAGTGGCTGTTTCTGCCAAGGAAATGAGAAGGACTTTGCTGTGTGCTGTGCCCCTGCGTAAAGGAGATCTCCAAGGGCTTGAAGTGTGCTGGTCTCCTGTTCTGAAGTCTCAGGGACACAAAGACTTCACCCCCAGCTCCCCTGATCTCTGCTGCTGTGATTCCGACCTGCCAAGAGGTGCCTGTGCCAGTTTTGGGCCTCTGGAGCTTGTTGCTGCTGTTAGGGAGCTGGAAGAAAGAAGAAACTCAAAGAACTACAGAAATCGACGCATCGAGGCATCGTGGCTGAAGAGGACAGATGCAGCGCTGCTCGACGCCGCTGCATCGATCGCCGCCGTATCCCGGATTTCCACGCATCGTGCCTGTGCGGCAAGTTCGTCCGACGCATCACCTGCGGACCGGAACCGTCACGAAGAATCGACGGATCGCTCCCCATATAGACCGGATTCGACGCAACCTTTCATCTGCGTGAAGGTCTCAGGAGTATCGCATCTCTTTGTTTTCCGACTCTGCGGCTGTTTGGCTTTTGGAACTTTCACGCATCTACAGGTGCTTTGGTGAAAAGTCACGCATCCATAGTTTTCTATGGTACAAGTTCTTGAAACCTTTTGAAAGTCATATTTTTAACAGTGTATGTTGGATTTTGGTCTTGTTTAGTTTAGATAAAGATACTTCATTTTTCTAAACCCGTTTGGTGTCCTTTTGTGGTGTTTTCACTGTATTACTGTGAGTGCTGGTATAAATACTTTACACATTGCCTTTGGGATAAGCCTGTCTGCTCGTGCCAAGCTACCAAGGGGTTGAGCAGGGGTTATCTAAAGTGTGCATCCCCCTTAACCTGACTAGAAGCAAGGGTCCCTGTTTGGACAAAGGTACCTACCTCTCCCAACTAAAGACCCCCATTTCTAACAGTCAGAATGTATTTTTAGGTTTTACATGTCCTGTTAGTAAAATACTCTGAAATTCATTCATTTTTCACTACTGCAAGGCCGATCTTCCCCATAGGATAACTTTGGAGTTGCTTTATTGCATTTTATAAGTGAGATTTCCAAATCGAAAGAGATAACTGGTTCATGCTTGGTGTCTCTGGAGTCCTAATTTAAAATTGCACTTATGGTGAAGTTGTATTTTAAATTACTATTCTGTAAATGGCACTTTTATTAAGTTGGCATTTTCTTCCCTTCGCTATTTGGTGCCTGTCTCTGGTCACATGACCGGGTGTAGTTGGCAGTTGGGCTTTGTTTATTCCTCCTAGACAGCCACGCACAATGGGAGCTTAGGGTGTGACTGAATGGGCCATAACTGGCAGGATGGGAGGGAGGAGATGGGCCCAGCCTCACACCTGAATAGGCTGTGTCCCATCTCCACACAACCCTGCTTAATCCCCTGCATTGTCACTCCAGCCAGCTTGGAGCTAGGGCAGGGGAGGCAGGGAATTCCATGCCCTTCAAAGACACAGTCTAGAAGCTTCTCCAACCTTCCAGAACCAGGGCACTAATGTAGATATGGAGGAACTCAGACACCACCACTTCAGTAAACTACTGGACTTGTGGATACTCTGCCAGGAAGGACTACTGCGCTGCTGAAAAGAGTGACATTCTGCTGGACTGCTACTCTTAAGGAGCTGCTGCCTTGCTGTGCTGACCTGTTGCCTCTTGCCTGGGGAGGAAGAACTAGTCCCGCAACCAATCTTGAACCCAGGACTCAAAGAGCTGGTCTGCTGGCCTCCTGATCTGAGCCTCAGGGACATTACAGGCTCCACAACAGCTCATGGACCCATCTAAAGCGAGTTCTTGACCCCCCCCCTAAGAGGTGATTCTCAGGTCCTGGTCCATTGGTGTGGCTTTTTAGTTCTTAAATTCAAGCTTTTGGACTCTTCATGACTGCGCCGCTTGCACCAAAATTCAGCACGAGCTGTCGACAGCCCGTCTCTTTGCACTGTCAAAGCATTGATCGCCCATGTGGGGGAAACATCCATCGCAACACAGTCATTACAACGACCTACCTTTACAACGCAACTGTTACAACGCAACTGCCTTTACATCACATACCATTACAATGCATGCCATTACAACGCATGCCATTACAACACATACCATTACAACGCATGCCATGACAACGCATTATAAGGTAAGTAATGGAGATTTTTTTAGTTTTAGGGTGGGTATGGGTTTTGGGGTACATGGGAATTGTAATTTTTACCCCTACACTATCCAACACTTTCCCTACTGTTGCACTCACTGGAGTGGGAATAGTAATTTTACCCCTACACTATCCAACACTTACACTACTGTTGCACTCACTGGAGTGGGAGTAGTAATTTTTACCCCTACACTATCCAACACTTACCCTACTGTTGCCCTAAAAGTATTATGTGTTGTAATGGTATGCGTTGTAATGGTATGCGTTGTAATGGAATGCGTTGTAATGGTAGTTTTTAAAAATGCGATGTAATGGCATGCGTTGTAAAATCATGCGATGTAATGGTAGTTGTGATGTAAAGACTGCGTTGTAAAAGCATGCATTGTAATTGCATGCGTTGTAACGTCATATATTCCCATGTGGACCGCCAAGACGAAGCTCCAGCCTGCCTGTCCATGATTCCCGGCCTGCTCTTTGTGCCATGCTGACCACCGCCAGCAACGCTGTCCTTGCTCCTGGTGACCTTCTTTCACGTGAATAGGAGTCTTGGTACAAAGCTTGAGAAGGTCAAACTTCAGCTGGACTATTCTGGGACTGTATATGACCCGCACTCCATTGCACTCAGCTAGAACTTTTGACTTTGACCTGGTTCAGTGCCACCAGATATCCCCAGTTGACACTTTATGTTTTTAGGCGTAATATTGCAGTTTATTCCTTAAAAATTCATAATTCTGGTTCTACTGATTGGATTTTTGCTGCTTTGATTATTAAATTAAGCTCCATTTTCCCAATCTGGTGTGGGATCTTTTTGTGTGGTGTTTTTACTGTTTTACTGTTTGAAGTATTGCACAAATACTTCACACATTGCCTATAAGTGAAGCCTGACTGCTCTGTGCCAAGCTACTAGGGGTGAACACAAGTTAATTTGGAATTTGCTTGTGCCTTACCCTGACTAGGATTGTGGTTGCTGCTTGACCAGGGCTCACACCCCAGTCAACCAGTAACCCAATTTCTAACAACAACCAACATTGGCTGGGACAGAGAGAAGAGCAGCTGAATCCTAATCTAAAGACTATGCACAGCTTACACCACCTTGAGCAGTGAGGCTGTTGAACAGTGTCCAATTTCAGTCATAGACTGCGTAAACTATCCCCTAAGAAAAAAGGTACTGTGCCCTCAAAGGGCTGTGCGAAGGAACAACCAAATTTCGGGGACTGAAAAGGATAATACTTGGGCAGAAGGATGATCTGGGTTGCAGGAGCTTAGCTCTTCCCTGTGGAGAACTCCCCTAAGATTCCCTTTGGAGGGGTAGGGACCAATGAGCATCATCACATAAGACCTGTTCTTAGGGAACAGTTTAAACTGTTGCCTAACTGGAATATCACTTACAATGCCCTCTGATGATTATGTATAGTAATTCCACTGTGTTAGTAAGAAAACTAAAGTACTGGCTGACCACTGATTTATTATTTGTTATCAAATGTGTTATCGATTATGGAGTCCCTCTGTAAGTCTTGGACTGCTCAACTTCTCTACCCTGAGGGTTAAGTGCTAAAGGGTTTAAGATTAAGCCCCAGGACACCAGTGGTAAAGGGTTGTGATTATCACAATCTGAACCCAGCAAACCTGGACTGTCTGACTTCTGAAAAAGGTCCCATGGTAGATTACAAATTGCGAATTGTTCTCAACATTTTTAATTTCGTGAATTTTTTCAGGGCTTTCAATATGTTACAATTCATAGTTGTTATACTAATATATTCAATATAATTTTACCAAGTTTGAATCTATACATTTTGAATACCATTAATATAATTCAAACTGCATGGGCCATATTCACAAAGTTAAGTCTGCACGTGTAGATCTCCTCCCTTGTAGGTACACCTAACTCTTATTCACTACTACAGCAACAAGAGACAACACACTTTTTTAGTTTTTATTTAAAATAGTTGTAATTCATTAATGAAATAGAACTAATTATAGTGCCAATTTCCCTCTCCCAACCTTACATTTTCATTTGTGTTGAATGTGCCACAATCTGGGATGCAAGTTAAATGTTATTTTATTTGTGAAATAATTTTTACATAAACTCTCATTTAAAATATAGTGTACTAAATACTGCGGCGCAAAACCCCAACTGGGTGGGGATCATTGACGCATCTCGTGCTGCGACAAGGATTAAGGTACTTTTGCTCAGCGGGTCCTGTGTGGGTCCTGTATCCAGCCTGCGCTCAATCGTGGGCAGCCTGAACTCTTGACTTTGTCCCAGTCTAGTGCAACCAATTAACTCTTTTGAGCACTATTTATTCTAAGCGCTATACTTTGCATTTCATCTTTAAAAATTCATATCTTGACTTCTACTGGATGGATTTTCGGCGTTTTGGTCTTGTTTTAGTTATAAAATCATAATCTGTTTTTCTAACCTGGTGTGGAGTCTTTTTGTGATGTTTTCACTGTGTTACTGGTTTAAGTGTTGCACAAATACTTTACACATTGCCTCTTAAGTTAAGCCTGACTGCTCTGTGCCAAGCTACTGGAGGGTGAGTACAGGATAATTTAGGGTGTGTTTTGACTTGCCCTGACTAGGAGTGTGGTCCCTACTTGGACAGGGTGCATACCTCTGCCAACTGGAGACCCAATTTATAGCAGAAAGGCAAACGTCTCTGGTACAAGTCAAGGCATAATTTTTGATTATTTTTGTTCTGTGCAGCCTACCTAAACTATTGTACATCTAGACATTAGTGGAAGAATCTGTCCTGCCCCCTTGATTCGCTACATACAGTGATTCCCCTGTGAACATGTCTTCCATTTTTCTCTTATCTAGGGACCAGTGAAGCTGAGGAGCCTCATGGCTCACAATTATTATTCTATTTTTCTTATTTCTTCAGGTAGCTGTTCAAAGTTGTTGCTACTCAGTTTTTGCAATTATTAACAGTTTTATTTAACTACTGGTAACTATGCACACTGCATTGCTACTCATAGTTTAAAACAATTTTCCAGTCACGGCAGAGAGCAGGTGCCACTCGACCTCTGTTGTGAGTCCCCAGCCCACCAGATAGATTCCTGCGACCCACACAAAACCAGCCCAACAAGCCGAAAGTGGTTCCTGGCCAGACCACCTACCCTTGGTGCTTCCCGAGTTCCACTGCTCTGACTTAACCATCGAAGGATGCATCGTTATGCTTGCCATTTCCTATTCTAGGATGGCCCACACGCCCGAGGACATCCCGAAACATAAAAAGGTCAAAGGCAGGGCATGGTTAGTTGTTGAAAATGAAAAACTTTGCCTCCTTCACATAGACAGCATTTTTGAAATTTCACTTACAACACATGCAAAAAAATCTATATTTGTTCAACTACTTGTAGCTGTCCAGGTAGTTTAAAACCAAGCACAAGAATACAAATCTAAGTCTGCCTAACAGACCGATAAATGAGATTGGTTTAATACTGGAACTAGTACAAACATCCAATGTGGCTTTTGTTTGTTTTATCGACAGTGATTATATTTTTCGATTTGTCCAGAAGGCATGTCCTCTAATGAGTGGAAATCTCAATAAAAAGGCACTATCTAAGCACGTGCTCTTCTGACTGAATAGTAGAGAGCACGAGTCATATTCATCACGGAGAAGATGCCAATTAAGAGAGCAAAATGCATTGTGGGTCTTCTGCACTCTCATTGTGAATCTGATATTTGCAGCACATCATTTCTTCAGGACCAACTTTTTTCCATTTCTAATTCTTTCAATTTGTCACCTTTCAACGGCACAAGAGAAAACAATTCACACACACTTCTCTTTTCAAACTAAAATAAATACAGACATGAAAAAATGAAATTGGAAGTTGATTTTTTACTATTGAAGTTGATAATATATAATTTATAGCATTACAGGTCCTTGACAGCATGTTTTAGTGTAGTTGGATAATTAGAGTGAAGTATAATGCTGTAAAATACGAGATTATTGGCCCAAACAAATATCTGTATTAAATCTGTGTCATTCTTCAACATTAAGAGTAAATGGAATCGTTTTAGTTCCTTGCGCAAATTAAAAGCACAGAGAGAGTGTTGCTCTACTATCGTTTATTGTTACAACATGCAGATAATATTGTTCAGCAATTGTGCCTGCTGCATACTTCTGACAGCCCTGAAGGACCCAGACCATATACCTATGTACTACGCTACGCACAGACAGCGTTAATAGCTTACAGTCGGGTTCATCGTCACTGTTTTGGGAATGAGGTAATGAATCAATCAATCAGGGAATTGTAAGCGCGTTACTCACCCGTGAGGGTCTCAAGGTGCTGAGGGGGGGTTCGCAGATCTGTTTAGCCGAAGAGCCAGGTATTGAGGGTCTTCCTGAAGGTGTTCAGGGAGGGGCGCATCTGATGTCTGCCGGTAGCTCATTCCAGGTCTTGGCTGCAATGTGAGAGAAGGATCTTCCGCCTGCTCTGGCTCTGTGGATGCGCGGGGTTTCGGCCAGTGCGAGGTTGGGAGATCGGAGGTTTCTTTTGGGTACGTGGAAGTTGATTCTGTTGTTGAGGTATTTGGGTCCGTTGTTGTGTAGGCATTTGTAGGCGTGAGTGAGGACTTTGAAAGTGACTCTTTTCTCCACGGGGAGCTAGTGGAGACTTCGTAGGTGTTGGCTGATGTGTTTGTGTCGGGGGAAGCCGAGGACGAGTCTGGTGGCAGTGTTCTGTATTGTCTGGAGTTTGCGGAGTAGGGACTTGTTGATGCCGGCATAGAGTGCATTTCCATAGTCCAGTCTGCTGGTGATGAGTGCGTGGGTGACTGTCTTCCTTGACTCAGGGGGGATCCACTTGAAGGTCTTGCGGAGGATGCGGAGGGTGTTGAAGCAGCTGGAGGTGACGGCATTGACCTGTCGGTTCATGGTGAGTGATGAGTCGAGTACGATGCCGAGGTTCTTGGCGTGGTCTGAGGGGGTAGGTGGGCTTCCGAGGGCGGTCGGCCACCAGGTGCTGTCCCGTGCAGAAGGGGTGGTACCGAGGATGAGGACTTCTGTCTTCTCAGCGTTGAGCTTCAGGCAGCTGTTGGTCATCCAGACTGCGACGTCTTGCATTCCTTTCTGGAAACTGAGTTTGGCAGTGGTGGGGTCTTTGGTGAGGGAGAGGACGAGCTGGGTGTCGTCGGCATAGGATACGATGTTGAGGCCGTGTTGTCGGACGATGGCTGCGAGGGGGCCATGTAGATGTTGAAGAGGGTGGGGCTTAGTGATGAACCCTGTGGGACTCCGCAGGTGATTTTGGTGGGGTCGGAGAGGAAGGGTGGGAGTCTGTTCCTTTGGCTTCTTCTGGTGAGGAATGATCGGATCCAGTCCAGGGCTGTTCCTTGAATGCCTGCGTCGTGTAGTCTGGCGACTAGTGTGCGGTGGGAAATGGTGTCGAAGGCCTCTGATAGGTCGAGTAGGATGAGGGCTGCGGAGTGGCCTTGATGCAGGAGGGTGCGGATGGCATCTGTGGCGGCGAGTAGGGCGGTCTCTGTGCTGTGGTTGCTTCGGAATCTGGATTGGGACGGGTCGAGGATGGCGTTCTCTTCAATGAATCGTGTCAGTTTCCTGTTGACTGTTTTCTCTGCAACTTTGGCTGTGAAGGGGAGGAGCGAGATGAGGCGATAGTTCTTGAGGTCGGTGGGGTCAGCTGTGGACTTCTTGAGCAGGGGTCTGACTTCTGCGCGCTTCCAGTCGTCTGGAAAGGTGCTAGTTTTGAAGGTGGTGTTGATGGTGGATTGTAGTTCGGGTGCGATGGCGGCCGCAGCTCTGTGGTAGATGTGAGGGGGGGAGGGGTTGGTGGGGGCCCCAGAGTGGCTGCTTTTCATGGTCGAGGCGGTGTCTTTGGCCGTGATCTGTGTCCAGTTGGAGATGGTGGGCTGGCTAGTGTTTCTGGGGGGCGGGTGGCCATCTGTGGCGCCTGGTGGATGGTCGATGAAGTTGTTGTAGAGGTTTTTGATCTTGAGGTGGAAATAGGTTCCAAGCTTGTCGCAGAGGTCTTGGGATGGGGTGATGTCTGTGGCTTCACTGCGTGGGTTGGTGAATTCCTGAATGACACTGAAAAGTTCCTTGGAGTTGGCCAGGATTTTGTTGTGGATGAAGTACCTCTTGGTGGCTCTGATCTGGTTGTGGTAGTCCATCATGGCATCCTTGTAGGTGGTGTGGTTTTCGGTTGTCTTGGTGTTTCTCCAGTTCTTCACCAGGCGTCTGCAGGTGCGTCTGGCTTCTTGGAGAGCGGTGGTGAACCAGGCGACTTTCCTGAGGCGTTGTCTATCGAGGTTACGTAGCGGGCGAGCTCGTCTGCGCAGTTGGAGATCCAGGTGTGGAGTTCTCTGGCTGCGCCGTTTGCGTGATGTTAAAGATGCTGTGCCAGAGGGCTTTGCCTTCTTCCTTCTCTTAAAAAAGTGTCTGTTGTCCAGGTCCTTTTTATTGTGTAGCAATATATCTCACAAAGATAGCGATTAATAAAATATAAGGTGCTGGTAAAATTGAGGGCCCATTCTAATGGGCCTCAGAGTCATTACGAGTTTCGCGGTGCCCGGCTCCCGCACCACCAAACCCGTGGTTGAACCACCCACCAGATTAGGAGTTTTCTCCTGTCTGGAGAGCGGCTCTTTGGCGTGCCCATAGCGGTGCCTATTGGAACGTCAAAATCAGTACCTGCACAGCATGGACTGCTGTGCAGGTACTGGGTTGCATGCATGCAGGGAGGCACAACATGTGCCCCCCTGCATGCACCCCATGGCCCTGAAGCCATGAAAACTGTGGCAGAGAGGAAACTTGTAATATGCTTTGGGGGACCGTGGCGGTCCCACCAAGCCTATAGAGGCCTCAAGACTGCTGCGCCACCACCAGGGATCTCTGATCCCTGGCGGTTGTGGTGGTCTCAGGGTGGCCCGACTGCCCTGGTCGCAATAGGGCAGTCGAAAGACCGCCATTGCCGTGCCCCCAGGAGTCTGGTCATCCATGGACTGCCAGACTTGAAATGAGGCCCTCAGGCTAGGACTCTATTTCCACTACAAGATTCAATTTAGGGTCCAATCCAGAGAGGAAAGCAGGGATCATTTACAGTATTCAAAATCAGTTTGTGATTTAATGAACTGGCCCCCAAGTCTTAATTCTTTGCCTTTGAGAAAAAAAACCTCCAGATGAGCTGATTAGTTTTACAGTGCTTGACGTCTGTACCTCCAGTATTTATATAGTGTGAACACTCTGCCTGAATGTTGATTTCTTTTTACATTGGTGTTCATAGTAACAATTCAACTACCACCCACTACAATATGGGGATGACTACATAATGAGTATGTGTAAAGCACATGTTCACCCCTGTCTTGGTGCTGCATAACAGATGTTTATTTTTACTCGACTCAATGGAACTGATTATATCAACCTCGTAAGGATGAAAGTACGATGTATCCACAGGGATTCAAACCTGTGTCTATGGAGTCAAACACATTACACTTCAAATCATATCAAACTGCCTAGTTGACTCAAATTAAAGTTAGTAGGTAGCTGTAGTAGTCATGGGCATTTTTCATCTGCATGAAGCATTTCCCGATTGTCCACATGAAGTGAGGAATCTAGCAAAGCCTCCAATCTTCCTGTAGAGCCTTGATTAGTGAATGTGTCCCAAAACATGCTCATGTGGTTCTCATCAGCCGATTCTCCCACAAGGGGAAGGTGCCTACTCTTGAAGAATCCCACGGAGGGCTTGGGCGTCCACACAAGTTGCTGGGGAGTTGCAAATCATTGGCAAAACTGCAGTGAAGGAAATGTCACATGTGAAACAATTTTAAATATATGAGAGGGACTGAAACTGCTATAATGAACTTCAGTTTATCTCCCTGGATTAGAATGACAAGGTATTTCTTAGCCTTGACTCCTCCCTGACCTGCGATATAGCATATGAAGGTATGTTTAAAAGGGCAGAGAGTGGAAGAGAATCTTAGGAAATACCTTGGTTTACATCCTGTCATATATCCTCAAACACCAGTAAGTAATTAGTATCTGGCCATTAAATTCTCCAGCATGTATCACACGGTGCACAGCCAAGCAACTTCCAGTAACTAATGCTAAACAATACATAAACACATCGTTTGACTCAGATAATTGAAAAATACAAAACTGCAGTAGTCGAGTACGGAGAATGACAAACAGACACCTCTAGACCCAAAAAGCTAAGTCAACATCATAAACTATCAAAGTTCCAGCTATCATGAGAGGGCTGAGAGTTTGCTTAGCTTCAATAGTGTGATAAGTGTGAATAGTGTGATAAGTTTGATAATAATGGAGATCGTGATGGTGAGGATCGCCCCATTCCAACATTCTTCTGTCGGGGCAATGACCGAATAAATCTTTATAAGAGTCTGGCCCCTTCACAACTGCTTGCAAACCACAGTGCGAAATGTCCACATCCAACTATAAATGTCCTCTCACTATTCTAACTACTAATCCAACAACCTCAGTGCTGACGCCCTTTTCAACACCATAAGTAAACGTTATATTTTGGAGCCTTATTGCACGCCTCACTCAAGGAACATGGGATGTGTACCATGATGCACCCATCAACATGAGGTATTAGTCTAGAGTAAGAAAGCATTCTGATAAGACCACAAGGCAACAAGAATAACACTAAGGGGAGACCATATAAACCCATTAACTGATGGGCACCACCCGCACCTAGGGGGCGTGGTGCCTTTAGTGGCATCTAGGGCAGGAGCCCAAGTTAGGGTCTCTTCCGGGTCAACAAGTAAGAAGGGGCGTAGCCGGGATTCCTATAGCGCGTCACCAAGGGGGCGCGGGAGACCCCGGACTGCCGGGGGATTTAAAAGCCAAGGACAGGAAGGGGAAGCCCTCTTTGTCCTTACACCACGGGTGAAACAAGCGGATCGGAGCGTCGCGAAGTTACCCATCCCTAAGAATAGAGTTTGGAATGGCGGGGTCCTGGGCAAGAGGAATGGCAGGGACTCCGTTTGTCGGCGGCTGCTTGGTCCCAGAACAGGGCGTGCAGTCAATTGGGGGCTCCGGGCTGGCGGGAGAGGGGGCTGACCTGAGGAGGGGCGATTCGCACGTCGTATGCCAACTATTATAATGCGCACAAAAAGGCAGACCATTCGAGTTACAAAAATGTATGCATGCCTCTGTGCACCTGTTTGCAGAAAATGAGTAGCTGTACAAGTGGAGCACGCAGCAGATAATCATTCAATAGCAAATGACTGTACAAATGTGGCCCACCCAACCCTTAGATAGGCTACAAGCTCTCATGAGGATGCATGCAGTCACTGAAAGCGCTGGCCCTCATGTCGCACATTGTGAACATCTTCAGACCCTGTTATTATGACCTTGGCCGAGCTGACAGAGCCTGGGCATGTGAATACCTGGCCTCCCTCTGTAAAAGGACCACTGCTTTGCCATGTAGAATGCCATGTAGAACGTACACACCCCAATGGGGAGCTCTCAAGCGGGTCCCTGGTACACAATATACTCTATAACAAACCGTGCCCCCGGGGCCATATTAAATTCTAGAATGATATGATATTCAGCACTCTTTCTGTATACCCCGCCCCCACCCCTGAGCTGTATGCCTCTTTGCCTGCTTCTGAAGAGCACGTGCAAGCACAAAGAGAACTCCTATATTTTCAATAATCTTCCTACTTTTAAATGCACACCTTCTCCGAATAGTACACATGAAATCAGTAATACATTAGGGCCTTGCTGTGATAACAGGGCCTATCAAATACATACATTAGTAGGAATAACTGCATGGCTACAAAGGGATAAAGCTCCTTATTTCTAATTCCTGGTCAACTTCTTTTTTTTTGAGATACTGAAGAAATACTGTGGAGTCTATTTTTTTATTTTTGTTTTAGCAAAACCAAACATTTAACTTCTAAAAAACACAATAAACAAAAAATGCATTTTGACTTGAACTTTGAAAGTACTATTATATTTCACTATCCTGAAGCAATTCATCATTGGAACATTTCAAGTGGAGTTACTGTTTCCACTCTGTCCAGCAGCTCGCTGTCAAAGGTTGCGTTAAGAGGAGCCTGTGGAGCACTGCACAGTATCCGCTGACAGTGCTCCAGGGCCCAGCAAACGATGGATATAAGATACATGGACTAATAATGTACTCTTTCTGAGGAGGATTTCTGATGTAGTTAATTTGAGTCCTCTGGCTCTGGCTTTGCAGGACAGCTCTATTAAATAAAGGCATTCAATGCAACATACTTGACTTTTAACAACATAACACACTCTGCTCAAGGACATTTCTTGAAAGACAAATGGCTCTCAGAAAAATGTATCATTTACCCTGAACAATTATGTCTTGTAGATCTTTTATTCATCATTATTATTTGGCCTTTGTTTTGGATTTTTTTTTAAAATCATTACTTTATCAAATCTGCAAACAAATGTTGCATTTCTATAGTGCTTCATAATCCTAATGAGAACGTGGAATGTTGGGCGCTCCATTGAAAACAATGGAGTGCTCCGTGCTTCTGATGGCTGGTAGAAGCCCAGAGCTCCAACATTCAAATGTTTGTTCAAAGCTGTTGCTGTGAACAAAAGGCCTCACAGAGCCTGAGGGGATTTCAATTCCCTTGGGCTCTGTGAGGCCTTTGTTTTACAAATTAGAACATTCTGCCCTCTAGGGGCGGAAGGTTCTAATAGCCTTAGAAGCCATCTGTAGCGGGCTCTACCGGCCATAAAAGGGCTGCTCCCTTCTTAAAGGCCCTCACCTTCGGCTCAGGCTTTTAACACTCGAGCGGGCCTTTAAGGTCCAGTAGAGCCTGTTACAGCATGTTTTTGTGCAGGTTGCGTGTCATTAGGAGGGTGTGTGTATGTACTGTGCTCTTTATGGGAAGTGCTTAGTGTACAATGAACAGGGAAGTGCTCTTATTTTGTGACTTCTGGCTGCATTTGATGTGTAGTGGATCAAAGAGGATGAGAGATAGATATGTTTAAGCTTACGTACCATCGTTATATGGATGCAATGGTGTGGGATCCAAGTGTGACATATGTGAGAGGACTTTTAATGTCATGCATAATGACCAGTGGATGGCCCCTACTGTGCGAATGTGTAGCTGTGCTTAACCATAGAGCGGAATGTGAAAAGCGAGATGTAGCTGCTCATATACGAAATCACAGGCCTTATCTCCCTGTGTTATTGCATGTTAGCACCTTTACACATGGAAAAATCATTTTGAACGCAGTGCCACTTGCAGCAATAAGCCCTAGTTTAAGTTGAAAGGTGTAAAACGGCAATGACTAATTTACAGAAAACAAAATACTAGTAGCTTAGAGTGATTTCTTTCATATATTTGATGAAGATCAATTTTAAAGAACCGAGGTTGGTCTGTAATGCAATTCATCTTGGTGATTTTATTTATGTTGATAATGTTGCCACACAACACCACACCATATTTGCATATTTGTAGACTTGAGGTTTCCCTTAAGTAATTGATGCATTCTGGAATTTGTAATCTTTGTTTCATTAGAGCCTTCTGGGCTAACAAACCTGTTAACTGTGATTTATAAAAGGAAAGCCCTGGACCTGAACACATGGTGTCTTTTTGAGATGTGGTAAAAATGTGTAGGTCATAATTATTGCATGTAGGTAATTTTTGAGCATTGCTTGAGAGAAAATATGTTTTGGGATTTTCATTCATATTCTATAAACAGCGGTGTGTGTGGTTTTGCTACAAGGGTTTCATTTAGCGACGGACCTGTTGAGAACAACCCTTCATGGAATCAGGGTCGTAGCTACAAGTGGTGCAGCGCACTAGGGCTCAGAGTGTCTTATAGAGCCCAGGTATTTTAAAATAAGCCATTTCCTAGCTTTTCTTTCTTCATTTTCAATATGCTTTTCTTTTTTTTCTTGGTCTGTACCTGCTCTGGGTCCTCTGTTTACTGTTGGGAAAGGGGGCAGGAGGGGGAGTGGACAGAAAGGAAAGTAACAGAAAGTTCCCAAGCAGGCAGCAGAATTAAGCATTGATTCCAGAGGTGCTTTATTCTACAGTGGGGCAAACATCTGCTTGCTATTAAACAAGATGCTTTATAACTGGAGGACTTCAACGTCCATCATCCAATTACAAAACAGCATAGGTGAGAGGCATGGATTCTAGTCGAACTTGTAAATTAACCCATTTAGCTGTTGTATTTAAAATCTTTTTCTTTATTTTCAGTTTCATTTGAACACAAATTGTATTAGTTTTTCTTCATTTAAAACAACAATAATTCCTGCTACAGAAAATATTCTGGTTACTCACAGGAATTTACTTTAGTATTTTTTACATTTAAAGCACACTGTGGGCAAAGAAAGAGCAAAAGGTATAATATTTGAGCAGTTAGGTAGCTCAGTCGGATGGACACTTCCTGCAGAGCTTTTATGTGTAGACTCAACAGTACAGATGTTTGAACCTGTACTGGATGCGCTCTATATTTCATATTCTTCCATTGTGATCAAATGAGTTGGACAATAATTACATGTTTTTTATGTGGCAAGAGACATTTTGTTGTTGTTTGTTATATGCATTCTATAAATGGCTGCTACTTTTGCTGTTTTGGGAATCTACTTTTAGTCCTCCAGAGAAGCCAGACTGACCTGTCTCCTTGTGAGACTAAGGGCAATGTAAAACAAAAGTTATTACGTTTTTAGAATTTGGTAATAAAAATTGAGGAGAGACCATTCTAAGGCCTTTATTACTAGTGCCTTGTGTAATGATCCACATACAAATACCTGTTTGCGCAGGTATTGCAATTACGATTGGTGCAACCTTATCACACTTGGTAATTATTGAGTGAGTTAAAATAATGAAATGCTGACCTAAGAGGAAAATTGGCGCTGCTCTATCAAACACCTGCTTTAACAAAGGTTAAGAGTAATGCGTAATTACTGTAGTGTCACATTATGTGCAGTTGAGTATTTAAAATAACGTAAAGTTGCAACTGTGTACAACTGCCACAAGAGCATGAGTACACTAAGCTATCTTGCTCGCTCAGTGTTCGAAACTGTGGCATGTATGTTACACATGGTTTGTTACAGCAGGCAGGCCCAACGTTGTGCCTTACAGAGCTGTGGACTACAGCAGTCTCGCCCGCCATTTTTAAACATATGGCTATAAAAGTGTAAAATCAGTCTCACAATTATCTGACAAGGAAGCTTTAGCCAAAAAAGCACATGGCTGGATTTTTTTAATTTGTACACCATCCTTTGTTCCCAACAATATCTTACAATTAATGTTTCTCTTAATTTAAAGCATAAGCTCTTTTCATTCAGAATGGGCAATTTTCCAACAAAAGATTTTTTTATCAGCTGGAAATCAACTTGGTCTATTGCAAAATGCCGACTTTGTGGTCTTAAAGAAAAGACTTTGCTGCACATTGTGTGTACATGCCCAGCTTTGCTGGAGGCTTGTAGGAACTTGCTAAGGACATGTTTTAATCCACTTAATGTAAGGACGTGTGGAGAGGCCCTGATGCAGACCTTAAATGGTCAACACATTTAGCTGAGTTGTAACTTGGTTAAGTTTATGGACCATTTTTAAAGCTGTTAAATTATTGATTTTCTGTGTGAATTGTTTTGGTGATTTACTGTTTTTTGACCGGCTTCTTCATATGCATCTTTTTAATTAATTTGAGCATCTTATTTTCTATAATGTAACGGTTTTAATTCACGATATACAATAAAGATTACTTTCTATTTCTATGTCTACAGCAGACACCACTTACTGAGCTACGTTACCATGTTCAAGCCTGGCTTTTTCGGCATGAAGTGCTAAACAGCTCGGATGTTTCCAACCTAGGTCGAGGAGTCTCAAATGCAGGTCTAGTTGTCATGGTAAACCCTAGCAGTTCAACACTGTTCTAACTAGATTGGTTTTTTGCATATTTTGTATATGGGTAACCTTAAAAATCTGGCCCTACTGGACCAATGTTGGGCGCCCATATGATAGATCAAAAGGAAAAGTATCCACACATTATAAATGTGAAAGTTTATTGATTACAGCCAAAGCAGCTCTTCCCACTTTGTCCAACCAATCAAGAACCTGAGGTGGGACCGGCAAGATAAAGATAGAATCAGTAGTTGTTTCCTAGTCTTGTCCTTTCGTTGCCACTAAAGTAATCTCAAATTGGCCGACATCTGCAGTGAGTAATTGACCCAGATTATATTTTTTTATTGGCTTGTACAATTGTTTTTCCTATTGAAAATGCATAAGAACTCATGCAAGTAAAACACAAAATCGAGCTGAGCTGAGCTGTACTAGCTGGAGAAACTGCCCAGAAAAATGATTTTCTTGTGTCTCTCTTTAGTGCCTTCTTTATTTGTTTATTTGGTACTGGGAGAGACAGAAAAAGAGAGAATGGAAAAAGAAAGTGAAGAAAGGCAAAGACATAAAAAATTAAACAAGGGAAGGGATGAAAGGAAAGAGAAGAGAAGACAAAAGATAGGTGGAAAGAAACAAAGGCATGAAACAAAGCTGTGTAGTGTTAAAGAGATGGGTGTTCTGAAGTGTATGTCAGCTTAAGGGGACAGTGCCAGATTGGGGGCGCAGAAGGGGCGAAGGTGAAAGAGAGAAGAGTTAACCTAAATGTCATAATATGACTGCCCAGGACCAGGAGGAGGAGGACTCCACTGACCATTTCCCCCCTTATGTTTCCCCCATCCTTTATTTACAGTCGCCGTGGGACCTGGTTGAAGACGATCATCTCGTCCCCTTTAATTACGCTACGTCCCGCGGAAGCAACCCGGCCCATGTGACCTTGTCACATGCACCTATGGAATGCCAGGAGAGCGAGGAGGAGGGCCTTACCAAGACCGGCGTGGAGGACGAGAGGTGTGTCGTCATTGCCAAGGAACCCGGAAGCGAGGACACGCCGAGAAACCAGCCCACAACCGAAGGACTCGTCGTGCTGCAGGACCCCACATCCGCTGTTCCCGAGAGACCAGAAGAGGAAGAGACGCCGCACCTTTCCAGGGGAGGCCTCCAACGATTGCAGGATCGGGAGCCGCACCCCTTCCGGTACCACGTCCAAGCCAGCCACGCTCCTGGAGGAGCGTGGCTCCCCGAGGTACGTGCCCGTGTGAGGGGATGGTTCACTAAAGCGGGCTCGGGGACAAGTAAACCGTCGTCCAGGGCTGGGGTGTCTAAGGGGAACTGATGGGGTGTCTGCTAGAGTATAGAGCCCGTCAAGCACTCGCGACCACTTGGTGATGGTTGGGGTGTTTATTGCTTTCCCTCTCACCTTTCCCTTGGTTGATGCGTGGCAAAGAGGACCCCTTTAAAACCTGGTTCTTTTATTTTTTTTTTCTCTTTTGTGCATTTGCCTGTCTTGCTGAGGAGAAGCTCGACGCAAGCCCTACCCCTGAAGTAAAGAAGGAAAAGGGAACCAAAGCACGCCATACCTGACTGACTGAACTTATATTGTATCCTAATAAAAAAACTACTGGTGATACAAACAATACCCTCTCTGCCTCTCACTGCATATTTACACGTGGTGTCAGAAGTGGGATCCTTGATCCATTGTGATTACAAAATGGAGAACCTCCTCCAACAGCTTACACATGGACAGGAAAAGCTCGAGTGGGCAGTTGAGAGGCACATGTCATCAGCCCAAGCCGATAGAGCACCTTTCAGTACCACCATTAGCCAAAATATGGAGAGTCTTCACAAAATGTCAGAAAGACAGGAACGCCTCGCTACTCAGAATCCTGCTAGGGAAGGAGCTCAGTCTAATTTCCCCCCCCCCCTCGCCTTACAGAAGTATACAATGGGCGACGACCCAGACGCGTTCCTCATAATTTTGAACGAGCAGCTAGAGCATCTGGTTGGCCTGAACAAAAATGGCCCTACTTCTTGGCTCCTCTGTTAACCGGTGAGGCTCAGGCAGCCTACCAGGCTGCCAACCCTACTGGTAATACCTCCTACAAGGAGATAAAAGAAGTTATCCTGGACCATCTGGGCATGGACGCAGAGGCGTACAGAGTGCGCTTCAGAAAAGAAAAGGGAATCAATATGCCCTAGTCATAATCGATTATGCCACCCGGTACCCGGAGGCTTTTCCCTTACGGACTCCAAACACTGTTACCATCTGTGAGAAGCTCTTAGAATTATTCTCTCGTGTGGGGTTCCCCCGGGAAATACTCACCGATCAGGGCCCTCCTTTTGTTTCCTGTTTGATGGGTCAAGTGTGTAGGTCCCTAGATTTCACACAAATAAGAACGTCTGTATACCACCCCCAAACAGACGGACTGTGTGAACGATATAACTGCACGATAAAGCTGACCCTCAAGAAAATGATGACAGCCGAAGGGGCCGACTGGGATGCCCTACTACCCTTAGCACTTTTCGTCATCCGTTGTCAGAAGCAGAGCAGCTTAGGGTGTTCCCCCTTTGAGCTCCTATATGGCCGGCAACCACGTACTCTTTTAGAAATGACCAAGGAGGCTTGGGAAAAAGAAAAACCCGATGAGAGCCAAACCCTTCTTGACTATTCTCAGGGGCTAAAGTCCCGATTATCCAAGTTACTGGAGTTTGCCCATGCAAATCTTGAAAAGGCCCAAAGGCGACAACAGGTGTTTTATGACAAGGGAAAAAGGTGGCGTCACCTTCAGGTACATGATTGGGTATTAGTTCTCTTACCCTCTTCCCTTCCCAAAACTAGAGCAGAGTGGAAAGGCCCGTATGAGGTGGTAGATAAGATTGGTTTAACTACGTACCGTCTACGCCTTAGCAAAAACAAGACCCAAATATTCCATATCAATCTGCTGAAAAAGTGGCTAGGGGCGCCTCCCAAAACCAGCCTGATGCTAACCCCAGAACCCGGTGAAATGTCCTCCACACTGACCCAACTGGACATAAACCAAGCCCTATCAGAACCACAACATAAAGACCTAGAGACCATCCTCACCCCTTTTTCTTCTATATTCACCGACAGTCCAGGGCGGACCTCTCTGGTGGAGCATACCATCCCCTCTCTACCCGGGAAGGTCATCAGACAACACCCATATCGCATTCTTGCAGCCCGTCGTAAGGCCATTGAAGATGAAATCCAAAACATGCTCACAATGGGGGTCATACGTCCCTCTAAGAGCGAATGGTCATCCCCTGTAGTCCTCGTACCAAAGCCAGATGGGTCAGTGAGATTCTGCATAGACTTCAGGGCAGTAAATGCCATTACACGGTGTGACTCCTATCCCCTGCCGCGAGTGGATGAACTGATTGAGCAGCTCGGGGAAGCCCGCTAAATAACCACCCTAGATCTTACTAAGAGCTATTGGCAAGTCCCCCTCTCTCCACAAGACCAGCCAAAAACTGCATTCACTACCCCCTCTGGCCTCTACGAATTCACGGTCCTCCCCTTGGACTTCACGGTGCACCGGCCACATTTCAGAGACTTATGGATGTGGTGTTGCGGGATCATCGGGGTATTCATCTGCATACCTCGATGACATCGTGATATACAGTCCAAACTGGGAACAACATCTGGACCACTGTCAAAAGGTACTCCAGGCCCTACGAGAAGCTGGACTTCATATAAACTCCAAGAAGTCCAGGGCAGCATAGCAGAAGGTCCGCTACTTGGGGTACCTGTTAGGAGACGGGGTGATTGAACCACAAAGCGAGAAAATAAAAGCCATTACCAACACGACATTCCCCACAACAAAAAAAGGTGTGAGGGCATTTTTGGGCTTACTTGGGTATTATCGCCGGTTCATTCACCATTACTCACAGATAGCCTCCCCACTAACTGATCTCCTAAAAAAGGGAGTTAGAGAGAAGGACCTCCTGTCCCCCTCCTTACAAGCCCGCCGTGCCTTTGAGGACTTCAAACAAGCCATCACTTCCGGTCCTATATTGACATCCCCTGAGATTTAGACATTTAGAGAACCATTTAGACCATTTAGACTGTCTTCTCTGTACCTCACGCAACCTAGGAGGTTTTTATCTAATGTAATTAACTGTTACAACCACTGGGAGCACTTATTCACTGCTACTAGTACAACTGTAGGGTCCATATTGTAACAATGCATTGTTCCCCTTAAGTTTCAGACTGCTCATTATATGTCCTGAAGATGATCTTAATTCTTTAAGATCGAAACGCCGTCGACCCTTACAACAGGAACACCTTCCATTGTCTAAAGTCACGTGGAGTTCCATTTGTTCTGTTGTCAATGCGATGTTATGGTTTTTAATCCACTATCACCTTGTCACATCACGCCCACTTTCACTTTTTATGAGCACCTGAATACTACTTAGAGTATTAAGTTTAACCCGTGTAAAATAAACTGTATATTTTACACTACATATGTTCCCCTACCTTTGTGCTCTCAGTATGATTAATCCTCGAGTTTAATTTAGGAAGCTAGTGCCCCTTTGGGGTTAACACTTTTTGCTCTGGACCCACTGTGGCCAACATTGAACCACTGTTTTCCCTAAACACTTCATCAGCCGTAAGCTGTTCCCCCATGAGAAAAACTACCCGGTCATTGAAAAGGAGTGTTTGGCCGTCAAGTGGGCTGTTGACAAGCTTCGGTATTATCTTGAGGGTTCCCCATTTATCTTGTACACGGATCACGCTCCCCTTCAATGGTTAAGTCGCAACCGGGAGAACAACGCCCGGGTTTTGAGGTGGTTTCTGTCTCTCCAGCCCTTTTCCTTCGAGGTTCGGCATCGGAAGGGCAAGCTTAATGCGAACGCTGACTTCCTCTCCCGTGTCGACCAGTTCCCCGATCGTGAACTGTCTAGGGGGGAGATGTGTCACAATATGACTGCCCAGGACCAGGAGGAGGAGGACTCCACTGACCATTTCCCCCCTTATGTTTCCTCCATCCTTTATTTACAGTCACCATGGGACCTGGTTGAAGACGATCATCGCGTCCCCTTTAATTACGCTCCGTCCCGCGGAAGCAACCCGACCCATGTGACCTTGTCACATGCACCTATGGAATGCCAGGAGAGCGAGGAGGAGAGCCTTATCAAGACCGGCGTGGAGGCCGAGAGGTGTGTCGTCATCGCCAAGGAACCCGGAAGCAAGGACACGCCGAGAAACCAGCCCACAACCGGAGGACTTGTCGTGCTGCAGGACCCCACAGCCGCTGTTCCCGAGAGACCAGAAGAGGAAGAGACGCCGCACCTTTCCAGGGGAGGCCGCCAGCGATTGCAGGATCGGGAGCCGGACCCCTTTCGGTACCACGTCCAAGCCAACCACGCTCCTGGAGGAGCGTGGCTCCCCGAGGTACGTGCCCGTGTGAGGGGATGGTTCACTAAAGCGGGCTCGGGGACAAGTAAACCGTCGTCCAGGGCTGGGGTGTCTGAGGGGAACTGACGGGGTGTCTGCTAGAGTATAGAGCCCGTCAAGCGCTCGCGACCACTTGGTGATCGTTGTGGTGTTTATTGCTTTCCCTCACACCTTTCCCTTGGTTGATGCGTGGCGAAGAGGGCCCCATTAAAACCTGGTTCTTTTCTTTTTTTTTTCTCTTTTGTGCATTTGCCTGTCTTGCTGAGGAGAAGCTCGACGCAAGCCCTACCCCTGAAGTAAAGAAGGAAAAGGGAACCAAAGCACGCCATACCTGACTGACTGAACTTATATTGTATCCTAATAAAAAAACTACTGGTGATACAAACAATACCCTCTCTGCCTCTCACTGCGTATTTACACTAAATTTTTGGAAGAAGCAGGCTTGTTTTCGAGCATAGCCCCAACCTGTAACATTTTAGTCATATCAGACTTCTTAGAAACGCTAACATTATAGGATTTTAAATTAAAAACATTATTCAGATTCTAGAAACAGCAGTCACAGACAGAGTGCTAAGGTGCATGGGGTGCTCTGCTTCACTCCTGATTTGCACTCTGGTCTGCTCATTTCCTTATCTGTTACTGCGTCAGGAAGTCCTATTTATTGTCCGTCATGACCAGGCTGTTCAGGGCCATAGCTATCAGATGTGCAGCAGGAGCAATGGCAGCATGACCCAGAGGTGTTAGGGTCCCAATGAATCCCTGGTTATGGCTGTCCGTCCTAATGAAGAGCTGGTGTGCCAATTTTCCCTGCATGCAGTAGGGCCCATGGCACCATAGCTATGCCACGGTCTGGAGTGCTGTTTCAGTAGCGACCTCCAAGAAAAAAAATGCAGTGAAATGGCACCCCAATGGTGACAGAGGAATTTTAAAGCCTCATCAAACAGAATCTTGTGCTGAATTTTTTAATAGAAGGAAATAGCTTTATTTGCTAGAAGCCAAAACAGCCTACTTTCAAATTGGCATTGCAGAAGTTGAGTACTCATTTAAGGAGCTCTTGTTTAGTTTCGCAAGCTGGCGCTCTCCTCTTCACTTAGTTTTGTCCAGACTTTCTCTCAACAGCTCTCCATAGACCTGACAAAATCCTTGAACTCCAAGGACTAGGACATGTCACATGAAGGAGCACTGGGAGCACTAATTTAAGGCACAGTCTCTGCCCAGTTGTGGGATGACTGGTGTCTTAAAATAGGTGAAAAGCTGGATAAGATCTATATTACTCTCATAAGCATTGATAATTTGTTGCTCATCACTGGAACATTAAAAGCATGTGCTGACTTTGGCTGGAAAAGCATTAGAATCTGTTGACATATCTATCGGTTTACGGTCAGAGTACACGTATCATCAATTGCTTTGAAATATTTTTGTGAGGGAGCGTGGTTTCCACTCTGAACAAGATTGTGGCAGACAATCGAGCTCTGTTCCAGCATGGAGCTTTTTTCGGCTATTCCTGCCGTTTCCAGGGTGCTTCATCATGCCGGCCCTTTGTTGGTGGATGCGCTTTGCCCCGTAACATCTTGAGCTTTTTTACAGCTGTACAGCAGCAGTATTTTGTTCCAGGTGCCGCGGCGGTGATCTTCTGTCAGACGTGAGCAGCTGCCATTTCACTAGCGCGCTGCTCACTGTCTACGCACCCGACTGCCTCCAGAGTCTACGGTTTTGCCACTGTATCCCCGTTGCCAGTAAGGTCCTGAAATTTATTCTACAATCTGCAATCTTTCAAACATTTCATGAAGGCTATTGTTATATATTGCTTCTTCACTAATATGACTGAATTTTTTACTTAGCAGCTGCAATTTTGTTTGCAGGCCCCTTGACCCTCGTCAAAAATAATGTCTTGCTCTTCAGCCTCATATGAGAGGGTTCAGCATTCGCTATGGCATCTTACATCCTTGTTTGTGTAAAATTACTCACAAAGGCACTACATGTTCTTTTGATGATCATGCCAGAGTTAAAAATGTTTCTCCAAAATATCTCAGCTCACTCCATGAATATAAATGTTCAGCGTTCTTAAATAACTTTGTATTCTCATATTTCCCTTTCATTCTCTTTGCTTCTCTATAAGTTACTTGTTTCTGCAGTCTATTCTACTGTTTATCTCTTTGCGGCGCTTCTTGTTCTCGATGCTGTCACATCCCATGTTGATTTTCCATGCTCTTCGTTTCAGATCTGGATTTCTTTCCTTGATCTGTGTCTTCATCTTATTATTCCTGTCACCTCTCCTCTCCCTATTCTATTGCTCATTTTAGGTCTCGCCTACGCAGCGCGCATGCGCTGCTTAGGAAAAAGACCTTTAGTCATCGGCACAGCTTTGCGGGCAAAAACGTGCACGCGTTGCATTGCTTCCAATGGCAACGCGTGCACGTCTGGCGATTCCCTTGCGGGAGCGAGCTTTTTCGCCATGTGTTATCAATTATCTCTCCTGGCGCCGCTCGCTCCCGCAAGGGAAACGCTGCCTGCTCTCGGCCGCACTCCCCCCCCCCCCACTCCCTACTTGCGCGAGGCGCGCGCTTGTTTTTCTAGGCTTTTGGTCCTAATCACAGATCAGATATCAAAATGAGAATGGATCACTTGACCTGAGTAACCAGGGTTTTATGAAATTCGTGCAGTGTACCGATAAAAAACCCTCATTCACGTACAAAAGTCGGAAAAGCGGTATATCTTGAATATCCGCCCTGCTCTTAAAAACGTGACAGCATCATCATAGGGTTAGTTTTTGTATGCTTCCTCCATCCGGAGGAAACCACTGGTTATTGCAGTAGTGATCAAAGAAAGGTGAAAGTGTTTTTAGTGAAGTGAATCTCAAAATGTTAAAAACTCGTAGACCCCGATTTGTAAAATGTTATCAATCTGGGTTCGAGATATATTAAAATCTGTGTTGTGCGTGGGAAGACTAGTTAGTGGTCTAACGCACTGTGAGTGTCCATAAAAAGGTCGACATGTTTCAGCCCCAGTGATTGCCCTTGTGGGTCAAGTGGGCTTTCTTCAGGAAATAAAAAAAGGAAAAGTGGTGGAGACCTTATTTTGTATGGGTCTCTATGTATCAGGGTGTATTGACCCGATTCTCATGCGGTCAAGTAGTACCTGTTCAGAGTAAAGGAGGAAACAAAAAGAAAAAAGATGCGAGTATCATTTAGCGCATTTTCTCAAAAAATGGCGTGCTGTCTTTTCTCAGAAGAAATAATGATAAAGAAGAACATTAAAAATAACAAAAAAAATGGCAATTCTTTCTCTCCTGCGTGAAATTCTGGCAAACTTTTTAAGAAACATTTTTTCTCTTTTGTCTCCCATACGGTGCTCAATATGGAAATATATTACCATATATTTGTCTTTAAACTCCTGAGGTATCATGTTAAGATTGACAAGAAGAAAATTGGGTTAGTCTAATAGTTCTGCACCTTATTCTTGGTGATAGTATGGACCCCGATGTCATATGTGCAGTATACCTATAGTTGCGAGTGTTCCTCAGAGAAAGCGACTTGGTAGGTGGTCTGTTGTAATTACTGTTGATATACTAATGTGTGTTAAAGAAAGGTTAACTGAAGTTGTGGTAGAAACAATCTTATAGCAGTGTTTTTAATAGATGACCGCAGCTTATTCTCATCAGACCTTTCGATAAATATTAGTATATCATGCGCTAGCTGTTTATTAAATAAATGCTAATGACTAGATTTGAATTACGCATTATCAAACAGCTCTAAAAGGGCATGGTTTCATACCTTGAGTCTTAAATTGTGGATTTCAACGGGCAACCAGGGAGCTTGTTACCTGCTGCTGTGCAGTGTAGTACGACTTGTGCTGACACTTCCTCTGATTGCCTGGATGTGTTTGGCTTCCGGCTTTCTTTTTGTTTCCTCCTTTACTCTGAACAGGTACTACTTGACCGCATGAGAATCGGGTCAATACACCCTGATACATAGAGACCCATACAAAATAAGGTCTCCACCACTTTTCCTTTTTTTAGGTCCTGAAGAAAGCCCACTTGACCCACAAGGGCAATCACTGGGGCTGAAACATGTCGACCTTTTTATGGACACTCACAGTGCGTTAGACCACTAACTAGTCTTCCCACGCACGACACAGATTTTAATATATCTCGAACCCAGATTGATGAAATTTTACAAATCGGGGTCTACGAGTTTTTAACATTTTGAGATTCACTTCACTAAAAACACTTTCACCTTTCTTTGATCACTACTGCAATAACCAGTGGTTTTCCTCCGGATGGAGGAAGCATACAAAAACTAACCCTATGATGATGCTGTCACGTTTTTAAGAGCAGGGCGGATAATCAAGATATACCGCTTTTCCGACTTTTGTACGTGAATGAGGGTTTTTATCGGTACACTGCACGAATTTCATAAAACCCTGGTTACTCAGGTCAAGTGATCCATTCTCATTTTGATATCTAATTTACGAATAAGGAAGCTGAATGGATCACAGTTCCTTCTTTCTCCCTCCCCCTTGATTTAACATAGCCTAATCACAGATCATCAAGAAGTAGATTTTCATCTGTAAAAACGTGCATCACCAAAGATCTGCCTGATCTTTGATTCTAGGGTGCACTCTCGCTGGGGCGCTGCAGAGGGACTGGGTAGTACGCACGATCACCGGTAGTAAAATGCCACTAAAGTACACTCCCAGATTTGCAGAGAAAAGCAGAACAAAGGCGAGCACGTGTACACTTTTGTCCGAAAATAGGCGTTTTCACTAGGTAGTGGGGACGTGCGGCCCCAAGAGGGGTGTTTGCCAGGTCTGCCAGCCCCGAGTGCTATTAATAGCCCATGTGCGCTGAGTTTCCCCAGGGTTACCCAGCAGTAGTCGCAGCAGCCACAGCAGCAGTAGCAGTGTGTCCTCTGCTCTGCCGCAGTCCCTGCCGCCAGGCGCGGCCAGGGGGCGCTCGTCCGCCCGCCTGACCCTCGCTCTGGCTGGCAGGCTCCGCTCTGGCTGCCTGGCCGCATCTACTCGTTCGGCGGTTCCTGGGCACTGGGGATGGCGGCGGCGTTGGCCGGGAGCGGAGGGCGCCCGGGTGGCAGCGGGCAGGGGGTCTGAGCGCGGGTGGGCAGAGCACGGAGCCGCAGAGGAGAGGAGGAGGCGGGGAGCACTGCACCCGCCCGGGGCCTGGAGGAGAAGCCGTAGCTCCTGTCTCTTCCTGTGTTCCTTTACCTTGCTGTCTCTGACCTCATACCCTGTTCGTGTCACTTGCTCACGGCTTGCCCTGCTCACTCCAGCCGGTTGCCCTGTTATTTCTGTCTTTAGCCCCTCGCCATGTTGTCTGTGTTTCCAACCCATTGCCTGCCCCTGCTGTCTTTATCACCGCCCCTTGGCGTCTCTTGATGCATGCCCTGTTGTCTCTGTCACTGCGCCTTGCTCTCTTGTCTCTTTCACTGTCTTTTGCCCAGCTGCCTCTCACTGCCCTTTGACCTTTCGTTTCTGTTTCTGTCACTGCCCCTTCTACCGCTGGTTTTCATATTAACCCGTTGGTCTGCTGTTTTAGTCACTGACCCCTAGCTTTTCTCCCTCCATCACTGGACTCTTGCCCAGCTGTCTCTGACACTGCCCTCTGATGCTGCCCCCTTGCCCTGCTGTCTCTGACACTGGCCCCTTGCTTGGCTCTCTCTGTCACTGGCCCCTTGCCCGGCCGTCTCGGAGAACTGCCCCCTTGCTTTGCTCTCTCAGTGACCGGCCCCTTGCCAGACTGACTTTGACACTAGCCCCTTGCTTTGCTCTCTCTGTCACTGCCCTTTGATCTTTCGTTTCTGTTTCTGTCACTGTCCCTTGTGCCACTAATTCTCACATTAACCCTTTGCCTTTCTGTTTTGGTTACTGCCCCAGCCTTTCTCCCTCAGTCACTGGCCCCTTTCCCTGCTGTCTCTGACACTAGCCCCTTGCCCTGCTGTCTCAGTCACACCGGCCCCTTGCCTTGCTGCCTCTGACACTGCCCTCTTTCCCTTATGTCTCAGACACTGCCCTCATGGTTCGGACACTGGCCCCTTGCTTTGCTCTTTCGGTCACTGGCCTCTTGTTCTGCTGTTTATCTCAGTGAGCGCTTTTGTTTCCGTCGCTGGCCCCTTGTCAACCCCACATGGCTGTCGCATCGAGTCACGCGCCAACTGAATCAAAGGACCTTCTATGTCTAGTTCAATGAACTCGACTTTAAATTGACTGTTTCAACTTTTATTAACTCAAAAGAATTCAACGTCCGAGTAACTTTTTCCAATTGCTAATCAGGACTACATATCCCACAGTCCTCTTCGCTGCTCCGAAGGCTGCTTAACAATGTTGGGGCACCTGCTGTTTTAACTGACGTCTCCAGAGATTTAGAGGCCTCATGTATTAAAGGACTTTACCCATTTTGTGTCTATGGGAAAAGTATTCATACATAAGGGGCTTAATCTTCAGTCATCGTATTAAAAGTCCACAGTACATTAATTAATGAATTCCTAATGTCGCTTTTCTTGTCTCGGGGGTATGTTACCATGGTAGACATGCTTACTGAAATCTGGAAAAACAGTACTGCTGATGAGATTAGAGGGGCATTTACAGACGTTGATACTGCTTTGGGGGACTGGTGTTAAACTGCTATTTTTTGCGTGCACTTTATTGACACAAGCGCCTAGAAGTAATGCAGCTCTCAGTGGGGCCATACAATTCATCTCTAACATCTCAGTTTAGCCCTCAGTCTGATGCTCAACGTAAAGCCAGTTTTGGCGCTAACGACTTTGCACCCAAATCAGTATTACATGTGCGAACATTTTCCACAGGGCTGGACTTTTCCCGTGCAGATCTCGCCACGTAAGAAGTGAAGTTTGTATCGTGGAGGGTGTGTTTAATTTGTGTTGGTTGTTGCTGGTGTTGGACTAGACACCGGCACTCGTATTTGGGGCCGGGACTTTTCATCGTCAGACTTTAACCCAGGCGAAGCGAAAGAAAGGCAGCAATGGCAAAATATGTACGGAGAGAAGGGTTGAAAACAACGAATAGTAGGAAAAACAGAGACGGAATTACCTGAGAGAGTGAGATAGAAGGCGTAGAGCGGTGGAAGGAAGAGGGATGGAGTGTAATCAAAACTAGACAGCCTTCGTGGTTATTAAATACCGCAGCACTCCCATCCAACAGCAGCTGCCTTGGTTCTTAAAAAACGTCAGGGCCTTGCTTCACATTGTACTGTACTACTGTAGCTTTTATAAAGCGCTTCATACCCCTCTGTGGGGCGTCGAAGCACATTAATAGTGGAGTCGTGCACTATACGTGGCTTCAGAGAGTGCTGTATTTGTTGTGATCCTTTGTGAGAAGCGTTGAGGTGACCAGTGAGGCGCTCCTGTCTTGTGGTCCAGCACCCAGGGGCTGATGGAAGAGGAGATGTGCGAGAAAGGCCCACAAATTCTGACTATAGCCAAGGCTACTGGAATTATGCGGCAGGAGAGGGCCAAATTATGCGGCAGGACTGAGAAAATTATGCGGCAAGAAAAGGCAAATTATGCGGCATAATGTGGCACATTTTGTGAAAGTATTACTTCCTTATTTCGTCATTTTTAAACTTGAAAATACTGTCTGAGCACAGGTTACACCGCATTAGTACTAGTTTAACACTCAAATATAGCAATAAGCAACAGAAAGGTGACCAGTCCAGCTGTGCAAAAGGCCTTCCACTGCGCGGCAACACTGGTCTCTGCATTTTTAGTAACTTTTGAACTCTTTGAACCAGGGACCACATTTTTTTTGTTAAAATCTGCAGATTATGCGGAAGATGATGGATTATGTGGCAATTGCGTCCAATCTATTGTTATGCAAAAATCACCACAGCCGCACAATCGCATAATTCCAGTGGCCCTGACTATAACGTAAAGGCAGCCACACAGCACTGACTGAGGCCCTGGAGAAGCTGGGAGCTGCCTGCATGCACATACATAAAAGGGCTCGGGTAATCAGAACAGGCCCGGTGTAAGTCATACGGCAAAGTGCACAAGGAAGAGATGCAGGCAAACAGGCACATTGATGCTAAATGTGGAAAAATCGGAGTTGGTGACATGACCAGTAGCTATGCAACTTTTTACAGGCAGGGATGCTGCTTACTGCTGCACAAATACACCTCAAGAAAGAGGATGGAAATGGAAGAGAAATCAAGCTTGGCAGCCTGAGTTGAAACTATTCCACCTAACATCCTTAGATTTCACCTGCTCTTCTTGGCTGAAAGAGGCCTAGATTCGGAGCAGGGATTCGTACCCCAAGAACCTCTCCAGCTCCCGCGGGCTCCTAAATAATTTCCTGACATTTTTAGCGTTTACTGTAAATAGATGAGAATGCAGCAACCCTTTTTAAGCCTCTACTCTTGCGTTACAGCATATTGAATGCAATCTTTGGCACTTACTAGATCCAACCACCACATATGTCCACTCTGCTCTTAAGCTAACACATATAGCTTAGTAGGAGAGCCTGAAACTTATTGTTGTGTTACATGCGATGATAAGGCATTTATAGGCCATACTGTCACTTAACACCAATGCCCACTAGTTTATTTTTTATGTCTCCCACTTTCCTCTTCTTAAATGTTGGCACTTGGCTTGTGCTAGAAGACTTCCTGTCGCTTTGGGCAGCGGCTATATCCTCGGCGCACACAATGCAGCTCCTCCTATGTCTCGGCCCCCACAGCTTCCCCCCAGACAGAGACCCGAGCCCGGACCCATAGCAAAGAGACACACTGAGTCCCGCACAGGGAAAACCCGCTAAACTGGCTTCTGAACGGGTACCTTTTTATTCATATAGGGCTTGAAGCTTTTAGGCGTTTGGGACTCACAGCATCACGGGTCACATTTATTTATGCATATGGAACTCACTGCTTAATGTTTTACTTTTTAATTTACGTATACTGATTAGCGACTCATTGTTAGATCTCGCCTGCAACAGCGCACACATTGCATGCGCTCTCACTTGTGTCTCTCGTGCCCTAACCTCTCTCCACTGGCTGCCGGTGAAGCACAGAGGGTTGTTTACATCTCTCTGCCTAGTACATGAAACACTTTTTAATGCTTGTTACACACCTTTGTCAGTTTGCTGTCTTGCTATAAACCCAGCAGTTGCTTGTGGTCTATGGATGTTTTCCTTCTGTCAGTACATCAGTTTCTCCATTCCGCAATTAGTGGCAGAGCGTTTTCAGGGGCAACTGCCTCAGATTTGACCTTGCTTACTCTATCTTTGCAGTAACAATTATTTCTTCTAAACGTCAGGAAAGCTCTGAAGACCTAGCTTTTTCTCTCTCTGTTAAATAAGTGTCATTTAGGCACTATGCCCTTGCACCCTTTCTACTGTGAACCCCCCTAGTGAACAGTTACCTGCAACAATCTTAAACTGTGCAGTGTGCCCCCACATGCTTCTTGATGTTATCCCTTATGCATTTTAGTGAATTGTGATCCTCTCAATATCTGCTCTGCTCCCTCACACCCTTCTGTCTGTGGAACTCACGAGTGCCAGTAAATGGTGCCCTGCACCCTTACAATGCAAACAAGCATTGGCATAGCCAATAGGTCTCGCCTTTCGGACCTTATAAGTGTTTAGCAATGCAACAGTTGATGTTGTTGCACCAAGGATATTGTGCTGCATAAATAAATACTTATAAGGTCCCGAAGGCGAGACCTATTGGCTATGCCAATGCTTGTTTGTTTTGTAGTGAGTGCTTTTTTGTCTTATATTGATGCTATGTCTACATTGAATACATGTTGTTTTACTGTAGTTAATAAATGGTATATTTTTGTTTCCGCTTATGTTTTTGCAGCTTGTCACCCATGTTCCTGTTACCCTCCTCCCAATCCCTAATATGTTTGACGTTGTCTGGGGCATCCTGTGAGAAGGTAAAAGGATCTTTCTCATTTGTCTAAATTGAATTCACAAGTTACTTTTTTATAAGAAGCTCACTGTAATGATATTGAATCACTTAAATTAAAACATCAATGGGTAGACCAAGTAGTGTACACACTAGCCATTAACCTTAAAGGTGGTGTTGCTTTCCTTTTTCATAAATCGTTACACGCTCAGATTGTATTGACTCAATGTGACACTAATGGACGATGGGTACTGGTTAGGGTTGTAATCCATAATAAACAGATTTCGCTATTTAATATTTATGGGCCTGTTAAACCTGATCCTGATTTCTGGAACAACATCAAAATAAAATTTGCCTCTATTGATACTCCTACCTTATTGTGGCAGGAGACCCCTTTACTGATAGGAAATCTAACTGTAAATGTAATCCCAATAAGACCCATAAGGCATTCCAATCTGCCATTGTCACTCGTCGATTATTTGATGTTTGGAAAACTTGTAACACTGACACTTGTGAATTTACATTTTTCTCTAATGTGCATCATATCAGGTCCAGAATAGATTATATCATGGTTACTAAGCCCTTATATCCCTCCATTCTATCCTCAGAAATTGGTTCCATTTTTATTTCAGATCATGCTCCTGTTTTATCCTTTTTAGATTTATCTCTTACCAATTGTAAAACTTGCCATTGGAAATGTAATAACTCTTTTATCTGAGAATAGTTTTAGTACAGAAGCTATTGTTTTTATCAATGATTTTTTAAAATGTAACCAACCCCTTGAAACATCCATTCCTAATAATTGAGATGCTTTCAAGGCCTCTTTTAGAGTGTTCACTATTGCCTATTCTGCTAAATGGAAAAAACTAATTCCCAGTACTTTGCCTTATTACACTACAACAAATCAAAACATTAAAACACACTTATTTCACCTCTAAATCTTCTTCTGCATTGCCTGAATAGATTAAAGCCAAATCTACCCTCAATAAACTAGCCACCATTGACGCATGTCAAAATAAAGCAAGCAAAATGCTGGCTAATTATTTAAAAATTAAATCTGAACTTAAAAATATTGGACCCATCCGGAACGAACTTAACAACAAAATTGCATTTTCCGATGTTGATATTTCTAATACCTTCCAAGAATATTCTAAATCATTTTATTCAGATGACACCAACCCTTTAGAACATGACATGCATACTTTTTTAATGGTATTCCTAAATTCCATCCCTTCATGAAAAATGTAAAGCATTAGAAGCAGACATAACTACACAGAAAATTCTTTTCTTCTTTATCCTCTATTTTTGCTCCGAAATTGTTAGAACTTTTTAACTCTTATTTTAGATTCTAAAGCAACTGGATCTCATTTAAAAACATTGATTGATGTTATTCCCAAGCCTGAGAAACATTACACCTTTTGTAAAAATGACCGCCCTATTTCATTAATCAATCATGATGTAAGAATATTTGCTCAAATATTAGTATCTAGTATTGCAAATAGTTTTTTAATCTGACCAATCTGGTTTTGTCAAGGGCAGATTTGCTACAGACAATGCTAGAATGTTCTCTAACATTCTTGGATTTGGTGAAAAATATCCTTCCCCCCCTTGCGAATTTGTCCCTTGATGCAGAAAAGGCCTTTGATCGCGTCAATTGGCAAATTATGTTCCATTGGTTTGGTTTTGGTCCTAAATTCATTTCACTGATAAAATGTTTATATTCAGACCCTCGTGCAAGTGTTTTTGTTAATGGACGTTTTTTCTCTTATTTTCATTTACATTGCCCTCATTCCCCTTTGCTCTTTAACCTTTGTCCACAACCTTTTCTTGAACACATCCATTGTAACACTTTTATAACAGGCTTCAAACATAACTCCCTTGAAAAGAAATGATGGGCTTAGGCTGATGATATTTTAATATACATGTCAGACCCTCTTTTCTCTTTAAATCCTTTCTTACAAGAAATCAAAATATACTCTGTTTCCAGTTAGAAATTTAATTTCTCCAAAACTGAAATTCTACCACTAAATCCCTCTTGTTATCAATATACGTTTGCTGTTTGACCTGGCACACTTGGCGTGGGTTCCCCAGTCTATTTGACTGTGTGTTTTGTTTTTGCCTGTTTAGGTACTCTGGACACTTTGCCGCTACTGATCAGTGCCAAAGTCTGATTGTGATTGGCGATCGATGATTGGCATATGTGGTTTACTGATTAGTCCCTAGTAAAGTGCAAAGTGGGCGCCCAGGGCCTGTAAATTAAATGCTACTACTGGGCCAGCAGCAGCGATTGTGCCACCCACACAAGAAGCCTTTCAAATGTGTCTCAGACCTGCCACTGCAGTGTCTGCGTGAACAGTTTTTAACTGCCATGTCAACTTGGCAAGAGCACCCACTTGCCAGACCCTAACCTTCCCTTTTCTTAAATGTAAGTCACCCCTAAGCTGGCCTAAGGCACCACTATGGGCAGCGTGCAGTGTATGTTAAAGGTAGGACATGTACTGGTGTGTGATACATGTCCTGATAATGAAATACTGTGTATTTTGTTTTTCACTATTGCAAGGACTACCTCTTCCATAGGCTATCATTGGAGCTGCCTTGTAACATTTTACAAGAGCCACTTTCAATTGGGATTAGCTAGAGATTTGGGGTTTGGGCTCTCTGGACTCTGATAATAGCGCACCTTTAAGTAAAGGTGTTTTTTAAACTGTGTGTTTTCAAAATACCACTTTTAGAAAGTGATCATTTTCTTGTTTAACCATCCTATGTGCCTCTGCCTTCTTGTGGATTCAGTGACAGGTGTTGTTTGTGCATTCACTCCAGACACTCACACAAAGGGAGCTGAGGTCTGTTCTGCATATGCTGATGGGCCATCCTGGGCTAGAGTGGTGAGAGAAGTTGCCACTGACACCTGAATAGGCCGTGGCTGCTCTGCACAATGCTGTCTCCACCTCCTGTAGTGAAACTGGACCAGGGAGGACAGAACGGGTTTTACTGAGAAAGAGAGACTTTCTGAACAAATACTTCAAAGGGAAAAAGGGGTATAAGTATTAAACCTAAACCCCCCAGAACTTTAGATTGCTTCTGGACTAAGTGGACCCTGCCAAGAAGAAGAGCTGAAGAGCTGCCAGAAGGTGTGCTGCCACCTTTGCTGTGTGTTGCTTTGCTGGGTGGACCTGCAGTTTCTGCTTCTGTCTGTGGGAAGTGGAAAGGACTGAACTTTTGCCCTGCTGTGGTATCCTGCTTAAAAAAGATTTCCAAGGGCTTGATTTAGAGTTTGCCTTCTGTTATGAAGTCTCAGGGACACAAAGACTTCAACCGCAGCTTCCTAGAACTCGACTGCTGGGAGTTCTGACATGCCTTGTGGTGCCAAACCCAGTTCTGGGCCCTTGGAGGTTGTTCCTTCTAAAAGGAACTACAAGATATTGAAAAAAAGTTGAAAATCAACGCTTCACCCTCCTTGTGGCTGAATATTTAGATGCAGCACCGCTGTGCGGGAGAAATTCTTGGCGCACAGCCCCGTGCAGCCGAAAACATCCATGCAGTGTCTACCAGCGGCCTGAAGAATCGCTGCATTCCGAGTCCAGTGCATCGATCTCCGAAGTCCGAGATCACTGAATCGACTCCGATGCAGGCCCTGCTGGGGGGCTAAAAGAAACGACGCATCACGGGACCGCAGCTGAAGAAATCAACGCACCACCTGTGTGCCGCGGCCACATCAACCTCCAGTGCATACCGGATTTCCACGCATCGTGCCTGTGCATCACACATCACAGCACCCGGAGACCAGAACCGTCCTGGAATCAATGCCTCACTTCCCCATTCAGTCTAAATTCGATAAAGCACTTCTCCTGCATCCAACAGAACTGTTGCATTGCCTCCCCAAGCACTCCGGAACTGATGCATCGCTGTGTTTTCTGACGCTTCCCTCCTCTGCAGCTGTTTTGCCTTGTGGATTTTGACGTAGAGGTACTCTATATAGAAATCACACATCCATAGTTTTCTATGGACAGAATTGCATGAAACCCTCTAAAAGTCATATTCTGTTTTGTTGTATTGGTCTTGTTTGGTTTAGATAAAGATACTTTATTTTTCTAATCTGGTGTGGTGTCCATTTATAGTGTTTTCATTGTGTTACTGTGTGTGTTTTGTAGAAATACTTTACACATTGCCTCGGAGATAAGCCTGTCTGCTCAGGCTAAGCTACCAAGGGGGTGGCCAGGGTTTATCTAGATGTGTCACTCCCTTATCTTGACTAGAAGGAAGGGGCCCTACTGGACAGGGTGCATACCACTGCCAACTAGAGATCCCCCATTTCTAACATTTTCTGACTCTAATTTTACCTGGTGCCCTTTCAAAATGAAATACCTTGGCATTTGGTTTTCCTCTACTATTCCAAATACACCTAACTACACTTTTACTACTTTAAAACTTAAACTTCAGAACTACTTTCATCATGGTCTCCCCTTTATTTATCACGGTGGGGTATGCTAGACACCATCAAGATGATTATTGTACCTCATGTGCTTTATATATTGTCTATGCTACCTTTTAAAATACCTATTTTTCTCAGATTAATTTTATTTGTACCAAATATTTTTGGGAATACTGAACATGCAAGTATTGCCTTATCTAAACTTAAATGTCCAAAAAATGAAGGTGGTGTTTGCTTTCCTGACTTTTCAGCTTTTTTAATTCGACAATTTTATGATCTAATTAATGACTTTCAAGATTCTTCCGTACCACAATGGATTGTATTTGAACATTCTTTATTGAAGGACTTCTCATTTATTGGAGTAATTTATATGACCAATTTCACTTTTATTTCTCCAAACCCTATTCTAAAGTACTCCCATCATCATCTATATACAATATTTACTGCTATTTTGATTTTTACTAATGTTTACTTGCTTCTTGTATTTGGTATAACAAATGTATTAAATTTCGACAAAATCATATTTTAAATACTGGAGGGAGAACGGTATTATATTTGTTCATCAACTCACAACACAACTCTGTTCTTTTCCTCACTTACAATCACAATTTAATCTGCCAAACTCTTTCTTACAAGAAGACAATTTACTATCTTCAGCTCTTCAATCCTTTCTCTCAACTAATACTTTTCCTTCTGACATTACATTGCCCATACCTCAGACACCATTACATAATATTCCTCACAACACAATATCCAAAGCTGCTTTTTTATATAAAAGTTACTGCCCCCTACTATGATAAGACCCAAATCTTCTATTGAATTACTATGGAAAGCTGACCTTTCTATCTCATTTCCTATTCACATTTGGGATAAAATATGGCCTAAAATATTTAAAACATCTAAATCTGCACGTATTACTCAATCACTATTTGTTGTATATAATAGAACCGTTATTACTACCGAATGTATAAATAAAACCCTAACTGAAATGTTTCCTGTTTTGTACTGTTTGCTATTATGCCGCATGTTAAAGCCCAAAGGAATAGTGAAAGTTAAAACAAATACATATTTTGATACAATACTGAAATATTTTCTTGCTATTGAAGAGCTTATATTCTGATGTTTGGGGTTTTGAAACACCCCTAGAAAGCCAGTAGGCCTGGCTTTTTATAAATGCATATCTCATGTTTCTTTAGTCATTATGTAAGGGGCATTGTGTTTTAGGGGTTAGTGTTGGTTGTATGCAAAACATGAAAGGTACCTCCAACATAGGGTGTCTAGTCTTCATTTAGGGGATAATTAGGTGTTTCTGACCTCTCCATGTGTTGCGGACACTGTATTTTGCGCAGCCCTTTAGAGTGTGCCCTTAATGGTACTTCCACCTGCCAGTCTGCATATATTTGTAATGTTGTGAATGATATTTAGGGTTGTGTGTAATAAAGAATATTCTTTTATTTTAAAGAAAAAGCATTTGATGGACATTGGTTTATTGAGTGTGATTTTGGGTAGTTGAGTTCTGAGTCTCTAGTCCACAACACCTCCCTGAGAATGCCTTGGACTGCTTTAATTTGCTACCCTGAGATTGAAATGCTAAAAAGAGTACTTTTTTTCTCAGTTGAGGGCTCCACAGTATAGGGGCACTAAGGCAGCAGAAGCACACCCCTCGTAACTTCGGTTGTTTTGATTTGAGCCCAGTAACATATCATTGCTGTGGGACCCTCCAACTCGTAAATCTCACAGTGCTGTGTGTAAATTCACTGGTACAGTGTAAATTTAACATACACTATGGAAAAAGCTATGATATTTTGAATTGGAAAAATGTTCCATATCTGGATTCCTTCCCCTGAATCCAATACTCAGTTTCCTGACACCCCTACACCTTCAAGATGCACAAAGTCCCAGATTATTCTGAGCCTCTTTTTGAACAGCCCATTTATCTCCTACAGATGGACAGCAGGGATGTCGATGCCAATACTGTCCCAACAAGATGCCAGGCTGAAGGCCAACTCAGGCTATGTGAGGTTATTAAGAAACACACTATGCATGTAGTACTGCATAGTGACCTAAAAATCAGATGTTTTTACACAAGGATGTGCATGCAACTCCTGCCATCAGAGACTCCTTCCAGGTCCTATGCAGACCGTGACTGACTGTGGGGGGACACTGGGCACAGCAGAATCACTGCACTCAGGAATCTGACTGTCAACACCACTGCAGCTGCAATGATGGGCATGGAGAGTCGGTGGCACAGGACCTGTCTCTGTGGCAGGTTTTAGGGGAAAGGGGCACTGGACATTGTGACAGTTGAACTGGCCCTGGGCCATTGATCATGTGGATAGCATCAATCCATACATGAAATCCCATTGACAGACGGACAACTGCACATGAGTGGCTTGTCCTACCTTGTATGGCCCACCCTGCCCCATCCAAGAACCCCAGAGCACAGTGAAAATGTGTCAGAAGATGCACTGCATATGCACACTGCACTAATGCATGCAACAAACTCAGTGTGTGTCCTGTGAAAGTTAACACATGAAGTCCAGCACATGTAGTATGCCGACATCTGAATGCCTTGGCCGCTCATTGATGAAAACAAAGGTAGGCAACGTCTGGCCTAAATTAATATCTTCATTGGGGATTGGGGCCTGCCCACAGGACCAATTAACCAGGGACATGGTCTCCCATAAAAAGTGGCTGTGCCGCCCACCGGCAACCATCAGCACTAATTAAGTACTTGCCTGCAGAGAATTAATTTAAAGAGAAACATACTTTTTTCTTTATTTAAAAGTACAGGGTGCTTTAGTGGTTCTGATGAGATTGACTGAAATGTATTTTTTAAAGTAATGGTTCTAAAACAAATAACGAAATCTAAGCTACTAATTGGAAGATCTTAGGTTTGCCAGGTGGCCCAGCAGGTCAACCGAGGCTATGGCCATTACAGACAATCATGTGGCATATTAAGAGATCCCTGCCAGGTAGGTGGGGATCTCGGTGCCTTCAACGGAGCTGCCATGACTCTGCTGATGACACTGTAGCTTTGCTCAGTGTGCACCATGTTTAATTTGCCCAATCTGAGACGATGTTTGTTTTTAAATTTCAAGCTCCAGAGTAGGAGTTTGATATTGAAAAACACAAAATAATGGCCCTAAAGTACTGGGAGTTTTCTTGTAGGCTGTGGGGGTCAGTTCTCTTGTTTCCTGTTTAGGGCCAGTAGGCTTCCTTCAGTGGTCATAAACAGGAAAACATACATCTGAACAACCATCTTAACTACTGCAGATGTTCTGACATCCATTGACCAATGGTCTTTACGCGAAGAGGCTGTCAGCCAAAGATTTCCACTGGCAGAGCCAACTGATGTTCTTCACATCAGAAACCCACCCTCTTCCTCTAATTCTAAATAGGTGGATGGCAACAGCTAGCTTGGTGGATGTGGATGACAGCTTTTTGTCTTAGGCCTGGCATCCTCCAAAATCTAAATGACTCCCTAAGTTCTTTGTTCGGGGATGTATGCACAAAAATATCTCTTTTTTTGTTAAATAGTTTTTATTGAGTATTCAAAAGAAGAGAAAACAACAATAGTAATACATAAAGAGTATATATGAATAAAAATATGTAATAGGATTACTGCAATTATGAAAAAGGGAAATGCAAATCTAGGTATATAAATTACACGTAATTCTTTTTATATAAAAAGAAATAAAAGGAGGGCAAGGTGGAGGAAGGGGAAAGAAAAAAGAAGAAGAAAAGGAAAAGAAAATAAACAAAAAGGAAGAGGGAGAGGAAGAAAAGAGTGTGGAGGAATAGAAAGGGGGATAATGAAAATAACATTTAAGGTTAAGAGTGAGTGAGAGGAGAGATAAGTAGTAAAAGGTAACCATTATACGTCAGATTTAATCTTCTGATGAAAGGGTGGCTATTTTAAGCTCCTCACAAAAAACATTCTGCCATGTTGATATAGACAACTTAGAAGTATCTTTCCAACTGGAAAGTATAACTTTAAAAGCAAGTGCAATGAGAAGATAAAGTAACATAGACTTAGGGGAAAGATGAGCAAAATCAGTCAACATAGTGCCAAATAAAACATTTTAAATTGATAATTGAATGTTACAATGATTTTTAAAAACATTTTCAGTACATTTCCCAAAACTTAAATACTTGAGGACAATAGTAAAGTAAATGAATTAAAGTACCTGTAGAAGCAGAACAGGACCAGCATAATGAAGAAGTTGGAGAAAATTTAGAATCTTATTTAAGAAGACTACCTAGCAACCACAAAAACTCCCAAAACAAGAGTCCATGCACCCCAGAGCCTCTCTGCCAGGCACCAGGCGCCAGCATGGGGAATGCTCAAAATCTAACAAATTCTCCCAGGGTCACTTTCTCCTGAAACTAGAAGGCTCAGAGTGGCAAGATTTTCAAATTTATTTTAGGGCTCTTAGCAACCCCTGGAAACACTGCTTCACTTTTGGTTGTCCCTCAAAACGAATATGAAAATTAGTGGCAGTGGCCGTATGGGGGCAACTTCGAGGTAAGCGGCGTTCCCATTGATATGGCCATTGGCCATGTGTTTCCCTTTTTGTTCCCTTTTTTATTGGTTTAAAGTGCCCAATGGATCATGCCTGGGGCAGCGGGGGATCCCCAAAGTGGAGTGGTTAGACCGACTCCTCATTCGCTCCAGCACACGCTCCTTCCATGCAAGTCAGGGGAGCTTGCAGCCTTTGGTGATTGTGATGCCCGTCTCTTACTTTGAGTATCAGGAAAGCAATGTGGTGCACATTCTACAAGGAGTATCCCTTTCCTTAGAACTACAGTGCTCTGAACCTAGGGCTCCCTCAGGTGGTATAAATATTTGGGTGGTTCCCTCAACCTCTATGGCAGAGATATTGAACATGCATAATGGTGGCAACGTGCAGTTCCCAAAGGGGGAACCAGGAGGCCATGGGCTTCCAGGGGTGAAATCAGGATCCTCCTTAGGATCAGCTGATGTGCAGTGGTGGTCCAGATCCCCCAAGCCACTGCTATAGTTGATTACAGAGTTGCTTGCAAAGATTACGATACCTCTGGACCCAGTGGGCCAACTGGGATAGGACTCCAGGCCTCAACATTCTTGTTTTTTCCTGATAATTTACAGATGCTTTATCCCAGCTTTGGTATTTTCCTTTGTTCAGCAGGTGTGTATAATGCTCTGGATATACCCTTCCATCCAGCCATTTGGGGGTCTCCTGATCTGGGGATCTTCCTGCACCAGCATACAATGGTCTACAAGGAAGACTACTTGTCCTGGCTACGCTGCCACAGTCCCCAAGGCCTTCTGCCACATACCAATTACCTGTAGGTTGAGCAAGTGCTTTGCGTACTCCATCTAGGGCACCTACAGCCATGACCAGTACATCAAAGACAAGGGGTCCCATAGCAAGTTTACCATCTACTGTTCCCAAGAACAAGTGGGGATTCCAGTGCCAGTCCACTAAAGTTCAAGGATACAAGCCTAGAGTAGTGACCACTACGGATACAGTTGCATCCATGCTGTGGGTCAGTCATCTTTCGTCTTCAATGGTTTCACTCTTCTCAAAATCTCTGCCCCAGTACAAGGGTTTAAAACTGAGGATGCATAATTCTACAAAGTGGGTGCCCCTACCCAATCCAGGTATGGCATAGCACCTTTCCATCTCTAACTGACATTTCCTGGGAGCTTGCTGTGGGTTGACAGAGTCCGGCTTCCTCAATCAAAACTGGCTTCTTCCATTCAAGGCTTCAGAAGGATTCCTTGGTGTGGCTAGTGCCAGAGTTACACCTGCGCTCTTTTTGTTTCTATGAAAACAACATGCCCAGGATTCGCAGAGGCAGGCATCTAATCACATTCTGCAGAATCGCCTGTTCCCTTGTGTTAGACCTGGCATCTTTGGCGTGGTTTCCTCTAACGTTTTGCATCTACCTACTGTATTTTTGATGCTGTGCTGGATTTCGTTTTTGCTGGCTTAGATGCTTCGGGCACTTTGCTACTGCTGATCAGTGTCAAAGTGCAAGTGCTCCCTATGGAAACTGTTATTATGATTGGTTCTCCATAATTGGCATATTTGATTTACTGGTAAGCCCCTAGTAATGTGCACTACGTGTACCAAGGCCTGTAAGTCAAATGCTACTAGTGGGCCTGCAGGAATGATTGTGCCACCCACACGAGTAGCCCTGAAAAGGTATCTCAGGCCTGCCACTGCAGTGTTTGCGCGCAGTTTAAAACTGCCATGTCGACCTGGCAAGTTTACCCACTTGCAAGGCCCTAAACCTCCCTTTTCTTACATGTTAGTCACCCTTAAGGTAGGCCCAAGGTACCCCTGTGGGCAGGGTATGTGAAAGGTTAATGTTAATGTTGTTATGTTAATGTTATTGGGACTTATATAGCGCTAACTGTTACCCGAAGGTGTCCTGGCGCTGTGTGAAGTCCTGACTGAAAACAACGTCGGTATAGTTCTAGGCAGGTTTATTTAGGGAAAAGCCATGTTTTTAGTGCCTTACGGAACACTAGTAGATTGTTCATGCTTCTCAAGTGATGTGGGAGGTCATTCCATGCGTTGGTCGCATTGGCAACAAAGCTCGACCGCCCCAGTTAACCTTTTCACGCGGGGCACCACCACTAGATTAGCATCAGAAGATCGCAAAACTCTTTTTGGTGTATACCAGCGAAATTTTTGTTTTAGAAAGTCCGGCCCAGTTCCATGCAAGGCTTTAAAGACCAGACATAGCGCCTTGAACTGAGAACGCTTCCTGATCGGAAGCCAATGTAGCTTTTTTATTTTGGCTGAGATCGATTCAAACTTTGGTGTGCCTGTAAGAAGTCTGGCTGCAGCATTTTGAAGGATTTGTAATTTGTTCAGTGATCCTTCGTGGATCTTGAGATACAGACTATTGCAATAGTCCAATCTTGACGTTATTAGCGCAGTGACCACTGTTTGTTGCGCCTCTTTAGGTAAGAGTGGCATTATTTTTTTGCATGATCTGAGAATGTATGATGTTGAAGAAACCACTGTATTCACCTGGTCCCTGAAGCTAAATTTGTCGTCTATCCACACTCCCAAGTTCTTCACCTTCCTAATCGGGTTTGGGAGCGGGCCTGACGCTTCCGGCCAGCACCTAGGGGTCCAGAAGTTAGCATTGTTACCGAACAACATAACCTCCATTTTTGTGGAGTTAAGTTTTAGGCAGTTATGGGCCATCCATGTGCCCACGGCCTTCATGCAGTTTTGCAATCTGGATGCAGTTTCCTGGATCACTTCTGGCAATATAGTCACCACAATTTGTGTGTCATCCGCATATGACGTCAAATTGAATCCAAAGGATTCAATTAAAGGAGCCAGTGAGGACACATAAACATTGAATAACGTCGGACTAAGCGAGGACCCCTGTGGCACTCCACAGGGTAGAGAAAAGGACTCTGCTTCAAATTTGTCAAGGGCCACCGTTTGTGTTCTATCCGAAAGGAAGGATTTGAGCAATTTCCAGGCAATGCCCTTGACTCCTATCTTGTCCAGACGGTCCATCAGCAAAGCATGGTGGACCGTATAAAATGCTGCAGACAGATCCAACATGATCAATACAGCATTTCCTCCTTGGTCAAGAATAGTCCTGATTTCTTCTGTGGATTTGAGGAGCGCCGTTTCCGTACTGTGGCTCTCTCTGAAACCATATTGAGTTGGATTCAGTGCTTGAGATTTTTGCAAAAACTGGTTGAGTTGAGAGTTCATATTTCTTTCAATGATTTTTGCCGGTAGTGGTAATCTGGAAATAGGTCTGAAATTATTTGGATCATTAGCGTCCAGATTAGGTTTCTTCAACAGGGGCAGGATTGATACCTGTTTCCAATCTATTGGAAAATATCCTTCCCGGTACATTGCGTTAATAATGGAAGTCAATTTACGTGACACCGGCTCTGCCACTAGTTTGACTACGGCTGGTGGGCATGGATCGTAGGGAGAGCCTGACTTAACTTTAGCGAGAAGATTGAGAGTGTCAGATTCCGTTAAAGAGGCGAATTGGTCAAAGAGAGGGGCATCTTTTATTTCTCTCACATGGCCATTTGTGCAATTGATCGATGTTTTTGCTGTAGAGTGTGAGAAAGTTTGGAAGATGCCATTAACTTTGTCAAAAAAGAAATTGGCCACTTTATTACACAAGTCTTGGCTAGCAGGGATAGTGGGAGTATTTGAGAGAGCAAGTGTATTTACAATTTTGAACAGCTCTTTGGGAGAGTTTTTGGCCAATTTAATTTTATTGGAATAGTACTCTTGTTTTGTTTTTTGAAGTAGCCGTTTGTATTGAACAAGACTTAGTTTGTATTCCCATTTATCCTTTTCCTTGTATTCCTTCCTCCAGTTTCTTTCCAGGTGTTTACAAGCCAATTTTTGGAGCCTAAGTTCCTGAGAATACCAAGGGGCAGACGGTTGCTGCCTGGTTTGGTGAAGAAGTTTTTTGGGTGCTAGCTTGTTTCCGCAACTTCTAACCAATTAGTGTAGGATCTGGTAGCCTCGTCAAGATCCCTAGGGGTTGGGGTGAAAGTTGAAGTTAATAATTGATATAGCTCCCCTGCTTCTATTTTGTTCCACGCTCTTTTTTCTAGATATTTAGTTGATCATTTTGGGGCCGTGCGGTCAGGCAAGGTAAGCTTAAAAAGTACCGCCATATGGTCAGACCAAACCAGAGGGAGGATGCTGGTGAATAACAGCTGAGAGTTGTTAGAAAAAATACCATCAAGGGTATGGCCAGCCTGGTGAGTTGCACCAGTCACCAGTTGCTCTAAATTACCACCCCTCAGCAGGTCCAGTAGGCTGGAGGTGTCTGGATCAGAGAGTGACTCAAGATGGAAATTGAAGTCTCCTAAAATAGTGTAATCATTTGAGCTGATTCCTTTTTCTAGAATGTAGCCTGCTTGTGTTAGAAATCGTCCTCTCGTGCCTGGTGGCCTATAAATGAGGGTGCCTTTAAAAGTAGAATGGTGAGAGAGAAAGAAACAGAACTCTAGCGCTTCGCATTCATCATAGGTTGTAGGGTTAAAAGATGCCGTGATGGAGTTATGATAAATAATAGCTAGTCCCCCTCCTCTCCTATGTAACCTATTTAGCATGTAGCAGAGGTAATCTGGAGGTGTGGCTTTGACTAAGTCAGGGCCTGACGCCCCATCTGTCCATGTTTCAGTGATGAAAGCAATAGTTATCTGAAAGGTAGGACAAGCCCTGGTGTGTGTGGCATGTCCTGATAGTGAAATACTGCCAATTTCGTTTTTCACTATTGCAAGGCTATCTGTTCCCATAGGATAGAATGGGGAGTTTGCTTATAACATCTTGCAAGCATAACTACCCCTGGGAACAATGTAAGAAAATAAAGTTTAGTATGCCTGAACTCATAATGTTAAAATGCATTTTTTAGTAAGGGTGATTTTTACATTCTGTGTTTGAAAATACCACTTTTAGAAAGTAGGTATTTTCTTGCTTAGCCATCCAGTGTGCCTCTGCTAGGATGTGCATTGACTGTCTGGCTTTGGAGTGACAGGGGCTTGGGATGTATAGTGGCTCCAGAGAGTCTGGATGAGTCAGCGCTGGGCTGAATAGAGCTGGGCTGCATTTAGAGTAGGGGGAGGAGATTTCCTTTCACCTGAATGGGCCTGGTCTGCCTTCCACAATTCTGTCTCCACCTCCTGCCCGGAAGCTGCAGTAGAGAGGACAGGACTGCTTTCGACTGGGCACAGGCCTTCTCTGCCCCAGAGAACAAAGGATTTAGCTGTATAAATATTGGGGCCCACACCCAAGAACTTTAGATCATCCCTGGAATTTAAGAGGACACTTTGCCAAGGAGAAGAGCTGGAGAGACTGAGGAGAAGTACTGCCCCTTTGCTGTGTGCTGTGTGGGGTTGGCCTGCAGTTGCTATTTCTGCCAAGGAAAGGAGAATGACTTTGCTGTGTGCTGTGTCCCCTGCTTGAATAAGTTCTCCAAGGGCCTGTGTGTGCTGGCCTCCTGTTCTGAAGTCTCAGGGACACAAAGACTTCACCCCAGCTCCCCTGAACTCTGCTGCTGTGCCTTCTGACCTGCCAAGAGGTGCCTGTGCCAGTTTTGGACCTCTGGAGGATGTTGCTGCTGTTTGGGAGCTGGAAGAAAGAAGAAACTTTAAGAACTGCAAAAATCAATGCATTGCTTTTCTTGCAGCTGTTTTTCCAATGCATCTCCACGGCGCAAGAAGAATTTCCCTGCATCGCCGTGCCACTGCGAAAACCGACACAGCGCCTGTCACCGCTGCAAGAATCGAGGGATCGCGGCTGAAGAAAACCGACGCAGCGCAGCATCAATCACCAACGCATCCTGGATATCCACGCGTAATCTCTGTGCGGCAAGTTTTCCCAACGCATCACCAGCGGACCGGAACTGTCATGGAGAATCGACGCATCACTCCCCATACAGACCGTAATCGACGTAACCCTTCCTCTGCATGCAGCGGGACTGTCACCTCGCCTCCCTAAGGTCTCAGGAGTTGACGCATCTCTTTGTTTCCGACTGTGCGGCTGTTTGGCCTTGTGAATTTTGACACAACTACAGGTACTTTGTGTAAAAGTCACGCATCCATAGTTTTCTATGTTACAAGTTCTTGAAACCTTTTGAAAGTCATATTTTTTTAATCGTGTATGCTGGATTTTTGTCGTTTTGGTCTTGTTAAATTTAGATAATGATATTTTATTTTTCTAAACTGGTGTGGTGTCCATTTGTGGTGTTTTCACTGTGATACTGTGAGTTTGGTACAAATACTTTAAACATTACATTTGGGATAAGCCTGACTGCTCGAGCCAAGCTACCAAGGGGGTGAGCAGGGGTTATCTAAATTGTGTTTCCCCCTTTCCGTGACTAAAAGCAAGGGTCCCTATTTGGACAAAGGTACCTACCTCTGCCAACTGGAGACCCCCATTTCTAACACCTTGATTTTCTCAGAAGAAGACTAATCCTTCCCAAAGATCTATTTTTCTGGAATAGGCTTTAAACTGACAGCTGCCCAGCAAAGTAAATAACTTGGCCCAGCAAGGAAGTTCAAATCCCAAATCTCCTTAAGGCTCGCTCAGGGACATTTTTCATAAAAGTCAAAATACATAACCAGATGTATATAGGACACATTTGACATTGAATATATGTTCAGGACCCATGGAAAAAGAAACAAAGTTGTGTTGATGGCTTGTCTATGTTTAGACAATCCAAAATTATATTTTATGATTTTTGTACCTAAAGCATAAGTACAGTTAAACACTCAAGTAGTACACTTCAACCAAGAAGAAAGCTGCCATTTATTTTTGGATCCTCAATTAAATTATAAGTCCTACTAACACAGCCATAACAAAATTATCCTGGGTCTCATCTATGACAGGGCTACCTGTCCGCAGATACCAGTCTGAGCCAACTGTCTTACTTGCTGCATCTGCACACATGGGCCAGGAAGTGCACGTATTCACATGTAATTAGTGCAGAGCCTCTTAACCCAGTTGTGCTATGGGGGACCTTATTTTAAAAGGAGAGCGTAAACCAGGCAGTTGAAAAAATTGGGTTTTTCACAGATCAAAAGTCATGAGACTATAGAAAAATACAGATCAAGTGCATTTCCAATACACTCCTCAAAATATTTACAACTTCTGCAAAATCTCCATAAATTAGGTGTTAAAAGTTTGAAACCACAGTGCCTAGAAACTATATGGTATTAATGCGCTTTACATTACAGCTGCAGTTCTTTAAAGGCCAGTTTTTACAAATATGTGTCCAGAGGCACATAAGTTGCTCTAGGCCATCTGGAATGCACCACCTGCACTAAACTGGTCCCTTTTTTCCAAATTTTGGTGGATAATTATATCTCTATAGACAATCAAACAGATGTGAATTTTCATTTGTACACCGTTTGCCTGGCAAACCAGTGAACTCTGGACTCAAAATGGGTTGGTTTGTAGCGCTCAACAAAAGATAAATATGGTAATATTTGGATGCAGTATTTCTACAAATATAATCAGTTTTAAAAGTTTTCAAATTATTTTAAGATGGCGGGACCGAGGCAAAGAGGTAGAAAAAATTAAGAAGGACATACAGACAGAAAAAGAACAAGTGAGGATAGCAAATGGGAGAGCGAAAGATACAGAAAATAATGTGCAAATTAGAGCCAAGGAAAATGTTTCTAACACTTCAGCCCCAAATATTGTGGTTAGACAGTAGCTGTGCTAGCATCCCAGGCAACCGTCACTTAGACGTCACCATAAAGCAAGCTGTTACCATCCACAAGGCTGCCCACAAACACACTATAACTCGATATCTCACTCTCTAGACACACCAACAATCCCTCCACAACATGTGAAACTGGTACAGAGGTATCTGGTAAGCCTACTCTGAGAAGGGCTCCAGGCACGTGGAAGAGACAAAAAAGTGCAGTGCATGGATGGATTGGGTATGGAAGGGTCAAAGGTCCACTCACATTATGTGGCGCAGAATGTAGCCCTGTGTATGAGGTCCTGGAGTTGATGGGCAGGGAGACACTTGCATTAGGAGAGTGTGAGATGCTTCATTAGTGAGCTCTGTGAGAAACAGACACGGTTGGGCAGTATGTAGGAAAGCAGGGGGCGCGGACTCTATGGGCAAATTGAGAAGATGGCACTGGTGGGCAGCGTCAAGAGCTGAACATGATGGTAAATGTGCGAAGCTAGCAATGTGAGAGAGTTGGAGCATTAGGAACTGTTGAGCATTAAGAAGATCACATACAGGTCAGTATTAAAAGCAGGTTCTACTGGTGCTAGCGTAAAGAGCTATTACTGGTGGGCATTAAAGACTATAACTGATGGGAAGTCCAAAAAAGTTGCACTGACTGGCAATGTAATAAGGTGCATTGCAAACAATGTGAGAAGCTGGTACTTGAGTGGTAGAAGGAAATCGGTTTACTATCATGCAGCGCTAGCACTAGTGGGCAGTAGTAGAAGATTGCACTATGGTCAGCATAAGGAGCTGACACCGAGCTACAGTTTGAAAAGCTCACACTGTCAATTGTGAAAATTCTGCATTGGAGTGCATTATGTGAATTTGGCTTGTATGGGCAATTTGAGGTGCTGGCACTTCTGGTCAAAGGGAGAAGCTACACTGGTGGGCAGTCTGATATAATGGTACGCTGTTTTAGAAATTTGAATGGGAACACCACAAAATTATTGGTATAATCCTTAAGTTCCCCTTCGAAACCAGTGAGTGTTTAGTTTATGTGCCATAACATTCCAATTTGGCAATGCCAATTCAAAGGTTTTTTGGGGGGAAAACCCTGTGAACCCTCCTTTTAATAGAAGAGGTTGCTTAGCTAACTCTTATTTGAAGCAGGTATCACCATGTCCCCTGCACAGCACCTGCCATAGCTTTCAAGCACGACTGGTTCTAGCACTAAAAACAGTGGGTGGCACGCTGTATAGAGGCGGCGCTCCAGTGGTAGAAGTTAACAGCACCCTCTTAAGAAAAACTTTAGAGCCCAGACCTTTTTTTTTATACTAACAAATTAAGCTCTGCAGTCTATGCATTGTGTAAGTGGAATCAAACAGTTAAGAAACAAAGAGACAAAAATGGTTTATAAAATGTAAACTAAGAAACTATTGACAAAAGTATTTTGACATATGTAAAGTAGTACTCTTGTGGTATTGTTAGACCTGGCATTTCTTGACGTGGTTACCCCTGACTTTTTGCCTCTACCTCCTCTATTTTTGATGCTGTGATGGATTTCGTTTTGCTGGCTTAGTTGCTTTGGGCACTTTGCCACTGCTGATCAGTGTCAAAGTGCAAGTGCTCCCTGTATAAAGTGTTATGGTAATTGGTTGTCCATAATTGGTATGTTTGCCTTACTAGTAAAGTCCCTAGTAAAGTGCACTATGTGTGCCAGGGCTGGTAATGCAAATGCTACTAGTGGGCCTGCAGCACTAATTGTGCCACCCACACAAGTAGCCCTAAGAAGAGATCTCAGGCTTGCCACTGCAGTGCCTGCGCGCAGTTTGTGAACTGCCTTGTTGTCCTGGCAAGTGCACCCACTTGCCAGGCCTTACCTTCCCTTTTTATGCACATCAGACACCCCTATAGTAGGCCCAAGGTACCCCCCCTGGGCAGGGTGCAGTGTATGTGAAAGGTAGGACATGTACTGAGGTGTGTACCATGTCCTGACAGTGAAATACTGCCAAATTCGTTTTTCACTGTTGCAAGGCCATCTTGCCCATAGGACAGAAAGGGGAATGCGGAGTCCCATGCTTCCAGCATATCTTCCCATAGGCATAAGATGGAGAGATGGAGTTTAGTGTGCCTGAATTCGGAATTTAATAACCCATCTTTTCGTGAAGATGGTTTTTGAATTGTGTTTAGAAACCACGCTTTTAGAATGGGCTGGTTTCTTGTCTTAAACCATCCTGTGTGCCACTGCCTGGTTGTGTATTGCCTGTCTGGGTTTGGATGTGACAGGGTCTGGGAAGTGTCCTGACCCCAGGGAGGAGTAGGTGAGACAGCAACAGGCTGGCCTGCGTTTGATGTGGGGGGAGGAGGAGTAGCCCCCTGCATGTGAAGAGGGGTGTGTTGATTCCCCCAGAGGATGGCTCCAACTCCTGCTGAGTGTCTGGGCCCCAGACCCTGACTATCAAAGAAAGAGGGTGTGCACTGGCAGGAAGACACCCAGGTCTGGTTTGGACCGGGGTCAGAGCCCCCTGAACACAAAGACTTCAAAGGCATTTAGGGGTATAAATGTAAGAGCTGAAACCCCTGAACTCAAGACTGAAATCCATACTGAAAAAGGATTGAAACTACTTCGTATTCAAGAGGAACCTCTGCCAAAGAAGAACAGCTGAAGCGACTGAAGAGAAGGACTGCCCTTGCTGTGTGTTCTGGGGCTGGCCTGCAGTTTGCTGATTTGACTGAGGAGAGGACAAGGGACTTTGCTGTGTGCTGTGTCCCCCTGCTTGAGAGGACTTTGCTGTGTGCTGTGTCCTGAAGTAACGTGTCTCCAAGGGCCCGAGGACAGCTGGTCCCCTGTTGTGGAAACTCAGGAACATAAAAGTTTCCAAGTGTGTCTCAGCGACGCTGTGTGCGTGTGCTTTTTGCACGCCTGAGACTGCTGTGTGGTCCGTGGTGCTGTTTACGAGGTGCCCCGTGACCGCATTGCCCCCGCTGCGTGAAACATCGTCCACGCTGCTGCATTGCTGTTTGTGGCCCGAGCCGTCATCGTAACTGAGGCTGTGAGTAAAGATCGCCGCCGCCGGCCCGAGCCGCAACGTGCTAAAGGATTTATTGAAGCTAAGGAAGCTACAAGGTGAAAGGGATCGTGATCATTGTTCGTCGAAAGGAATCTGCCCAAGATCGTCAACGAAGGAGAAGGCAGTGCCGTAACCCGTCTGGCTCCAGCGTCGCCTCGCAACAGAGCTGCAACGTGATCGGGATCGCCCAGCAGGACGTCCGATGAGCGGAGAGAGAGAGCGAGGCAGCGCACCCCCCCAGGTAAGGCTTGGACTCTGGTCGGGAGCCGCAAGCGTGTGTGGCCTGGGGAGGTGTGCAGGAGGAGTACATGAGTGCTCCGAGCTCACTCCCGCTGCACCGCGTTAGACGCGCTGAGTCACCGAGCGGCCTGTACCTGCCCAGCAGTACCGGGGCTGCCCCTTTAAGCTTACGACCGTTGTCTCTGTTGTTGGGGCCTAGTGGTGCCCGAGTTCACCGCGCAGATTGGCTAACCGCATTATTCTTGCATTACGAACTGCCTGATTCTTGCATTACGAACCGCATTATTCTTGCATTACGAACTGCCTGATTCTTGCATTAAGAACTGTCTTATTACTACATTACGAACTGCATTACGAACTGCATAGCGTTGCATTAGGACTGCATTAGAGATCATGAATTGCTCATTTAATACCGCAAGAACCTACAAGTGATTGCTGGCCTAATAACCGGCAAATCGAAATATTACGAATACGCATATGTTGGATTTCTATCGTTTGGTCTCATCGTATTCCTTTTATAAAGATACCGCTATTTTTATGAAACCAGTGTGGTGTCCATTTGTGGTGTTATCACTGTGTTACTGGGAGTGTCGTTGCAAATACTTTACACATTGCCTTGGAGATAAGCCTGGCTGCTCGTGCCAAGCTACCAGGGGGTGAGCAGGGGTTATCTAAGCGTGTGTCCCTCCTTACCCTGACTAGAAGCAAGGGTCCCTATTTGGACTAAGGTACCTACCTCAGCCAACTAGAGACCCCCAGTTCTAACATTAGTGGTCAGCGGTTGGGGATTTGAACGTGTATTTGGGACTGACTCACAGTGATTGGTGTACATCACTAGTTTTAGCGCAGACCACGACACAACCACATATTGTGTTTTTGATTTTTTGGTTCTATTTTTGAGCGACCTTTAAGCCACACATCATGTCTCAAAGGAGTCAAGTAGCCAGTGAGGCTGCAGAATTGGAATTCGACATTGAGGCATTGCTTACCTACAAAGTTGATCAATTGAGGCAATTCTGCAGAGCTTTGGGATGTCCCATGAAAAGTAGCGCCAAGAAGGAAGAGCTGCAAACAGCCTTGAGGGCCTGGTGGGAAGCCAAAGAGGCTCAGGAGACGGGTGATGCTGAGGTGGATGAGGATGACCCAGGGAATGGATTTGGTCCACAGCATTTGCCGGTGGGAGGACCAGCCTCAGGGGCTGGTAGTAACCATTCAGGGAGGAGCTTTTCCCCAGAGGAGCTGGAGGAAAACCAAAGGGTCAGAGAGCATGAGTTGGAGGTTTTAAAACTTAAGGCTCAAGCAGAGGAGAAAAAGCTGCTCATTGAAAGTGAAAAGCGAGCAGGGGAGAGCAAGAACGCTCTCGCCTTGGAGGAGAAGAAGATTCTTTTAGCTCATGAGTTAAGTATGAGTGAACTGGACATTAAAGCTAAACAGGTGGAGTCCAGTTCGAATGGTGGCAGCGCACAGCCAGTGACAGCGGGTAAGGTGTACATTACCAAAGACTTAGTGCGAGATTACCAAAGGGGTGATGATATTTATGCGTGGTTCACGGCATATGAGATCGCACTGAGGATGAATGAGGTCCCTGAGAAGCATTGGGGGGCGGACCTATGGAAACACTTTGAGGCTTCCAGGAGGTATGTTTTACCACCCTTAGAGAGGGCGGGAATCCTGACCTACGCCAATATGAAGGAGGATTTATGCCTCAGGTATAGGCTTACTCCTGAACAGTACAGGCAGAAATTCAGGAACTTCAAGAAACTGGAATCCAGTACTGGGTGGAATGTGTGAATGCGTACACGCGTGCACTGGATGGTTGGATGATGGGTAGCAAGGTAAATGATTTTAAGGGCTTATGCAATTTAATTAGTTGGGAGCACTTGAGTAGTCTATGTCTTCCAGAGCTGCGCCAGCATCTGTTAGACAGTAGGCTGACTGATCCCAGTAAGATTGCTGAGGAGGCGGACCGCTGGACCAGCACCCGGGTCCACAAGGGGATTGGGGGTACCACTACCAAAGGTGTACAGGGTCCCCAGCAGAAGGTGGGGGGAGGACAAGGGTAACCACAAGGAGTTCTCTAAAGGACCCCAAAGTAGTTCCCAGATAAAAGGGTCCCAGTCCCTCAAGGCTAAGAGGTCCTGGCCCCCTAAGGGCAAGCGGGACCGCAGAGGTCCTCCTACTTGTTATTTCTGTAAAGAGGTGGGTCACATTGCCCCTAAATGCCCCAAGAAACCACCTGCACCCACTGGTGCTCCAACACTGGGTTTAGTCAGTGTAGCGTTGGGGGAGGAATTGAGTCCTTGGAATGGGGAGGAGCAAGCAGTTATGACCCTGGTCTCATTAGGAGATCGAGAGATGGTCCAAGAAGCCTCTCTGCCTGAGAATACTAAGAAGTACAGGCAGTGGGTGACCATCAATGGAAGGAGGGGGAAGGCTCTGAGAGACACAGGAGCCAGTTTGACATCTGTCAGGTGTCAGTGGGTGTCTGAGGAGCAGGTGGTTCCCAATGTGCTTCACCCTGTAGTTGCAGCAGACAACTCCGTGCGCCTCTGCAAGGTGGCGCTAGTTCCCTTTCAGTGGGGGGGGGTCTCAGGTTCCTTGAAGGTCATTGTAAGTCCGTCCATGCCTGTAGACTGTCTGCTAGGGAATGACCTGGAGAGTTCCCCCCGGAAGGAGGTGGAGCGCCAGGCACATTTGGAGATGTTGGGTCTGCCTGAGTGGGCTTGTGTGACCACTCGGTCTATGGCAGCCAGTAAAGGTGTTCAAGAGGACCTGGAGCCTGAAACAGTGGACCAGGTGCCGGCCTTAAAGAGAGGAGGCAGGGGGTGCGGGAAACCGGCCCCCACAGTTTCCACGGTCCAGGAGGAGGCACCCCTTGGGGGGATGCCCTGGAGCCTACGGGGGAGCAAGTAGCTGAACCGGGGGACCTACCTGAGCTGACCCAATGGCAGCAGGAGGGAGGGCCCTCCACTGAAGAATTCTGTGAGGAGTAGAAAAAGTGCCCTTCTCTTGTAGGTTTGCGGCAACAGGCACCAAACCAGGCAGCAGGTGATCATTCCGGGTCACATTTGATTTACTGGGAGAATGATCTCCTATATAGCGAGCCTAAGGTTGCTGAGCCTGGGTCAGCCCGTGTGCTGGTATACCCCAGCGCTTCAGGGCCTTCCTACTGGGGTTGGCTCATGATGTATCTTTAGCAGGACATTTGGGGCAGGACAAGACCTTTGAGAGGCTTGTCACCCACTTCTACTGGCCTCAAATGCGCAAGAGTTCTAATACTCATTGCAGGACCTGTGAGACTTGCCAGGCAAGTGTTAAGAGTGGGAGTAAGTGCAAGGCTCCTCTCCAACCTTTCCCTGTAGTCTGCACCCCCTTTGAGAGGGTGGGCATTGACATCGTGGGGCCTCTGGATCCCAAGACAGCCATGGGCAACAGGTTCATCCTGGTCTTGGTGGACCATGCCACCTGGTATCCGGAAGCCATCCCTCTCCGGACGGTGACAGCCCCCGTGGTGGGTCGTGCACTGATGGGGATTTTCTCCCGTGTGGGGTTCCCCAGAGAGGTGGTGTCCGACCGGGGTACTAATTTCATGTCTAGGTACATGAAATCTCTGTGGAAGGAGTGCGGTGTAACCTATAAGTTCACCACGCCTTATTTGGCGAATGAGGGCTGGGAGAAGGCTCCTAGTAAACCCCCCCAGGATGTATATAGCTACATGCTGGTGATAAAGAACAAATCAATGGAGGTATGATGATTGGCCTTCAGGAACCAAACTAGGCGTTTCAGGCAACTCGCTCAGGCGAATCTGGAAGCCAGCCAGGAAGAAATGAAACGGTGGTACGACCAGAATGCCACTCTGGTCGAGTTTCAACCTGGGCAAAAAGTGTGGGTGATGGCACCAGTGGAGCCCTGCGTGCTTTAGGATAAGTGGACTGGGCCTTATGAGGTGGTGGAGCGCAGGAGCGAAGTGACCTACCTGGTTGACTTACAGTCCCCTAGGAACCCTCTGAGGGTCCTCCCTGTGAACCGCCTCAAACCCCACTTTGAGAGGTCTGATGTGACCATGCTCTTGGCTACCGATGACGGGGCGGAAGAGGAGAGTGAACCTCTTCCTGACCTCCTGTCAGCCAGAGGAAAGGATGGGTCAGTGGATGGGGTGAACCTCTCGCCTAACCTGACCCCAGAACAGCAGAGGGACTGTCGCCAGGTGTTGGGTCAGTTCGCCTCCCTGTTCTCTCTGACCCCAGGAGTCACCGATTGGTGCGTCCATGATGTGGACACTGGAGACAGCCTGCCTGTAAAACAAAAACTTTACAGAGTAGCTGATAAGGTCAGGGCCAGCATCAAGGAAGAGGTTTCCAAGATGCTGGCGCTAGGGGTAATTGAGCCATCCAGCAGCCCCTGGGCTAGCCCAGTGGTCCTTGTGCCAAAAGCTGCTGCGACTGGTGCCACCCCAGAACTCTGGTTCTGTGTGGATTACCGTGGGCTCAATGCGGTCACCAAGACTGACGCTCACCCCATCCCCAGAGCTGATGAGCTCGTGGATCGGCTGGGAGCTGCCCGGTACCTCAGTACATTTGACTTAACGTCTGGGTACTGGCAGATTGCCTTGACCGAGGGGGCCAAAGAGAGGTCAGCATTCTCAACGCCAGAGGGGCACTACCAATTCAGGGTTATGCCCTTTGGGTTGAAGAACGCCCCTGGCACCTTCCAGAGACTGGTTAACCAGGTGCTGTGTGGGCTGGAGGAATTCAGCGCCACCTACCTGGATGACATTGCTGTGTTCAGCTCCAGTTGGGAGGAACATTTGCAACACCTCTGCGAAGTGTTGAAGGCCCTGCAGAGGGCAGGCCTCACTATCAAGGCAAGTAAGTGCCAGATAGGGCAGGGTTCTGTGGTATACTTAGGACACCAGGTAGGGAGCGGCCAGGTGGCGCCCCTACAGGCAAAAATTGATACCATTCTGGCGTGGGAACCCCCCAAGACCCAGACAGAGGTGAGAGCCTTTTTAGGACTCACGGGGTATTACAGACGGTTTGTGAAGGGGTATGGCACCCTTGTTGCCCCCTTGACAGAACTGACTTCAAAGAAACAGCCCAAGAAGGTGATCTGGACTGATGCCTGCCAGACCGCTTTTGATGCCCTGAAAACTGCCATGTGCACAGCGCCCGTGCTCAAGGCGCCTGATTTCTCCCAGTTTGTTGTGCAGACAGATGCTTCAGAGCATGGTGTGGGATCAGTACTCTCACAATTGAATGATGAGGGCTTAGATCAACCTGTAGCTTTCATTAGCAGGAGGCTACTTCCCAGGGAACAGAGGTGGAGTGCAATTGAAAGGGAAGCTTTTGCTGTGGTCTGAGCGCTGAAGAAGCTGAGGCCCTACTTGTTGGGGACTCACTTCCTGGTTCAGACACACCACAGGCCCCTCAGATGATTGATGCAGATGAGGGGTGAGAACCCAAAACTATTGAGGTGGTCCATCTCCCTACAGGGAATGGACTTTACGGTGGAACACCGCCCTGGAACAAAACACGCCAATGCTGACGGTCTGTCCAGATTTTTCCGCCTTAGTGATGAGAACTCCCATGAGGGTGGGTAGTTCTCCCCAATTTTCAGCTGGAGGGGACACGTGTTAGACCTGGCATTTCTTGGCGTGGTTACCCCTGACTTTTTGCCTCTACCTCCTCTATTTTTGATGCTGTGATGGATTTTGTTTTGCTGGTTTAGATGCTTTGGGCACTTTGCCACTGCTGATCAGTGTCAAAGTGCAAGTGCTCCCTGTATAAAGTGTTATGGTAATTGGTTGTCCATAATTGGTATGTTTGCCTTACTAGTAAAGTCCCTATTAAAGTGCACTATGTGTGCCAGGGCTGGTAATGCAAATGCTACAAGTGGGCCTGCAGCACTAATTGTGCCACCCATACAAGTAGCCCTAAGAAGAGATCTCAGGCCTGCCACTGCAGTGCCTGCGCACAGTTTGTGAACTGCCTTGTTGTCCTGGCAAGTGCACCCACTTGCCAGGCCTTACCTTCCCTTTCTATGCACATCAGACAACCCTATAGTAGGCCCAAGGTACCCCCCTGGGCAGGGTGCAGTGTATGTGAAAGCTAGGACATGTACTGAGGTGTGTACCATGTCCTGACAGTGAAATACTGCCAAATTCGTTTTTCACTGTTGCAAGGCCATCTTGCCCATAGGACAGAATGGGGAATGCTGAGTCCCATGTTTCCAGCATATCTTCCCATAGGCATAAGATGGAGAGATGGAGTTTAGTGTGCCTGAACTCGGAATTTAATAACCCATCTTTTGTGAAGATGGTTTTGAATTGTGTGTTTAGAAACCACGCTTTAGAAGTGGCTGGTTTCTTGTCTTAAACCATCCTGTGTGCCTCTGCCTGGTTGTGTATTGCCTGTCTGGGTTTGGATGTGACAGGGTCTGGGAAGTGTCCTGACCCCAGGGAGGAGTAGGCGAGACAGCAACAGGCTGGCCTGCGTTTGATGGGGGCGGTGGGGGGGAGTAGCCCCCTGCATGTGAAGAGGGCTGTGTTGCTGCCCCCAGAGGATGGCTCCACCTCCTGCTGAGCGTCTGGGCCCCAGACCCAGACTATCAAAGGAAGAGGGTGTGCACTGGCAGGAAGACACCCAGGTCTGGTTTGGACCGGGGTCAGAGCCCCTGAACACAAAGACTTCAAAGGCATTTAGGGGTATAAATGTAAGAGCTGAAACCCCTGAACTCAAGACTGAAATCCATACTAAAAAAGGATTGAAACTACTTCGTATTCAAGAGGAACCTCTGCCAAAGAAGAACAGCTGAAGAGACTGAAGAGAAGGACTGCCCTTGCTGTGTGTTCTGGGGCTGGCCTGCAGTTTGCTGATTTGACTGAGGAGAGGACAAGGGACTTTGCTGTGTGCTGTGTCCCCCTGCTTGAGAGGACTTTGCTGTGTGCTGTGTCCTGAAGTAACGTGTCTCCAAGGGCCCGAGGAGAGCTGGTCCCCTGTTGTGGAAACTCAGGAACATAAAAGTTTCCAAGTGTGTCTCAGCGACGCTGTGTGCGTGTGCTTTTTGCACGCCTGAGACTGCTGTGTGGTCCGTGGTGCTGTTTACGAGGTGCCCCGTGACCGCATTGCCCCCGCTGCGTGAAACATCGTCCACGCTGCTGCATTGCTGTTTGTGGCCCGAGCCGTCATCGTAACTGAGGCTGTGAGTAACGATCGCCGCCGCCGGCCCGAGCCGCAACGTGCTAAAGTATTTATTGAAGCTAAGGAAGCTACAAGGTGAAAGTGATCGTGATCATTGTTCGTCGAAAGGAATCTGCCCAAGATCGTCAACGAAGGAGAAGGCAGCGCCGTAACCCGTCCGGCTCCAGCGTCGCCTCGCAACAGAGCTGCAACGTGATCGGGATCGCCCAGCAGGACGTCCGATGAGCGGAGAGAGAGAGCGAGGCAGCGCACCCCCCCAGGTAAGGCTTGGACTCCGGTCGGGAGCCGCAAGCGTGTGTGGCCTGTAGAGGCGTGCAGGAGGAGTACAGGAGTGCTCCGAGCTCTCTCCCGCTGCACCGCGTTAGACGCTCTGAGTCCCCGAGCGGCCTGTACCTGCCCAGCAGTACCGGGGCTGCCCCTTTAAGCTTACGACCGTTGTCTCTGTTGTTGGGGCCTAGTGGTGCCCGAGTTGACCGCGCAGATTGGCTAACCGCATTATTCTTGCATTACGAACTGCCTGATTCTTGCAATACGACCTGCATTATTCTTGCAATACGAACTGCCTGATTCTTGCATTAAGAACTGGCTTATTACTACATTACGAACTGCATTACAAACTGCATAGCGTTGCATAAGGACTGCATTAGAGATCGTGAATTGCTCATTTAATACCGCAAGAACCTACATGTGATTGCTGGCCTAATAACCGGCAAATCGAAATATTACGAATACGCATATGTTGGATTTCTATCGTTTGGTCTCATCGTATTCCTTTTATAAAGATACCGCTATTTTTATTAAACCAGTATGGTGTCCATTTGTGGTGTTATCACTGTGTTACTGGGAGTGTGGTTGCAAATACTTTACACATTGCCTTGGAGATAAGCCTGGCTGCTCGTGCCAAGCTACCAGGGGGTGAGCAGGGGTTATCTAACCGTGTGTCCCTCCTTACCCTGACTAGAAGCAAGGGTCCCTATTTGGACTAAGGTACCTACCTCAGCCAACTAGAGACCCCCAGTTCTAACAGGTATCCTTTTACTTACTCTTACATGCCCTTATGAATTGGCCTCAAACCATATACAATGGTAATGAATTGGGAATATACAGGGAATATTCATATACAATTAGTGCAAATGGAAAGGACTGTGACCTCTTCCACTTTTCCTAATAAAGAGCTGAATGTTTCAGGTCGATTCCAAAAGGCATACTACTAAGACGTAATACTTCCCCTACTCATAGATGCGTTTGCAAATGAGCCCAAATGAATCCTAAAGGAATTGAGATATCATCGCATTCACTTTTGTGAAATCAAGGGGAAAACGAATTCGACATTCTTAGGTATAGTAAAGTAAAAAAAGAAGAAATACATACTCATTACAGTTTAAGTTCAGACTTGCATTTGAGTTCAGAGAAGTTATTTCATGTGATTTCTCTGTCAGAGATACATTGCCTCTCCCATATTTGGTACTAACACAATTTCACTTAATTTGCATTCCAATGCCATTTTCGATCCTTCATGCCTGTGTTCAGGTGAAGATCCATGCTCTTCTATTCCTGTAATGACCTTTCACTTTTAGTTTAACACTAGTATGATACGTAACCACATGTCACCATAGCAACTGATCTCAAAGGTGTCCAGAGCGTCCTTTCATTCTTTCCCTTCAAAGTGTAGTTAAGTTGTAGATGAACCTGGAATCAAACGTCCCTTTACCATCCAGGTTTTCTTAATGCATGGCGGCGTTATTTTTATTTTTCTACACATGTTCTGCTCTCTCATGATAGATGGAATTTAGCATAATTTTCAATTTGATAATAATAAAACAAAGTTAAATCTGAAGCAAATCTCCTTATTTCAGAACATGTTTTCCCATAAGGGATGGCATCTTTATGTTAATTTTAAGACTTAACAAGCAACAACTCACAGTAGGAAACACGTATCGAAGTTGAACTAGTCACCTCTGCTGGATGGGATTGCAAGATGAATTAGATGCTTTGAGCACGAAATGACAGCATCAAAAAGTGTTCCTGGTTATTTTTGTAGGGGGAGAGCTGTATTTACAATAAGTATGCATGCGGTCAACTTTTTAAAAAAAAGAATCCCTGCTAAGATGATGTGATCGAATGCACGAGAGAGAAAGGTTATGCCACTGAAGGCAGGTCTGTTTGTTTACATTGTGTTTAAAAGCTATCGAAAAGCATTGTTTACTGAAAAATGTATTTGATTGTCTAGCCATCATATGGTATACTTTAACTACATAGTATGTAAAAGGTTGCTCAGAGTTTATTTGTCAGGCTCAATTTGGACTGCTATAGCTAGCAGTGTCAGTGGACGGTTGCTTGGCAGATGGAAAGCAAGCGCTTGTCAGTAACCACTGGGTGCCTCATCACAAGAGCATCTGCCTTCAGCTACACTTGATTCAATGTAATCAGTCAGTGATCAAGTAGACGTTTGCAGGTCTTGTCACCCCAGTCCTACCAAACCTGTTGTTTCTTTCTGTTTCTGGATTATACTAGCCCTCCTTCTTCCATTTTCAAGCAACACTGTCAGTGCTTCTGGGAATGGAATTAAAATTATAGAGCGCGACTAATACCCTGGGGTGTCTAGGCGCTACCTTCTGATAAACAGCGTCCATGAGAAGGAGGATGTAGACTATTGTTTCTGGTATGATGTGTGGTCAATGATAGGTCTTTCATGTGAATGATACATTGCACATCCAGTCTATTAGAAGAAACTGCGTTGAACTAAACAATGTCCTTGAAATATAAAGATTCATAAGACTCATGTATGATCCGATGTACCTAATCAAAAAGTATCAGGATCTTATGGAAATAAACTCACTGTGAAGCAGATGTATTTTATTTAAAGGATGCAATGTTTTTACTTCAAATGACAGAAAAGGGAGCGAGGTGTAAAAACGAGGAGTAAAAACACTGTAAATTATGTGTCACCTTTTATAATTTATTTCTTACAAATTAAAGGTCCTATTTGGAGTGGGTTCTTTATAATATTTTGGGCGGATATATTAGTTTCCATGCAAACCTTCATGCTGTATGTAGTGCTCCAGATTTTTACATGCATGTTCAATTTTCAGTTATGTAGTTCTTTTTGTGTTGTAGTTGATTTGCTAGTAGTAGTAGTAGTCACGTTTGTGAAACAATGCCTACATATGGGGTGAGTTCTGTGGGTACGGGTAATGCATCCACTTGTGGGTGTGTGATTTTGCTATATTTGCCTGAATAATTGTGGCATCTGTTTTTGAGCCTTTTTAGTCTGGTCCTGGATATCTCAAAAATCTCTGTTCCTTTCATCAGGCACCTTAGCAAACTACTTAATTTAGTGCAACTACAAGGTCTTCATTTGTATAAGTGGCCTTCATCGATTAGTACTAATAGTATGAAGAATGATAATATATGTGTAAATATTGTTGTTGTACTATTAACATAGTAGCAGTATAAATAGTATTAATATTATTAAGAGTATCATTTTTTTTTAGATTCTGATGAATTGATAGCTTACAATTTCAGCACCCTCAGGATGTATGTGGAAAAGTTTTTCAGGTTTATATTTTTTGCATAAATAATAATATGTATTCTACATGATTTGATATGTATAGACTGAATTCACATAATTGCAATTGAAACAAACACTAAGATGTATAGAGGTTTGTTTAATAACGTGTTTTATTTACGCCCCATATCTGTGTAAAACTCAATTTTGAACAAGATGCAAGCTATTTCTGTCACTTAATCCCACCCCCACATACATCCTCTCCCCACAGGCCCTGCAGAGTACTGTTAAACTGGTGTCATAATGGTTGATTTCCACTGCTGTAGTTGTCTTGCATATTCAGAATCATAGATGGTGCAGAGGGAAAATTGAAACACTTATCAATGCTTTCTGTTCTTTAACTGAGTTTATTTATTCGAAGAAAGTCTTACCGTTAAATGTTTCATATTTGTTTGAGCATCTCCAGGAAGACATTAGCATTGAGGGTGTTGAAAAATTATTAGAGAAAATGGGTAGTGCTGATCTGTAAGGTAATGAAGTAAATTTTTCTTGTGTTTTGACTTGCTAAAGAAATGATACTTTTGCTAACACGAGGATGAGACTACAAAATTGTTGATTTAATATGCAAGAATTGTGTGTAAAAACTGCTTAATTTTGGGGGTGAACCAAGATTTTTTGAGTTTATCATGATCCTACAAGGGATGTTGCACGCCTATTTACTGATTTTGCGCTCATTTGGGATTCAGAACTTTTTAAAATTTTATATATATTTTATAACTCTGCTTCAGGCAGCCTATATTTCACATTTTGTAATAAAATCCTTTAACTTTTTATTGGTTGAGATCCTATTGAGTGTGGTCTATTTGCTATAGAAGTGGTATTACTCTGCTTACTTGATGCTTGGGGAGGTGTCTGAATGCTGGGACACATTGCCTCATGAAATTGACGTTTAATTCCATCTCCAATCCAGTAACCTGTGGGAGAACAGAATTAGGGAAATTCTGGGGTGTCTAAATTTTTGGGTATGGTTTTGCTCTCACATGTACAAGGGTTATTACAGTCCATTCATCGCTTGTTAAAACACAATGGGCCAAGTTATGTAAAGTGCACTGAGTCACTGGCATTGATGGCTGTTGCCCACATTGCGTGGCACCCACCACATTTAGAAAACATGCTTCACTCCTCAAATGCCTTTGATGATCAATCAACATTCCCTGCAGGGTTGGTATCACATTTGACTCCTTTGGGAGAGCATCTTAATGGCCTTTGGGGCAATTTTTTCTCTCTTTTTTTTTAATCTCTCTTTATTGATTTTACATATGTACAGTTATGCCTAATAACATAATCAGCGAGTAACAATAGCATGGTGAACTGCTATACTAGTCAATTGCCATCTTTTCCGATAGATAGTTTGCAATTATTGTTTAGCCATGTGCAACAGCGAAAATGTGAAGGGAGTGGAGGCATCTGTTGGTAAGCTGCTTATACATGGGCCACAGTAATCAAAAGATGGAGAATAAGGGCCTGATTATAAGTTTGGCGGTCTGTGGACTGCCAAACTCACAGTGGTGCAGCGGTGACGGTGAAACTACCATATTACAGCTTTGGAGGTCAGACCGCCATGGGACCACCGCAACCACCAGGGATCCGAGATGCCTCTGTGGCGGCGCGGAAGTCTGGAGCAGCAATATGCTGGCAGTGCCACCAAGCATATTATGACTTTCCAGACCTCCACACTTTTTATGGCTGTGAGCCCGCCATGAAAAGTGTGGTGGTCAGGAAAGTAAGGGGGCCCTCCAGGGACCCCTGGTGCCCCTGTGCATGGGGATGCATGCAGGAGGGCACCTATTGTGCAGGAACCAGCTTTGGCACTCCCTCGGTGCTGCAGTTCCAAGGCTCATATATCGGCCTTAAAATTGGATCAGCAAAGCACTGCCTGACAGACCACGAAGAAAGTCTTAATCTGGCGGGCAGGTGGCAGTCGACTTTGGCGGTGTGGGAGCGAGGCGGTGGTGTGACGGCTCACTCCCACACTGCCAAAGTCTTATTTAGGCCCTAAGTCTCATAGCAAGCAAACATAACATTCATCGAATACATGACTACCCTAATGGGTTAACAACTTAATGCAACCAGTGCAGGGGTCACTATCCCTTCTACATAACGTGCACTACCCCATTACATCAACAATAATTTCACTGTATGAGTCATTTCGAGTCCAGCATTGTTTGCTTTGGATGGGTGTAATTTTGTCTCAGGAGGCAGAGGTGACATACCTCCAGCTAGTCTCAGACCACCAGGTATAGCAGGACCTACCCTCCACCTCTATGCATAAAGTGTGCATTGCTGTGTGTGCCCTACAGTCAGTTACTCCAAGGGTGGACATGAATCGTGATCAGCAGTACAGTCTCCCACCTACCCATCAGGTTGGTCTGTCATCAGATTTAGATGACAGCGCTGTGAGATAATTGTACCAAATATCCCTCAGAGGGCCCCTGAGCGCGCAGTCTAGTCAAGGTGTTGGCCTCTCCTGTTGCCCACTTGAGGAGGTTTTGCAACTAGGTATGCACTAATTAAGCCTGGGCGCAGTTCACAGAATTTTACTCCACGGAACTCTGTGAAGTACCAGAAAAACTCAGCCGCGCTCCGTGGCGTTCCGCCAGCTGTGGAGTCTGTTAAGTCACTCTGCTCGCACTGATTTTTAATGCTGGGAGTTTGTCCCGCACATTTAAATCATGAATGGCACTGCGCGTCGCGGCAGAGGACGCTTCTGCGTTCTGCCAGCTCAAGTAGATATTCTACTCAAGCAGCAGCTTCCTCAACGCGAATGGCAGATTTCTCAACGCGAGCGGTCGCGACCTGCCACAACTGCCTGCAACGAGAAATCTCGCCGGGAGGAGGTCTAGAGCATGATTTTCTCTCGCGAGCGCTCGCCAACTTACCGATGGCAAGCCGCTTGAGAGAAAAAACTCCGCTCTGCGTCACTTCGCAGAGTTTTTCGGAACTTCACACTCCGTGAAATTCTTCGCCCACCCCTAGCACTAATGGAGGTGTCAGCGACTTCCACGCCAGAGTAATCCACCTCTTAGCTAGGACGGAAGCCAGGGATATATAATTTCATGATATATTTAGTCTTTTTGATGTGGTAACAGTCCCAGGACACATTGTTCGGGGGTTCATGCAAGCAGCAGATTTGTGAGTTTGGCTGTGATATTCATAATTTCCTCCCAGTATCAGGTCCAGACCATATGTTGGAAGTTCACCACCCTCTGCGCTGCATCTGGGACAGCATTGGTATACCCTCACATACATGCATACATGATCTAAGCAATTAAACTGGATAAACTTAAATCTGGGTTCCTGGACACTGTCTAAACATGTTGCAAGGCAGCTTCCCATTGGTGGTCTGTCAGTTCTTGCCCTATAGGAGTGTGCTATGTGTCATGTAAGGGTAGGTACCCATTATGCCATTCCCCTATCAGTGCTATATACAGTAGGGTGACTGCCTTCCTGCCACCTCTGTGTTCTAAAAAGACCTGCAGGACTTTGGAGGTCCTGCAGTTCATTTTAGAATACAGTCCCAGGAGGCAATGTGCCGAGGCCCCCTAGACTGACCTGGCTCACACTGAGGCAGTGTATCCTGCCCCAAGACAGCACTGAAGGGGCCCTCCGTGTCCTCGATCCAGGTGGCACCCTGATGATCAGCTGTGACGGAGATCCAATGCCGTGTTTCCCACATCGTCACTGGGCTGTGGCTCCACTAGAGTCCGGGACCCATTGCACTCTGCGAACAGTGGGTTTATCCCTCCCGTCACAGCAGCCTGATGGGGCATTTTTTTTCCTGATCGTCTGCCCTGCACCCAGGGTGGCACAACAAGGTCTTCTGTGGGGTAGAGGTACCGCAAATCGCTCTGCAGGGTGCCACAGTGTAGATGCAGCACTGGAGCTCGCTAGTGTGTAACAGGCATGGTCGGCATCTTGGTTGCCGTCTTTTCTTAGTCAAAAGCCCTCTTCCCGAACCATACTTTCTACAATACCCAAGGAGTAGCTTAAAAAGTATGCCCTGTAAGGCTGGAACACATCCACTAATGCATTTTCAATAATGCACCATATCATTCCTGCAAGGAACTTTTCTGCAGTTCTAAATACAATACTTATAAATAAATGGAGAAAGGACCCTTTCATGGCTGAGCCAAAATTATATTTGGCTGCCAGAGCATATGGTGCAGTATCTGCAATGTGAAAGAAGGTCATAATAAATGCTAGGAACGGAAACCTGGAGTCCTTTGTATAATGCACATTTTTCTACTGGAGACCCATGTGGTGCCCCCCAACCTGCATGGATGTTTGTAAACATGCATTTTACTATTGTGGCTTGTGCTGCGGCCCTCTTCTGGGCCGCAGCACAAGCCGCAAAAGTAAAATGCATGTTCCTGACCGCCTTCACAGTGGTCGGATTGTAACATTGTGGAGACGATGACTACATGTTAGGCGGTGTCCATCCGGCAGCGATGGCGGTCGGATGGTCGTTCGACCACCAGCGTAAAGAGGGCCACTATTATCAAAGAGTCTCCAGTGACCAGTTCAGCAACTCATTTACAGTTTTTCAGGATCTCTGCCACATTTGTGGGGATGGATGTTTAACACACTATTGAGAACAACAATATAAAAAATACAGAAATATTGCCAAAAAATATCAATCACAAAAATATTGTCATCCTATACTTAAACAAAAAAAATCCCAACAATTTGACTACAAAAATATTGCCATTAAAATTATCTAAAATACCCAAATATTGAAATAAAAAATAAAGTACACAATATCGTGACCAACTGAAATATATAGCACACTACCCAAATATCGAACATATAAATATTAACAAATTATTGACACTAGATAAAAAATATAATTACAATTAAAATCCATACACCTATAAAACTTAAAACTCCATAAACTATTAAATAACACATTCAACTATTCAAAAATAGTTAACATATAGACACAAAATATGATATTTCTAAATATTAAATAAAATATATCAAAATAACATAAAACTAACTCAACATGAAATAACATTAAACCAACATTAAACCAAAATGATAAAATGTAACCAACCAATATAACACCTATAACAATATTTATTTAAGCAATAATTTAAAATACATTTGAATAAATATCACAACATATAGAACATTAACATATAAACACTAATAAGGCCCCGATTATGAGTCTAGCGGTCCACGGACCACCAGACTCGTGGGGCGCGGCGGTCTCCCGACCGCCCTATTAGGAATCGGGAAGGTCAGACCGCCAGCCTGCTGCAGCTGCCAGGGACCCACCATTCCCTGGTGGTGTTGCGGTGGTGTAGAGGCATTTATATGCTTGACGGGACCGCTGCGGTCCCACCAAGCATATTAGGAGTTTCCTTTCCACCAGGGTTTTCATGGCGGTTCCTCCTTCATAAAAACCCTTGTGGAGAGGAAACAAAGGGGACCCTACAGGGCCCCCTGGTGCCTCTGCGCCCTGTTGATGCACACAGGGGGGCACATGTGCCCCCTTGTGCAAGCACACCAGTTCCTGCACGACATGGACTTTCCAGTCCATGCCGTGCAGGAACTGGTTTTTGCATTACTATTGCGGTGCCTGCTTTTAGAGGCACCACCATAGGAATGCTCAAAAAAAGCCCACAGAGAGGAGAAAACTCCTAATCTGGTGGGCGGCCCGACCACGGCTATGGCGTTTCGGTGGCCCTTAGTATCTATTAAATAATGACTAAAATCAATAATAAAATTCAAATATCAATGAAAGCAAAAAATGTAATGAATCTTAAAACAAACTAACCAATTCAAACAGTTTTCCAATTAGAAAAAGCACACAAAAAACCTTAATTAATTTAGAGCAAACAAAAATGAACATTTCAAGAAAGCGGCACTCAGCCGGATTCTACACAGAAAAAATTGAGAAACCAACTCCAACAAAAAGAACGACAAGTCTAATAAATGAATAATATAAACAAAATATATGACAAAACAAACTTGTAAATTAAACCTAAAATTAATATAATGTTTTTTATTTATATGTCCCTAATATAGCAAACACCGGAGCAAAGCAAAAAATTGAAAGATAAAATTAAGAATATCATATTTCTAAGCTGCATACTTGACACACAAACCTTGACAAGTAAACAAATACAACTTAACATAAAACAATTCAGAACATTGTATAGTCTGGAAATGAAAGTAAAATAAAACAGGCTAAAAAAATGTAAAATTATTTTTCAAACATCTAATGCTAGCAAGCAAAATTCAAGACACTGTCCCATAACATTTCAACAAAAATGAAAACCACAACAAATACCTTTAAAAAATAAGATAGCATCAAATTTGTAAGTATAAAATGTAAAGAAAATGTAGTGCATGTTTAAATATTAATGCTACTTAAAAATATATTTATGACAAAGATATAACTAATATACAATTTTAAATCCTACAGATATAATGTCAAACAGAGCCATGTACATCAAACCATATAAAGGTAAACCATTATTGACTTGTATGGGATATACTTACAGTCAAGAGAGCACATGCACAGAAAGTACGCATTGGAAATGTACAAGCTATTAATCAAATGCTTGTTATGGAGGTCTATGACTAGAAACTAAATTGTATATGTTAGACAGCATAATCACCCAGCAAATATTAGAGAAGTCAATATTAGAAGTATGTTATAAGACATTAAGGAAGCTAGCAATAGTACCCAATACCCTACAGGAGCTATTTTAAAAAATATCATACAAAAGGTTCCTGACTGTCCCAAACTTGAAAAGACACATAGCCAGAATCACACATGCCACAACTGAAAACCGTTGCTACCCATTAATTAGTAAAAGACAACCCCTTCCTTGTGTATAACAACACTAACAATGGCAGAAGAAAATTAATTTATGCTACAGAAAACAACCTGCTATGCTTAATATACATCAACACATGAATGATGGACAGCACATTTACATCGTGCCCTGTACCATTCAGAAAAATATGCAAAATCCACAGTGAATACCTCAACACAAACATATCTTTAATGTACTCAGTTTTACCTAACAAGCAAAGTGCTACATACCACAATCTACTAACTGAAATAAAATGCAAAATGAACAACTACTAACCTAAAAAATAATCACTGACTTCAAACAGGCAATGATTAGTTCCTTTTTAAAAATTTGCCACATGCAGCTATACCGGGGTGTTACTACAATTTTAAGCAGAGTATATGGAGACACCTACAAAAATATACACTGTGTTGAGTACTCAACAAACCCCTAACCTTCCTATGAAATAAAAATTGAATTGCCCTAGCATATGTCTCAGTAACAGAAGTAACACATTGCAAGAACCTCCTAATAAAATCATCTTACTACCAAACACATGAAAACAAACTAACCCCTAATAAACTATTTTGAAGTTAGATTGCACCGTTTGGTTGCAGATGGCACCCAAGTACCATATACCATGGTGCAACGTATGAGACAGTACCATGGCACAACAAGCCATAACAAACAGAGAGAATGGGTGGCTCAAAGGTTTCCAAGACACAGTAGGCCAAAGGCACCCTACAATCTTCCATTTCCTAGAAATGTTAAAAAACAAAGCTACGAACAACTTAGTATAGAACAATCAATAACCTAACTAAAAGCTAAAGTATCAAAACCAACCAAAAAAATGTATGGAATACTAAAATGCAAAGTACAAACATTTGCTAACAGCCAGGGCATTTCATACTTAGTATCCATAGTAAAAAACCTATTCTATTAAAATCCAAATATTCCACCTAAAACAAAAATAAAACCACAAAAAAATGTACCAAACAAATTTATTTATGAATATTATTTTAATATTGTTTTACTTATCAGTCAAAAATGAAAAATTACTACAATAAATATTATTAAATAAATACACAGTGAGCCAAACAAATATCACATCTTAAAAACACAGTGCCTAAAACCAAGTAGCAAAAAATGTAATACATAAAACAAAGCAAAACAATATATTAAGAGAAACAACTTAAATGTTTCCCACCTCTTAAAAATAATATAAAATATAAATTACAGTTTAGTTGCTGATGTCCAAGATCTTGATGTAATCCACAAACAAATACATTCACAGGAATAGATAAAAGAAATCCCCCAAAACAAATAACATTGGTTAACATATAATCAACCTTATTTCTTTTATAATAAAAGATAACGCAACCAAAGCACAACCAATAAAAGGGAAAAATCCTAGAATTTGATGAATAACGGGTAAAAAAAAACATAAATTACCAATCAACACAGCAGAAATAACCCCTAAACATAACCAGCAAAATAACAATAATTTCAAAATAACATACATGCAATGTTTTATGAAAACATTAAATCATAACATACATAATGCTAGAGGTGTGCAAAACACGTGTGAATTGCTGTAGCATAATTACTTGAAATGGCTCTCATACTCAAAAAAATACCTGGTCCGTTCGGGTAAAAATTTAACTTAAAACTGTAATTTCGAGTTGATTTCCAGATGCTCAAATCTTTGCCACTTATGTTCAGATCTGTAGTTTCACAAACACAAATTACCTGAAAGGTCCACTTAGATAACAAAATCTACCAATAGTACACCAATTACACTGGCGTAATTAAAATTTTGCCCAGGCCAACAGAAGGCATTAAGGCTTACTGTAGTACACAACTAAAACTACAACCTAACATTTAACCCCTAAACCACAACAAAACACTAACCTATATTAACTATACTAACCCTAAACAAACCCCCCAACTAAAAAATCTCCAACAAGTAATTTAAAAATTCTCTTACCTGATACACAGAGCTGTGACATTGAACCATGACTGCACCGTAGCTGGACCAACCCAAAACAAAACCCAAAATGACAAAATGAAAAAAATGGGTGCAAAACTAGTATAAAATGACTACCTAGTCATAGAAAGTAATAGAAAATGAATAATGAACTATAACAACTGCTTCTCTGTTCTGGAAACATTTAATAAAAATATTTAACATTTTTATATAAGTTGTAGTAGAAAAAAATTATCTATATTACAAAACACAATTATATTTATTAATTTACAGTTCTTAGTGATATAAAAAAGAATGTTTGTTAAAAATTAACAAGATATTCTTGTACAAAATTCATCTTGTTTGATAGAGTACTGTAAAAAGGAAAACAAAATGTATAACATATGTAAAATGTTTTGTTTAAAAAGTAAAAATATCAACATGTAACAAAAGTATAAAACAAAATGTAAAAAGTTTATTCAGAACTATAAATGTTAAAATGTTTACAAAAATGTAACAAAGAACAAGAAATATTTTTAAAATTATTAAAAATGCAATACTGTCTGTAAAAAATGACCACTACTGTAAAAATAACAGTAGTGTAAAGAACAAGGTGTAACAATTATTTTTGATAATACAACAGTGCACTGTAACCTACAATGGGAAAAGAGTTGCACTACAAGGAGAGTTAATTTACTATTCCCACTCCAATCTAAGCTACACTGGGTAAAGTGGTGTACTCAAATAGGGATAGATTTACTATTTCAACTCAATCTAAGCTACACTGGGGAAAGGATTGCACATTGAAGGGGTTACATTTACTATTCCCACTCCAATCTAAGCTGCATTGGGGAAAGTGTTGGACTTTTTTAGGGGTAGATTTAATATTTTGACTTCAATTTAAGCTGCATAGGGGAAAGCATTGGACATTGAAGTGGTCAGATTTACTATTCCCACTCCAATCTTAGCTATGTAGAGAATAAGGCATTGGGCACTGAAGTGCTTAGCCTTAATATTCCCATTACAATATAACTTACATTTGGGCAAGTGTTGGTCATTGCAGGGGTTAGTTATACTATTCCCACTCCACTCTAAGCTATGTTGGAAAAGGTATTGGGGATTGAATTGATTACATTTAATACTTCCACTCCAATCTAAGCTACATTGATGAGAACGTTGGACACTGAAGGAGGTAGATTTACTATTCACACGCCAATCTCATCTACATTGAGGAAACTGATTGACATTTTACATCTACCATTCCCACTCCAATCAAAGCTACATTAGGGAAGGTGTTGGAAGTTAAGGGCGTAGATATTCCATTCTCACTCTTCCCACTCCAATCTAAGCGACTTGGGGAAGATGTTAAGCATTGATGGGTTTAGATTTACTATTCCCACTCCAACCTAAGCTACAACTCGATCAGACTCGAGCATATGTTTGATCCCCCATTTAGTTCACTTTTTCTGTTCCAGAGAATGCATCTCCTTTCATATTGTTTTGCAAAATATATTGTTGCTGCTAGTAGATAGTTGACACTGATTTTGTTCAGCTAAAGAGTCATGTGTAGCAAATGCAGAGAAGGTGCAGGACACCTTAAATGAGCGTTAACCCTGTTGCATCTGAAAGTATCTCCTCTACTTCACAGCTTCAAGTGCAAGAAAATTTGAATAACCCTCACCAGCCTAAAATATTATCATTGTTGTAACTCAAGACCAGAGTGAGATTTTATTTGGCTTGCATGACTTGCAAAGGTATCCACAACATGGCCTTCAACCAAACTGAAAAATGTACGCTCTCTTGAAAATCCTTCCTAAGAATGGAAATTTCAACATTTACCACATGTTCCAAACTACTCCAATCCTTTTTGTGATCAGCTACGTGCATCTGGGTTTCTTTTCAGCCTGCTGTATAGAAAATTTCCCATTCATTGGACATAATAGTTAGCAAAATAATGCTATTAAACTGACAGTGATGATTACACTCAGTGTTTCTTCAAATCTTTTGCAACATTTACCTCCTACACTTTTTCCTAATTTTCTTATATTGGAACATTCCCAATATAGTGGTTTGACATTGGTTTTAATTCCTTATATGTACTATAATTTCTCTGTAAGAACTATTTGTGGTTCTCCACATTGTGCTTAGTAAAAACATCTTGCTACCTATGGGGCTAGTTTGCAGTACACACAGGTTTAATAATAATACAGATAAAGAAATGCAATAATGTGCTTCACTTGGAATGAAGTGGATTATTTCTGATAGAGGCTGCTCTGTGTAGCAGCTGCCTGGTATTATATGAAGACAGGTCTCGTATTACCTTTATACAAAATTACATCTGCATTTAGTAAACACATAACTCTGAGATGCTAAAAGCTAGCACATACTGTTATATATAGAAATGTGTGTACCCAGCAGGACCAGTGTGGAATTTAGAAACCATGATGAGTGCAACTTGGGGCCTGATTATGACTTTTGGCAGTGTGGGAGTGGGGGCATGCCAGCTCCACGCTTCCACACCGCCAAGAGTCACCGCTGCACGACTGCCAGATAATAAATAAATTTGTGGTCTGGTGGGCGGGGAGGCAGTCCTGTGTAAAGGCTCATTGTGAGCCTTAAACAGACAGCCAAGTGCACGTTCCTGCACAGGAAGCAATGCACTATATTGTACATTCCTTCCTGTGCAGAAACTCGGGGTGCAAAACTACAGAGGGGCACAACATGTGCCCCCCTGCATGCACCCCGTGCACAGGGGCAAGTGGGACCCATGTAGGGCCCACGTTCTTTCCTTACCACCAGGACCTCCATGTAACTGCTGGCGGTGAGGAAAGTGGAAAGTGAGTAAAGTCGTGATATGCCTGGTGGACCGCCACCGCCACGTCCCAATGAGTCTGGCAGACCACCATACTCATAATCAGGCCCTTAGATTTCAATAACAACATTGTTTCTGACACTGCTTTTTACTTTTTAGAACCAAGGTGCCAGGGAGCATGTACAGGGCGGCACCTCCGCTAAGGCGGAGGAGCATCGCCCGACTGCTCCAAGAGCAGAGCAAAGTAAAAATAAAATTATAATAACTTAACGTTATTATCATTTTATTTTTAGGCTGGCTGCAAGCTCCATGTTAGGGTGGGGCGGGGCTGGCATAGCATGACATAGAATGAGAAGGAGTGGTTGCCGCACTATAAATGCACATGACGGTTTGCCCGGCCGTCTTGGGCCGTCCAAACTGTCATGCGCACTATGAATATTCTCCACCGGCTGTTATGTACAGCCTGTGTGGAAAGCATGCACAGGCTCTCAGTCCCTTTCTGAGTGCCGAACCACGGCGCTCAGACCAATCACAACGCTGCTGTAAGGCAGGGGAGTCTGAGAGCCTAGGTGATCCGGAAGGCAGGATACAGCGGGATGGAGGAGAGGCGGCAGCTGGTGACCCACAGGTAAGTCTTCTTTTTTATTTTTTTCTGCCCCCCCACCCAGACCCGCCGCCATTGTCCCCTACCAGCCGCCACTGAGCATGTACTGAGAATCTATGAACACTAGTATATTTAGTGAATACACAATTATTTAAGTGGACTGGAGGTAGCTTCACCAAGGGTAAGTGCCAATATAACTAATGTACCAGTCAATAATAATAATGATATATAGATACAGAAACTTACAGTAAATGACACAGGGCTTACGTCCTCAGAGACAGTAGAGATAGAAACTACCCACTAGCAGCTATAGGTGGTCACATACTAATACATTTAGGTGAGTTTCCCATAGCATTAAGCACTAAAACCTAGGTATTGCTAGGGTGGAAAATCGTCACTTGTTCTAGGAAGCTGAACGTTTGGTGTGAAATTTCAGTTTGATGCACTGCAGACAATGCTGTTTACTCTAAAACTGTGCTTCTCAATCTTTTTAGAAGAACAACCCATTTTTAGAAGGACAAGCTTTAGCAATGCACCTAGCTGTAATGGACAAAGGTGAATGATTTTTTAATGTAGCTAAATTATCATATGGTTTACAGACAACACATTTTCCCTTGAAATGGTCACTAAATTTGTACATACGTACAGCTTTACCTATGAATCCATATTGCACACACATGTTAATGTATGTAAAGTGCCTTGATTTATTTTCATGCTATTAAAATATTTGTTTTCATCACACTTCGAAATTACAAACAAATGTGCTTCCCTTTTGCTTTGTTAATGGCTGAATGTGTACAGTTCATTCACAGGTATTTACATTTTACTGTGTGCTACAAACAATGATATCCTACAGCCTTTACTTTCACACTGTCTGTACCCCATCAAGATTGTCACATAATTTACTTCACTTTTCTTTCTCCGACTGCAAAGTAAGAGGAGTTCATAAACCCCAATCCCCATGTTAAAAAATTAACAGCAAATTGTCAGAAGACATAGCCTGACATTTGACCTCTGTCCTTAAATTGCAGCAAATGTGACAGGTAAACCTACAGTTCAGGAAACACTGCTCTAAAATATAGGTATCTGTGGGAAGATTATAGTCACATCAGAGGAGGGCTGAAGTGACAACCCTGATACTCTGCACAATGTTTAAAAGGCAAGCCACATTTGAAACTGATAGATTAACTCTAGCTTCACAGCACAACAAATATCAGCATTAACCATCAGCCAGGATACCTCTCACAGGAAGAACATTAAGTAATTTTGTGGGTTATGGACAGTACACTTGAGGATTATAGATCAGTTAAGATGAAACAAATAGATGTTGTCTTGCTGGAGCTGTTGGACTTTAAGAATGAGATGCACAGCTGCACATCCTGAGTCTCATTCATAGTGCTGAATATATATATAATTATGAAACCCTCCTTTAGCCATTATTAGTAGGCTTGAGTACAAGAATGTCAAAGGCTAGAACAAACATTTGTGACTTTTGTGGATTGTCGGACATTCAACATGAATAAAAACAAAATATTGTCATGCAACGGTATGTGCACTGGGCAACAATGGACTGCCTTTTGTGGTCTAAAACGTTCCTTCCAGATGTGAAGGGACAAGCAAAGGTTCATATCAAATAGAGTGAGCGCCTATAGCATTGACGTACATCACCATCTCTGACACTAGTTTGGCTGACTGGTGTCTTAAGTAGTTGAAGAGCTGAAGCTGCACAATGTTACCACCTTAGACAGTAGTAAATGTTTGCTTGTCACTGGAACTTTCAGGGATATGCTGCTTTTGGCTGGGAATTTAGCAGAATTTGTTGATATATCTAAAGTAAACAACCGAACATAATACAGTAACATACACAAAGTGACAGAACAGCACAATTAAAACATAACAGGGCACATCACAACAAAACAGTCAAAAGTGAGTGCAACACAACAACCACAGGACAACACAACACAATCACATTGGAACAGTGCAGCTCAAAAACAACAAAAAGCATCACCACCAAAATAAAAATTCCACACAACAAATGTACTCAAATGTGCTTGTCATGCATTACCACTTCCAAAATCCTGTTTTCATAATATGGTGGTAAAGGGTATTTGGGGCAAGCACAGTCTTAACTTGCCATCAGGGACATGAAAAAGCACCAGTCAAAAATGTTTTGTGGTCTGGTCCAAAATGTCTATTAAAATGTCATTGAGTGCATAGGGCTAACAGTCAGAGCACAGTTAGTAGGATCCTACATGGAGTGTGCCCCTGTTGGTTCTTTTTATTTATACTTCTGGAGTTGTCTAATGAGTGAAAATATTTTGGCTATGTGGCCTATCTACTGATTGAGCCCGATGGGTCACAGGAGTTGGTGCCAGTCAATTTTATGTGCATAAGAAAGTGATAGCTAACAAACTGAACAACTTCCCTATCTGAGGTGCATTTTATTGTGCACTTTCTGTGAGCAGCTTTATTTCTTATAGGATCTATCCATTACTTCTAAACGCTGGTGTTTTTTTAATTTTCATTGCTTTCAGTAATGCACTCTTGTAATATATGTAGATGTATGTTCAATGACAGCTACTGTCATGTTTCTGATCTTGTTTGTATTCCTTTTTCATTTTAATACTCATTAACTAACAGGAATCTTGTGCTTGCCTGCAACAAACAGCATGCGCCTCGGGTACTTTATAAAGTCACAGTTTTCTCTTTGTCACTACCAGTATGTGGTACTGAAAATTCTGGACCTGTGTCATTAACATCATTGTAACATGACGATTTTGGTATCAGCAGACCGGTAATGACAGGTATGCTATATCTGAGTATTTGCGTCATATTCGAGTGACGGGATCACTCTAATATTAACGATTCCCTTGTGAACCCTCGGGTTCCATTTTGTGTACGGCAGCCATTTTGTGGTTGCCCTCACATAAGGCAATGACTAAAGCCAAAACGCGCCTTAGGGGACACGTACACTTTCAGTGACCTGGGCAAGCTGACTCCACTGTCCAGAGCCAGAACCTGTTCGGCCAGTTTTAGTTCCCAGTGGCCGATCGAGATTAGGGGCCCAGGTGCAGCATGCCATAAACCCTTCATTGCACACATCTATATCTAAATCTTATTCACACCTGTCACTGCTCTTTCTTTATGACCTGCTTTACGAGGAGGAGGTGCCCGGTTTTATTAGGGGTCCAGATTATATCTGTTGCAGGTGTTGGGCCTCACTGGGTATTTGGTTGTGGGCTGGACAAACTGAAAATGGGCTTGTCATCATGAATCTGTCTTTTTTGTTGTTGTAAGAAATATGTGAATGACCCACTGTAAAAATAAGGAATGTTTGCCTAAAGCATAATATTCTGTATAAAAGAGATAGCTGGTTTCCATGAAAGGGAGCAGTCTCCTGAGAACATACACATTGTTGTACTTCTAGGATACCTGTTGCTGGCTGCAGCCAATAAATTGATCTTTGAAGCCACCAAGAAGACTCTGTGTTTCTGTAGTCTGAGACAGGAAGAACTCGAGGTCATTGGGTGTGTTCCCTGGCACCGCTGGGTCCAATAAAACCCAGTACTTCAATTGGCGCCCAACGTGGGGCGATTTCAGCGGTACCGGTCCAAGCCAGAGGTCGTGAGGAGCTTCGTGTAAAATTCTGGAGGAAGGCCAACCACTTCATCGACCCCTGTATGTCGTTCGTGGTCCGAAAGTCTTTGCTGCGAGGTTCCCCGCGTCCCGACGGCTACGAAGGACTGCTGCCCTGACTATCGCCCTGTCTTGGACCCTTTTATGATTTGTAGAGCGAGACAATAGACGAGTCTTCTGGTGACGTCATCGATACCTCAGTTAAGTATAAGTGGAGCGTCTCCCAGTCCTTAGTCTTGGTTCTTAGTTTTGGGTATCCCATGGGATCTTTGATTTGTTAGGATCTTTTGATTTGGAACTTGCAAGTACCAAAGCCGAAGGACTCGTGTATTCACGAGACTGTCGTATTTGATAATCCTTTGAAGTTTGAAGCTAGACTAGTGAGCGAAGATGCCTGGTCTTAGCAGACTTGGAAATTTGTTTTGTCTTGGTTGTAATAGGGATTCCCGATTGGAGGACTCGTGTCCGGTTCCCCCAATTGGAACTCCAACCTATGAGCTCTACGTGAAGCATGGAGTGGGCCCTATCACGTATAATAACGTATGGGTTAGGTACACAAGGAAAGATGGTGTCCTAAAGTGGCCCCAATATGGTAGTTTTGACTCCGAAATTCTGGATAATTTAGAGGTTAGACTTTTTAAGAAGAAAGCCCGGCCGGCGATGTTTGACTCTTTCCGCCTATGGCGAAAAGAAGCCAAACAGAAAGAAACTAAATTAGTAAAGAAGAATAAAAGAGAAAAGGGTATTTCAATAATGCAAGCTGCTATGCAGTATAAGGATGATGAAGAGGAACAAGCGAGTGAACAGCTGCACAGGCAACGTAAATTGGCAATTGATAAATGATATCCAGTTTTGCCACCTCTTCAGCAAGATACAGTGAAGGAACTTGAGAAGGATCCTTTAATGTCTCATTTGTTGAATTCACCACCTCCTTATGCGCAGAGTGCTACAGCACCTCCGCAACCTTTAGTTGTACAACCCCCAGTTGTTGTACCTCCGGTTCTTCCACAACCACCAGCTGTTTTTCAGTTGGCACCTACTACTATGGCGCAGCCCCCTCAAGGGCTGCCACCTTTACTACCTGTTCCATCTTTACTTCCTATGACTTTGCCCCCTGCATCTATTTCCCTCCACACTATCCCTTCTGACACTGCCTCTGCATTTGCTTTGTCTCCTCCTGTTTTTCCTCCTGTTCATTTGTCAACTTCTCCTTCTGTCCGACAGAGAATGACAAACACTGTTACTAATATTTTGTCTCCTTTCTTTGGGTCACCGACTACGACCCCCGTTTTAGAGCGTAAACAATTGCGTAGCCAATTGCCCGATTCTAGAGAGAAGGGAGTATTGGATCATTTGGCGCATAAATGGGTCACTGACCCTACAAGATATGAGTTAGAGTCTGTTATGGATGTCTTCCACCAATGGCAAGCACCGAAACAGAGATATGTTTTTGACAAAATGTGCGAAGTTCTTCTTGAAAGATTAAAAGATTGTGATATGGAGGCCAATCCGCCTGAGTTGTGTCGTGTACGGTTTGAGTTTTCCAAAGGCACGATTGTGGGTTCCGATATTGAGAAAGCAGTTGCGACATTATTATCATTTAGGAGTGAGGGTATTTCTCGACTGTTGTTTGAGCCAGAACCCTCTGTTAAAAGGAAGGTCAGACAGTATCCCATGAGAGAAGTTCCCCAGTTTGGAAAGAAGGAGACCTAAATGCTGTTCCACCTATTCAGCCTCATTTTCAACGTGTGTGGGTACATGTTCCATGGAAGCGAACTGAAGTCCTGGCTCTTAAGCAGACTCTACCCGACCCCCGTAAAAACCCTGCAGGTTATTATAAGGAATTATCACAGACTGCAGACTCCTGTGTTATGAATTTAGCTGATATAGACATGTTGTTTGGAAATGTGGTCCCACAGCCTTTATGGAGAGTGATCCGTCACACGGATCATGCGCCGGAGTTAGGGGACACATGGATTAATATCAATGCGGCAAATGACAGACAAGTAGGCGGTGCTAAACCAGAGCCTTTAGTAGCAGACCTCCCTGGTAGGATCGTTACTTACATGAAGACTTTGATGCCTGCAATGCGTGTAAATTGGGATAAATTGTCTGCATGCAAGCAGAAGAAGGAGGAAAGTGTATCTGACTTCTTCACTAGGTTTGAAGAGACATTTATCGACCACAGTGGTCAGGATATGAGTACAGAAGGTGGTCAAAGGTTGTTTGTTGACAAGTTTGTGCATAATTTGCTTCCCGAATTGTGTAAAAAATTGAAAGATTCAGAGAGTTCTTGGGCCGTTTCCTCTTCAGCACAGATATTGGCTACTGCACAATACTACGAAAATAGAGATAAAGATGAGAAAGATAGAGCAGACAAGAAAACTAAAGAGTTAAAAACAAAGGTTCTTTTACAACAAGCGTATCCGCCTCGTAGTAATCAGCGTGACTATCAGCAACCTCAACAGTATCAGAGGAATTCGCAAAGGTTTGAGTATCCTCAACAACGTGCTCTGATAGGCCCTAACCAATGTTCATATTGTAAGGAAGAAGGTCATTTTAAATATAATTGCCCTATTTTGTTGCAGCGTATGAATGGTATTTCTGGCGCAAGAGGTCGAGGTGTTCCACAAGCACCTAGAGCTAGAGGACGCGGAAATTTCACCCAGAACGCGCGCCCATTTCCTCCTCAAAATTCAATGAATAGTTTTGATCAGCAGAATAACGCGTCTGGTAGGACGACTCAGTACTATGCTGATGACTACTATGCAGAAGGTGAGAGTATGGAAGGTGATGATTGCTAGGACAGCCATAGACAAAGAGAGGGAGTTGTTTCAGTTCCAGTAGATCAGAGTGGACCTTATATTGAGGTGATTACATCAGGTGTGTCAGAGCCTTTTCTGTTGGATACTGGTGCTACAAAGAGTTCTATTATGCACTCTAAATTCCCTGGCGCACCTTTGTCTGGCGAAACTAATGTTTCAGTAGGTTTTTCTGGCGCCCCGGTTAGGAACCCGATTTCTAGCCCTATGTCTCTTTCTGTTGGACCTTGTGAAATCGAAGCACCACTTATTCTAACGACAGGCTGTGGTGAGAACTTGTTAGGATTGGATCTGCTGAAAAGATTGTATGCGACATTGTATTGTTCTCCTTCGGGAGTACAACTCACATTGGGTAAGACAGTGGTTTCACCAATATATTTGTCAAAGGACAAACTTCCAACAGAATTGTCGTTTCTCCCTGATATTCTTTGGGCTACTGGTCCCAATGATGTAGGTCTTTTGGAAATACCGCCATATGTTGTAACGTTGAAAGCCAATGTTAAAATGCCGCGCATTCCCCAATACAAGATCTCTAATGAAGGTGAAAAAGCGTTGCTAGCGATCATTTATGATTTGATTGAGAAAAATGTAATTGAAGAGACAAGAGGTAATGTTTGCAATAGTCCTGTTTTACCTGTCTTGAAGCGTACTGACTCTTCTCAGCCACCTGTTTACAGGTTTGTGATTGATCTTAGAGAGGTAAACAAGATAGTTGTGCCACAGTTTCCAGTCGTTCCCGATATCACTGCTTTACTGACAATGATTCCAGCCTCAGCCACTTGGTTCTCGGTGATTGACTTGAAGAATGCTTTCTTCAGCATCCCTATTGCCGTAGAGAGCAGGGATATTTTTGGATTCTGTTTAGGAGGCCGAAGCTTCCGATTTCAGAGAGCTCCTCAAGGTTTTTGTGAAAGTCCTTCTATCTATAGTCAGGCTCTGAAGTCTCAGCTTGACACTCTTGTGTTACCTGATGGCGCTACCCTTCTACAGTACGTCGATGATTTGTTAGTTGCTGCAGATACTAAGGAGATTTGTAAAGAAGCCACTTTGTCATTGTTGCGTCATTTGTCTGATTTACACCACAAAGTGTCTCTTTCCAAGTTACAGTATTGTCGACAAGAAGTGACCTATTTAGGTCACCTCTTATCGAAAGAGGGAAGAAGATTGACCCCAGAAAGAATTCAGGCAATTGCAAAATTAAGTGTGCCAATGACACAGAGAGAAGTGCGTGCTTTCTTAGGTATTACATCCTATTGCAGACAATGGATACCGAATTTTTCATTGATGGCTAAACCTTTGATAGCATTGACCTATAAAGACACGCCGAATCCCCTTCCTTGGTCCGAAGATTGTCAGAAAAGTTTTTCCGAATTGCGTGCTGCATTGTGTTCGGCTCCTGTGTTGGGTACCCCCGACTACAGCAAGCCCTTTACGCTGTATGTCCATGAGAAAGAAGGATGTGCATTATCAGTGTTAACACAGTCTTTTGGGGACAAGCAACGTCCATGTGCATATTTCTCGTCGATTTTGGACCCGGTAGCTAGAGCGTTGCCGAGTTGTTTGAGAGCCAGAGCGGCAGCAGCTGTTTCTATTCGACAGTCTGCTGGTTTGGTGATGAATAATACGCTGGTCGTGATGGTCCCACATGCAGTGGATATTTTGTTAAACAGGACCAAGACACAGCACTTAACTAGTGCTCGATTGTCAGGTTACGAGTTGACACTTTTAGCGAGCCATGTGCACATAAGAAAATGCAACACGCTGAACCCAGCTACATTGTTGCCAATTATAACAAAGACAGATGTTCCGGAACAGCATGATTGCTTTCTTAGGTCAGAAGAAGAAACGAAAGGGAGAGTAGATCTTAGGGACACTCCTCTTGTAAAGTGTGATGGTACCTTATGGGTGGATGGGTCATGCTTCAAGCTTCCGAATGGTGATACGAATGCGGCATATGCTGTCACGACTTTACATACGATTGTTGAAACTGCACGTATCCCACATAATTCAGCTCAAGCAGCAGAGTTGACTGCACTTATGAGAGCGTGTGTATTATCAAAAGGAATGAAAGTGACCATATATACCGATAGCCAGTATGCGTTTGGTGTGGCCCATAGTTTTGGACGCTTGTGGAAGGAACGTGGGTTCCTCACGTCTCACGGTACGAAAATACAGCATGGTCAACTGGTGAATGAGCTCCTGGAGTCACTTACTTTGCCATTGCAAGTCGCGATTGTGAAATGCAGTGCACATAAGAAGGTCACTAACGACGTTGGTCGCGGTAATATGTTTGCTGATGAAGTTGCGAAAGAAACAGCAAGAGATGTGATGAGTCGAATGTATGTTGCGGGCCCTGCAAGATGGATTGGTGACGTTGGAATGTGTGAAGATACGATAGAGAGTGTGAAGTCCATCCAAGCTGAAGCTACGGAGAAGGAATTAAGTACGTGGAGAGAGAGTACGGGTAAATTGGATGCAAATGGTTGTTGGGTTGAATTGTCAGAGCATCAGCGATGGTTGTTACCCGATACATATGTGCTTGCAGTGGTTACAATGGCACATGGGATGGCCCACATCAGTGTGAAAGGAATCTGTAAGTTATTGGCTCCAGTGTGGCAAAATGCTGGAATTCCCAAATGTGCAGAGAATGTGGTCAAAAATTGTATGGTTTGTTTGAAATACAATCCTGGTAAGGGAACCCCAACTCCAGCTGGTCATTTTGCGCCTCCAACGTATCCGTTCGAGGTTTTGCAGCTAGATTTCATCCACATGGAGAGGTGCAACAATTTGAAATACGTACTCGTTGTTGTTTGTGCCTTTTCAAGATGGGTAGAGGCATATCCTCTGAAAGATAATACTGCCTTGTCCACAGCGAAAGCCCTTCTCAAAGAGTTCTTCCCTAGGTTTGGTTTGCCGAGAATGGTGTGGAGTGATAATGGGGGTGAATTTGTGGGTCAAGTGATGAAACGAGTGTGTGAAGGTTTAGGAATCCGGCAGAAATTTCACGCTGCAAATCATCCCCAATCAGCTGGATTAGTTGAGTGCTATAATGGCACTCTTAAACTAAAACTGGCCAAGATACAAGCAAGCTCTGGCCTTAAATGGCCTGATGCGTTGCCATTAGCACTGTTGTCAACTAGGATGACCGTACATTCCCGAGTAGGACTTAGTCCTCATGAGATAGTGTTTGGTCGCCCGGCTAACATATGGGGAGTGCCGAGGCCAACGAAATTCAGCGAGATTGAACACCCTGTACTGCTTGATTACTTGCATGATTTGACGGCTAAATTGCGTGTTTTACACCAACAGGTTCATAATACACTGCCTCAGGCTTCTAAAGATCCAGGGCATGCAATCAATCCCGGATCGTGGGTGTTAATCAAGAACTTTCAGCGGACAAAGAACGATCAGCCCCGCTGGATTGGCCCCTATTTGGTGATTTTGTCCACAAGATCTGCAGTGCGAGTACAAGGGAAGAAAAACTGGATCCACGGCGTACACTGTAAGAGGGTCCCTTTGCCTCTACCATATGACCGGTGGGTCCAGGAGGGAATTGCTGACTCGGAAACTGAAACAGTGCCTCGTTTTCTGCCTTTTAGTGACGCACGCGTCACAGGGACAAATTCTGAGCGAGAAAGTGACGATCTTCTCCAAAGAGCAATACCATCACCACTTCGATTGGACACTACTGAGCCTGAACTTTTGTTTTGCGACCAGACATTGCCTGGAAAAAGCCGTTATAACTTGCGACCGAGAGTCATGGACAAATAAAATGAAATTTTGGTCCTCCCATCCGAAAACCTGTTTTTGAACCACCATCCGGGTTCAGCTGTAGGGTCGTGGTGAAAAGACTTGAGTGTGTAGCCTGCGGACACAAGGTCTACGGGTCTGGTTTGTTCTAGGGCGTTCCCTGGGACATTCAGAAACACTCTCAAGTGAAGAAAACCAACCGCCGCGAACAGCACGTTAGAGGATGGAGCCTTTTCAGATGGAGAGACCTGTTGAAAGAATAAGTTTCAAGAGGAAAATATGTGCAACCATGAGCAGAAAATGTTTTCTAATTATGTGTCTTTGTATTTTACTTAGTATAATGATGTCTTTAGTGGGGTATATCATATTTTCTTTTCAAGTGACATCTGCACCCACTGTACAGCCCATGCCTTCCTCTACTATCTGCTCACATTCTTTTCACCCTCTACCTGAACACGAGTCCGTTAGAAGATTAGAGTTTATGAACAACTCCTTTGTTCAGCTCTTACACCAACACCAGCTAGTAGTGAACAGAACCAACTGTTGGGTGTGTGGCCTTATGCCTCATACTACTGAGAAAGGTATTCCCTACCTAGTGCTGCCATTCAGCTACAATGGTTCTGTGTGGGCATACCGAACGATGTTCATCTATGCTCGCGAAATCCACCCCCTACGTTCCGTCAAAGACAACCCAAAGAATAGTGCTCTAGTTAAGGGGATAGTCGACATGATAAGGGGAACTAGTTCCTACGAAACTATCCCGGAAGATGAGACACTAGCGTATATTGGATGGAACGTGACTGGATATGGAGCGAGTCTGAGCGAGAACCAGCAAGCAAAAAGATCCGCTCCAATTTGGATTGTACCCCATCAGGGTCATCTATGTCTGCAAGGTAATGGCAAGAATCCAAGAGCTCAGTTAGGGAAGAGTATCTGCACTGAAACGTATATTTTTGCGTCTCAGACTTCCCCTTTGTTCTTAGCAGCTAGGGGTACCTACTTTATCTGCCATGATAGGGCCTACACGTGGTTGCCCCCTGACTTCTCGGGCACATGCTTCGTTTCATTCCTGTTGCCTCCCACCTACACAGCTGCGGCAGATTACCATAAGATAAGAAGAATTAGGGGTGTCTTCAGCAAGGAAGACACTGCAGGACAAGAAGCGGGAGACTTCTTTAGGGGTTTTCTGCCGTTCTGGGGACCTATGGCTAACAACAGGAATGTGAGGCAATTGACGCGAGTGGTTGAATCCACCATAGTCGAAACTGTTGGTGCCCTTAATAATTTGACTGCTGAGCTCCAGTCGGACCGCCTTATGACCCTGCAGAACAGGGTCGCGTTAGACATCCTACTTGCAGACCGTGGTGGGGTATGTAGAGTGATCCAATCCAGTTGTTGCATTTTCATTCCAGATAACGCTCCAACAGTGTACCAGGCCATCTCCAAACTACATAGGATCTCTGAATCCATCCATATAGATGAAGGAGACTGGTCGTTGATGGGATGGTTCTGGGAACTGTTATCCACCTGGGGATGGAAAGTTCTGATGGTCATTGGGATACTTCTAGCCATCCTTTTCCTGTTTTGTCTGTGCATACAGTGTGTTCCTGCCATATGCGGCCTATGTGTTACATCATGTGTAAGGAAACCTGTATCAAGGGACGAGCTAAGTAATAGGATGATGCTACAGCAACATCTCAATGAATTCATGAACATAGACCTAGACTCAGATTAGCATGAGTGTAAGTAAATTGCCTATGTAAGGGCAAAAGGAGGGTCTGTGGTACTGAAAATTCTGGACCTGTGTCATTAACATCATTGTAACATGACGATTTTGGTATCAGCAGACCGGTAATGACAGGTATGCTATATCTGAGTATTTGCGTCATATTCGAGTGACGGGATCACTCTAATATTAACGATTCCCTTGTGAACCCTCGGGTTCCATTTTGTGTACTGGCAGCCATTTTGTGGTTGCCCTCACATAAGGCAATAACTAAAGCCAAAACGCGCCTTAGGGGACACGTACACTTTCAGTGACCTGGGCAAGCTGACTCCACTGTCCAGAGCCAGAACCTGTTCGGCCAGTTTTAGTTCCCAGTGGCCGATCGAGATTAGGGGCCCAGGTGCAGCATGCCATAAACCCTTCATTGCACACATCTATATCTAAATCTTATTCACACCTGTCACTGCTCTTTCTTTATGACCTGCTTTACGAGGAGGAGGTGCCCGGTTTTATTAGGGGTCCAGATTATATCTGTTGCAGGTGTTGGGCCTCACTGGGTATTTGGTTGTGGGCTGGACAAACTGAAAATGGGCTTGTCATCATGAATCTGTCTTTTTTGTTGTTGTAAGAAATATGTGAATGACCCACTGTAAAAATAAGGAATGTTTGCCTAAAGCATAATATTCTGTATAAAAGAGATAGCTGGTTTCCATGAAAGGGAGCAGTCTCCTGAGAACATACACATTGTTGTACTTCTAGGATACCTGTTGCTGGCTGCAGCCAATAAATTGATCTTTGAAGCCACCAAGAAGACTCTGTGTTTCTGTAGTCTGAGACAGGAAGAACTCGAGGTCATTGGGTGTGTTCCCTGGCACCGCTGGGTCCAATAAAACCCAGTACTTCAAGTATCTGATGTTGACTTGCTACTTCCTTCTAAGCCGTACCCACTACCCTCAGCCTGAAGATCCAGGAGAACAGTTATGATCATAGATTTTACACAAATACCTTTTTTAATTCACTGGTTCAACTAGTCAAACTCATGTTTGTAATGAGTAGACCTTCTCATATAATGAGAATATATAGTAAAAAAATATGTACTACTGTCATAAGGTTTCTGCACATACAGAGCTATGCACAGGATAATAGGACCTCGGAATATAGTGGTGAGCCAACCATAAACCTTAGCACCCAAAACCCCAACCCAACTAGCCTTAGCGTCCCATTAGCACTAATGTACCAATGATTAGACAACCCAGAACACGGTATCTCTCTCTCAGGACTCGCAGAGGCAAGAACACTCTTTCGTTACTCTCGTACCTGTCCACAACATGCGTAAGAAGAGACACTTTATAGTTCAAAATATTTATTTCAACTTACGTGCCCTTAGATACAGTACACGTGTCAGTACTAATAGCATAATACATAAGAATAATATAATCAGCATAGTTACTACTCCATAGAATACGAACGGGGAAAGCATCTCATAAAGCAGTGGATATATGTCTAACTAACATTACCACCCTCCCCGTGCTAGAAGCCAGTTTATTATAATAATAGAAGACCTTTGGGCTTTGACTAGCGAACCCCCATACCTCAGTCTCTTGATGCAAAACTACATCAGCAAACAATCACAGCTCTTCTCTCTGGAAAGGTCGTCTCCAAGTGCTATCTTAGAGCAAGCGAGCGCATTATTAAAAGCACACTAATTTCTCAATGGCAGCTGTACAAGTGTTATGTCTAGGTGCGAGGGACGGGCCAAATCAGTAGAAACCAGGGATTTGTTATTCGACCTTGTAACTGTTGTTCAGACTGAGCCCACAAAGGGAATAGGAGAAAAGGTGAGAAACAGAAAATGCAGGCTATTGTAGAACAACTTGGCAATAACAGAGGGCGACAGAACAACATCCAATAGTAACGTGCGCAAGAGTCATCATGGCAGCCAGGCGTGGTAACGTAGCCAGACCTGCCAGGAGGCCATGAGCCACAAGACACCCTCCCCTGGTCAGTCCATCGGCCACGACGAAAATGAAGACAGAGTTTCAAATACCTGAGCAGAATAGAGGCAGTCTACTAACAACTAACGGCAAGACAATCAATCCAAAAATGTGGAAGAGCAGAAAAATGCTATACCGTCCAGAAGGACATCATTGGAATCGTCAAAAAACGTAGATGCCATCCAGTCCAATAGGTCAAAGCTGCAGGAATGTTCTTCAGAGTATGGAGCATCCAAAAGCAATGCGGGACAGCTTGCGTGATATTCAATATAACTTTGTTGTAGGAGATTCTGAGCAGCCGCCCAGATATCCCATTGTGCCAAAATCCCCAGTGCAGCCGCACGCATCATAAAGCCAGCAGCGGAACAGTCCCGTTCATGGGCCTCTAAGGGACCCACCAACCGAACAAAATCCGGGACCGACAATGACGAATTGGAGAGGCAATAATCCATGGTCCATGTAAACGGACAGCGGATGCAAGACATCACAGGTTGCACGCAAGTGAAATACGCAAAGCGAAAGGAAAGGGTGTAGGACACACTGATAGTTGCCAAGGGCAGAACATCGAAGCCAACCAGAAGTCGCTCACGGAGCAGCTGGAGGCGTTCGGGATCGAGAAGGGCCCAGTGGTGTGCAGCCATTGCGCAGAAAACAGACCATCAGCAAGACACCAGCCGCCAAAGCGAGGATTAATGGGAAACCACCAAAGACGCTAGAAAAAATAGAATGTATGAATGCCGGTATCACACCGAAAATAGTTTGAAAGGTGGACACGAGGCCAGACCCCACAACCTTAAAAAAGTGCACCAGACCCTCAGTGTTTGATGCGTTAAAAATACGATGAATTAACTCCCCAAAATGTTGGGGGAGGTCAGTGTTCAAAAGGGCCTGTATTTCACTGTGGGTGCTCGCCACCTGGAGAATGAATGTCTCCCGGGCGGATGTGAGCATAACCTCCTCATTCAATAATAGGGCCTTTATTCTGCTCAACTTATTGAAATCTGCCTCCATGGTAGGAATGGAAGGCCAAATAGAGCTATCAACGATGTCGTGAGGGGGAGGAAAAAGCACATTCTTGCAGCAGACAACTCTGTGTGAGACTGTAACAATATACGGAATGCCAGCCTGTAGGCCACAACAGTCTTCGTTATTTAAAAGCAAATAGCTACCGTTGGTAAGCAAAGTAAAAGTAGGAGAAATAGCAGGAGCAGGAATACCCTTTAGCACACATGCAAGATTTGGAACTGAAACGCTACAAGCCCCGTGCAATTTAATATGTTTACAAATAAGCGAATGACCCACAGTTGAATCACAAGACTCCCCCGTGAGAAATACCTCCTTGCCATCTCTAAGGCATTTATACATGAAAGGCAAGGACCAAAGTTCATGCAGGAAAGCACTACCCAAAGGCTGGAAACGGCCTACAGGATAATGTTTCATGCATGAACCGAATTCAAATAGGGAAAAAGGTAAAGCTATAACCCCATGAACTAGCCACACCGCAGAATCTAGTTCCGCTACAGAGAATGGTAAAGGATCCACTTTTTCAATATGTAACAAAGTGTAAGATGCATCTTTCATGGACATGAACTGCTGTTTGTCAGTCAAATTAAAAGGCAGAAAGAGGGCAGTGGTGTTTAACAAATTCCAAGGAACTTTACCCAACTTAAGGGTTTGCAAAGTCCATGCAAACTGCATCACTGAACGCAACTGATTCTGACCATGATACAACATAGAGACATCATCTTGTACAATATCAACAACAGAGGATACAATATTGTTTAATGTGTAAATGCGGGAAGACAGGGTATTTATACTATTGTCAACAACAGCAAGCACCTTTTCCAAATTTGCTTGGTCTATTTCCCTAAGACGGGAAGCAGCTTCCATTTGTGACAGCTTCCAGAGCTCATTATACGCTTCATAAATGAATCTCTTCGGTCGGGGACCACGAGGTCCCAAGATAAAGTCAGATAAGTCAATAGTGCCTGATAGGAGGGATAAATGGTTCTTAACAGAGTCTAAGGACGAATGTTGTAACCATTGTTTACATAATTTACCAACCGAATACGTGGTCACAGTACGAGTTTCAGTAAATCTTGGATCAGGCTTGTCCTGTATGTAACCAGGAACTGTGCCATGAAAACGAAGTTGGCATGCATTAGATGATATGGGCCATGCCAACCAGGGTGACTGTATTAGTGCAGAAACGTTAAAGGAATTGTTCTGAAACTGAGCCTGTAATGCCATAAGGGACATATTAAAATGCAAACTATCATTTGGAAGACTCGACAAGGATGGGATGGTTGGCGCATTTAGTTGTTTAACGGTAGCCAACCCCCAACACGTGGTCTGATAAATGGAAGCATTTAGAAATAGAATTTGGGCTGGGATAAGGCAAGCACGGTGCAGGGCCTCAGTGCCCTGCACCTGCCATAGCTTCGAACCCCAGATTGATTTTAAATCCACTGTGTCTTTCCAATACTCATAACCACCCACCGCCAAGGCGCTCAAAAAGGAACCCGAATATAGTAATTTAGTGTGGGTCAACATTATTTTTTGAGTCGATGGAGATTTTAATTTAAAATAATAGGACCCAGGGTTCGATCGATTAAAATCAGTAAAATAGGTGAATTTATTTCGAAGAGTCTGGGAACTACCTGGTATGGGGTTTGGGCAGTGTTCCCATTGGGTGTAAGTAACAGGGCTGCGTAGTGCACTTGGTTTGTGGAGAAAATGATTGCCCCAATGCTGGTAGCAATACAAATCGGCATAATTAGCAGAATTCATATACAAGTCTTCAGCATTAAAAGAGGCATAATATTTTAAATCAGCAAACAATGCTTCAACTGCATGCACATCCCAATCATCAGAATGAATATTACTTTTTACTACATCACCCATCGAGACTCGAAGGACATTTGGTACATTAATAATTTCTGTCGGGCCATGTATTTGAAAGTTTACCGCATCCCATACGATGCCATCAGCAACTGGAAACGCTGAAATGTTCACAAATGTGTGGTCACGCTTCATGATGTGTGAAGAGGAATGTGGAGCCAAAGTTCCAGCAACACTGTTCACAGCAGAGCGTTCAGGTAAATAGTGACCATTGATGAGGAAAACACTGTGACAAAGCCAATGGACATGAACAAAAAGACCAAGAAAAGTACCATCCAAATATATGTCCAAGGTGGAATCAAAAAATTGTCTCTAAACCAGGATACAAAAAGACTAAACTTGGACGGGACTTGTGATGAGTTGGAATCCGAGTCAAAAGAATAACGTGTCGGGCTCAGTGGCGTTGTTGGTTGGTGTGCCACCGACTCTGTGGCGGGATAAGTATACTCGTCCTCGGCTATGCAGGGTGATGCAGGGGGTTCAAATATATTTTCAGGCAAATCAACCATCTCCATGGTAACATCAGTGATTGTTCGTGCAGGCGTGCCTCGAACGCTTGTCCGATAAATGGCAGGACAAGAGACCGCTGGTGTGACACTATTTAGGATCGGCCAGATGTTGTAGCTTGACATTTTCCACTGAGATGTATCTGTTTTCCTTGTGACCGGGAAGCGGTGGTAGGATGACTGTACGTGTTCCCTTCAAGCCCAGTACTGGAACCGGTGCACGAAAAGAGGGGCCGAATTCTTTTTTGTTCTCCACCTTCTCTCGTACCAGGTCGCCAATCTTCGGAAGCCAGCCGGCAACCGGAATCTGCACAGCAGGGTCTGTGGCTGAAGGTAAATGTGCAATCGCTAGTTTGTCTCGGGCATCTTGTAAGTCCTGTAACATAGTAGAATGATTATCTACATCGAACTTGGCGGATTGCGCCGCCATGTCTAGACCATCAAGGTCAGGCACAAACATTCGTATGCCAAAGAGCATTTCGTAAGGGGTCCGCCCACCCAGAGGCCTTCTAGGGAGATTATTAAGTGCACGCTGAACAGTATACAAGTGGGCCAGCCAGTTCCTGCCAGTACCTATAACTCTAGCTGTCAAGGATTGCTTTAAGTCACGGTTCATTCGTTCAACGATAGAGTTGCCCTCAGGCCTATACGGAGACGAACTTTTCACCCGCACCCCTAAGGAGCCCATTGCGTCCTTGTAAGCCTTAGAGGCAAATGCCGGACCTTGGTCAGAATGGAAGGTGCCGCATGCAAAAATTCCCACAAAGACACGCAAATCCCTAATGACATTTCGTGCGTCAGCACTCCGTTGTGGCCAGACCCAGATGAACCGTGTGCACGAGTCCACTGCCACTAAGATATATTTATAGGCAGTGTCTGAAGAAAATGGACCGCAGTGATCCAAGTAAACACACCCAAAGGGTCTGTTCGAAATTGCAAGCGAGGTCTGCGGTGGTCTTGTGACTGTTGAAGGCTTGATCTGTTGACAAACGTCACAGGAAAGCACATAAGTACGTGTATCTTTGTATAAACCACGCCACCAGTAACGCTGCTGCAAAATGGAAATTGTCGCAGACACACCAGCATGCGCCGAAGCCATGCCTTCGTGTGCCGCTGCCATCAAGGAAAGTCTGCGGTCCGCGTTGGGGATCAGCCGAACCCCAACGTTAGGTATTGTTACATAAGGAGCCTGATCGGGACCTATCTGGTAAGAATATTTAGAAGGGAAACCTCTAGGGTAATTAATTCCTTCTTTTGTTGCAGCAATAGCTGCCAAGATATCAGTGTCTATTTTAGACATGGATCTAGTAACTGCTGCTACTGAACACGTGAGTACTGCTGATCTGGCAGCTTCATCTGCCAGACTGTTACCAACAGCGTGTGCGCCCACTCGCTGATGGCCTAGGGTGTGAACCACCTGTGTGAGTGGCAGACGTCTTTGTAATTCTGCCACCCTAACCCAAAGCATTTTATGCTTGATTGTGTTGCCTTTAGCGTCTCTATAGTCATTTTGCGACCAAAAGAACAGATTGTCATTGTATGATTGAACACAGTAGTAAGAATCGCACACGATTAAAGTGGTCACATCAGGATTTACGAACTCAAGCGCAAGCACCAAGGCACGCAACTCGGCCAATTGTGCGGTACTGTCCCCGAGTGCCTGTGTATGCACCACAGTGGATTTGAACTTTCCGTTCACAAACGTACCTGCAACAATAGCACATGCGGCTGAATAAGCATGCTTGGACCCCGTGGCCGGTTGTGCCGAACCATCGGTGTAGATCACACAGTCGTAATCCTCAAGCGGCAATAAGGACAAAGGAGGAGGATGAATGAATTCATACTGTAAAAACTCCTGAGTCTGAAGAGAAGAGTCGAAAATGAAAGTGACATCCGGAGACGTCAAAGATGTTGCCCATTGAATCCAACGGGGGTGCAAAGCTTTAGAGTTCGGAACACTTGCTTTCGTCACTGCCTCTAGGGCAGGATAGGGTGTTACCACCAGAATGCGTTTTCCCTGTGCCAGTGCGCGCTCCTTCAGGATCGCCATTTGCACTGCTGTTAGCACTTTCTCCACAGATGAGAACCGCATTTCTGCAGAGGTGTATAGATGTGACTTGTATGCGATGGGTACTGTATCACCTTCATTAAAGGTTAAGTACGTGAAACCCACTGCCCCTGGAATGATTCTAATCACCAAGTTTGTGTGGTTATCACGCGTCAAAAGGTATTTAGACTCAAGAAGGTCTGTCTGCAAAGACTGCAGAATGGAGGTATGCTCCGGAAGCCAGCAAGACTTCGAAAAAGTAGGTTGTATCAAAGCATACAATGGCTTGATACGCTGGGCGTATTCGGGAATATATGTACGTCCGAAGTTCAGAAAACCCAGTAAAGACTGAAGCTTCTTCAGATTAGTAGGAGGGCACAGAAGTGCACATTTCTCCAGAAAATGGGGGCTAAACCCTTACCTTCATTGTTGAGCTCATAGCCCAAGAACAAAACGGTAAATTCAGCAATATGGGATTTGGCAAAGTTAATTTTGTATCCCTGAACCGCAAATTCAAGAATAATGCGGTCCACCCGGGTCAGATGCGGAAACAATTCATCGTCTGTCAGATAAATGTCATCCACATACGAACAGGCATCTGGATCGATGCCGTCTAACAAAGAGACAACACGAGCGGCGAATACGCCTGGACTATTCTTGTAGCCCATAGGAAGACGCCTGAATTTGAACATTTTACCACCGGAAGTAAAGGCACACCATTGGCCACTCTCCGGGGCTAAGTTGTGCGTGTAGAATCCATTTGAAAGGTCAAGGGTCGTTTTGTATTTTTTACGAACCAGACTGTCTACAAGCGCAGAACTATGGGTATTTTGCACCGCAAAGGTCCGACAATGAGAGTTCAAATGCCGGTAATCCAATACTAAACGGTACGATCCATCGGGTTTAGAAACCGCGAAAAGGGGATTGTTCATAGGTGATACACAGGGTTCAATTACTCCCTGATATTCCAACTGTGTCAGAATTTCGGAAACGGGGCCTTTGGCCTCACGTTTTATGGGATATTGGGGTTGTGGCTGCGGCAACGATCGCAAAGGTATTTCATGGGGGGAGATTCTTCGTCCCAACCCACGTGATTGCGGAATAACGCTGGAGCCAGGGACACAGCCCACTCTGCTGCTAGAGCCTCTGCTTTGTCCTTTGGGACATGTCGAGAAAAGCTCGGAAGGATTACCTCCTCCCCTTTACGCGCAGCAATTACGAATGGGGGTGGCCAATCCGCCTCTGCCAATAAAATATCATATGAAGAGGTCAGATTTTCCCAAAAAATACCTTTAATTACTCGCTGTATATCACCTTCAATTTGGAGGACAATATTAAATAGTCTGTCAGGGGGTGCCACTCTGGTGTCTGCTGTTTCAACAGTAATGAATGTTTCAGTTGATGTCGCCTCCATATGAGGACGTAGCGCCTCCCGCACTATGGTTACTTCCGCGGCGCTGTCTAGGAGGGTTACTGCCCACGTCCAATTCAGGAGTCTCGTTCTCACCGTCTGTGGCATATTTCGCTGTTACAGCGGCAACTTTCTTCTTCTGAAATTGTGGTCGAAAACGTTGAGCGTCTTCTTCTTTTCCTCTGACTTGTTGTCGAGGCTGGTCTCGTCCCTGTGGGGCCTCACGGGCCCTTCCTCTATCCTGGCGGTCTCCTCCACCGGCCTGTGACGAAGTCTGTGCCTGTGAAGAACGAGGAGAACGCGTATCAGGGATCTGAAACCTATCCGGTGACTTAATTCTCGCTCTATCGCGTAAATCATAAGTACGTTCAGAAGAAACTGAAACCGGGGATGCTCCTCGCGATCCCGGCTTTGTCGGTTGCTTACCCTGTTTTTTCAGCCTCCAGCTCTTTTTAGTGAAGACTGGTTTCTCATCCTTCTCAGATTGAGATTTGGTTTGTTGCTGTTGTGGTTGCGATTGTGTTTGCAGTTTTGCAAAAGGCTTGTTACCCAGGCTGTTTCTACCAATAGTTTTATAAGCCTGGGTAATAATTTTCGGTAATTCTCGAGGCTTGTCCAATTCTGGGACCAAAGCCAAAGCGTTAGCTACTTGAAAGTTCACTGCATCGCCCTTGACATTCGCAAGGATCAGTTCAGCTACTACTTCAAACACTCCCACTAGTCTCATCCCTAATTCCACAGCCGCTTCAGGGCCGTGTTCTTCCTGTACTTTTTTAATTACAGAGGGGAGAACTGTCATGGAAGGAGTACCAAAACATTTAGAATATACTGCTGCGAATACCCTACCCCAGTTGTCACATGCTGTCAACTCGGGAATTAAGTCTTTTGGCAAACTAATCGTCAAAATACGATGTTTATCCACTGGAGTTGTATGTGGAAAAACCGCCTCCAACTGATCAAACTTTTCTGCAAGCCAATAAGGAAAATCATCCTTATGTTGTGGTCGTTTGCCCATCACAGAATTCACCATGACGGGACTTATGGTCACTCCGCCTGCAGCAGCTGGTTGGCCAGGCACTCCAGGAGCGGCTCCATGGATGCTGCCTGTAACATATCGCACTAACGCTCGATGCACCTGCACCAAGGCTGCATACATAGTGCGCAGTTCCGCGACTGGTATTGTCATATAAAGCGGATGTGGGGTGTACCCGGCCAAAACAGGCCAAGTGGCCCCCGCTATAGATAAGGGGCCTAAACGAACCGTGGTAGTCGGTTGTGGGAGGGCGCCATTAAACCAAACACGGTGTTGCCAAGCCGTGAGCGGTACTTCAAGATTAGTATAAGGTCTATAGACAGCAGGAACAACGGTGGGTTCATATGCATGGAACAGATTATCGTTCGCATCCACCGCTGGAAAAGTGATCCAAGAGTAGAACACTTCAAAGTGGAAAGCCGGGTCGGCTTGAACCACAAAGACTAGGTCAACTCCCGCGTCTGGCACTCCATACACCCGTAAGTGATCCCGGAGTGCTGTGCGGCTATGCGCCGCTATGTCTATACCCGCCATTCCTAACGGGTTTATTCAACAATCTTACACGAGGCAGCACAAAAAGGGTTTTTTCTAAGAAACCTTTTTTAATAACATCAAGCTTGAAAGAACCTACAAAATCTGCAATATAGGAGGTATCGCCGTCACACACGCTTCCGGAAGCGTACGTGAGGGTTGTGTGGACAAGCACAAGTACTACTCAAGCGTCTCGCAAGTAAGCAGCCCCACTCGTTGGTCGCCATGTCATAAGGTTTCTGCACATACAGAGCTATGCACAGGATAATAGGACCTCGGAATATAGTGGTGAGCCAACCATAAACCTTAGCACCCAAAACCCCAACCCAACTAGCCTTAGCGTCCCATTAGCACTAATGTACCAATGATTAGACAACCCAGAACACGGTATCTCTCTCTCAGGACTCGCAGAGGCAAGAACACTCTTTCGTTACTCTCGTACCTGTCCACAACATGCGTAAGAAGAGACACTTTATAGTTCAAAATATTTATTTCAACTTACGTGCCCTTAGATACAGTACACGTGTCAGTACTAATAGCATAATACATAAGAATAATATAATCAGCATAGTTACTACTCCATAGAATACGAACGGGGAAAGCATCTCATAAAGCAGTGGATATATGTCTAACTAACATTACCACCCTCCCCGTGCTAGAAGCCAGTTTATTATAATAATAGAAGACCTTTGGGCTTTGACTAGCGAACCCCCATACCTCAGTCTCTTGATGCAAAACTACATCAGCAAACAATCACAGCTCTTCTCTCTGGAAAGGTCGTCTCCAAGTGCTATCTTAGAGCAAGCGAGCGCATTATTAAAAGCACACTAATTTCTCAATGGCAGCTGTACAAGTGTTATGTCTAGGTGCGAGGGACGGGCCAAATCAGTAGAAACCAGGGATTTGTTATTCGACCTTGTAACTGTTGTTCAGACTGAGCCCACAAAGGGAATAGGAGAAAAGGTGAGAAACAGAAAATGCAGGCTATTGTAGAACAACTTGGCAATAACAGAGGGCGACAGAACAACATCCAATAGTAACGTGCGCAAGAGTCATCATGGCAGCCTGGCGTGGTAACGTAGCCAGACCTGCCAGGAGGCCATGAGCCACAAGACACTACCATTTACCTAAGAGCCCAAGCTGTCTTGTTGAGCATAATTAAAAGTAAAAAGTAGCAGTCTTTCACTCTCTTTCCACTCTCACTGGAGAAGGAACAAATGTGACTAAACAGCTAGCCACTTTTATGTTCACCTTTGCACAAGTGATGACGGCGCGCTTGATTTCACACAAGCTCTGAAACATACCAAACAATTAACATTTCATTTACAACCCACTCAGCCACAAAGAATCTGAATATAAAGTATTCTTTCAATTTAAAGATGACTGGGTGAAGAGACAGCGAGAATGGATTGTACATTAACTGTGACCATCACAAAGAAAGACGTGCACATTACCTGCTTCACTGGTTCTTATGACTCGAGACGGCAGACTGGGATCTCCAGTACCTATACTGTTGGAGGCTACCACCCGGAACTCATATTCAACCCAAGGGTTCAGATCCACCACCATGGCAGACTCCATGTCTCCACTGATGGTGTCTGGAACTATGGGCAGAAAAAAAAAATATTTACATCACACCTGCAGCTTCTCCTCGAACAGTAAAAAAGCATGTTACATTTGCACGGGCAAGCTTTAGATAACAGATATTAAATGGGTAGTCATGCAATATAATACAATTTTATACAGCTGGCAAAGAAATTTCATTACCACATGCAACATAGTTTTAAATTCACACTTCTATAATAGCGCATCTCAGATTTAAACGGAGTGCAGAAGTAAGTCAATGGATAATTCAGTAATATGAATTCCAAAAGCTTTTTTGAAGACTGAAATAAGGTTTGAAAACTGCTAAAATATGTTTCAAATTACATATATAAGGAAGAACAAAAAGGAAACGTATTTACAGAAAAGTGTAGGAAAATTAAGAGAGTAATTTGCACTATTTACTGTGCAAGCTCCCTGCTTTTATGTTCTGCACATGTTCTGGTGAACAAGTAGCACATTTCAATGGCACATGGTATGACCCCATTTGAAAACATGTGTCTGGCAAAATAAGTGCCCAAGGAGGTAGTTGAACACATTACAATAACTCACAAAAGAAGAGGCTTATTGCAGCACACCCATTACTACGTAAACCAATCCGAAATGGTATTGGACAAATATTAGTTACAGATTAAGTCACTATTATGCTAGGCATATGAGGATAATACAGTGAGACAAGTGATATGAAGAGCATTCAAATGGTCCATAAGCGTCATTAGTAGATAATTCTTTTATTTGTTTCTTAAAGATTCCCAGCACATGATTCAGCCGACACGTGTTTCGTCTGTACTCAGACTTTTTCAAGGCAATATTGGGAATAATGAAGCAGTAAATTCCAATGTGGGTCTGTTCACGTGGCATGTCCGGTAGCGTATTCGCCAGCCCAAAAATGGACACGCAGTGTACCCGGGTAGTCAAAAAAAGGGGAACAACTGCAATACGGTACATGATGCAAACAATTCCAAATTTCAAATGATGAGCTGCGCACTGTTAGAGTGTCGCCCCGTGTATTTTATATATGCTGTCAAAATGTACAGTAGTTATATACTGGTATATCTCCAATGTCGTTGTCTTGGTAGTCCGCTGCAACTTTGTGGTAAATTGCAAAGAACGGGGCGCGACCATAGTAAGTCGACGACCCTGTGTGCGCGTTTGACTCCACCGGAATGGCACGTCCTTCTGCTCGTAATATCGATTCCAATCCGCCCGCCCGATTACGATGTACGCGGTTGGAAGGGAAACCGTTCGGTCATTCCGAATTGGTTCCGACCGGCTCTCAGAAAATCTGCGTCAGTTGGAGCTGCATCATACAGCTCTACGGAGAGCGTTTTTGACCGAGCAATTATGATGCCAGATTCCAACAGCCTTTCTGAGTCGGACAGTCGACATGAAAAAGCTGTTGGAAAGTGACTTTGGGAGCCCCTAGCAGGCCCCCCTTCATCCTGAGGCCTCCTGTTGGGGGCCGAGGGGGTACCCAAGGGACCCCCCTGTAAATCCATACACTGCATGGCAGGCACCATGGTGTGCCCGCGACAGGATGTACGGTTTTCTGCAAACACCCCTTTTCCCCATAGGAGCCAGGGTTGTTGGTCGGAACACGTGCTCCCATAGAAGTCAATGGGAGTCTGACCGTATAGTGTTCGGTCACATTGTAATCGGTCGTGCGGAACCGCCGATTGTGAGTCGGTCGGAACAGATTCCGAGAAGGGAGTCGGGCGAACGTTTCCGCCCGACATCGTAATGAGCCCCTTGGTGTTTTCAAAACACAACTGAAGCTTCAAATGATCTTTCACTTTAGTTAAACAGGCATTTGAAAAAAGTGAATACATTTTAATTAGTAGTGTAACCAAGTAAACTGAGGAGGCTAAGTTAAATCATTGAATATTTTAGCATAGCTTTATGTTTCATCAAGTAAAAGTAAGTTAGCATAAAACTACAGAAAATACATTTTCTAATATGCGATATTAAAGAACTGTACAAGTGTTCGACAGTTATTGACACTCTTTCTACTCCATTTTATTGCTGTGACAGTGACATATACTGTGCGCTCTAAGCTGTGAGGAATGGTGTTCCTAAACAGCAGCAAAGAGTTCTTTTCAATTTTCTTTAAAGTCATGTACTCTTAACTTTTCCTAACCTGCCCCCTTTTAATGTTTTCTCTTGGACCTCCAAATGATTTAAAAGTAGATGAAACACAGTTGTCATATAATTTGTTTTTTAACACGGACCCAATTAAAAAATTAGATTTAAATGAACATGAAGTTCATCTAGATAATAAGCTAGCTCTAAAAAGAGCTTTTAGGTTTGGAGGAAAGAAGTTCAGTGATTAAGTAGCACCTCTTACAGCACTTTGCAAATTGCATAAAAAGACAGTATTAAAAAGAAAATAAGGTGGAGGCTATCTTTGTAAAACACATCTGGAATGTCATATTTTATATTGTCAAATTAGTACTCTCAAAATTGTACAATCATAGCACAATGGACATTGGGATGGACACTTTGAGACATCTCAATATAACATGAATTGGCTTCTTTTTAGTTTACCCACTTACCTTTCACTTTTAGAGGAACAAGTTTAAAACCGAATTTGCAAAGTAATGTTCTAAATTTGATCTATATTTATCGTCTATCAACAGGAATGATCAATCACATTTTAAAGAATTTATCACAAATGCCAGATAAGACCAGCAGAAGCAAGAACATCCTTTGGAAACAATCTGCATAAATGCTTATTTTACCAACAGTCACTTAGAAGTATATTATTTATTTAGAGGAAGAGGTCAATTTAGGTCACTAAACAGTGTTCAACTGTTTGTTACACATTTTTTATTTTTACATGGGGTTACAAAGCATAAGGCGTAGGAAGAGGAAATGACTCCTTAAGTTTAATAAATACACACTAGCATTCACAATTACAGCTCTCTAGTCAATTCACTTTAATGTCACCTCAGCCCTCTCCACCAGGTAATGCCTGGTCCTTTTTATCCCCACACATGTAGAAGAGGTTTCTTGATTTTTACATTTAAGCTAATATATGTGTTCCATGACAATATCTGCCTAATTTCCCATAGTCAATGCTACAATCCATTTGGTCCTACAATCGCTAAGAGAGTCAATTAAATTGCCAATTTGTCATTAACCTCTGCTTTTGTATCAGATGAATGGAAGGCTGGGTTTATTAGCCCCATTAAAAAAATAACCAGCACCACCACTGACAAATACCCCCCTATAGTGTTACTTCCACTTTGGTTAAAGTAACAGTGAGATGTGTGGCAATGTTGCTGTCTAAGTACCTAGAAGAATGTCACATCTTGGATTCCAGGCAACTTGGATTCAGCACTATGCCCCTGTCTGCCAAGTTAAAAAGCGTTGCTATTGTCCAGGTTAGATATAGGCAATTGCTATTATAAGCCCAGTGAATGTCTGATGCATATACTTTCGTAAGGATCACACTCAGTCTTTTCCTCATTTCTAATCAAAATATATTCACATTCAGTACGTGTTTACACAGGACTCATCTTTGTACCTCCCTGCCCATCAGCATCCAGGTAAGTCCTCTAGTAGAGTTCATTAGATCTTTCAGCTAGCAGACAGTGACATAGGTAGACATCACCAAACTGATTGTGTATTTGAATCATCATGCCCAACCTCTTCCTCAAACATGAGTCCATGTCCAATAGGTAATCAGCACTACATGAGTTGGTTGTTGGTTGCTAGCCAGACACATCACTGGCATGATAGTTTCTGGCCGTCAGCACTTGGGGCATGCAGTCAACTAGAAACTAAAGTAAAATTGCTGGGTGTGCTTCAAGACAGTAACTTTCTTCTAAAGCTCAAATTAGTGCTGGTAGAGGATGTACAACACCACTTTTGCTCAACCCAAGGAAAATGCTGTTAAGAAGACTTTTCACCTACACAAATCAATATTGTGTATCATATACACAAATTTCTCATCACTGCAAACCTTTCTATGTGTTTACGTTTGAGTAATTTTAGCCAAGCCAAATTAATTTTGTTAATAAAAGAAGGGTTTTGTCCTAGCTCACAGAATAGTGAAGTAATTGCTGTAATAAAAATCAACATCTTGTCATTAAAAAATGGCCCGTCTGAGAATGCTCATGAGTTCAGTCCACAGGGATGAAATATTTTCAGTGAGGGAAACCTTGGTCCACTGTTACTAGCTTGACGTAAATAACCTCACTTAAAGTGAATGTAGATGTTTAAGAAATCAACCAATATAACACAATAACATAGATTTGAAAAAGTCAATGTCCACTCCAAATATAAGTACAATTAAACACATTCTTGAGAAAAACAAAGCAATAATGAAGAACAATTTATAGGATGTTAAGTAGCAAAGAACTATACAACCATAAACATCGATGTGGGGAAAGTGTTAGATTCAAAATCAGTGGAAAACTATAAAATAATTAAAAATTACACCAACAATAATAAACAGAAAAAAGGTTTTTCATTGAAACAAATGTAAATCTAAAAGCAGTAAAATACATTTAAAAAAGGGCCTCCAGAAAGATGATAGTCCCCTACACCCCCTGTGGTATAGAAATAGGGGTTGCCATGGTAAAGCGTTTTACTTTCACATGTAGAAAATACTATTGAGGTAAATATGTCCAGTGGAAATAACCTGGAGAATGTTTCTGTTCTACGGTCCAAGAGATTTTGCTAGTTGAGAGGCTCAGTCAAAACCAAAGTCAAATAGCTCCAAGTACAACATAGTAAAAATCTACGTGTATTGTTAGTGCATGTGCGTGGGATAAATTTGGTGATTGATTCTTCCAGGTAAGCTCTTTGAGGTTCCATTATAGCCTTTGTTCAACTGCAATCATCCAGATGCTCCAAGTTGTACAATGCCATAAGCAATGGTGCAATGATAGTGCACTTGGCCAGCTTGAATAATGATGTTAGTCCTATTTGAAAACATGGTTATTTTGTCAAAACTGCTAAAACAGGTAAAGGTAGCTTTATCGAGTCCATATATGTTCAGTTCATGTAACACAATTAGTCCTAGTTCAACTCAGGATTGCAGTACTCCCAGTAAGTTGGAAATCCAGCATAAGGCTGCAAATAACCTTGAAACATATATCCCTCTCCAAGCAACAGGTTTCAGCAATGAGACATGCCTATTAGGCAAACAGACGGCCATGGAGGCTAGGCTACCGTTGATTTATTTCCTATTGTTTGAATAAAGTCCTTTCATGTGAGGTGATAGGATTGGATAATTTCTTCAGCTCCCATGATGGATGCCACAGTGTCGGGGGCCAGGAGCTAATAGTAAAGGTGGTCAGAAAACAACACTTGCCTTGGAGGTAAGAAGCAATTAATTTTTTATCAGTTTCATGTATTCCGAGATGATGGCTGTTGGAAATTAGGTTACTCTTTGAGGAGGGTTATACCCTTGTCAAGCAGATACCACAATCCCTGTCAGGGTGAAGTCACAATATAGTGGCAAATTGTACAAAGTAAATTAATTACTTGGAAAGTCGAAAGGAGAAAGAAACACCAAGGGTTGACTATCACAGTCTGTATTCAACAGAAATCAGTGTACTTACGGCCTCTGGCACTTATCATGCTTCTGTGAAATTATTCCCCCCATTATTCATGTTATGTACCATTATAAGTAAAGCCCTCTCGCTGTTGCCTTCACCTTGTCACGTGCCTCAAATGCGCTGTTCACTTTTTCACAAGAACTATGTGTACACTTTTATGTTGATTACACTTGCTTATGAATAATAATAGTATTGCTGTCTGAAATAATTATTATGCTTACTATTGAATACAGACTGCGATAGTCAACCATTGGTGTTTCTTTCTCATTTGCCTTTTCCTTTTCCTGTAATCAATTTACTTTGTACAATTTGCCACTATAGTACTACCTGTTGAGACATTCTTGTTTGTTATAACTTTCTAAAAGTGCCATTTTCAGGCTTTTGACTTAAAATCCAACTTTGCTACTAACAAGGGTTTTTAATTACAATTCTTTAGATACCAAACTTGAAATGTCTAACTGCTCCCAATGAAAAGTTATGACTTATTAAATGTAATAAGTTAACCCTATGTTATCTTATGGCCTTGTAGTAGTGAAAAACAAATTTAAGAGTTTTTCACTACCAAGGCATGTAAAACTTAAAGGTAAATGCCCAACATTTTAAATACCCTACACCCTGCCCTATGGGTGAATTATATGTAGTAAAAAAGGAAGGTTTAGGGCAAAAGGTGTATTTTCCAGGTCGAAATGACAGTTAAAACCAGGCTCCTATGTTAGGCCAGAGACATGTTTAAAGGACTATATGAGTGGGTGGAACAATGAGTGCTGCAGGCCCTTTAGAAGCATTTGATTTATAGACCTTGGGTACATGTATTGCCACTTTACTAGGGCTTCTGAGTAAAAAAATATATCAGTTGGGTGTAAGCCAATATTACCAGCTTTAAAGCAGAACGAACAAGTACTTTAGCACTGGTTAGCAGTGGTAAAGTGCACAGAGTCCTAAAGGTCAAGACAAACGGGTTCAGAAAACAGAGGGGTGAAAGCAAAAAGTGCGGGAATGACCCTGCAATAGGGGCAAAGTCTAACAATGGTCTCTTTGCAATAGCATGTGGTGTTAGACAGCTTCAGATACAGCCGACAAGTCTGGATGCAATAGGGTGACCTCTGTTTTTTACCACTATGAATTTTAGGTCATCCCAAGTGGATAAAATGGCCTACTTTGTGCCTCAGCTTGGCCTGAAGCCATACTGTTAGTCTGACATCAAGTGAGCACTTCTTTTTCAAATATTTTTCCTGAGAAAGGACCAGTTGATATAGGCCTGTAGTTACTGGATTGGATGGATCAACGTTTTTCTTTTGAAAAGTGGTATAATGTAGGGTTTTTTCAGTTATGTGGGAATGAACCCAGTTTTAGGGACTTGTTGATTAGCTTCTAGCTGATTCCCCTTGACAGGTTGTGTGAAGGATATTTTTATTGATTTTTAGATTGCCAGGTCTAAAGGTGATCCTGATTGTCTGGTTGCGATGATAATGTAGAGAAAAAAAATCTGAGAGGGTATTCAAAGTAGGTAGAGGTAGAAGATTGCTTTTATTTCTTTCAATGGTGGTTAAGTTATATGTTGTTTGTGCAATCCTCAAAACAATTTTCTCTCTTTTCAAATTTTTGAGATCAAATCAATGACAATATTGCCACAAAAACCTTCGATTGGGGTGTATCTGTGTTTTGGAACTCTGGACTGCGGAATTCTGTTAAAATCTTCTGGAGTTCCTTAGAAGGGCAGTTGGCTTCAGTTATGTTATGGAGTAGTGTTGTTTTTTGTGGTTCTGCCAGCTTTCTGTGGGCACTGTTATGGTGGTGTTTTGTGATTTTGTCTTTTTCATCTCTTGATTTTCTCCACTTGTTGATTTTTGTTTTTATTCTTTGATGTTGTCATTATTACTTGTGAACTGATTTTGGGGTTAATCATGTACGTGGTCTTTATTGGTATTTGTTTGAACAATGCAGTGGCGATCCAGTTGTAGAAGCTGTGTAGGTCTTGAGGTGGTGTGCTAATTGGGGTTCTTTCAAGATAGGAGTTCCTTCACTGAAATACGCCTGAAATGTTCTTGCAAAACTAGGGCGCTAGGCTCTGTCTGGCAGTAGTAAGTGATGCACTGGAAGTGAAGGGCATCTCAAGTTATGCAACTTCCTCTCTGCAAATAGCCAACTTTGATAATTAATAGCAGTTTATAGGAGCAACAAGTTCCTCAGTATTTTTTCAATGCATTTTTATAATTCTGGTCATGTGTGATTTGCTGGTTGCTCCTTGAAGGTTGCCTTTCAAATTTTGATTCTAATCTGATTAAAGTATTATTGATTTCATATATCCGTTAAGCACAGCTGGCCTCCACTTATTTAACTTGATTGTCGTCCTTCTCATGCTGTGCTGTTAAAATAGCTTTGATCTTAGTAATCGTTGAATATTTATCTTGCTCTGGATAGGAACCAATCACTTTGAAGTTAGTGAATTTGTTACTTAATTTTTTATTTGAGGCTGTTTCCAAAGATTTTGCAAACATAACTTTCAGCTAGTGCAAGAAACCAGAGAACCAATAGGATCTTGGGTCAAGAATCTATTAATGATCCAGATCTGGGATCTGGACCATCCCGAGTGAAACATGTTGAATTTGTTCTGGTCTAATTTGCCTACACTAGTACACATCCAGCAGTGCAAACATGTCTGCTTTCTATTTGGAGTAGCAACCTGCAGCAAGCAAGTGGGGGTTATTTTCACTACTGGCTTGGCCCAACACAAAGGCCCAGTCGTCATTTTATTGGAGTCTCATTCTGGCTAAGAGCTACCCGGAGTCAAACCCCTAAATGTTAATTGAGTGGAAAAAAACGAAGGCACTGCATGTTATCACTTCAAAGGTGCTTAAAAGAAACTTAGATTTGGATGCAGCTTTTTTGACTTTATCCAATCTCTCAATGTTAGAAATATGCATGCACTGTAAGAATGTAAGATGTAACTATCTGTATGAATATGTACACTAATAATTTAAATAGCACTTAATTTATTTAGTAAAGACATTGCTTTTATTGCACTACTCTTCCCAATGTAGGAAGTCAAAGCACACACATATTATACAGAGACAATAACTCCTAAAAGAGTGTAAATCAAGGAAGAGGAAATGTTTTCAGCAGGCGAAAACTGTGGGCAAAAATAAACATGTCATAATTACAATGGGGCCATTAACTCCTGTTAGTAGACCCACTGGAATTATGTGGCACTCATAATGAGGGCCTCTGAAGCAGTCATGAGGTGACCTGCCAGCATACTTTAATCTATGAAGCAACAAATTATAACTTGGTGCTCCAGTTTTGTGTTAAATAAGTGCTGGATAGTTAAGCACCAAGTATAGATTTACATTTGAAGGTCTTTTCTAAAAACCTAATTGCGATTCAAGTATTTTTTGGGCACTTTTTCAAAACTAACTACTACAGAGGCCTTTCCAACTGTGGGGAGTGGGGTGAGGCTGTCTCTTATACTCCTCCTTAGAGACATGAACAATGATGCTGTCTTGCAACAAAGAAGGTATTTTTCCTGCGTGGGATAAATGATTAAATGGTAAGGGCTTCTTTGTTAGCCATTCTTTAACACTATATTGGCGAGCCCATTCAGAACTGCCAAAGTAAAACATGGCCACAGCAATAATCTACATGGGGTTTTGTGGAGTTCCAGAAAGATAAGAATGTATTATACCTGTTCCACCTCTCCTGCGATATATCAAGCACCAAAACTCATAATGACCTGAGCACAGGATAATGTATTTTTGTGCATCTCCTCACCTATGAAATTCCCCCTTTATTTCATCATAAATAATCATTTCTTACTGTTAAGTGGTGCTCTGCATGTATTTTGCAATGGCTCCTCAAAGGTGTAATTAAGAAGTTCTCAGCAGAACTTTTGCTTTCATGTTTGTGTCTCTTCACTAATTAGTAAGCACATGGCTTCCTAATTAAGTTATTCTTGTATCTATCTGAATTACATCTTTAGAGGATCATCATCTCGATTATTGTTCCCCAAGTGTCGTTAAAAATAGCAAAACAAACTCAGCCATTTTCCTGCTAGGGTGTAAATCAGCAGCCCATCCTGGGGACATGTTTTTCACAGCTGATATGACCGTTTGATTCCTGGTTCTTACATACATTCTAACATTGTCTGTTGAGGTAATTATTCACTTCCCACTGACACATTGTCTTTAAGTCAATACAAAAGGCAACAACATCTCACACATGTATATTAAATTGTGCTTTATTTATTAGCACCTGGTGAGTAACCTTTGCTGTTTACTGTGGCAGCATCATCTATAGACTAGTATTGCGATGCTTTAAGTCACAGTCTGTAATTACAACCACCCAATGGCGGCTCCTCCACTAAAGCGGAGGAGGGTCGCCCCACTGCTCTGCGAGCAGTTTTAAAAGGAAAACCAAAATTATAATAACCAATAGTAATAACATTTTTGTTTCATGTTCCTGCTTAGGTAAAGGGGGCTGAGCTGGCCATAGCAGGGGCAAGGGGGAGGAGTGGTGAGCATACTCTAAGTGCGCATGATGGTTGGTCAGCCGTCTTGGGATAGCCAAACCGTCATGTGCACTTAAGCATGTTCTTCACCGGCTTTATTGCACAGACAAGGTGGAGAACATGCACAGCCTCCCAGTCCCTGTCTGAACGTCGAACCACGGCGCTCAGTCCAAAACCAACGCTGATGTAAAGGAGCATCGTGATTGGCTAAGTGAGTCTGGGAGTCTGGGTGCTTCCTGGTTCCTGCTGTCGATCCACGAGCCAAAGAGGAACGAGAGGCGGCAGCCGGCCGGCCTGCGGGCAAGTGTTTTTTCCAAGCGTTTTTCATTTATTCCCCCCATTCTTCCCCACATCTCCCACCCCCCTTATGTAGCGGCCGCCACTGCATATACCTTATTGTTTTTCCTCAAATTGCACCCTACACATGAATTAATTAGTGAATGAATATATGTTTAGTCTGCTAAATACATAGCCTTCCAAGCAAAGTGCGTCAAACATAGAAAGAATGGACCTCATAAATTAGCTTTTGCATTTGAAGCAGGTGTTTTGTATTATTTTGATGGGTAGGCAGATTAAGCACCATTTTTCTGAATAGTTAGATCAAATCAAATCAAAATATCTTTATTCGGTTTTGCATAGGAAACCATAAAAGTACACGTAAGAACATACAATGATCTTCCTACATCGAAAAAATGTGATGCTTAAGAACAAAATGACAAGTCTCAATACCCGCTGCTGATGGCTAATCAGAGTTAGTTTGAGTATAGTAACACAGGCTATATAAATCTGGTAATTGAAGCCTACTTCGGGGCCCACTCTATTAATGGACAGCTTACCTGATACTACTCTTGGTTGTTTTGGGCATTTCATATCTAATAATTTAATAGTGCAACCATAAAGATTAAACAAGATAAAACATTAAGAACAATTCATCCTTTATAAATATTGCAAAGTTACCTTTCTCGCAGCCAGATGTTAAAACCCTATACTTGAATTCTTTCTAGGTTGTAATCCCTACCAGCAGTCACAACCTCACATGCTTTAAATAAAATGCATAGTTCTGCTTCATCGTACAGCAGAAAAAAAAGCGAATTAGAGCAACACATGTTTCATCATCTGAGAGACCTTGTAATGCAAGTATGGCTTGGACACTATGGGCCCGATTCTGATGCGGGTTAGAAAAGCTTCCCGACCGATGGGCTAATTCGGATGCGGTTAGGAAGGCCTCCTAACGGCATTTGCTCCTTCCAAATCGGATCGGGAACGTGTCTTCCCGACCGAGGGCCCAATTCTGATGCGGTTAGGAACAAATGTTCCCATTGAAGTCAATGGGAGTTCAACCAAATCGTATCTGGAAACATCCGGATGCATCCTACTCTGCCGGTTGGACTTTCCCGATCCGAGTGGGTCGGAAACCATTTCCCAACCGATTAGGTCGGGAAGCTTTTCCAACCCGCATCAGAATTGGGCCCTTAATCTTATATTTCTCGCTCTCATTATTGGGACTAAAAAGCTTTTAGTGTAGAACTTATTAAATTTACAAAAAAAGAGAAAGTGAATCATGGACTGGGTAACACCATCACTACATGGGCATGCAATCGCATCTAGATTGGTCTGATATCCTATTGGAAAACAGAGTACGTATTTTGCTGTGTCTGCCCTTAACCTAAATAATAAGGAGCGCTCCCAAGGCCTCACAGGTTTCCATATGTAACTGACTGGTGTAACCTCTGTGTTCTGGGACAAATATTTCACAATCATTGGTTTCCGTGACTCCTCCACAACCCTTTTATTATGCAATTGTGCTAATAGCATTAATGAAACTTGCTTTTTACTGTTAGATGCACATAAAGTGGGGTCTGAAAAACATGTGTGGTGCACCAATCTCGTCGAAGGAGCTTTTTGCATAAGCCAACCATGGGATTGACATACCTTTCTCACATTTCAAGCAGTCACTAATTATGGCCCTAGTTAGTGCAGCATCCTCATTTCGCCGGATAGAGAGCCACAGCAAAGGTGGTTTAATTTGTAGAAGGTTGCTCAAATGAGAGAGCCCAAGTTCACTGTGACAAATAAAGTTTGGTGAAGATCCTGGTATAGCCAACAGACGATATTTTCCTCCCTCTCCATTGGTGAAGAATCAGCGTGATCCCGGATGCTGGCCCCATAGGAAGCTATGGTGTCTTGTAGTTCCTATATAACCTATACAGGATCTGCGTGTTTGGATAACATAAACTGTGGGACTGGTGGCAGACTGATTCCGTGCACCCCCACCGGATACGTTAGCCTATCTGTATTAGCTAGCTCACAGTGCCACTATAATCTCCTCTTACCAAGGAGAGAATAGATTCTGGCAACCTCAGAACATGACAACCCTGATCCCTCAGAATCCTGGAAACAATATACTACACTTCGCTCAGTCATTCGTGCTTACTTAGTTTGTCTCAGAGAGATACACAGAATAAACAGTCTGGTCATTTTCAATAAGAATTTATTGAACAGTTGTTATTCTAGTGTAGAATATATGAGCTGCAACAACCATTAGACAGTAGCAGAGATATATGATCAGCAGTACTACGAAAGTAAAGGGATGGTATAGTTCTACCATCTTGCAGAAATCATGAATATATAAAAGTACATAAAACACCTGATAAAAAGTGCGTACTCCTATGATGTCTCCCTAACTAGATGTACCTAAATGTACCTGGCATCTGTGTAGGTGTTATGCCAAGAATCCCTCTAGGATCTAGTCAACCCCATTACCTTAGAATGAGAGAATATGGGACCCCGTCCTGGTCTCGAGTTGGACACCCCGCGAGGGATGTTAGACCACTGAGATGTGGAGCGTCTGCATGCAGGAACCTCATCGTCTCTGGTCAGTGTGTCAGCAGGGAAGTCTCGGTCTCCTCTATCTTCCTAAGCAAGATTGCTGTATATATACCCATAGGTCTCCCCAGGGGTCCTACCTTGCTGTGTTACTGTGTCGGCCTAAACGATGACGTTGGGCCTGAACTTTATACAGAGATATTACACAGGAGATGGTAATCCTACTGTTAGTCCTGCTGTGCTTCCAAGAAGCCTCATGCATATCTAGGTAAAAGGTCAGTGCCTAAGAACTGTTATGTATGTAATGTAGGGAAGAATATAGGTGAAAGGTTGCAATGTTACCTGCGCCTATATAGGATACCTATATGGAATATAACAATGGAGGAGCATTGTGCAGTGTAAATTTGGAGTACCGGGGCCAGAGGCCAATCCCTGGCTGGGCGTGGAAGGCTAAGAAGTGAACCCAAAGATCTAGCCAATTTTGGCCTACTTTGCTGGACATGTGCTACCCAGGATCCTGATGAGCTAAAAGTTACCCCCAAATACGAGAACGTTTTTGTGCTTACTAAATCGTTTTGACCAACTACTATTTTAAAATCCACACATCTTTTAGTCCCACAAAACCATTGTGTAAGATTCGCCAAAATTCATTAGGAGATCCAAATTTGACATAGACTCCACAAAAGTGTGCACTAGTGTTCTTAGTGCTTTTGGGGTACGAGCCAATAAAACTGCATCAGCTGCGTATAGAAGTGCAGGAAGTGGGATACCATTTGCCTTGGGGATGTCTAGGGTATTGGCTACTAGTTGAGTGCTCAAATCAATAATGTAAAGAATGAATAGTAACGGTGCGAGCAAACAACCTTGCCGCACTCCACGATGTGTTTTAATAATGTCTGGCAATTCATCTTTTTGTCCATGGCGTACCCTGGCAGAATCGTTGGCATAAAGCGCAGCGAGTATGTGGATAAGGGTCCCTTCCAGTCCCATACCATGAAGATGCTGCCAGAGCTTGTTTCGATTTACGCAATCGAAGGCCATGGATAAATCCACTAATTCCCAGATATAAATTAGACCGTTTGACTACCGTGTACTTGCCGATTATCAGGTTTAAATTCAAACATTGCTCCACCGTGCGAATGCTAGCCCGAAAATCATATTGGCATGTGTCCAGAATTTTATTTTCGTGTACCCAATCCAAAATCCTGTTATATAGGACACGGACAAAACTTTGGCCTGTATGTCAATTAAGGAAATTGGCACGGTCACCTTTTTTAAAAATAGGAACTAGAGTGGAGTTCACCCAAGAGCTTGGTATATTAGAGGACGTCATATCACTAAAAACATTTGTCAGTAAAGGAGCCTATATTGACGAATGACATTTTATTCAATGAAAGGGAACTCCATCGGGCCCCGGTGATTTACCACTGGCGCTCTGTGCGATCGCTTCTGTTACTTCATCAATAGTAAAATTTATGTTTTTGAAAGAAATGGGGAATTGGTCTGATAAAAACGAGGATTTCACAGCGTTATCTGAATATATTTTCGAGACGTGATCCACCCATACGTCACTCTCTATGTGACAGCAAATGGAGGTCATTGACTGAACAAAAATAGTAAGATCATTTTATGAACCTCGGTATGAAGCAGATTATGATTTCAGGAGAAGGATGTAATGATTCGGCAGTTCATTCCGATGATACCATATGGGCTGATCCCCTTATGGATTCACTGGCTAGGTCACATAACTTTGCATGTGTTGTTGACATGCTTAAATCAATAAGTTTGCTGATTGTGATTTTGTGGCATCTTAATTTAAATGAATAATTTAAAAATATGTTTGCATTAAATGACATCATTGTCAAATTCAGGCTTTAAAAGCAAATATTGCTAAGGGCTGGTCCATGACGTTTTGCCACCCTAGATGAAGTGCCATCAATCCACCATCTCTCCCAGCAATTGGATCATATTGGCTATGTCGTTTAATAAATGATTTAACAAATATCCTTCTGCTGGTGCCTTTGGCGGCCAGCTGGTATTTCACTGTCCTACAGCCAGCTCAAGTGTTAAACCAATTAACGTGCTTTGAACAGCTGAGGGTGAAAAGGGGTGGGTTTCCTATACCAAGTAATGTCTCTACAGATTGCATCCGTTATTATATAACATATTTGTGGGCATGCAATTATGAGTGTTGTGAGAAAATGTCTCCTGCCAGAGCACCCCAATTTCTTTTTTCCTGAATTTTAGTCTCTGCACACTGAGTTACTGCTGTCTAATGCCCAGTGTATGTGCTCTGAGCCCTGAAACAAGTTGAAAATAGCTTATCCTTGATGGGTTATTTAACTCTCCTATAAGGTCATAGTACATGTTGTACAAACTGCACCCATTGCGTGGACAGTTAAATGTCACCTGTGGACACTCATCTATTAGTGTGACAAGGAAAACATGGCTTCAGGCCTGCTATTGTAGCCTTACTGCTACAGTTTAAACCTACAGTGCAACATGTTATAATAACCCTTACTGACAGGTAAAACTTCCCTTTTAATATTAATTAGTCACCTCTATGTAGGCCTTGTAGTCTACAAGCTAGGGTGCATGGAATTTAAAATTATGACATGTAGAAAATTAATTTTAACATGATTTTATGGTGACATAACCCCAAAGGCCATTTTCACTGTGGCAGGCCTAGCTGCCCTGAGTAGAATATCAGAGTACAGATTATAATATTAATACTGTATCTTGAGAACGGGGCAAACTAAATGTTTTTTTAATAATTTTTATAGATCCAAATCAATGGGGAAAACGGATATTAACCCCTTCGCTGCTAGGCCTTTCCCCCCCCTGTGCGAAAGCCTTTTTTTGGCTATTTGGGGTAGTGCGCGCTTAGGCCCCTGTAACTTTTTGACCACATAAGGTATCCACGCCAAATTTGCGTCCTTTTCTTCCAACATCATGGGGATTGTAAAGGTACCCGGGGTTTGTGGATTCCCCTGGAGGGGTTCCAGAAATTAGCCAAAATACAGCTAAATTTTGTTTTTTGGGGGAAAAATGGGGGAAAAGGGCTGCAAATGAAAGCGTCTGGGTTTTTCCCTGCAAATGGTATCAAAAAAGGGTTTGTGGGGCTGAAATCACCATTTTCCCAGCTTTTAGGGAATGACAGACTTTTGTCAGAAAACCAACATTTTTTACACAGTTTTGGCATTTTTCTGGGACATAGCCTATTTTTGCTATTTTTATGCTTTCAACCTCCTTCCAGTTAATGGGAGAAATGGGTATGAAAGCAATAATGGATCCTGGAAAGCTATACATTTTAGACAAGTAGACAAAATTCTGAATTCAGCAAGGGGTCATTTGTGTAGATCCATCAAGGTTTCTTTATAGAAACTAACAGTTAAATATAGGAAAAATTGAAAATTAGTTGAAAAAAACAGCCTTTTGTGTCAACGATTTCACTTGTAACTTCTTCTAATTATGACAGCTCTTTGAAAGCAATATACCGTTACATCCGCTGGACCTTTCTGGTTCTGGGGATATATAGGACTTGTAGGTTCACCAAGAACCCGACGAACCCAGAGTCAAAAACTGAGCAGCAAATTGCAATGGCTTTTTATTATGTACCGGGTATATATCAATTATTGTGGGAAAATGTATACATGGAAAATCGGTATGAAAGACACCTATGTATTTCTGAAATGGGAACAAATTATAGAGTTTAGAAACAGTAGATATTTGCACATTTTCGAAATTGGGAATACTCATACTAGCATGAGAATTATCGGTCATTTTTCAAAATGACTTCTTTTTTACACAATGTCTTTCATTTGGAAGGCAGAAATGCATCGAAAGTCACTAGGTAATAACAGTTGCTTTACAAATCTGAATTACCCTAAGTCTCCCGATAAAAATGGTACCTCACTTGTGTGGGTCGACCTAGTGCCCGCGACAGGAAACGGCGCAAAACGCAACGTGGTCACACTTCAATTTCGCAGTGAAAAATGACCCTTTTTTGGCAAAGTGCCTAGCTGTAGTTTTTGAACCATAGCTCTGCCAGCACCTAGGGAAACCTAGCAAACCTATACATTTTTGAAAACTAGACACCCAGGGGAATCCATGATGGGGTGACTTGACTGCCTCCCACCAGGTTCTGTTACCCAGAATCCCTTGCAAACCAAAACAATTGTCAACAAAAACACATTTTCCCCACATTTCTGTGGTGGAAAGTTCTGGAATCTGTGTGGATCCACAGATTTCCACCCACCCCGCGTTCCCCAAAGTCTTCCGAGAAAAATGGTACCTCACTTGTGTGGGTCAGCCTAGTGCCCGCGACAGGAAACGGCGCAAAACGCAACGTGGACACACCTCAGTTTCGCAGTGAAAAATGACCCTTTTTTGGCAAAGTGCCTAGTTGTAGTTTTTGAACCATAGCTCTGCCGGCACCTAGGGAAACCTAGCAAACCTATACATTTTTGAAAACTAGACACTCAGGGGAATCCAGGATGGGGTGACTTGACTGCCTCCCACCAGGTTCTGTTACCCAGAATCCCTTGCAAACCTAAAAAATTGTCAAAAAAACCACATTTCCCCCACATTTCTGTGGTGGAAAGTTCTGGAATCCGCGTGGATCCACAAATTTCCACCCACCCCGCGTTTCCCAAAGTCTTCAGAGAAAAATGGTACCTCACTTGTGTGGGTCGGCCTAGTGCCCGCAACAGGAAACGGCGCAAAACGCAACGTGGACACACCTCAGTTTCGCAGTGAAAAATGACCCTTTTTTGGCAAAGTGCCTAGCTGTAGTTTATGAACCATAGCTCTGCCGGCACCTAGGGAAACCTACCAAACCCACACATTTCTGAAAACTATACACCCAGGGGATTCTAGGGAGGTTTGGCTTGCGTGGATCCCTCAACGTTTCCTTACCCAGAATCCCCTGCAAACCTCAATTTTAGCTGAAAAATGCACTTTTTTCACACATTTTTGTGTGGGAAAGTTGTGGCATCCCCAGGCTGACACAAATTTCCTACCACCCAGCGTTCCCCCGGGTCTCCCGATAAAAACGGTGCCTCACTCGTCTGGGAGGCCCAACTACCTGCGACAGGCAAGGGCACAAAACGTAGTGAGGCGACATCAAAATTGCCTATCACAAAACGACCTGGTTTTCAAGGGGGGTACCCTGGGTTTTTGGCCCGGTGCTCGGCGGCCACCTAGGGAAACCTACCAAACCCACACATTTCTGAAAACTACACACCCGGGGAATCCAGGGAGGTATGGCTTGCATGGATCCCCCAACGTTTCCTTACCCAGAATCCCCTGCAAACCTCAATTTTAGCTGAAAAAATCACTTTTTTCACACATTTTTGTGTGGGAAAGTTGTGGCATCACCGGGCTGATACAAATTTCCTACCACCCAGCGTTCCCCCGGGTCTCCCGATAAAAACTGTGCCTCACTCGTGTGGGAGGCCCAAGTACCCGCGGACAGGCAAGGGCACAAAATGTAGTGAGGCGACATCAAAATGATGTCACCTCAATACATTTTGGGCCCTTGCCTGTCGCGGGTACTTGGGCCTCCCACACGAGTGAGGCACCGTTTTTATTGGGAGACCCGGGGAAACGCTGGGTGGTAGGACATTTGTGTCAGCCCGGTGATGCCACAACTTTCCCACACAAAAATGTGTGAAAAAAGTGATTTTTTTCAGCTAAATTTGAGGTTTGAAGGGCATTCTGGGTAAGGAAACGTTGGGGCATCCATGCAAGCCATACCTCCCTGGAATCCCCCGGGTATCTAGTTTTCAGAAATGTGTGGGTTTGGTAGGTTTCCCTAGGTGGCCGCCGAGCACCAGGCCAAAAACCCAGGTGACCCCCTTGCAAAACCAGGTCATTTTGAGATAGGCAATTTTGATGTCGCCTCAATACGTTTTGGGCCCTTGCGTGTCACGGGTACTTGGGCCTCCCACACGAGTGAGGCACCGTTTTTATCGGGAGACCTGGGGGAACGCTGGGTGGTAGGAAATTTGTGTCAGCCCGGTGATGCCACAACTTTCCCACACAAAAATGTGTGAAAAAAGTGATTTTTTCAGCTAAAATTGATGTTTGCAGGGGATTCTGGGTAAGGAAACGTTGGGGGATCCACGCAAGCCACACCTCCCTGGAATCCCCCGGGTGTCTAGTTTTCAGAAATGTGTGGGTTTGGTAGGTTTCCCAAGCTGGCCGCAGAGCACGGGGCCAAAAACCCAGGTGACACCCTTCTAAAACCAGGTTGTTTTGTGATAGGCAATTTTGATGTCGCCTCAATACGTTTTGGGCCCTTGCCTGTCGCGGGTACTTGGACCTCCCACACGAGTGAGGCCCCATTTTTATCGGGAGACCCGGGGAAATGCTGGGTGGTAGGAAATTTGTGTCAGCCCGGTGATGCCACAACTTTCCCACACAAAAATGTGTGAAAAAAGTGATTTTTTTCAGCTAAATTTGAGGTTTGCAGGGGATTTTGGGTAAGGAAACGTTGGTGGATCCACGCAAGCCATACCTCCCTGGACTCCCCCGGTTGTCTAGTTTTAAAAAATGTGTGGGTTTGGTAGGTTTCCGAAGATGGCCGCCATGCCCGGGGCCAAAAAGTCATGGGACCCCCCTTGCAAAACCAGGTTGTTTTGTGATAGGTAATTTTGATGTCTCCTAAATAGGTTTTTGGCCCTTGCCTGTCGCGGGCACTAGGCCTACCCACACAAGTGAGGTACCATTTTTCTCAGAAGACTTTGGGGAACGCGTGGTGGGTGGAATTTTGTGGACCCACACAGATTCCATAACTTTCCACCACAGAAATGTGAGGAAAATGTGTTTTTTTGGACAAATGTTTAGGTTTGCAAGGGATTCTGGGTAACAGAACCTGGTGAGAGCCAGTCAAGTCACCCTATCCTGGATTCCCCTAGGTGTCTAGTTTTCAAAAATGTATAGGTTTGCTAGGTTTCCCTAGGTGCCGGCAGAGCTAGGGTTCAAAATATACAGCTAGGCACTTTGCAAAAAAAGGGTCAGTTTTCACTGTGAAAATGTGGTGTGTCCACATTGCATTTTGGGCCGTTTTCTGTTGCGGGCACTAGGCCTACCCACGCAAGTGAGGTACCATTTTTCTCGGAAGACTTTGGAGAACGCGGGGTTTGTGGAATTTTGTGGATCCACGCAGATTCCAGAACTTTCCACCACAGAAATGTGAGGAAAATGTGTTTTTTTACAAAGTTTTAGGTTTGCAAGGGATTGTGGGTAACAGAACCTGGTGAGAGCCAGTCAAGTCACCCCATCCTGGATTCCCCTGGGTATCTAGTTTTCAAAAATGTACAGGTTTGCTAGGTTTCCCTACGTGACAGCTGCGCTAGGGCCCAAAATCCACAGGTAGGCACATTGCTAAAAAAAAGTCTGAGCCTAGTGGGCTTTTTGCCGCCCTGGGGGGGAATCGGGGGAGGGGTTTTGTCCCGATATGCCCCCAAAGGGGGCAGAAAGACTGTGGCTTTTTTTTGTGGGGGTGGGGGCATTGGTGTGACCATTTTGGGCAGCCCCCACCACCATGCATAAAAAAAGCCTGCGTACTCGCTGGCGCCTAGTGGGCTTTCTGCCCCCCCAGGGGGCAGATCAGGGGCCACTGCCACCATCTTCCCTCCCGGGGGGCAGAAAGACTGGAATTTCTCTGGGGGTGGGGTGGGGGTATTGTCATGCCCATTTTGGGCAGCCCCTACCCCTACACTAATAAAACAAAAAAATCAATGGTTTCTAGTGGGCTTTCTGCGTCCCCCGGGGGGGCCAGATTGGGGGCTACAGCTCCCATCTGCCTCCCGGGGGGCAGAAAGACTGTCATTTTTGTGTGGGGGGAGCATTGGCGTGCCCGTTTCGGGCAGCCCACACCCTAAAAACAATTGCGCAAAAAAAATCCCTGGTGGATAGTGGGCTTTACTGCCCCTCTGGGGGGGACAGATTGGGGGCTACTGCCCCCATCTGCCCCCAGGGGGGGGCAGACAGGCTGTAATGGAGGCGGGGGTGGGGGCATTGGGGTGCCCATTTCGGGCAGCCCCCGCCCTAAAAACAAATGCGCAAAAAAAATCCCTGGCATCAAGTGGGCTTTCTGCCCTCCCCTGGGAGCAGATTGGGGGCTACTGTCCCCATCTGCCCCCCAGGGGGGGCAGAAAGGCTGTAATGGTGGCGGGGGGCATTGGCATGCCCATTTTGGGCAGCCCCCACCCTAAAACAAATTGTGCAAAATAAAATCCCTGGCATTTAGTGTGTGGGGGGGCAGATTGGGGGCTACTGCCCCATCTGCCCCCCAGGGGGGAGAAAGGCTGTAATGGTGGCGGGGGTGGGGGCATTGGCATGCCCGTTTCGGGCAAGCCCCCTACCTAAAAAAAATGGTGCGAAAAAAAATCCCTGGCGTCAAGTGGGCTTTCTGCCCCCCAACAGAAAGGCTGTAATGGTGGCGGGGGCATTGGCGTGCCTGTTTCGGGCAACCCCCACCCTAAAAAAATGGTGCAATAAAAATCCCTGGCATTTAGTTGGCTTTCTGCTCCCCCCGGGGGGGCAGATTGGGGGCTATTGCCCCATCTGCCCCCTAGGGGGGGCAGAAAGGCTGTAATGGTGGCGGGTGGGTGGGGGCATTGGCGTGCCCGTTTCAGGCAGCCCCCACCCTAAAAAAAACTTCAAAAAACAAATCCCTGGTGTTTAGTGGGCTTTCTGCCCCCCGAAGGGGCAGATTAGGGGCCAATGCCCCATCTGCCCCCCAGGGGGGGCAGAAAGACTAATGATTGCGGGGGTGGGGGCATCGGCATGCCCGTTTTGGGCAGCCCCCACCCTTATTTTTACTTTCTAAAGAAATCCCTGGTGTCTAGTGGGCTTTCCTCCCCCCCGAAGGGGCAGATTAGGGGCCAATGCCCCATCTGCCCCACAAGGGGGGGCAGAAAGGCTGTAATGGTGGCGGGTGGGTGGGGGCATTTGCCTGCCCGTTTCGGGCAGCCCCCACCATAAAAAAAACTTCAAAAAACAAATCCCTGGTGTTTAGTGGGCTTTCTGCCCCCCCGAAGGGGCAGATTAGGGGCCAATGCCCCATCTGCCCCAAAGGGGCAGAAAGACTGTAATGATTGCGGGGGCATGGGCATGCCCGTTTTGGGCAGCCCCCACCCTTATTTTTACTTTCTAAAAAAATCCCTGGTGTCTAGTGGGCTTTTTGCCCCCCCCGGGGGGGGGGGCAGATTGGGGGCTACTGCCCCCATCTGTCCCCCAGGGGGGGCAAAAAGACTACATTTTGCCAAATTAAATTGGGGGGAGCAAAGGCCCTTGCCCAAGGGGCCGCTCCCCCCTCCCTGGTGTCTAGTGGGTGGATCCCTGCTTGGGGATCGCCCTCCTGTGGCGATCCCCAAGCAGGGATCCACTGGGGAGGGGTACCATTGGAAAGGAGAGATTCTCCCCTTTCCAACGATACCTCTCCCGTCTTTCTACGTGCTCAGGGGGCTGAGATAGCCCCCTGAGCACGTAGAAAGGGAAACTGAAATGAGACTCTTGGCTCATTTCAGTTTCGATTTCACTGAAATGACGTCAGCGCGGCGTGCGTGCCGATCGTCATTTCAGGGAAACCAGGGGGGGGGCCTCGGGAGCTGGGGAAGCTCTTCCCCAGCTCTCGAGGCTCTTTTGGCATAAAGGGAATCCCTCTGGTGCCCGCACCAGAGGGATTTCCCAGGCGATGTTTCATGACGAGCTGGACTTGTCATGAGCACACGACCACTGTGTGCCATGACGAGTCCAGCTCGTCATGAGCATGGAAGGGGTTAATAAATATTAAGGAAAAGTAACTTTTATAAAGTTATACCCTTCTGCCTGAGTTTTCAGGAGGCTAATTTGCATTAACATTCCAGCTTCTCACAGCATGTACTTGGCCTAAATAAGGTGTGGTTTACGTAGAAAATGTCTCCCAGGAGCTACACAATAGATCACTGTGATTGACAGACTGACCTGAATAAACAGGGATGACTCCTTTGAGTTCAGCAGAAGGGTGAGGGCTTTGCCCCACCTGACAGTGTCAAATCCCAAATGAGAGGTCTGTGTGAGGCACAACGTCTGCACCCTTCAGAGGGAGCAAAAAAGGATACCAGCTGTCATGATCTCCCCTGAACTCCCCTGTCATGACACCCCCTGGAATCCCCATGACATCTCCTGAACTCCAGGTTTCCCCTACAATAGCTACATGGGGATGAGATACTGCGCCTAGAGCATTGTACAATTGTATCAAGGATCAGGTGTTCTGTGTGCTTCAGTGTGCTTCACTCGTTAGACAAAGAATAGAGACAATGTAACTGAAATAACTGGCAAAATACATATATGCTGTTGTCCCAGGAGTACCTTAGTTCCTGTATGTTATGTTTATTTTTGATTGTCTTACACTTCGTTTTCCTTTGGACAGGTATTCATATTCCTTTTTTAGTTTCTGGCTTTGTCCATGAGAACACCCATCACGGCAACCATTCTGACATATCTCCTCTATGAAAAAGGCCACGCCCATCCACCGCACGTGGATTATTCAATTTCCCAAGCTTCTTTGGGAGGTCTGTGTTAGCAACTCCGTTCCGCAGTCAGCGCCCACTGTTGATGGTGCCGCAGGGGTGTTGTGCCGCGGGCAGGGTTTTCATAGAACAGAAGCCATGAGTCCCAATGCGGAGCAGGTAAGAGACTCCTTCGAGATATTGCAGAGTTGTGAGGACATTAGCCATATCAGGGTTCATCATCATTGTTGCACTTGCTAAAGTGCATTATGTTGTAATGAGGTTAATTAGATATTAAAGGAACGGGCAGTTGTTGATAACATACGTACTGTGTGAAGCGGCCACGAACAATTGAGCTATAGCCAGAACACAGTAAGCAAAGGAAAGTGAGCCAGCAGAAGTATGCTGAATGATACCAATGTGGCTTCTTCTTGATAAAAATAACTGCAATAGCAAGCTTTTTTTTTACAGGTAATTATAGTATATGTGAAAAGCGCTAAAACTAAATGTTATGTTCCTTTGATTATCATTTCCTCAGTGTAAATCCTTGGATTCTCTGTTCCAGGTCTCCCTCCCCACAGGACCCTCCCTAATTCCCTTCCCCTCATCTGGGCATTCTGATCCTCTGTTGAATTATATCAGAGTTGGAGCTGCCAGAAGGTGGGCCTCTTGAGGGTACTGCTCCCGAGGAACCTACATAGACTCTTGACACCAGCGTATCCTCCATCTAGGTAGGGTGACCTTGCTTTTGCCATACCAGACATCTGTCTCCTGGTGTGTTGTGAGTACAGGGCCTGCTTCAAACTGGATTTTAGTGTCAGTTGTGGGTGGTCACTGGTGATTTCCATAGTCTACTTGCCTACACACACCCAGCCTTGAGAACCCACGTTTAGTGTTGCTAAATACTTTGGCAGTCTTAAATTTGCCCTGACACATTGCGATTCGGGGCTGTTTGCAGTGAAGCAAACAGGAACTACTGAAAGAGTAGAAAGGCTAGGGCCTGGGAACCTCTCATCTATTGGTCAGAGAGGGAATAGGAGTGTCTTAGGGTCCCCACAGGCTGGTGAACCCAACAAAGCTGGAACCTCACCCAGCCCTCATCAGAACACTTTATAGACCTGTGGAAAAACAAAGGAAAGACTGCACCTGCCTTTTGAGACTTATGAGGAGACCTGCAGGGCTGAAACTGTTCCCACGTGTACCTAGGAGAAAGAGGTGGACTCGAAGGGTCAGTTGGCTGACCTCCTGTGTGGCTACAGGGACATAAGCTGCAAAAGGCCTTTACTTTGAAGTGCCCAGCTGACCAATGGCATTTGGACCTGGATTGAACCCTACTGTAAGCCTCTACCTGACACCCTGGGAGTCTCTAAGTTACTCCTCCCCTGAGGTCTTGGGGGACCTAGAAGTGGACTCCTGGACACCAGAAGAAAGTTTGGAGCCTTTGAAAACATTTTCTACAGACCAGTGGGACCCAGTCTTCCAGCATATCACTGTGACCAATCTACTTGGTACATCCGACACAGGCTCCATCATGGTTGACCTGAAATTGTACGTTAGTCCCCGTCTACTGCGACCACTGACTTTCATTTACCTTTTCTAGATGCTTTTCCCACTTAAATCTTTAGAAATTCATACCTCCAGTTTCCCATTTTGTTTTCATGTTGCTTATTACATTTTCTCTCTTTTTATAACTTCAAGTGGGATTTTTACTGTGTTGTGACTTTGGCTTTTTAAGTGTTTTGGTACTTCTTAATGCTATACACATTTTCTTTAAGTTAAGTCAGTCTGCTCTGTGCCACAGCTAGCAAGGTTTGAGTTCAGGTTTAAATTACTGAAACTTTTGACAGCACTTAACAAGATAGTGCCTTTATTACTTCCCCCACACACCAATCCACCCCAACTAAAACACCACTTTCTCATAAGTGTGAACTAAGTTTGGAAGTGTGGGGTTAAATATCATTATCCACCTAAATTTGTGTCCGTGAACGTAGCAGATATTCTTAACTATAAAACTCATCATAGAAGTTGAGGCACAGGTCCATAGTTGGTGATAATATCGAAAACCATGCTTTCTTTGGTAAGTCTGGGATTTTTGGGAGTTTCTTGCCCGGACCGAAATATTACTGGATAAGTTACAAAACACTTTTTTTCACATGTTTCTTTTATGTAAACTTTGTTTACAATTGCGTTTCTTCATGTAATTCTCTACGTTTGAGTAAAGGGTTAGGTAGGGTAGTGGATTATACCATAAAATAATAATGCACTTGATAGTTTTATTTTAAATTAATTGGTGTTAAGCACTTTTTCAGCCTCTTGCACTTGCCAAAGTACACATCATACATATTGAAATCAATTATTTCTATACCTGTTCTAACATTCTGCCAGCCGAGTGAAAATGGGCTCCTGGCCTGCAGGTTGTAGGAGGTAATCGGACTGTGATTATCAGCTCCCCGGCTCCAGGACAATGTTGCAGTACTCTCTGTAATTTCCTCGACTATCACAACCCCTGGTGGCCCAGGCGGACCTAGAAAAACAAGACGGCAATTGGAATCATGAGAGAGGACACACCAACATGGAAATATTGTTAGAATGATCTGGATTGCATTGGAATATACACAATTCTGTTTTTAGTATAGCTCTTCTTTACCGACTTATCATGAATTGCAAGCAAAATAGGATCACAGCAGTGGCGCAATGTAAAATGATGGACCCCCTGCAAAATGTGATGAGGGGCCACTGAGTACCCATATCTGACAGATATTCATTAGATTGAACGGGGGCCATCTGAAGAATTCGGGGCTCCCCGAAAGGTTGGGGTGCCCCCTGAACAACAGGGGCCATAGGGTTCCACATTACACCCCTGCATCATGAGGTGTTTTGAAGTGTGTAAACTAGCTTAGTCCTGACGATCACTACCTGTAAAACTCTTTGCATAACATTAGGATCCATACATCTCATGCCAGGAACTGAATACTCTCTCTGCAATTTTAAGGCAGCATCAAGTGAAATGGGACATTTATATCTGCATTCATTTGTTAGTTTGGAAAACCTTTGCTTGCATCCAAATGATTGTTTAATCACGTTCACATCAACAATCAGTTATGGCGTAGAACAGTGATGAAAACTATAGGTTCCCCTAAGTCACGAGCCCCCTTGATGGTCAGTCGGTTCTTCAAGACAAATGCCAAGATTGCTGCGGTTGAACTCGGCAGGTTGTTGAACATGAGCATATAGAATGACTAGACCCATCCTTTGATGAAAGGGAAGGGTGTCTGCCCCCCGCTGTGTTGTCAGCAGATGAACAACTATAAGCTACTGCCTGGCCAAAGGACTGACTTTGTCACTTGGGTGATCTCTGGCGTTTTCACTCATTCTTTAATCATTTGTTGAGTGAAGATAATATTTGTATAACAGCCATTAAGTCAAGTGTCACGATACATGACATGGATTCAGGAAATGGCCCATGCATTGTGAGTCATTGTTAATGCAAAGATATCCACTCATTTCAATATTTCGGATCGTAAAAATCCAGTTGTCTCCCTTAGTTTCCACATCTGAATATCATCAACGTTTCCGATACCTGCAGAGCGAGTGTGGGTAACTTACCCCACCTATAGTATGAGCAGATATTTTTTCCTTTTATACATAGTAGATTAGATATTAGATAATGATCATATATCTTTCTCAATTTCAAAATACACAATTATTTTTTTATACTCCTCGGATTTCATTAACTTTGTCTTCAAATCCCAAAGAATGAATTACCAGGTTCTGCCTTTTCCTGACCACCAAGAAGAGTTCCAGAGGAGACAGGAAGCATGAGTAAGTGATAATCATAAAACCTAGCTGAAGCATTTTTTTGTGTTGGAAAAGAGAATAAACCTGTTGAAGCAATGTGGTGTGCAGGGGCATAGTTTTGACAGTAAAACTGGGAAGGTGAGCCTCAGATTTCCCAAAACTCACCATGATGTACCCAACTAAGGTCTTAATTTACTATTATTTAGCATGGATGGTTGTGTGATGTCAGCGATCATCAAAACACATTTTGCACCAGATACCCGAAGCAAGCACAACACAAAATAGCTTTTCAGCGAAGAACATTAACCTGTATTATCTATGCAAGGGGTAGCATAAGGGGTGGGAATAGCTCAAACACATACACAGCCACATTTGCTAAAATTCCATGGTCTGACCTTGCTTGAAATCCTAGCACAAAATGAAGCAAGGCACTAAAAAAGGGCAAGTGGAATATTGCATGATATTCCCATCCATAAAACGTAATTTTCACAATATTACATAGTTTGTGCACCATTCTATCCTATTCAGGTATTTTGATATAGCACATAGCTATCAAATTGGGCCTCCCAGCACTAAAGACAACACACCTGCTGGTTTGCTGGATGCACTTTAAGTTGTGGCATGGGCTAAGGTTAGAATAGATCCAACTTCAGTAGTTTTCTGAAGGTGGTTTCAGGTTTGTTCATTCTCAGGTTCATAGGTAGGTCATTGCATAACTTGGGGACAAGATGTGCAAAGGAGCGTCCCCTGCATCTCGCCCTGGTGACTCTGGGTGTGTCTTAAACGGGAGGAACCAGGAGCTATATTTAAGCAGGTCCTGCACACACGCTCCAGGGGGACAGTATTAAACAGAATAATGTGCAGTTCCTAGAGGAGGGAGGGGAAGGGAGGTCTTTTTAAGAGTTGCCCTCACACACCCCGGAGGATGTCATGCTTCATCATAGGGCCTGCTCCTCGTCGGGCCGTTGCTGCAATGCCCGACGGGCACCCGCGAACGGGGCTCTTTAGCAGAGATCTTTTGATGAAGCCGTTGGGTGAGTGCAGGTGTGTGGGCTAGGTAGTGCAGTGAATAGGTGAGCTAAAATAGGTATAAGGTAGAAGTGCAAGGCCATGTGCATGCACTATCTCAGCCAGGGGGAGAACACATAAGTTAAAAAGTGTGGGGCTTAGGGAGGAGCCCTGTGGTATGCCACAGTTTAAGAAGACTGCCAACCAGTTAAGGGAAGCCCCTGATATTTCTGCTTCCTCCATCCTTTGAATGAGGATTGAATGTGAAACGGTGTCAAAGGCTGCGCTGAGGTCTTACATTGTCATGGCTGTCGAGCCTCCTTGGTCCAGAATTGACTGAAGTTCCTCTGTGGCTATTAGCAGGGTGGTCTCAGTGCTGCTGCCTGGTCTGAAACCTGTTTCGGTGTAAGACAATGTGCATCTCTAAAAAGCTAGAGAGATGCTTTTTAACCTGTTTCTCTAGCACTTTCTTTGCTATGGGGACTAGGGAGATGGGTTTGTAATTTTCTGCCAAGAGTGGATTGGTTGTAGGCTTCTTCAATAGTGGTTTGACTATGGCATGTTTCCTTGTGGTGGGGACACTACCACTGACCAAGGAGTGATTTATGATGTCCTTCAAAGTTGGCAGGATGATATTCCCGCCTTTCTTTTTAGAATAGGTGGGCCGGATCTAGCGGTGAACCTGATTTAATGGAGACTAGAATTCCTTCTGTATTACCCTTATTTAGGGTAGGAAATGCGATTAATATAGCTGTGGTCAGTAATTTTGCATTCAAGGCGGGATTGGAGGCAGCCATTGTTGGCAGGGCGCATGAGATAGGTTTCACTTTATTAATGTAGGCATTTGCGAACATATTGCAACGTTCCACCAAAGGTGGGGAGGACAGCAGTATTGGTAGGTATTTTCCTGAGGCTGTTGACCACCTTGAACAGTTTCTTAGAGGAGTTGTTGGACATTTAAATTTTTGTATGGAAGTAAGAAATTAAGGCCTGTCTAATGACATGCTGGTGCTTTTTCATCGCTTTTCTATAGATTTCTTTACTGAGGTTGTCATAGGTTTTCCTCCAGTTTTTTCCATTTTTTTTGTCCTCTTGTTTCAAGTTCCATCAGCCCGGGTGTGTTAGAACTGGGGGTCTCTAGTTGGCAATGGTTTGCACCTTTGTCCAAATAGGGACCCTTGCTTCTAGTCAGGATAAGGGGGATACACTCCTAAAATAACCCCTGCTCACCCCCTGGTAGCTTGGCACGAGCAGACAGGCTTATCTGAGAGGCAGTGTTTAAAGCATTTGTGACCACATACAGTAATACAGTGAAAACACTACAGATGGACACCACACAGGTTGTTATGTAAAAATAAGTAATCTTTATATAGACTTATCACAAGACCCAATAGCAAAAATCCACAATACTGTACTCAAAAATAGACTTTAAAAGGTTATAAAATAGTTCAGTTCTCTCAAGTTGTAAATGCGACACTTTACTCTCAATGTACCTTGAATGCGTAACGCAAAGAAAACAAAAGGGTCGCAGGGAAGGTGATGCGTCGGTTCCTTACACTCAGGGGAGTGGATGCGTTGGTTCCTTACTGCTGCGCAGGGGAGTTGATGCTCGCTTCCTTACTGTGTGGGGAGGTGATGCGTCGGTTTCTTACTGCTTTCCGGTGCGATGCGACAAGATGCCACCTCGATGCGATACTCTTCTCCGGTACGATGCAACAAAATGGCGTCTTGGTTGCGATGCGACAACGTTGGTGTGATGCGTGCACGCCCGATGGCCGTGCGGCGACTTGATGATCTTTGGAGCCGCGACAGGCCCTGCGACGCGCTTCTCCGGTGATGCGACGATGACCTCTGTGGCAGCGTCCCGCTTCTCCGGTGATGCGCCACGCTTCGGCGATGCGAGGATGACAGCGGCAGCGGCGTCTCGCTTCCTTGGCGATGCGATGACCGCGGCTGCGGCGGCGACACGCTTCTCGTTGTTGCGTCACGCTTCCAGCTCCCAGCGACACGCAGTCTCTCAGAAGGCTCAGCACAACAGCAGGCACATCAATTCCCAGCAAGGGAATGCAGGGGGAGCTGGTTGGTGAAGTCTTGTATCCCTGAGACTTCAGGCAGGAGGCAAGCTCTAGTTCAAGCCCTTGGAGATTCTCTTCTTCAAGATGACAAAGCACAGCAAAGTCTTTTCTCCTGTCCTTGGCAGAAAGCAACCACTGCAGGCCAACCCCAATCAGCAAAACAGCACAGGGTCAGTACTCCTCCTTCAGCTTCTCCGGTTCTTCTCCTTGGCAACAGGTTTCTTGATTTCCCAGAAGTGATCTAATTTCCTAGGGGTGTGGGTCCCCTTTTTATACACCTTTTCTCTTTGTTCTCTGAAGGCAGAGAGGCCTCTGCCTAGTCCAAAACCAGTTCTGGTCAGTCCTGGAGCACTTTGTTTTTCTGACTCCTTCTTTCCTTTGAGAGTGAGGGGCAGAGCCATCAGACGCCCGGCAGGAGGTGGAGCCAGCATTGTGGAAGGCAGGCCCAGCCCTATTCAGACCCAGGTGCAACTCCTCCCTCCACTCTGGATGCAGATCTTTCTATTCAGCCCTGTGCTGACTCACCCTGTCTCCTGTAGCCACCCCCAGCCCCTGTCACTCAATCTCCAGACAAGGAATACACAACCTAGCAGAGGCAGGCTTGGAAGTTTAGGCAAGAAAATACCCACTTTCTAAAAGTGGTATTTTCAAACACAGAATGTTAAAACCAACTTCACTAAAAGATGTATTTTATCATTCTGAGTTCAGGCATACTAAATTCGTTTTTCTACCATGTTCCCTGGGTCAGTTAGGATTATAAGGTGTAATAATCAAACTGCCCATTCTGGCCTATGGAGAACAGGTAGCCTTGCAATAGTGAAAAACGAAAATGGCTGTAATTCAGTATTAGGACATGCCACACACACCAGGGCATGTCCTACCTTATACTTACAATGCACCCTGCCCTTGGGCCTACCTTAGGGGTGTCTGATATGAAGATAAGGGAAGGTTTAGGGACTGGCAAGTGGGTGCACTTGCCAAGTCGACATGGCAGTCACAGACCGCACACAGGCTCTGCAATGGCAGGCCTGAGACACATTTTACAAGCTGCTTCTGTGGGTGGCACAACCAGTGCTGCAAGCCCACCAGCAGCATTGGATTTACAAGCCCTGGGCACCCTGAGTGCACTGTACTAGGGACTGACAAGTAAACCAATCATCCAATCATGGAGTCACTAATCCATCACACAATTTATAATGGGGAGAGCATATGCACTTTAGCACTGATCAGCAGTGGTAAAGTGCCCAGAGTCATAAAACCAACAAAAACAGGTCAGAGAAAATACAGGAGGAAGGCAAAAAGTTTAGGGATGACCCTGCAAAAAGGGCCAAGTCCAACACAACCCCCTTCCAGCCAAAACGCAGGGGAGACCAATCACTACCCTGATGGGCTTCCCTGCTTTGGGCGATAGAACCTGGACCCTGGCCCGCAACAGCAGGGGCATATTCCAGTTCTACGCCAATCTGAACCTATTTGGATCCCTCTGTTCATACTCTCAGGGCCCACCAAGCTAACCCATGGGGAACCCTTTTCCTCAACTGTGGACACCACCTGTGCAGCACCTAACCTCAGCTTGCTCACAGGTGTGTCCCAACAGACAGACAGTACCCACATGGCCAACACAGAGGTGTGGCCTAGTCCACCCCCAGGGTGTGACTTCTGTCCCCCTCCCAGGGGCAACTCTGTCCACCAGGACAGCAAGCCACAGTGGTCACTGACAGCCGTCAGTGATGAGAGCCAGGCCCCAGGCCTTTCATGGCTCTCCAACCTCTGTGGTGTCAGAGAGCGGGGGGCAGTAGCCCCAGGTGCCTGGCACCCTTTGTCCACTCTCCCAACTGTCAGGTCAGGTATAACATCCTGACACTGACCCACCAGCCCCGGGCCTGTAACCGGCGGCTGGACAGGAGACTGGGGTGGGCTCTCCCTCACCCGGTCCTCCTCCTTGGGGCTCTGTACCCTCCCACCTGGAGCGGTACCCCCTCCTAGGATTGTCAGGGCACCTGTGGCAGGGTCCTGCACAATTCGCCCACCAGTTCAGGGGTTCTATCCTGCAACTGGGATCCCAGCTTAGGGTCTGTACCCTTAGACTGGGCAGAGGTCAGGGGTGAGGCTGCCCTCTCCCTGCCTCCCTCAGTGGGGCCCTGCACCCTCCCACCTGGAGTGGTGCCCCCAGAAGACAAACTGGTAGGGGCACTGTTAGCAGCCGCCCCTTCCTCCAGGTCAGGGGGGACACCCTGAACCTGGCCCTCCAACCCAGGGTCTGTACCCTTAGGCTGGACCTGTGCCTGGCATCCCAGGTCTTCTGGGAGGGTACACCAACCCCCCCCAAGGGAAACACACTCCTCTAGAGTTGTGTAATAATCTGCCTGGCGCACCAGGACTTCCTGGGGAGCACGCATGCCCCCCCAGAGGGTAACACATCTCTCATGTGTTGTGTGACAGTCCGCCTGGCGCAGATCTCCCGACCCCTGTCCATCTGACAGCGCGTGAAGATCCCCCAGGACAGAAGTGGTGTCACCATGGTCATTCACTGGTGGCTCAGCCCTTCTGGCTGGTCCCTGACCCACTGGTTCTTCCACTGGGGACTCTCTCCCCCTCTCACCCCTCACTCTGGACTTCTGCACCCTCCCAACTGGAGCGGCACTGCCAGACACCAGAAACACTGGAGCTCCATTTACAGACGCTCCAGGTTCTCTAGACACTAGGAGATCCTCCTCAACAGGCGGCCCACCAGGAAAGCCTAGGCTCCCTACCTGGTGTTCCCTTAAAGAACCATCCAGGCTCTGAGACTGGGTTTCGGGCACCTTGGGACACGCAGCCCCACACTCACTCCTTCTCCACTGAGACAGGACGTGAGTCCCTACACCCCTCCCATTACCACGGGACCTAGCTGGGCTACACTGAACCTCTCCCACCACTCTGGGTTGGAAGACACCTGAGCCACTCCTCTTAGGGTCACTCCCCAATGCCTCTTCAGACCCTCTGGAATCCACCAAAAGGTCTGCCTCCAATGTGAGCTCCCTGGGGTCAGAGAACTCACTCTCCAACAGGTGTTGGCATAGCTCTGGAAAACAGGGACTTACAATATGCTCTCCCAAAATTGGATCACACAGTCCCCCACAGGGGTTAACCAAACTATCCTTCACCTCACCATCCAGTGCCTCGCACACGTACCCACACCACTCTTCTGGGATTGGCAAGACAGTATCTGACTGTCTCTGTCACTCAACCCACACTCTTCTGGGCGGTCTTCACACTCACATACCAGGACTTCAACTGTGGGGGAACCACTCTCCCTGCACCTCCCATCTAGAGTCAGTAGAGTGTCCCTCCTACTACTAGGACCATGAATCCCGGTGTCAGTTTCCCTATTCCTCTCAGGGACACTGCGCACTACTGGAGCTACCTCATGTCCTTGAACCTCCTGGTGTATGTTAACCCCCTCAAAGTCAGGCGCCACATCTCTGGGTGTGTGTACTACTCCCTCAGCACTAGGTAATACAATTTTGCTGCCACCAGAGGGAGGAATCCCTAAGCCCCTGGCTTTGAACTCCAACTCCCTCATCATTCTCTCATGCTCTAAAAGCATCTTCCTTTCTTCCATGGCCAACCTCTTACTTTCCAACTCCAATTTCTTGTGCTCAAGGCTATCATGGCTTCCCTGTTTCAGTTTGGCCATCTCCATTTCATGCATCCTGCTTTTGTCCTTGTCCTCCAGCTCCTCTGGAGACAGGCCCTTTTGAGAAACACTGCTGCCCTCCCTGGAAGGCACTCCCCTCCCAGGTAAGCCCAATGGCCCCTCAAGCTGCCCATCTAAATTCTCTGCCTCCTCCACAGGCTCCTCGGACTGCCCACTGGCATTCCGTGCTTCCAACCAGGCCCTCAGCGCCTTGTGAAACTCCTCCTTCCTGGTGAGGCCTCTCATAGAGATTTTAAACTTTCTACAAACAGCTTTGAGTTCTGGCACAGTGTAGGTATCAACCCTATCTTCTTCAAATTCAATATCTGCAGGTGCAATGGATCCTTTTTTGCTCATTGTGAAAATTGGCAGTTCTCAACAAAAATAAAGGTTCCCAGGAAAAAAGTCCTATCAAAATGTATGTGGTCGCGTATTGGTCTGCACTCACTAGTAGTGTACACCAATCACTGTATATGAATCACAAATGCAAGTCCAAATCCTCACCGCTGACCACCAATGTTAGAACTGGGGGTCTCTAGTTGGCAATGGTTTGCACCTTTGTCCAAATAGGGACCCTTGCTTCTAGTCAGGATAAGGGGGATACACTCCTAAAATAACCCCTGCTCACCCCCTGGTAGCTTGGCACGAGCAGACAGGCTTATCTGAGAGGCAGTGTGTAAAGCATTTGTGACCACATACAGTAATACAGTGAAAACACTACAGATGGACACCACACAGGTTGTTAATTAAAAATAAGTAATCTTTATATAGACTTATCACAAGACCCAATAGCAAAAATCCACAATACTGTACTCAAAAATAGACTTTAAAAGGTTATAAAATAGTTCAGTTCTCTCAAGTTGTAAATGCGACACTTTACTCTCAATGTACCTTGAATGCGTAACGCAAAGAAAACAAAAGGGTCGCAGGGAAGGTGATGCGTCGGTTCCTTACACTCAGGGGAGTGGATGCGTCGGTTCCTTACTGCTGCGCAGGGGAGTTAATGCTCGCTTCCTTACTGTGTGGGGAGGTGATGCGTCGGTTTCTTACTGCTTTCCGGTGCGATGCGACAAGATGGCACCTCAATGCGATACTCCTCTCCGGTACGATGCGACAAAATGGCGTCTTGGTTGCGATGCGACAACGTTGGTGTGATGCGTGCACGCCCGACGGCCGTGCGGCGACTCGATGATCTTTGGAGCCGCGACAGGCCCTGCGACGCGCTTCTCCGGTGATGCGACGATGACCTCTGTGGCAGCGTCCCGCTTCTCCGGTGATGCGCCGCGCTTCGGCGATGCGAGGATGACAGCGGCGTCTCGCTTCCTTGGCGATGCGATGACCGCGGCTGCGGCGGCGACACGCTTCTCGTTGTTGCGTCGCGCTTCCAGCTCCCAGCGACACACAGTCTCTCAGAAGGCTCAGCACAACAGCAGGCACTTCAATTCCCAGCAAGGGAATGCAGGGGGAGCTGGTTGGTGAAGCTTGTATCCCTGAGACTTCAGGCAGGAGGCAAGCTCTAGTTCAAGCCCTTGGAGATTCTCTTCTTCAAGATGACAAAGCACAGCAAAGTCTTTTCTCCTGTCCTTGGCAGAAAGCAACCACTGCAGGCCAACCCCAATCAGCAAAACAGCACAGGGGCAGTACTCCTCCTTCAGCTTCTCCGGTTCTTCTCCTTGGCAACAGGTTTCTTGATTTCCCAAAAGTGATCTAATTTCCTAGGGGTCTGGGTCCCCTTTTTATACACCTTTTCTCTTTGTTCTCTGAAGGCAGAGAGGTCTCTGCCTAGTCCAAAACCAGTTCTGGTCATTCCTGGAGCACTTTGTTTTTCTGACTCCTTCTTTCCTTTGAGAGTGAGGGGCAGAGCCATCAGACGCCCGGCAGGAGGTGGAGCCAGCATTGTGGAAGGCAGGCACAGCCCTATTCAGACCCAGGTGCAGCTCCTCCCTCCACTCTGGATGCAGATCTTTCTATTCAGCCCTGTGCTGACTCACCCTGTCTCCTGTAGCCACCCCCAGCCCCTGTCACTCAATCTCCAGACAAGGAATACACAACCTAGCAGAGGCAGGCTTGGAAGTTTAGGCAAGAAAATACCCACTTTCTAAAAGTGGTATTTTCAAACACAGAATGTTAAAACCAACTTCACTAAAAGATATATTGTATCATTCTGAGTTCAGGCATACTAAATTCGTTTTTCTACCATGTTCCCTGGGTCAGTTAGGATTATAAGGTGTAATAATCAAACTGCCCATTCTGGCCTATGGAGAACAGGTAGCCTTGCAATAGTGAAAAACGAAAATGGCTGTAATTCACTATTAGGACATGTCACACACACCAGGGCATGTCCTACCTTATACTTACAATGCACCCTGCCATTGGGCCTACCTTAGGGGTGTCTGATATGAAGATAAGGGAAGGTTTAGGGACTGGCAAGTGGGTGCACTTGCCAAGTCGACATGGCAGTCACAGACCGCAAACAGGCTCTGCAATGGCAGGCCTGAGACACATTTTACAAGCTGCTTCTGTGGGTGGCACAACCAGTGCTGCAAGCCCACCAGCAGCATTGGATTTACAAACCCTGGGCACCCTGAGTGCACTGTACTAGGGACTGACAAGTAAACCAATCATCCAATCATGGAGTCACTAATCCATCACACAATTTATAATGGGGAAAGCATATGCACTTTAGCACTGATCAGCAGTGGTAAAGTGTCCAGAGTCATAAAACCAACAAAAACAGGTCAGAGAAAATACAGGAGGAAGGCAAAAAGTTCAGGGATGACCCTGCAAAAAGGGCCAAGTCCAACAGGGTGTATACCATGGAGCTTGTCTGTTGGTCCACTTGGATTTATGAAATTTAAATGGAACTAAGGAATTCAGTGAGTGGCCTAACCAGCTTTCAAAGTCTTCATTCATTTTGGTGGTGTCATCCTTCATAGCAGGGACGGAGTAGTTGAGTATGCTTATCCATTTGCCTGTATCTAATTTGGACCAAACCCGTCTGGGTTTTGTGGGAAGGGGCTGTTTGTGTACAGTGCTAGGGAGGTCTAGCCAAAAGGGGACTATACAATGGTCCGGCCTCAGAATGGGAATTACCTTTCCTGAATTTATGTTTGTGATGTTAGTGAAGACAGTGTCAAGGAGGTGACCACGACAGTGTGTAGGTGTCTTAATGATTTGTTTTAATTGTAGCGCCGCCAGATCCTGTACTACCATAGTGGCTATTACATCACCATTTTCATCAAATTGAAGGCTAAAATCTGCTAGCAATGTAAAATTAGCTTTCAGGAAACTGCATACTCCATATACTCCTGAACGGTGACTATTTTGACTGGAATTTGTGCCTCCAGCACATATTTTAAGCAAGAAACCAATAGGGTGGCTTTGCGTCAAAGTGCAATGCTTAGCATCGCTCAAAAAGATTTTTTGGGCATTGTAAATAAGACAAAGCACTCTTTTTCTAAATTCACACAATGTAATGCTGCACATTTCACCATAGTGCTGTTTATGTGAAGATCAGAAAATCTGGTCCTCAAGAGATGAAGCAAAGAGCAGGATGGGGGCTTAAGGATAGGGCAAGGTAGGAGGTTGTGGCGTTTTGGGGGAGAGTAATTTTATGAAAACTTTAACAACCCTCTTGAAGCATCTCAAATCTATCAAAGCATTGATGTATTTGTATATTGTACAAAAAATAGCTTACTCACCACCAATCCTTTGAAGGAAAAAAATGAAAAAGGCTAATAAGAGGATTTGAAACAAGTGTACATATCTGTTTGTGCAAAACTAGAATTCACAAATCTTTTCCATGAGTGCACATTGAAACCTGTGACTGAGGCCTGCTTCCAGGCATAACCGGAAAACGTCTGTGAATTCCAAAAATTTGTAAAGCTATATCCATGTGAGATTATGAATCACATAGTGCAGATTTACTAATTTCCTGTGAATTGGACCCAATATGAATGTTTTATTTTTATTGTGGTCCTCCGTCCTGCTCTGGGTGTGTGGGATTGGGAGAGGGTGCGCGTCCGGTCTAAACACTTTTAATGCTGCTTATTACAATTATAATTGAAGACTACGTTTCTGACTAAGAGGCCCTGCACCTAACTACCAAGTGGATAATAAATGTATTGAGGTAGGTGTAAAACCCCCAAACACCCCCTCAAGCTACCCCCTGGTGGTATGGACTGTTTCCTTCTTTAAGATGTATTGATTTAGGAGCTGGGATGGATGAGAACAAAACTTTACTTAAGGTAAGGCCAGGAAATCGGATAAATCAATCAAGAAGCAATCACTTGCAGGCATGAAGGATATGCATACAGGGGTCTGAAAACATAGCACAGTAACTGTTGAGTGCAAAAATATAAGATAAAGTAGCCAGCTGACTGTTAAGCGATTAAGAAAGTTAATTGTCTTCAAATGAGGGTTGTATACTAGAGGAGAATCTGAGAATACAGTAATATATGTTTGGGTATTTTTAAAGATTTGATTACATTTTCATTTCTTTTTCATAACAACAGTTGTCCTCTTTCCGTGTATACTTCATAATGATCAATAATGACAAATTGAGATAATGTTGAAGAAAGGACATAATCAAATAGGTATGAAGATGTGGTGTCCTTTTTTTGGAGGCACAGATGTAACGCTAGATGAGCTATCACTGTAAGCCATCTGCCCATTTAGCTTCACATCCGCCTTCAGCAAAATTATTTTAGGTCTTAATTTAGGACTGTGCAGATGTTTTGTTCACAGCGAAAGAGGTGCAGCATTCTCAACTAGAAAAAAAGTGCAAAGTTTGAAAATTGGGCACAACTTTCCCTGAAGGCAAAGTTTCCCTCAAATTTAAAGAAAAAAATGAGTTTAGTAAGACAACATGCCCATAAACATTTTTTTGCTGGAAAATTCAGCTTCAACATTTTTCGTGCAAGAACAAATTCTTCCACTAAAAGTAGATTTGATGCAATTTTATCCAGAAAAGATACTGCTGTGTGTGTTTAACCCACATGTTGTTTTAAGCCTCACCAATTTTTTAAAGTTCACCAAGCAGGTGAAGTCTTATTTTTTTTTTTTTTAAATTTCTTTATTAAATTTTTTTCCACATTTTCTTGCAAGGGTATCAGCACAAATACATATCAATCAAAAAGAAAATCAAAAGAAGATGCAAGGTTTGAAGGAAGGAAATAAATCACATAAACGGACAAATAATTAAAATAACATAATGAAAAAGAAAAAAATCATCAATTCGATTACAAAGACTCTAATCTAACCCATTAACAGAAATATATTTCATAGAGAGATTTACTTTGACCAATTTATACCAACATCACATTAAATTTGCCCCCTAGTTGGCTTTAATTATTCTTTTCCTTCCATTTTATTAGAGGAGCCCAGATGCGCTGTCCCAGCAGCTTCGACTTTTTCCCTTTCTTTCGTAAATTGCTCTCTCCATTGTATATAGAGAAAGTAAACGAGCAAGCTATTGCTGGAAAGTAGGGGGAAAGGATCTAACCAAGCCGAGGCAATTTTAATCCTCAATACCGCCATAGCAACAAAAAGAAATCGATAAGCGAACTCATTTTTGGTCATACTACTTATTCCTAGCAAGATTAGTTCAGGGGTTAATTTAATTTTAACCCCGAGTGAGCAAACTAAGTATTCCATAATTGAGTCCAACAGCCCCTGTAGACAAGGGCAGGATGCAAACATATGCACCAAATCAGCATCCATCCCCGCACACCTAGGACATATAATCCCTGATAACCCGCCCCACTGTGCTATTCTAGCCGGTGTATAGTATAGAGAGAAAATAGTTCTAAAATGTTGTGCCTGGAGCCCAGCTGAACATAAAACCAGCTGACCCAACTCTAATGATCTCGAAAGTGCTCCGGGAGCAGCCCCCACACGCTCAGCCCATTTAACCTCGTGTTTAGTTAAATCATCTTGTTTTAAACTTATCAATTCTGCATATATCAACTTGATAGCCCCCTTATTCCTGCCTTGCATAATATCAATAATTACATTACTATCAAACTCACTATCCCCCCAGTTTTTTTACTAAAAAAGCTGCGCAATTGAAAATACTTGAAGAAATTACCTTTCTCCAACCCAAACTCCATCTGTATATCGTTGAATTGGCGAAACCCTTCTATCCCAATTAGGTCCCCAGCCTTCCGAACACCCTTAGCATCCCATCCTGCCATAGTCTCATCGGAGAAAATTCCAGGGAATGTGGGGTTTTTGTATAACACTGTATAGTGGTTGAGTCTCCCCAAACCAATCTTCTTTTTTAACGCACTCCAGATCTTAAAAACAGCCATCAACGTCTTAAATTTGGTTCTTTTGTAATAACTGGGCTCTGAGAATTTAAAAAAACATCTCTCAGCGTTTCCGCCCAGTAGCAATTTATAGACATCCGGGAGCTCATTTTCCCCTTCAGTGTCCACAGGACATACCCCTACCAATATCCCCGTATATTGCAAGACAGCAGCCCAGTAGTAACTTCTAAAATCAGGGACCGAAAACCCCCCTTTTCCCGTGATAAAGACATAAACCGGAGTGCCCGCCTAGTTTTGCCGTGTGCCCAAATAAATCGATTAACTAAACCTTCTAAAATAATAAACCAAGATTTTTGAAATTCCAGTGGGATTGCCCTAAATAGATATAACATTTTTGGTAAAAAAATCATCTTAATGATGTTACAGCGTCCCACGAGAGAGAGATGGAGATTATTCAATCTATCTAAATCCAACCTCGCCTTCCTAATTACTGGTTCCATATTTTTAGCCACTAGCGTTCCTAGGTCTGACGTAACCCGTATACCAAGGTATAGCGCCGAATCTGTGGCACGGGGATCTACAAAATTAACCAACCGATTCTTTATTACTTGGGTCTTAGATCTATTAAGTGCATATCCAGTAAATATACCAAACTCTAATGCTAGTGACTCAACCGCTTTCAATGCCGAGTGTGGCTCTGCAGTAACTATGGCCACATCATCGGCATAGGCGAGGACTTTAGTTTCGATCCCCTGACTAACAACTGGACAGATTCCTTTATTAACCATCAATAATCGTATTAGGGGGTCCATATAAATAGCAAATAACAGAGGGGATGATGGACAGCCCTGCCGCGTCCCCCTCTGTATGTTAAAAGAGGAAGTATAATTGCCATTAACCTTTATTCGAGCCGAGGGGGCCCTATATAACACTTGAACAGATTTAATAAACCCCTCCCCCAGCCCAAACCATCTCATAGCCTCCCAGAGAAAAACCCAGGAGACCCTATCAAATGCCTTTTCAGCATCTAATAACAATACGGCCATAGGGTCTCCTGAGATCTCCATTGCGTCAAAAAGCGTAATCACCCGCCGTATGTGTTGCGTTGTTCCACGACCCATAATAAACCCGTGCTGACAGGGGTGAATAGTTTTTTTAAAATGCCATTTAATCGCGTGGCCAAAATTTTGGAAAATATTTTAACATCACTATTCAGTAATGTGATTGGCCGATATGAACCCGGCTCCCTGGCTGGTTTGTCTTTTTCAAAAACACAACAACATCTGCCCCTGCCCATGATTCAGGAGCCGGCCCCCCTTCTGTGCAAGTAACATGACCTCTATTAAATCCGATCCAATAACATCTTTAAAAATTTTATAAAACTCCAGCGGAATCTGATCAGGGCCGACGGCTTTTCCAGAAGGCAAATCTTGCAGGGCACCCATTATTTCATCTTGAGAGAATCCGCTCTCCAGTTCCTCCCTGTCTATGGGATCTACCTTCTGAATAGGAACTTTATCTAAGTATTCAGAAATATCCTCAGATGCCACCGGTAAACCACAAGAGTATAGCTGGTGATAAAAAAGCCTGAAAGTCTCCCGAATCCCCGCTGCATCAGTAACAATCCTCCTCCCGGTATCATAAATTTCAGAAATCTGACCAGCAGACACTTTTTGCCTAGTTCTTACGGCCAAGGTGTGTCCCACCCGCTCATTAAATTCATAACAGTGCTCTTTTTTAGACATGTAGGTCTCAGCTGCTCTTTTAGCAAAGTGGTCCCCTGCCGCAGCCTTTTTTATAGCCAACTGTAATAATATTCCATCTAGCACTTCCCCCCTATTTATAGCCGTTACTAAGGCTTCCTCAAGCTTACTTAGATCCTGTCTTACTTCCAATTCCCTTAATCGCTCCTTTTTTTGTCGACGCAAGCTATAGCTTATTGTCTCCCCTCTCACCCCCGCCTTAAAAGCATCCCAGACAATTCCAACCCTAGTGCTCCCCGGTTAAAATCCCAAAATTCCTTAATCCAGCCCTTCATATATGTAATATAATCAGGGTCATATAATAACCTCCGTTCGAAGGTCCATCCAACATTCTTTTTTTCCATCATCGAAAAGTTGACAGTCAAAACTAATGGGTTGTGATCTGAAATAATACGAGGGTACCTCTCAATCCCAAAATTAGTGATCAATTGCCTGGGCACAAAAAAATAATCCAGACGGGAAACAGCCTTATGTGGGGAAGAAAAAAAGGTACTACCTGCTTCAAAATGTTTTAGGTACGCCCATGCATCTACTAAACCATTGTTATAAACTAAATTAGATAGGGCAACACCCACCTTCCCTTTTCTCCCTAGGTACTTACTACCTGGGTCGCCCCATCGTACCCCCAGGCCATTAATGTTAAAATCCCCACTAATAATTATAGGAGCAGGCCAGATTGCCAAGCCAGAATCTAAATTTTCTAGCAGCTCTGGATCATCACATGTTGAGCCGTATACCGAACAAAGTGTGAATTTAAAATTATTCAACAGACATTCAATCAGCACCCACCGACCCCATTGATCAGCTGATTTTCTGAGTACCTTCACATCATTCCTCCGGGTGAGGATTGCCACCCCCGGGTTCGCGAGCCCTGTGTAGTATATACCAATAATATTAAAGCCAAGTTGTTCCAATATACGCGCTCTGCAGCCCTCTATATGTGTCTCTTGAACACACAAGAAATCCGCACATACGGATTTCAGCCAAATTGCTGCCTTATTTCTTTTGGCCTGGTCATTAAGCCCACAAATATTTACTGTCACAATCCGCAAACTCATGTTTTAAGATTCCTGAATTCCCTACAGTTAACCCTACCTAAAATAAATTTCTCATATTTCATATTTTCATGCAAACTTGTCAATCGATTCATGTTAGATAACCAGCTTGAGCCAACTTGAATCCAACTATACTTTTCCTCCCCAAACCTTGCACCTTGAAGTATCTCCTGCTGTGCTGAACGCTTGCCTAACCACACCCCGAGCACCCCCCACAGCCACCCGCCACCCCCACCCCCCTACCTCCCATACAGGCAATTAGGTCAGGCATGACCTAGGTATGACCGCTGAGACTCCCTCTCCGACAGCACCCACCCCCTCCCCCAAAGAAACCCCAAAAAAACCATACCGTGCCTAACCCCAGATAAACAGATCCTTATGTTATTCCAAATATAGTCCCAAGCCCTTTCTACCCAAGTTAAAAAAGGAAGAGAAAAAGGAAGAGAAAAAAAAAAAAAAAAAGGGAAAAAAAACCCCAAAGATATGCCACCACAATGACCATATCAATATCCATAGCCTCCTGTTGCAACAATAACAAATGGGACTTCAATGAACTGGCCTTATCCCGGTTTACCAGTTTACAGTAAGTATCAGTCCTTCCCTATGGCACCCCTTTCTGTTGCCTTATCCGCCAGCTTCCCCCCTTGTGCTTCAGTCACTTCCGTAAGAAAGTTTTGAGCCTTTATCTCCGAAAAAAACATCCTAACCCGCCCTCTGTGGATAACTTTAAGCCGTGCAGGGAAAAGCAAAAAGGCTTCACAGCCCGCAACCTGGAAAGGGGTGATCATCTGGCGTAGCCTCCATCTCCGCTCGACCGTCGTGTGGCAAAAATCCGGGCGAGCGAAGAAGGAAAGTCCCTCAAAGGTTCTTTTTGAATCGGGTCTGGCTCGATCTATAATTGCCTGCCTTAACAGGAAATTACCAACAAAAATCAGGATAGCCCTAGGTCGCTCCCCTTGATTTTTTAGCTGCATTCTTTTAAACATTGGAAAGCGATGAGCTCGTTGAACTTCTAGCTCCCAGTTCCATTGAGCTAGATCTGGAAAAGCTCCTTTCAGAAGCTTCACTGTAAAAGCCAGGATGTCCTCACCCTCCACTTTTTCCTCCAAGCCAAGGAGGCGGACGTTATTGCGACGCTGGCGGTTCTCGAAGTCTTCAAGTTTCCAGTCTATGTCTCGTGATTGTTTCTCCTGTGCAGCTTTAAAAACCTGCAATTTCTCAACCTCTTCCTCAACCGCAGCTGTTCGGTCTTCTACATGGGTTATTCGATCAGCCATATCAGATCATAGTTTATTTGTTTTTCTAATCGCCCCCTGAAGCTTCATGGTGGCAAGTTGTGACCTCTTACTCTCTTGCCTAGCCTCCCCCTGCATTTGTTTCAGCGTCGAATAAAGTAACTCCATTGTTGGTATAGGAGGAATACTATCTAGATTATTAGCTCCGCCTGTACCCACTGCTTCGGGGGTATTACTCGAGCAGGCAGTCAATGTAGAAGCAGAGTAATCCCATTCCAGACGCCTACTGGCTGAGTCCGCAGATCTATCTTTTGTCCTAGCTCGTCGTCTAGAAATCGCAGAATGGTTATGATGCCTCTTCTGTGTGGCTGGGGATTCTTCTCCTGAAGCACTATCTTGCGATGTTTCCTGCTCACTAATCTGAGATGTATCCGAATCATCATTTAATGAAAAAAACTTATCTCCTTCAGGGGAGAGCACAGGAGCACTTGCCCAAGTCGAAATAGTTCCTTGATCCCCCTGCTCACAAGGGATACTACTCAGGTTACCGGCATAACTCTCAGCAGTTCCCATATCCAGATGAGCTTGTGTGGTTATTATCATATGGCCTGGTAGTAACTGAGGATCCATTGCTGTTACACCATTGTTTGCATTCACCAACACTGTTTCTGGGCTGTCACCCAAGTCACCAGGATCGACAGTTCCATCCTCACCCTCAACCAAACTGCTGATGTGACTGGGTGCAATGCCAGACAGCGACACATAGCTCCCCCCATCCATCTCCAAAACATCAAGTTGGCCATTAGGTTCTTTTCCCTCCGATTGCCTTATACTACTCATATCCAGATCCACCACAGTATTTTCCCCGTTCTGAGGCAGAAATTCGGAGCGGAAACTACATGTCCCAGAATGCATCGGGTCGGCAGTAGGGAAACCCGTCTCCTGAATGCGGGTGTTTACATCCATCGTCTGAAGGGAAACTTCATTTCCAGGACACAGTGTTAGAGCTGAAAGGTCAGCAGATATGCCCGTGGTATTCGCTGAGGATCCCACTGAGGTAGCGCTTACCCCCCCGAATGCTTCTAATACCGAAGGTTGACGCATTGAGCTTTCCCCAGGAGTAGCCAAGCGCAGTCTCGTCCCACCAGCCACACCAGTTTCGAGCACTCTGGACGCCTCACCTTTCTTTTTCGAACCTCCACGCCGTATCTGGCCGAGATTGCCCCCAGAGTCGGACGCCCCTGGTTGCTCTCTCCTCTCTCCCCTTTCCTTGGCGGCGTCTTTCAATTTCACTTTGGTATCCTTAATGCCTCTGGCTTCACTCGCGGCATCTTTACTAATGTCCTTCACGAAATTCTGCCCTTTAAGCACTTTAGTTGTCTTCGGAGCCATATTTCGACACCACCACTGCTTGAAAGGAACAGTGAGCTTGCATAAAATCAGCGAAAACCAAGAAAGCCGCACACCGCTGAAAAAGCCACCCAAAAGACAATGAGGGCTATCCTGATGTTTCAAACAGTATCCAAGTGCAGGTTGGGAGACCGAACCACCCGAGTTTCCCTCGGAGCCAGCAAACGATATCAGCGAGGTCTGGGCAGGGCTAGCAAAAAACCCGGTCAGGCATATCGTTTCCATTCAGCCATTCCCACGGGGTCTCGGAGAGGGAGATGAAGGTCAGTGCTGCCTTCCGTGAACTCAGTCAGCGGCCATCTTGCCTCAGTCAGCACAGGTGAAGTCTTATTAGGCAGAAGTGAAAATGCTCAACTTTACAAAACGTTTGATATTTCTTCAGACTGGACATATTTTTTTTTAAAACTGTACGAGGCAAACTTATCCAAGCTGTGTGGAAAAAATTGGTGGCAACTGAAGTAAGTATCTTTTTTTTTATTTAAATGCTCTTCTTAAAAGGTACATCAGCCTTTGAACTCAGATACCTACTAATAATCTGTTATTTGTTAACCCTATTTAGTATGCCCACGCTACAAAGAGAAGCAATTAATCAGAGAACCAATATCCATAGCAAAGTAATCTGACCTGACATAATGAAAAGAAAACCAGTCTGAAAGGCAGGAAATCTTGTATAATGTATTCTCTATTTATTATGAATAGAAAAATTATCAAGAAGTGATTTAAATCTGCATATTTCACAATCAACAATAACTGAATTTATTTGTTAAAAATATAATACTAATAACGGTGATGCACCCCTGAGCGAATCTAAAAAGGTGTTACATTTTCAATCATTGTTAAACTTTATCCTATCAGAATTGAAATAATCTATGCACACAGTTAATGAGACTTGGAGGAAATGCTTCTTACAAATATTAATAGAGTCTAATTAAATAAATCAGTACATCCTTAGCCAGTATTACACCCTGGCTTTGAGCAGAGTGTCTCAAAGGACCAATGTGTTAACTTTCTGCAAAAAACCTTTCAAATTACTAATTTCCCTTTAGCACGCACAATTGATAGATTGGCTTCCTCTTAGCAACAAAATGTTTAACGTGAAAAGAAATTATGCAGCTTGCAAAATCAATAAGCACATCTCAGTAAAAGATCTTTATTTGTGTTGTTGGCACCATTCAGGAGCAAAGACAAATAAAGTAGCTTGCATATTTAGTCAGGCTTTGTGTTCATACTGTGCCCCTAAGGATTATGCAGTATACCAAAATCTGCTGTTTGAATGTCAACCTTCTATGAAATCTTTGAAAATATTAATAGTCAGTGAGGTTTACACAAAACTTTTAATCTCCAAACAAACAACAGGGCAGGAAGGGGTGCCACATACTGGATCTCACACACCTTTCTTGGTCTAAGAATGACATTATATCACATATAAATAGCATAATGGTGGCAGCCCCATTACATATTTCAAATATATATCAACTCATAAAATTGCATATAATAACGAAGTTAACATAACAATTTATTACATTCAACAGTCTTATCTTGTGTGTTTGAATATATGTGCTGGTATTATGAAAGTAAGAAAGTAAAGAGCAAAATAGCCCTGTATTTAGTGTTGAAAATGCAGCTCAAGGAGGAAGAGGGTTTGGTGAGGTTAATAACCTTTGGGGAGAGGAGTTGGCCTAACAGCTAGGGCGGTCGACCTCGAAGCTAGGGTACCGGGTTCGAGTCTCGGCAAGGACGCTCAACATCCTGTGATTCTGGGCAAATCACTTAATCTCCCCGTGCCTAACAAAAATGAATGTGTCCTCATGTAAAACAACTGGTGCTCGTATAAAGCGCTCTGATACCGGATACCCTCGGTCAAGTTTGCGCTATACAAAAACTCTGTAAAATAAAAAAATAAAAAATAAAAACCTTGACAAGGGGAAGAGAATGGCAATTCTCCAATTAACATACAGAGAGAATCTTGATTTCATTAAAGAAAATGGAAGCTAACATTATGCATAACCATTTATTTCAGCCCCAATTGCTGCCCCAACATGCAACCCTTTAAAAAACATTAAATTCATCATAAATAAACATTCGAAGTTGGAATCTTCAACAGAATATATAAGTCCAGGTCACATAAGTACATTCCTCTTTAGGCTGCATTGAAATGTATGATGCTCCTCAGGCTTGACAGGAAAAAGTTCTTATTGCAAAGAGTAATCTGAAAGAAAGGAATCAAAGTGAAACAAATGTTTTATTGAAGAAAAACTATTTAAATCTGAAAAGTACACATATTATTAATATAGTAGAAAAAGTCAGGTCAATACAATTCAAATAATCGAATTAAGCTTATGCATTCATGTACAAAATACAAGCAGGTATATATATATATATATTCAGTGGATGAGGTGGGGAGGTGGGGAGGGATAATGTTAGCCTCTGTTGTCTTTAATGAAATCAAGATTCTCTCTGTATGTTAATTGGAGAATCGCTATTTCATTATAAGACCAGCGGCTACCATTATGCATGTTTAAAGCTCTCCAATGCCAGACTGCCCACATGCTCAACCGGATTTAGAAAACATTTTGCAAAAGTGCTAGCACCTGCCCAGTCTGCTGCCTTTAGAATGTCATAAAGTGTACTACATGCCCAAAAGATTTTACTAGCCATCACACCTCTAGAGGAGCGAACTCTGAATTTGGAAGAGTCAATTCCAGCCTTAGACATCACTACTTTTACCCACTGTGAAATTGTAGCCGTTGATACTGCCTTATAGTGTTTCACATAGGAAATTAATAGTTGATCTTCTCCATCTGCTCTGAACTTCTACATTCTCTGCTCATAAACTGTTATGCAGCTCACAATTTCTTGCAGTCCTTGAAAAAAAGATAGAAAATGTTTTCCAGACATGGTTTTGGTTCTATTCTAAATATTAAAATTGACTCCATCTGGGGAGTAAAAACATCTGAAACTCTTCTAAAACAGATTAGACAGAGCAAGGTTGCTAATTTCAATGATACTTGCCTCAATGAAAGATAGGTATTATCTGGCCAGGGGACAAAAAGAGCAAAAATCAGATTAACATTCTATAAAGAGTCATAACAAGCCCTAGGTGGTTGTTCAAGCCTTATTTCCTTCATCACTCTGCAGACCAAAATATAATTGCCAATAGCAAAGTTATTCACTGAGGCATGTCCTGCTGAGACACCTGATCTGTAACAATTAACTGTTCTATTTCACAGACCTGAATTGAGCAGCGAGACAGTTTGCCACTTCTACAATAGGAGGCTCTACGGGATCCAAATTCCTTACCAAGTACCAACCACACCATTTTCTCCGAATTCCACTGTACCTTTTCCTGACACTTGATGCCCATGATTCATCCAATAGTCCTTAGCCTCTCCTGAAAGGCCGGAGTATCTACTTGATCCCCTGAAATTCTCCAAAAAGAAGGTTCATGTTTCCTTCTAGCACTAAAGGGTGTTCCTTTCCTTCCTGTCCTTCTAAAAGGCCTAGATTCACTCGTACTAAACAGGGAATTTCCACTGCTAGTTCCATTACCCCAGGGAATTGCACTTGAGAGGTCGAAAACTGAGTTACTAAAACAATGCGCATTTTTCTCTTTGAACCTTTAACAACACTCTCTGTATTCGAACAAATAAAGGGAACGCGAAACAACCCTCTTCTACTCAATTGTGCATGAATGTTTCCACTGCAACCAGTTTGGGATCTGGCCTACAACTGTAATACCTGTTTACCTGAAAAGTCAAACTGCTGGTAAATAGATCTATCTGAAAATGGACTCCACTAGTCCTGAACTTCTCGAAAACCACTGGATTCAGCTTCCAATCACTGGAATCCTTTAAGTTCCTTGAATTCCAATCTGCCCTCTGATTCTGCTGACCCGGAATAAATTCTGCTTTTAAACGTATTTTATGTTCCCAATAAAAATACCAAATTTCCCTGGCTGGATCTGTTAGCTGTTTTGATCTTGCTCCCCCTAAATGATTGATGTATGAACCGGTGTGAAATTGTCCAATTGAATCAATACCCCACTGTTTGCTAGGATAGTCCTGCTAGCAAACCTGCTAGCATCTCCGAACAATTTAAGTGTAAGGTGTGTTCATTCCTGGACCATCTCCCTCCAGTTTCTATACCATTCAAGCATGCTCTCCAAACAAGGTTGCTGGCATCTGATTCTACAATAAATTCTGGAACATTTCCAAATATTGCTGTACTGTTCCAGCTCTCCAGATTGTTCAGCCACTACTCTAGATCCTCTCAAGCTTCCTGAGACAGGTGAATTACATTAGCATACCAGAGACCCTTCCTCAAACCCAGGGATTTAAGTCTCTGGAGAGCCCTGTAGTAAAATGGACCCTTGGAAACTGTCTGAATGCAGGAAGATAAAAATCCAACCACCCTTGTCAGATCCAACAAAGCCACTACTTTCTTTGCTAAAAAATGACCTACTTCCTTTTTTATTTTTGTCAATTTCTTCTGAGGGAAACATAACTGGGCCAAATTTGGGTCTACCTGAAAATCCAAAAATTCCAAATTTTGTGCTGGAGTTATGATAGATATCTCTACGTTGATGATGAACCCTAAGGCCTCTAAGAGTGCCTTTGTCCTATTCATGTGTTTCAACAATTCCTTTTGATCCTGAGACATCACAAATATATCGTCTAGATAGATTATTTAACACACTCCCCTTTCTCTCAAGAAAGCTACCACAGGGTGCAGTACCTTGGTGAAACACCAAGGAACTGACGACAGACCAAGGGGAAGACAGGAAAACTGGTATAAAATACATCTCCATCTGAACCATAAGTGTTTATGTGAACTTACGTCCATAGGGAATATGAAGTAAGCATCATTCAGGTCTAACTTCACTAGCCAGTACTTCTCCTGTAAAACGTCTCATAATAGATGGATTCCATAGCCCTGCAGCTCTTGATAGTAGAACTGGGACCTTTGCGAGTCTCGGCTGACAGCCAGTCCCCTCCTGTCAGCCCTTCCAAAAACTCTTGCATTAAACATGCATTGCATACTCGATTGGGCTCTGCTATAGGCAGTAAACATGAACATATACTTGCCCAAGGGTTTTACAAAACGTTTGCCAAATAGCAACCCATTCAGGTTTCCTGGGGCTTCTTTGCTGGCTAGATCACCCAGTTTAGGGTTCATCCTCATGAGGATGGCCTTCTTCCTATAAGAATTTGTGAGGCATTGGCATTTCCAAGCAGGAATATGGCCCATTGGATCCAGCCTCTCGAAAGTCTCAAAAGACTGCGGTGTCCTTGGTGGCACAACAAGCAGGAGCAACCATGTTGGCACAATGGGGATGGGTGTCCGTTGTGGCACAAACAGAATGACTAGCCTTATTGACGCAAAAGCTGGAAAGAATTCCCAAAATATTAATAATAATATATTTGAGGATGATTTAGACCAAATGTACGAATATGTAGTTTATCTACAAGAGACCCTGGAGAGTGAATTTCTTGATCAAGACCTAGAACAAGCCTTAACCTCGAAAGACCTGCTGGGTACAGACAAGTTTAATCCCAACTTCATTACGCACTCTCGAGACTCCATGAAAGCCAATGGACCACGTCACTACTTTTATTTAATATTGGTTACAGAGGTCTTTTGATAAGGAGACTCACAATCTTATGTGGGGCTGAATGTCCAAGACTGTTCCTGGATAATAAATCAGGAATTACCCCCAACCTAGATCCCGAATTAATAACCTTCCTCTTCAAATCAGGAAAGGACCCAAGAAATGGCCTGGAGCTCTGCCTTAAGCATTGCTAGCACAAGTTATTGGACGTTACGGGTCGTTAGCCAGGATTTTAATTATGGCAGAAGAAGCAAATTATAAAGGTTTGCCCATAGACGTGTAACTGTTGAGAGGTTGGAGCCAACAGGCCATATGCCTCCTTTGGAGGGCGCGTTGGGCTTCCGACCCGCTTTGCTCCTCCGACATTGGCCCGCATTACTCTACCTAGCCCTCAGTAATTGGCAATTGAAAGAGGACTTGGCAATGGCCACCCCTTTGTCTTGGGCAGGCATTTGTTTATAAACAGAGTGTCAGCACATGCATAGCGTTGCTATGACAATGCAACCTTTTTGATTTTTGTATCTACCGAAGCGCAATTTGACCGGAAAAAAAAGAAAAGAAAAGGAGAAGGAAGTCTTTTATTCTTGATTAAGGAGATTATTTAGCTGCGTCCAAGTGCCCGTACATGGCCTTGAAAGCCGATACATTAGCCTGTTGAGCTGCGAGAGGCCCAGTCTTATTAAAATAATAAACTTACCTTTAATTTGAGAAAGAAAGAAAAAAGAGAAGAAAACAATGAACAGGAAAAAATCCAACCATAAATTACAGAACACCTACTAAGTAAACAAATGATGATACATAAGCTTTGATAAATAAATTTAAAAGTAAAAACTTTAGTACTTACCTTTGTCAGGAGCAGCCAATAAAAGAGGAATGTGCTTATGTGACATGGAATTATATATTCTGTTGAAGATTCCAACTTAGAAAGTTTATGATGTATTTAAAGTTCTCTAAAGGACTGAATGCTGGGGCAGCAATAAAAGGCTATGCATAATGATAGCCTCCAGTTTTGTAATGAAATTTCTTCCTTTGCAGAGCTTGTAACTCATATGAGCCAGGAGGTGTTACTAAAGAGAAGATTTTTTAACACACCATGATCCCCCTGTTAATTGAAATGTGTGTTCACAGCTACTAATTCCTACATGTCTGGTGCATTTGGGTATTCTTTTGTAAAAGCAAATTTTCCCTTTGTGTTGAATATCAAACCTTAATTTGGAGTAAACCATTTTCTTTCTAAATTTGTCGTCTTCTTTCTTCCACACGTTTCAAAACATCACTATGTTTATCTTTAGTACATGTTATGTTTCTGTGTCTCTCTTCTGACGCCATTATGTAAATATTCTCTAACGGTTTAATTAAGAAGTTCAATTATTTTTTAAGCCTCAACACTATCTATGGATCTAAGGTGAAAGAAGTAACACCAAGCTGTGTCCATCTCTTTTGCTTGAGGGTATAAATTCATGCTTTCTATTCATTGTACTCTTGAAAGTACTAGATCTTAGTTGGAATAAAAATATTCAACGTGTTCTTGCCTATATACAAGTGAAAGCAAAATACTACAAGAAATAGTATATGATCATGGTGTATGTTAATAAGTGACCTCTTCTGATGCAGATGCGGTTAAGTGAGCGCATATGTAACAACCTTTTGTATCTATAGCATGAGTGTATTCCTGTACTAATATACAGTAAATGTTAGAAGAAAACAAAGGAAGTCCTTAGTTGGTCTTCATCATTAAGGTATGCATGTGGCTTAGTTGTATTATTGGTTATATGCTATACTTCTGGAGTTAAATAAATTCCCACTAATACTATAGCAATCATTTTTACTGTTATTACGAAAATTGAGCACGTAATATATTTACACTTATTTCTAATTCAACACATTTTCTCTTAAATCAGGCTAGGTATAATAAAGTTTAACAGTTCAGCGTAGAATTTTATAAGTCGCTTTTCAAGATGATTTAGTTTCAGCAGTTCAGATTTTTAATTAGACAATCTTTAACCCTACTTATGTTCGTCTATGTTGTTATCCCTACTCTTCTACAGCACACTCAGGCCTAGGTTGATCTTCTGTAAACAAAAGAAATTAAAATAATAAAGGTCTATAACAGGACAGTTCTTTTTTCATTGATCAGTTATTGTTTCTTCTTTCAACTTTCAATAGTTCTCAGCTTTCAGTCTCAACTTTTCCAATTTTCTTTCAATGCTTATACATCATGGAGGTTCATACAGTTCAGATGTCACATCACACATGAATGTGACGTTCAGTACTTTGTCCACATAGTATGTCCCTTGAGGTGCTGAATAACTCCAACAAGTTACCCTTGCTCTTTTTGATCTTCTGAGGGATTGTTTGTTTTGCTCTATATCACTTTCATCACTTGACTCAGTTTCTTCAGGTATAGTTGCTGGTATTCTATCAACCAACCCCGAAACCGGTCACAGGATGCTTGTTTCCGGTCCAGGGAGAACCTGGCCTGGCATTCAGGCTGGGCTGTTCCCATGGAGAGCAGGGTCAAGACTGATTTGCCTATGGCTCGGTTTGAACTGGAATGGCATGGGGAGCAAAAGAAATGATGGGTTTATGCACAGGTCTCTGTACTAGGGTGAATATTTGACATTGTTCAACATTCTGCCCATCAATTGTTCTTTTTGCATTTATCCATAAATATAATCACTCTCATGTGAGCAGTTAAACTGCATGCTCTGGTGAGGGCAATCAATTCTGCAAGTTGTGCTGAGGTAACTCCTTGAATCCAGGAAGCTTTCACAACATAATTTATAGTGCACACGGGATATGCTGCTCTCAATGTGCCCTCAATACCGCTGAGACATGAGCCATCTACAAAAAGAACATGGTCAGGCTCAATCAAGAGTTTATGCTTAATATCAGGTCTTGGCTTGGTGCATAAGTCAATGACATTGATGCAATCATGTTCAATTTCATCACAAAGAACATCATTTATTGGCAATGGAGTTGATGGGTTTAGTATCTGCCATCTTTTTAAAACAACATTATCGGAAGACAGTATAGTTTACTCATCCTTAGTCAGATGATTGTGTGTCATGTATCAGGTTTTTGTTAATAGAAGCTCCACTGAGTGTGGGACCATAGCAGTTAAAGGATATCCCATCACTATGTCCTCACTCTTTTCCAGACAGGTGCTCACCACGGCAACCACTTTAAGGCAACAAGTTACAGTTACAGGGACAAGGGTGCTAGAAAAAATATTCCACTGGCTTTCTGGCATCACAGTGCATCGGAGTCAGCACTTGAGAGAGCGCAGCCCTCCCTCTCATTGCAAAATAAAGTGAACTCTTTTGTATAATCTAGCATTCCTAGTGCTGAGACACAACACAATTTTTCTTTCAGCTCTAGGAAGGCTTTTCATGCAGTCATTGTCCCATGAAATTGGATCAGACACATCTCTGTATGTCATCCTCAGTAAAGGCTTTGCCACTAGGGAGTGGTTGGTATGCACTGTCTACAGTAGCCAACAATTTCCAAAAATATACAGACTTCCTTTTGAGTTTGTGGTGGATTCATTTGAAGAATGCCTTCCACTCTCTCTGGTGAGACCTTCCTAACTCCTTTCTCAATTATGTGTCCCAGATATTGAACTTTTTTTTGCCAGTACTGCAGTGTACCTGGGGACACTTTATGTCCGTTCTCAGCCAGGTGATTCAATAAGGCAATGGTATCTTGTTTACCAGCTTCTCGTGTCTCTGATGCTACAAGCAGATCGTTTCTGTACTGTATAAGTACTGACTTGCAATTTGAAATAACTCCAGATTTCTTTTTAGAATCTGGTTGAAAATAGAAGGACTCTCTGTATACCCTTGTGGGACACACCACCATGCTAATACTCTCTGCTGGAACACAAAAAAAAGAGGAACTGGCTTTTCTTCGTGCAATGGCACTGAAAAGAAAGCCTGACACAAGTCAATCACTGTAAACCACTCTGCAGTACAATGAATCTAAAACAATATTGTGGTTGGATTTGGCACCACAGGACAACAAGGAACCACTATTTCAATAATCTTTCTAAGATCTAAAGCACTATCCTGTATTTTGCATTGGACTTCTGCAAACCCAAAATTGGAGACTTACATGGACTCCCAATTAATTCCCTCAAAATTCCTTTTTGTAACATGCCCTCTATTACAGGCATTTTTACCGCAATTGACTCAGGAGTCAAATGGTACTGTGGTGTTCTGAGATATACTGGATTTGGGTTTACTGTAATCTGGAGTGGTTTTACACCTCTAATTAGTCTGATATCTTTTCCTATGAGATCCCAGACTTCTGTATTTAAAGTGCCTCTTAAATCTGTAGGCAATTCTTCAACAGTCATTGGGGGAAACATTCCTGCAGCAGTCTGTTGTCGAATCATTTTAAATTCCACATCCTTATCATGGGTTAGAAAAGCTACACCATCCAGTGTGCAGTAAATAGTGCAATTTAACTTGCACATTAAATCACTCCCTTTCAAATTTACAGGGCTCGAATCACAAACAGCAAACTGATCTTTTTCTTTAAATGAGCCTATTTTACCCAGGACCTTCTCTGAAATTGGATTAGTAAATGTTTTATTTGTTACTCCTACAACTTGGAAATTATTCCCAGAGAGAGGTAGGTATGGGGCTTCCACTGTTCTAACAGTAGATCGAGTAGCACCTGTATCAAATAGAAATGATATGGGATGGCCATACACTTCATCATCTACATATGGGCCACTCTGATCTACCTTTAAGTTTGCGCCAAGTACGTAATCTTCCTCTCAGGCACCTTCATTGGGAAACATAAGAACTGAAACCATCATTTTCAAAAAAGGTATATTGCTGTAATGCATTTTGATTCGAATTAGAAAGCTGTTGCATTGCATTTTGAAACAAATTAGTATTCATTTTTGACATTTGATTTAAATTGAATCTAGGATTTCCCATATTTTGTAGGATCATTTGAGCTGGTGGAACTGGCATCAATGTAAATTGTACCTGCATAGGTATTTGCATTGTGGGCATATTTTGCATTTGGGACTCTTCTCTGCATTTGTACATTTCCATTAGCCTTATCAGGATTATACCTACACTCCCTCTTCCAATGTCCAACCTTATGACAGATGTGACAAGGAGTAACCTTTTTCATGGCACCAACATCTGCTGCTGAACCCGTATTGATAGGAACAACTCTACCTCTACCCTGAGGCACATTGAACCCTTCTTGGTTGCCCTGGAAACCGACTTGTGGAACAACAACACCTTGTATATTTCCTTGATTCCCTGAAAAAGAAGGATTCTGAAAACCTTTCTGAGTCAACCTAGTCTGTGCCAACATAAATTTCTCTTTCATCTTTTTCTGCTCATTCTCCAGCTCATCGCTGCAATACTTCACATATCTCAGACCTTCATCAAGGGATGTTGTGCCAGAAGCTCACGCTTTGAGTTATATGCAAACTGATCTCTAGTTCCAGCCCTAAGTGAGACACAAAAATCTCCATATCCTTTTCTTCAGGATATTCTCGCCCACTATGCTGTTGAAACACCTGAAACAATCTTTCATAAAACTCATGAATTGATTCCTTTGGTTATTGGGTCGTTTGATTAATCTTAACCCAGTCAAAATCTTTTGGTGACACTCGGCCCTTCAGGAAAGTAATCACTGCTTCATATTTCTCCATAACAGCAGGAGATGGAGCATTAGTTTTAGTATTCCTCACTGGTTCCTCTTGTGACCATTGTACAGCAGTCTTACACTCAGCCCACAAATCAGTTGGCACTACAATATCAAAGAATGTGTTCAAATCAGCCCACAACACCTTCAAAATCTTTATTAACCATTCTATTTGTGAATAACACTGCACAGGTTTGCCTCTCAACTTTGGAAAATTGTTCATAAATGCTGCATGATCACCTCTGCTCCATAGCATATATGTACATACATCCTTCCTGCTATTTCCCTTAAGTGATATGCTGTAGTCTCTCCCTCATTTTCCTCATCTTTCTTATCTCTCGCTTCAATTTCCCTCTTTTTCCTTTCATGTTTCTTTGCCCATTTAATTTCCATTTTTTCAGTCCTACCCCATTTGCGAATGCATCTTACGACTCTGCACTTTCTGTCTTTCTTATCTCTGTTGCTTCCTTCAACAAAGTTGGAGTACCGCCCTCCTCTGTAGAATTTATCTCTCCGGGTGTCATAGGTGCTGCAAAAAACAGCATTCCTCCATCTAGAAGTGCTTGCACTGTCTCTGGTGGTCTTCACACAACAATCTGTGAAGTTTGTGAAGTTGGAATAAACCCTGTTGCAGGTCGAACTCCTGTAGCTCCTAGAACTTCTGCCATCAAATTTACATTTTGTGGGGTACTTGTAACTGGCCTAGGTAAAGTCTGTACATTTACTTGGCTGTATTAAGCACTATAGGAGTACTAGTCACAGTAGAAAATGCAACTTTTGGTCGAGCCACAACTTGTGGAACAATTTGAATTATCTCCATAGGTCTCTCAATCTGTATTGTACTCGGTTCTACTGGGGCCGAAGCCACTTTCCTTTTCGTACGGGCACTTAATTAATTTTGCTCCGTGGGTATTGCATAAGGTGGAGGGCTTGCAGCCAACGTTTCTTCTAGGCTATAAGTCACTGAATCACTTTCAGTCTCACCATCTATCTCTTTCTTTTCTTCGCCCTTCTCTGTTGATATGGTCTGATTTCTCTTTCCTGTTATCTCTGCCGTAATACCTGGATGCAACCTAGTTCCCTCAGCCACAGCTTTTCTCAATCTACGCCGTCCTTAATCCCATTGAGCATCTGCATAATTACGCACTGCTCTCTTTGTCCTTTTTTGATTATTCTCCTTCTTCTTTTCTCTGACAACTTTCTCCCACAAATGTACAGCTTCATATTGAGCAGGTCTAGGAGATGGCTTCATTTCAGTTTCCCTTTTAAATGATCAAGAATTCTAGTTTCCAAAGTTCAATATTTTGGAAATCTCGGTTAGCCTTATTCTGTGTGAGCTTGCATCAATGACGAAGCCAAAAACATGCATGTCACCCATATTCTGTTGTCATAATGTATGCAGGCGTACTGGAATAGTAACACCCCATTACACCAAATTCCTAATTTCTTTAAACCATTTCATGTTAGCAATTAATTGAAAGGCAGAAACAACTCAAATTCAATGTTTTGATCCTAGTCTGGATACGTCAATGTCGTTTAAACCTATCCTGTCACAACTATTATTTTCCAAATTCCGTCAAACAATCTCAATGTGATATTTATTCAACCACTGGCCAATGCCAGTGCGAAACCTGACGACACCAACCAATCCCAGCATGATAGCACATCAACCGAGCAACCACAGCTCGGACCCTATTATGTATGACTTCACTCCTTGCAAAAGTTCACCCTCCTTTACAATTTGTTCGTAATTGCACAAACTTAAACAAAAACTTTTAACTAACGTGACAAACATATATCAATTTTTGCTTGCTCTACTAAAGGAATAACAGTATTACAATCGTACAAGAAATCCACAAACGTGAATGAAATCTCGACCAACTGGAATTCACTGTAATCAATGCTGCATTTCCTTTTTGCGCAATTAGGTTCTGCTAACATCAATCAATGTTAAATAATCACAACAATGTTTTTAGTTTCTCTATCCTATTCATAGAAGTGATGGTGCCTCACACGTTACACCTTAAATCTGTAAACAAGAATACCATATGACAATTGCTCTTCCAAGTGTCTTCTACACTTGTCTCAATTTATCTATCCCGGGATCTTAGACTACGACTATTCTGAAACTATTCAACCTCTTCTCATAAAGACAAATAACATCCTCATTCATTTATCCATTCACTCCAAATCACAGTTAATCACTATACAAAAGACCAAAAAACAATTACAATAGATAAAGCATAACCCTATTAATACTCACACCTCCAAACAGCAACTGCCTTTGAATACCGTCTGGTCAGATCTTCAAGTTCTGAGCATTGGATTTCGGGATTTGGGTAATCTAGTCTAACTTGGGAAATTATTTTATAGCTCCATTCAAGGTGTGAACCGTAATCTGCTACCAGAAAACTAAAAGCAGGGGCCAAAAATGTACTTTCCAGTACCAGTTCAACCTGTAACTTACAAAATGAGCTACTACCCTGCGCTAAATCTTCTTCCTTTCAGGCAACAGATCTTTGCCACCATTTTTGAATGGAAGCTGAATCAAATGCAAGTCAATCAATATCATAATTAACAATTTTTAAATTAAGTCAATGATGAGAGTTTTAAATTGGTTATAAAACCTTTATTCTCTTTAAAATAAATAAATAAATAAAGAGTTTTATATAACGCGAACTAGACCTGAGACATCGGGTATCAGAGCGCTTTACATGAGCACCAGTTTCGTTACAGAAGAACACATTCATTTTTGTTAGGCACGGGAAGATTAAGTGATTTGCCCAGAATCACAGAATGTTGAGCGTCATTGCCGAGACTCGAACCCGGTTCCCCAGCTTCGAGGTCCACCACTCTAACCCAAAGGCTACATCCTCTACCTTAAGAGAGAATTCATTCTTTTTCTCTTTTTGTTCAATTAGCAAGTCAGATAAATTTGTTTACAGGAAATTATCAGAAAAATATGGGTAGAGTAATCAATAATGCAATTTGACTAGCATGTTCTATAAAGGAAGTAGTCCCTATTCTATGTAATGGAATCAAAAGCTAATAGAACCCATAAAGAGTTCAGGAAAAGAGTGAGATCAAAGGAGCATCAATTATAAGATGAATTTAAGTAGTTGAACTCCCTATAAAGAGAAGTTGGTGAAACTCTCAAGCTCCAGAAAGCATCAGTATATAGTTGCAGTAGCAAATTGTACAAAATAAGCCTCAACAGGGAAGTCGGAGAGACAGATAAAGCAGTATCTACACCCATCAGATTATGTAATTTTGAGGTAGCGTCACCTCCAACATGGCAGGCAAGAGTAATCACCGTCAGCAGTCGCTTACAGCTACTCGCAGATCTTAGAAAGCTCTGGGTAAATGTTAAAGTGAGAGCGAGTTGTGAACTAACTAGAAACATGCACTAATATAAAAGACAAGAAAACATGCCAACAACAATGTTCAGATTAGATCACTCCGGTCCAATGAGAAGACATCTTTCAATAGCAAGCAGCTTTGTTCTTCCTTTCCCACGGAAAACACATGGAGGTCACAGTCTACTATCAAATATGCAAAAGACATCACTAAACATTTGTATAGCTGGAAACATCTAACCCTGGTTCCCAGGGAAGCTTATTGCAGTGTCTATTCTATCACTTATTCAATGTTTCACTGAGTATCAATTAACTATACTAAACACAGAAACATTTGCTTGCAGATTTCTAGTTAAGTAATGCATTTCGTATTTCATATAAATAAGCGTTATTGTTAAAATGTGAGTTTCTTCAATCAGCATTTTATGAGCATGCAATAGATAGAAAGTTCAAGCTTGGTACATTAAGAATATGCAACTTAAGAAAGCAATACATTTTATAAACTCGGAATATTCTGCAGCTATGACAAAATTTAACCAAGTCACATTAATGTCAAGCTATCAAATACATTTGTCATGGTTCAACAATTTCTAAAGCTTCTGTTTGTTAAATGTAAAATTCAAATAACATTTAGTATAAAAAACTTAGGAGAATAAAAATCAAAACTCAGTCAACATGAATCAAATTGTCATGAGCATGAAATGTGTCCTCTTTTCTTCAGTATATTAAACCTAAAAAGCAATAGAATTGCACCAATAAAGTGCATTTTTCAGGTCTGTACCTCATATTTAGCTCTATCAAATTATATTTTGTTTCCTAAGAGGTGCCTTTTTATGCATTTGGCATTCTTCATATATGATCATTGTTAGAACTGGGGCTCTCTAGTTGGCAGAGGTAGGTACCTTTGTCCAAATAGGGACCCTTGCTTCTCGTCAGGGTAAGGGGGATACACTACTAAAATAACCCCTGCTCACCCCCTTGGTAGCTTGGCACGAGCAGTCAGGCTTATCTCAGAGGCAGTGTGTAAAGCATTTGTGAACACATACAGTAACCCAGTGACAACACTACAGATGGACACCACACAGGGTGTAGTATAAAAATAGATATTTTATATAGACTAAACACAAGACCCAAACGACAAAAATCCACATTACAATACGAAAAATATGACTGTCAAATGGTAGAAAATAGCTCAGTTCAATAAAGATGATAAATGCGACACTTTACTCTCAATGTACCTTTGGATGCATAACGCAAAACAAACAAAAGGGTCGCAGGGAAGGTGATGCTTCGATTCCTTACACGCAGAAAGGAGGATGCGTCGGTATCTTACTGCAGCCCGGTTCCAATGCGATGATGATCCGGTGCGATGCAAGAAAATGGTGTCTTGCTTGCGGTGCGAGAACGTAGATGGGATGCGTGCACGCCCGACGGCCGTGCGGTGACTTGGCGATCTTCTGAGCCGCGACAGGCCCTGCGACACGCTTCTCTGGTGACGCGCTGGCATCCTCTGTGGCGGCGGCACGCTTCTCCGGTGATGCGAGGCGCTTCGGTGATGCGATGGCGACAGCGGCGGCACGCTTACTACACGATGCGACGACAACTGCTGCGGCGGAACGCTTCTCCGGTGATGCGGGGCGCTTCGGTGGTGCGGCAGCAGCGGCACGCTTACTCTGCGATGCGACAACAACTGCTACGGCGGCGACACGCTTCCTCTTCATTGCGTCGCGCTTCGAGCTCCCAGCGACACGCAGTCTCTCAGAAGGCCCAACAGCAGTAGGCACTTCAATTCCCAGCAAGGGAAGTCAGGAGGGGAGCTGGGGGTGAAGTCTTGTATCCCTGAGACTTCAGGCAGGAGGCAAGCTCAATGTTCAAGCCCTTGGAGATCTTCTTCAAGATGATGAAAGCACACTCAGTCCTTTTCTCCTTTCTTTGGCAATAAAGTAACCACTGCAGGCCAACCCCAACACCACGCAGCATAGGGGTAGTCTCCTCCTTCAGCTTCCTGGTTCTTCTCCTCACCAAAGGTTCGTCTTGATTCCCAGAAGTGATCTAAAATCTTGGGGTCTGGGTCCCAATATTTATACCACAAAAGTCTTTGTTCTCTGAATTCAGAGAGTGTCTGTGCCTGACCAAAACCCATTCTGTGCAGCTTCCTGGCAGGAGGTGGAGACAGCATTGTGTGAGAGCAGACCTGGCCCAGGTAGCTGAAAGGAAATCTCCTCTCCCTACTCTCTATTCTATGAGGTCTCAGGGGAGTGAAAGGAAATCCCTGCCCCCTACTCTCTGTTCTATGAGGGCTCAGGTCAGTGAAAGGAAGTCTCCTCCCCCCTGCTCTCTATTTGTATGTGGGTCCTATTCAGCCCAGCCCTGACTCATCAGACTGCTGGAGCCAAGACCCCCCTGTCACTCACAAAGCAGACAAGCAATACACAACCTAGCAGAGGCATCTGGATGGTTAGGCAAGAAAATACCCACTTTCTAAAAGTGGTATTTTCAAACACAGAATGTTAAAACCAACTTCACTAAAAGATGTATTTTATCATTCTGAGTTGAGGCATACTAAATTCGTTTTTCTACCATGTTCCCTGGGTCAGTTAGGATTATAAGATGTTATAATCAAACTGCCTATTCTGGCCTATGGGGACAGGTAGCCTTGCAATAGTGAAAAACGAGATTGGCTGTAATTCACTATCAGGACATGCCACACACATCAGGGCATGTCCTACCTCATACATACAATGCACCCTGCCCACTTTAGGGGTGACTAACATTCAGAAAAGGGAAGGTTTGGGGACTGGTAAGTGGGTGCACTTACCAAGTTGACATGGCAGTACCAGACTGCCCTCAGGCTCTGCAATGGCAGGCCTGAGGCATGCTTTCCAAGCTGCTTCGGTGGGTGGCACAACCAGTACTGCAAGCCCACCAGCAGCATTTGATTTACAGGCCCTGGGCACACGCGGTGCACTGTACAAGGGTCTGACAGTAAATCAAATAAGCCAATCATGGAGTCACTAATCCATACATCAATTTATCATAGGGAGCACTTGCCCAAAGCATCTAAACCAGCAAAAACATGTCAACAACAGAGGAGGCATAGCGAACAAATGGAAGGGAGACCCACGCCAATGGTACCAGGTCTAACTCGTGTCCCCTCCAGCTGAAATGTGGGGAGAACTACCCTACCCCCTGGGAGTTCTCATCACTAAGGCGGAAAAATCTGGACAGACTATCAGCATTGGCGTGTTCTGTACCAGGGCGGTGTTCCACCATAAAGTCCATCCCCTGTAGGGAAATGGACCACCTCAACAGCTTTGGATTCTCACCCCTCATCTGCATCAACCATCTGAGGGGCCTGTGGAGTCCCAAACAGGTATGGTCTCAACTTCTTCAGTGCCCAGACCACAGCAAATGCCTCATGCTCAATAGCACTCCACCTCTGTTCCCGTGGAAGTAACCTCCTACTGATGAAGGCTACAGGTTGGTCTAGGCCCTCCTCATTTAACTGTGCCAGAACAGCCCCTACACCATGCTCTGAAGCGTCTGTTTGAACAACAAATTCTTTGGAGAAGTTGGGCGTCTGAAGCACGGGGGCCGTGCACATGGCAGTCTTCAAGGCGTCAAAAGCTTTCTGACAGGTGTCAGTCCAAATCACTCTCTTGGGCTGCTTCCTGGAAGTCAGCTCTGTCAAGGGTGCAACGATGCTGCCATACCCCTTGACAAATCTCCGGTAATACCCGTTGAGTCCTAGAAAGGCTCTCACCTCTGTCTGGGTCTTGGGGGGTTCCCAAGCCAGAATGGTATCAATCTTGGGCTGTAGGGGCGCCACCTGGCTGCTCCCAACCAGGTGTCCCAAGTACACCACGGAACCCTGTCCTCCGCAGCGCCATCAACACTTCCCAGAGGTGGCGCAGAAGTTCTTCCCAACTGGCGCTGAACACTGCGATGTCATCCAGGTAGGCAGCACTGAAATCTTCCAGTCCAACCAACACCTGGTTGACCTGAAAGGTGGCAGGGGCATTCTTCATCCCAAAGGGCATAACCCGGAATTGGTAGTGCCCATCTGGTGTGGAGAATGCTGACCTCTCTCTTGCCCCATCAGTCAAGGCGATCAGCCAGTACCCAGACATTAAGTCAAACGTGCTGAGGTACCAGGCCGCCCCTAACCGATCAAGGAGCTCATCAGCCCTGGGGAAGGGGTGCGCGTCAGTCCTGGTGACTAAATTGAGTCCTCGGTAGTCCACACAGAACCGGAGTTCGGGCGTGGCACCAGGCGCGGCAGCCTTTGGGACCAAGACCACTGGGCTGGCCCAAGGGCTGTGAGAGGACTCAATCACCCCCAATGCAAACATCTTGGAGACCTCCTCCTTGATGCAAGCTCGCACCCTGTCAGTCACTCTGTAAGCCTTGTGCTTGACAGGAGGACTGTCCCCAGTGTCCACATCATGGACGCACCAATCAGTGACACAAGGAATCAGGGAAAACAGGTCAGGAAACTGTCCCAACAGTTGGCGACAGTCTTCCTGCTGCTCAGGCATCAGGGAGTTAGAGAGGTTCACACCCTCCACTGACCCATCTTGCTCTGTTGCAGACAGGAGGTCAGGAAGAGGTTCTGTCTCCTCTTTCATGCCATCATCTGTTGCTAGGAGCATGCCCACTTTGGACCTCTCAAAATGGGGCTTTAGGCGGTTGACATGTAGGACCCGCAAAAGGTTCCTGGGAGATCGCAAGTCCACCAGGTAGGTGACCTCACTCTTGCGCTCCACCACCTCAAATGGTCCGGTCCACTTATCCTGGAGCGCGCAAGGCTCCACGGGGGCCATGACCCACACTTTCTGCCCAGGCTGAAACTCGATCAGATTGGCATTCTGATCATACCACCGTTTCATCTCCTCCTGTCTGGCTTCCAGATTCACCTCAGCGAGTTGTCTGAATCGTCTAGTCTGGTTTCTAAAGGCCAGCATGTAGCTAAATACATCCTGGGGAGGTTTACTGGGAGCTTTCTCCCAGCCTTCTTTCACCAGACTCAGAGGTCCTCTTACCGGGTGACCCATAGAGCAGTTCAAAGGGGCTAAACCCTAAGGACTTCTGTGGCACCTCACGGTAAGCAAACAAAAGGCATGGCAAGAGGACGTCCCACTTACGCCTCATGGGTTCTTCCAGATCCATAATCATGCCCTTCAGGGTCCGGTTGAATTTCTCAACCAGCCCATTACCTTGGGGGTGGTAAGGAGTGGTGAACTTGTACGTTACACAGCACTCCTGCCACATGGACTTCATATACTTGGAAATGAAGTTTGTACCACGGTCAGACACCACCTCCTTGGGGAACCCCACGCGGGAGAAAATCCCCATCAGTGCACGTCCCACCATGGGGGCCGTCACTGTCCGAAGAGGGATGGCTTCCGGGTACCGGGTGGCATGGTCCACCAAGACCAGGATGAACCTGTTGCCCATGGCTGTCTTGGGGTCCAGTGGCCCCATAATGTCAATACCCACCCATTCAAAGGGGGTGTTGACCACAAGGAAAGGCTGGAGGGGAGCCTTGTGCTTCCTCCCACTTTTTCCACTTGCCTGGCAAGTCTGACATGTCCTGCAATGAGTGTCTGAACTCTTGCGCATCTGGGGCCAATAAAAGTGGGTGACAAGCCTTTCAAAGGTCTTGCCCTGTCCCAGATGTCCTGCTAAAGGCACATCATGAGCCAAACCCAGTAGGAAGGCTCTGAAGCGCTGGGGTACCACCAGCACACGGGCTGGCCCAGGCTCAGCAACCTTAGGCTCGCTATACAGGAGACCATTCTCCCAGTAGATCCAATGTGATCCAGTCTTCTCACCTGCTGCCTGGTTTGTGGCCTGTTGTGGCAAACCCACAAGAGAAGGGCACTTGTTCTGCTCCTCACAGAACTCCTCCCTGGAGGGTCCTCCTTCTTGCTGCCAATGGGTCAGCTCAGGCAGGTCCCCCAGTTCGGCCACTTGCTCCCCTGTAGGTTCCAAAGCATCCCCCTCAGGTTCTGATTCCTCCTGGACCGTAGGAACTACGGGGGCCGGTTTCCCGCGCCCCCTGCCTCTTCTCTCCAAGGCACGCACCTGGGCCACCCTCTCAGGCTCCAGGTCCTCTTGAACACCTCTACTGGCTGCCATAGACCGAGTGGTCGCGCACGCCCACTCAGGCAGACCCAACATCTCTAGATGAGACCTTCTCTCCACCTCTGCCCAAGGTGAACTTTCTAAATCGTTGCCTAACAGACAGTCTACAGGCATGGCTGGCCTCACAGCTACTTGAAAGGTACCTGAGACCCCCCCCCCCCACTCAAAGGGAAGCTGAGCCACTCTGCAGTGGCTCTCTGAGTTGTCCACGGCAACTACTGGGCAGAATGCATTGGGGATCGCCTGCTCTTCAGACACCAACTGACAGCTGTCACACTGGCTCCGGTGTCTCTCAGAGCCTCCACCCTTTGGCCATTGATGGTCACCCACTGCCTGTATTTTTTAGTGTTATCAGGCAGTTGGGTCCTGGGGACCATCTCACTGTCTCCTAAAGAGACCAAGGACATTGCTACGGGACCCCACCCACCTTGGGCACCCATCTCCCCCCCCAGGGCTACACTAGCCACCTGCCGGGGTGGTGCACCAGTGGGTGCTGTCTTTCCATACAAGGGACATGCTGAATCATGAGCGCATTGGCCCACTTGACCACACTTAAAACAGGTCTTGGGCCCCCTGTGAACAGGCTTATCTGTCAGGGCCCCTGCCTACTTCTCAGGGGGTGGCTAGGAACCCTTCCCTTGGTTCCCTTGGGGATTACTTTGGGGCCCTTTCTGGAACTCCCTCTGTTTACCCTTGTCCCCCCCACTCCTCTGCTGGGGACCCTGCCCACCCTTGGCGGAGTCTCCCACGTGACCCTTGTGGACCCGGGTGCAACACCCAGCGGTCCGCCTCCTCAGCAAGCTTCCTAGGGTTAGTCAGCCTACTATCAATAAGGTGCTGGCATAGCTCTGGAAAACAATTTCCTGACAAATGCTCCCATGCAATCAAATCAAAGAGCGCGTCAAAATCATTCACTTTGCTACCCTTCACACAACCATCCAATGCTCTGCAAAAAAAAGTCACATATTCCACCCAAGTACTGGACTCCAACTTTTTGCAATTTCTGAACCTCTGCCTATACAGTTCAGGAGTCAACCCATACCTAGACATCAATGCTTCCTTCATATGGCTATAAGAATTGTGGACTTCAGAGGGCAAGTCTAACAATGTATCCCGCCCCTCACTAAGGAACCGTCCCCACAACCCCGCTCCCCAATCCTTCTCAGGGACCCGGTGGGAGGACATAGCTACCTCATAGGCCTTGAACCACTGACCAATATCATCATTCTTATAAAACTCTTTCACCGCATCTTTAGGTATATACACCCTGGCTTCAACAGCCATGGACGGTGTGCTGCCACCAGAGGGAGTAAGCTCTAAGCTCCTTGCTTTCAACTCCAACTCCCTCAAACTTCTCTCATGCTCCATTTGCATCCTCTTTTCCTCTAGAGCCAATTTCTTAATTTCCAATTCCAACTGCCCACCCATCTTAAGCTTGATCAGCTCCATTTCATGCACCCTACTTCTCTCCCTGTCCTCCAGCTCTCCTGGGGACAGGCCCTTGGAAGAAACACGGCTACCTGCTGGGGAAGGTGCTTTCCTCCCCCCTGGACCCAATGGCCCATCTAGCTGCCCGGCTGCATTCTCAGCCCTCTCCTCATGCTCTTCCACATGCTCAGGGGTACTTCTTGCTTCCACCCAGGCCCTCAGCGCCTTTGGGTACTCATCCTTCTTGGTGAGACCTGTAGTAGCAACTTTCAATTTCCTGCAGAAGTACTTTAGCAGTTTCACATTGTAACTTTCCAGCTTTTCTTCTTCAAAATCTAAATCCACAGATGCGACGGATGCTGTTTTGCTCATGGTGACTAAACTTGGCAGTTCTTGGCAAAAAATAGAAATCCCAGGAAAAACAATCTACCAAAAATGTATGTGGTTGCGTTTGGTCTGCACTCATTAGTAGTATACACCAATTACTGTATATGAGTCACAAATGCAAGTCCAGAATCCTCACCACTGACCACCAATGTTAGAAATGGGTTACTGTATGTGTTCACAAATGCTTTACACACTGCCTCTGAGATAAGCCTGACTGTACTAGGGTCTGACAGTAAATCAAATAAGCCAATCATGGAGTCACTAATCCATACATCAATTTATCATAGGGAGCACTTGCACTTTGGCACTGATTAGCAGGGGCAAAGTGCCCAAAGCATCTAAACCAGCAAAAACATGTCAACAACAGAGGAGGCATAGCGAAAAAATGGAAGGGAGACCCACGCGAATGGTACCAGGTCTAACAATAATGTTGGAAAAACTTTACAATCGTTTTTTTTTGGGTCTTCCACAAATATACAATTTAAATTTATATTAGGAATATATATATGTGTGTGTGTATATATATATATATATATATATATATATATATATATATATATATATATATATATATAAAACAGTACCCTTTCAGGCATAGACTGCTGAATAAATTATACAAAAAAGCTGAGAACTCTGGGTAGTTACCAAGTTCAGGTGGAGAGCATCTCCTGTATAGAGCACCCTGCAACACCAGTAGGAACCATGTTTCCATAGGAAAAGTGTTTTTTGACTTGCTTATATCATATCATAAGCGCCGTTTGACAAATCTTTATGAAAGTTTCCCCAAAAAAGTGCCCCAGTGATTACTGTTGTGCATGGAAAGATTTGGTGCGATCCATCAAGTGGGAACTAAGAAAAAGGAGAGGTCAAAAAAGTGTTTTTCCAATGTTAATTCCCCTAGAGATTTTAGTCGCGACTACAGCCCGAACCACTGGACAGAATAACACCAAATCTGGCAGAAAGGTATCTCTTGGGTCCGGAAAGAAACCTTTTTGTTATTTGGTGTAAATCCGTTCAGTAGTTTTTGAGATATTAAAAAACAAATTGTATATATAGGGATGTGGATTCTCCGAGGATCCGACATTCCCCGTTACTTGTCTAGTGATGTCACTGACCAGCTTGCTTAATCTTCCCGACGGCCCCCAGCGCCGGGATGCCTTCAGGTAGCTGTTCGCGCTTTACAAATACTGGATTTACATTTACATTTACATGTCATGAGTGATGTAATATGTTTGGTCATAAGTAGTGCATTGCAGGAGCGTAAGTTACAGTTAGCTCAGCTAATTATAACTTCTGAATTTCACTGGTTTGGTATGAGTGAAATCTGAGCCCAAGTATAACGTCCCTATAACTTTTGCTTTTTTCAGTGAATTTCTAAGGTTTTATAATGTTGATTCCTATCTACTATGTCCCTGTAAATTATTTTTTAAGTGAAAAAAATATTTTATATATATACACACACACACATACATATACGGACCACCTTTCAAAGCCAGGCCAGATACACAGGGAAGTCCCAACAGAACATTTGTGAGCTGTTATCCGAAACTGCATAATCAACCACCAATTCAGTTAAGAAAAAAAGAACTTAAAGGTTGTCACCAAGAGTAAGTAAAATTACACAAAACAAAAAAAAGAAAAAAATGCTAAGCATGTTTAAAAGTTATGAAAGAAGGAAATCTAAGGGCCCTATTCACAAAGGTGAGTTTGCATGTATAGGTCTCCTGACGTGAAAATCTACACCTAAACAAAGATGTAGATTTCTTCATTGATGAAATTAATTATTGCTGAGTGCATATCTACACCCAGATGTAGACTTACAAGTCTCCAACTCCTCAAAGAAAAGAAGTTGAGACTCGTATGACTGAATTTACCACCAAGAGTTACTATTAATGACTTTTGCCTGAAAATGAATTTTAAATGAATTAAAAATACTTGTTTTTAATTAAACTATATCAAAATACATTTCCCTAACTCCTATTCACCTAGCAATATCACAGGACTACCACAGTAACTAGGGACAGCACACTTACACTAATACTTACCACATTAATACATTATATTAATTTCATTGTTTTATTTTAAATTATTTTATTAAATTGAATGCTAATTTTCCTTCCCCATCCCTTTACAGTGTCATTTCTGTTGAAAGAGTGACAATCTTGGATGCAAATTATAGATTATTTTGTGATTATTTAAAAAAAAAATACATATATACATATATATCAACAAATAACAGCATTGTATTAAATTCTATGATGTGTATTAAAGAATGAACATTAGTGTTATTGCCTGCCCCCATTGATTTCCAAGGGAATGTGTTGGAGTACCTGTAGTTGGCCATATGTGGGGTGCTTGACTTAGCCCAAGGCTGACCTGAAGTACTTGAGCCTTTATTTTAGCAGTGCTACTGTAGGAGATATAAAGTTATATTTTGAGAATTGCATTTGTTTTAGTCTTATGTGGGTGTATGTTTTGTTTTAGCATTATATGTATTGTCCCTCCTTAAGCCTCTCCCTCAATTTCCCTTAACCCCACCCATTTAGGATCAATGATTCCCCATTTTGCAACCTCTCCCCTTGTCACTCCCACATTTACAACTAAAACATATACTTACATGTGTGAGATGTCCACTACTTGGGCAAGGACAAGATCTCCATACTTAAAAGATTTGAGAGGCAGAGACCCTCTCCGGCAGGAGGGCTGTGAAATGCATTTTGAGGTATGTGAAGCACTACTATTTTACAAACTTCAAAAGGCCTTTAGTGAATAGGTCCCAATGGGAAAAAACCTCTGCATTAAAATCTGTATGAAATGTAAAATTATTTTAAACAATGGCTGTGAGCTCACGGCCACCATTGCTGATCTTGCTAGTGCATGTGGTTGATACAAGTTGTTGGTTTGAGCGAGTGACGGATTTTACCTTTTACTGTGGAGTTATGCATAAAAAATATAAACAGTGGGCAAACGTGTAGTTTTGTTTCAAAAAGAACCTCTGGGTACTCGAACATCTTTCGAGTTAGCCCACACAGAGACATGGTCATTTAGTTGAAAGTCACTAAAGTGTAGATGGCCTAATTAAGGTGAGTCTGTGAATGAGAGATGCCAGCTTGCAGAATCAGGTTTGCTTCAGTTGCTACTAGAAGATTCCATCGTTCTTTAGCATGTATCAGCAAAGTCTTTTAGCAATAAGCAGCAAGTCTTCAATCTATGCAGTTGCAAGCTGGTTCTAAAGTGCGAGTGGGCGAAGCAAGGTTTCTAAAAGTGAATGTTTTGTTTGTGTGGCACTAAATTAATCTTTAAAAGATTCACACAACCACATTCCCACTGTTACTTCACTTTCATGTTGACAATGTGCTTAACAACGTGAAAATGATGCCATAACCCTCTTTGAAATACATGAAACAGCAAGGGATATCTTTGAGTTTAAGGAGCGCAACTTCATCCCACAATTCAATGATCCTGCATTCATTTGGCCTATGGCATTAGAAAAGAATTCCAGATTCTTTTGCTAATATTATCTTAGGATAAGTGAGTCAGTGTTACAGTTAGTATGTCCAAGTCTGCCTCTTGAAAGGAATCAAGTGAGATAAAGCTCATTCAGCCGCACATTGTAAATAGAGTGTGCTCATACCAAGGTCTTTTCTCTTTTTGTGACCACTGTATTGGTCTCCTTAGATGTTTGCATCTGTCCAATGTCTTGAAGAAGCTCATTGACTGCTGTGGATGAAACTGAGGTCGTTGGCCAAAAGGAGCAAGGAGTTAAGAAAGATCTCATTGAAACATAAGAACCTCATTAACCCATTGCAGTTGGTCCATTAATAGATAAGTTTCTCAAATGTTACAAAAATAAAAGAAGTAGCTCCGTCTGATTATAAGTATGACTTAGTTTAAGATCTCAGAACAAACTAAATAAACACATTCATTCCCTTGAGATCAATGATGGTTGAGGAAATGATCATGTGGACCCTACTCGACATCCAAGACCTGAGAAAACACCTCAACCTGCATTGCACAGCTAGGGAGAGAGGGTTGTAGGGCACTGTGCCCTACTATGCTAATCCTGGAACACAGCCCCAGTGCTTAATTTGAGCCGATGAGTTCGGGTGCTCGGCACAGGCACTTAATTGTCAACAGCGGCACTTATGACAATGAGCCACATGGTGGTACTGTTTGTCTAGTTTAGAGATTAGCACAACAGTTGTTTATTAATTCAATACACATGAAAAATGACTGATACTTGCCGCCCAAACTATTATAGTTTTCGGGGCCTGGAATTGTCTGAATTGTCACACTTGTAGGAGTGTGATTGTTAGTAGTGGTGTTCCTACTGTCATTGGCAATGCTGCCAGGGGCAATGGGTGGTGCAAGCTGCAGTGGCCTCCTAGCAACGGCCCTGACACTTACTATTTTACAAATTAATCTCTGACCAGTGGCGTAGCTAGCCCTATGGGTGCCCGTGGCGGTCTTTGCGTTTGCCGCCCTGCGGTGGCCGCAGTGAAGAGCGGGGGTGGGGGTGCTGGCGAGTATTTTCGCTGTTTGCCGTCCAGCGGCAAACGCACTGAGGAACGGGGGGGGGTTCCTTTACCGCCCCGAAACGGCAGGTGATAGAGGTACGCAGCCTCCAAAACTCGTGCCGCCCGGGGCGGACCCCCCCCCACCCAGCAACGCCACTGTCTCTGACAGTCCCTCGCTCTAACTCCTAAAGAAACAGGTTGTGTAGGTGCTTATCTATGGAACTGGGCACACCTATGTATAAATGCTGAGACGACGACTAGACGTGGAAGGGGGGGCAGACGGGTTGATCGTCTTTATACATACAACCTAAAAAACGTGTGAAACTGACACATATAGGTCATGTTATTATTAATACAGTTTCTACATTATTTATTTATTTGCAAAATTCCTCACGGCTACTGCTCTTTTTAATTTTTTCTGCAATGTTTCATGTTTTCTGTTCTTTTCGGATTCAGCAGATTATATTGTTTTTTTCCCACTTTCTGATGACTTTCAATTTTCCAACTCATTGCGTGCAGCTTTGTTTTTCATGCTCCCTTACTTTTTATTCCACATAAGATTTCCAGCCGTGATTCCATACGCGAGCATGTTTAAAATTATTTTCTAAAATGAACCACATTGAACCATGTTCAAAGTCTGAAAGATGAACTGAAAAGAAATGCGCAATAGCAGCATTATATGTTAGCTTGACAAATTTTAATAAACGTCCCACTTCTCCATCGTGTTTTTAACACAGGCACAAATGACCGAAATGTCTTTTTTTCTGTCCATGCTGGACTGCTGTACATTTACTATGCCTTTGCACACCCTGCCTTGTTAATTTACAGCGCTGACATGAAATGTGAACTTGGAAGCACTCGTGATCCGTATTGCAGAGACCTGCTGTGATTTTCCACTTCATAATCCCGTTACACATGGACCTAATGATGGATGCATTGTGGCAGGTTAGCTTGTTTAGTTCAGCATTCTGTGACCCACCCTATTTGTCCACAGCAGTCGAGATGCGCCGTGTGCTGCGTTCGCATGACAAATGTCCCATCTCCACTCTACAGACAGGGTTCAGGGACAGATTGTCTTTGGCACCATTGATTGTGTTTTTGATGTGAAGTTTATTAATACTTTTCTTGCCCCCTCCCCACGCCCCCGAGTTGGCACACATACGGGAACGATTTTAGAGAAAGAAAATATATTTCTCAGAAAACAAGAAATTATCCCGACAGATGGGTTCATTGTCACTTTTTTTCTGTGATTAATGGCATCTTTCATCAATTAAACAGTGTTTTAAAATACTAATGGTTCATTTCTCGCTGATTAAACCATGTGTGCGATGTGCACATCTTTCAAGCTTGCCTTCAGTTGGCAGCACTCATATACTTGGCTTGACCTTGAGGAAAGTAATTTGATATATTTATTAGTCTATGTACAAATAAAAATATGCGCAGATCCCTTTTTCAAAATTGTCTGCATTAAGTATCTGTTCCATATGCCCTTGGTAAGGAGGCCCTGACGTCATTGGTTGCACCAGCAGGCGCAGATGCTTTTTAGCGCAGCCATCTTATGACATTACTTTGAGTGCCTGAAAATTCTCATTTACCAAACATCCAACTGGTAATTGCTTAAACAATTAAACTGTAAGTACCGTCCTTCCCATAAAAGTACTCCAGTAATTGTGTTATTGATAGAGCATTGCTCTCCTGCTGTTTTTTCTGCTTGTTGTCTGAACACTAGATTGAGAACATCTTAAGGGGCCTCAAGCCCACAGACTCCACATAAATCCAGCCCCAGTCTGCTTGCTTTGGAAGCCCTCCTCCCCCGCTTGTGAACCTATGAACTTGCACAAAGAAGAGAGCCATGTTCTTTTCAGCGAATAAGGAGCAGAGTAGTTAGTCCCTTCCTAAAACAGCTTAGATGTTGCAAACGTGGGGAACATGGCAGGTCAACAGCTCCAGGAACACCACCACGAAAGCACTAAAGGCATGCAAACCACAATCTGGTCAAGATTTGTGACTAAGAGGGCCTTTGAGGATTCTGCAATAATGTTCTCAAATAGCAGGTGAGCGGGACGCCGGCCTCCTGGTGATGCTGGCCATGTCTGTGTATATCAATACCATGGGTAATCCAGCAGGAGCGCCACCGAAGAGACTGCCAATGAACAATCCATGGAGTTCATTCCAACACATTTTAACAACTAGGACAGTAAGGGTAAATCTGGAGTTCCATTTCAGAAAAAGATGTCTCCTCCTCCTGGGGTTCCCTCTGGGCTCCTTTATTCTCTATCCAGTTTCACATTTACCTGAGCCTCCAGTTTACCATCTTACAAGATCACTTTGTGCATATAGAGTCCTATAGCGACAAGTAGCAACTCTTTGATAACTTTTCCAAAGACTCTAAACAAATAATGTAAAATGTAAATGCCAGCATTTGTAAAGGGCACAGCTACCTCCGGAGAGGTGTCCCGGCGCTGGGGGCCGTCGGGAAGATTAAGCAAGCTATTGCCCAGAGTCACATGGTGCTGGGCTAACCTGCCGCCGGAGCCGGGGATCGAACCGTGAACCCTGTGGTCCGGAGTCAGCCACTATGGCCGCTGCGCCACACCTCTTCCACTAACAGCACTTGAGAAGGTCCCTGAGGACGTGGGATGGCAGAAAGAATGTCTAAAACCGCCACAGCAAAAAAGGAGAAAAAACTGTGTGTGACCCTTGTGGCCAAAAGTGCTCAGTGGCAAGAAATATTTCCATATGAGCAAACGTAGACATAGCCTGCCTCTATTCTCCATCCACAATAGGGTTTGGCAGGAAGTAGCTTTTGTAAATGCTCATCTTGAATACTGCAACAGATTCTGGCAGTGCATTTGATCCTGGCCCTCCATAAATAGATCACATCACAGCCCATATTAGAGTGGAACAACAATTTTCAAATGTATACACAATGTGGTACATTCAATATACCTCATAAATTGGATTCATGTTCAGACTCCTTTTGAAGACCTTACTGCACACTCATTCCTTATCCACAGGCCTATGATTAAGCTGCTCTCAAAAAGGGGTGAAGTATTTTGCTATCAAGGTCATACTTGTTGGAATTTGCTCCCTATGCAGTTGTTTCAGGTTAATTCAATAACATCTTTCAGAAATTCCAGGAACGGCGTTTGTTCTATCAAGTCAATGAAAACCACAGCAATGCATACCAATTAAAAGAATGAAAAATAGAAATAAAACACCACAATCAATTAGTTTTGTGTTGAACCAGACGCTATCTACACAAACTAAAAGCATATTAGGCACAGGAAGTGAAGAAGTAATTAATTCTCCAGGACTCCACCGCATGCATAAAACCTGCGCCAAGAAACCTAATTTAGGAAGTAGGCGGGTTAGAAATAGGATCAGTCAGTCAGTCATATTGCTCACCGCATCATTTATGGGGCCCTACGTAACTGAGTGTGCACTTTCAAGTATTTGGTAGGAGTGTGCAAAACTTAAAACCTCACAACATTATAATTATTCTTTTCTATATTCCACTGGCTTCACTAAGTGCAAAGGTAAAATAAAAAAAAATGTATGGGGTCAAAAAGAGGTCACTTTGATGGAGAAGGAATGTTTCCACACCAGCAGGGCCAGGACACTGCGTGTAAGTCATTTATATTCTGCCTACCAGTGCTGCTACCTGACACTTCTGGGATTGAGGAGTGGGAGATATGTAGCGCTTCCAAGAAACACCTACTGTATTTTACCGCTGACTCCCAGAGTTAGGGCAGCCATGAGTGCCAGCGGTTAAACACAATTCCTTGGCGACACAGTCCAATCCATCTTGGGTGGGACATCTGGCAGCAGGAAATGTTTGATCAAGTGGAACATGGCCGCGGATGAATTTGGATAATTTTTTTGTCCAGGGCAAAACTGGTCAGCTCCACTTCTCTTCATCCTCCCCTAGTTCCCGGGTGTTTTCTGAACATTAGTGTGATGGCTTTAAGCAGATCCACAAAATAGTTAAGGGAGAAGGATTCTGGACACTTTATTCCAGAACTGCTCTCTATTAGTTTTAGTTTTAAACGGGTTAGACCTAAACTCCCAGAAAGTATGTATATTTATGGAGCAATGCTGAAAGGATCACTTGATTTAATGTTGTTTTCTTAAAAATTAGAACTTGATTAGTGCAGAATTGGTCTTTAATGGGAAATATAACCAACACAGTTCTCCGACGGTATGAGTTATAGTTTGATGAGGAAAATTTGCAGCTGGCGTGTTTTGTTCAGGAAGCATATTCTCTTGTGAGTTTGAAAGACCAAATACTTACAAAACTTTTGTTTAGGAAAAGGTGTGGATGGTTTTGTTTAGAATTACGGCCGCAGGCACCAGTTCTAATCCAGCGTGCTGTAAAGTTGAAGTTGTTTCCGTTGAAAAAAGTACTAAACTGAGATCTGAAATAGAGGTCCGCTACCCAATGATTTGCCTTAAGATTCAAATGTATTCTAGTCTAGAAATCTGAAAATGGAACGATGGAAAATGATTTGTAGAATATGCGCAGCCTTGGTGGAAAAAAGAATCCAGCGAGGGTGGTAACTATGCCAAACACTCAGGATCATGAAGAATCATAGGGCTTTTCCTAAGAAAGCATACACCAGTTATTAGCCGAGGGGTGCTACTGCACTGAGGGGGGGTGTTTTTCAGGTCCATGAGAGCAAGGGAATGTTGCGTAATCATGGAGACAGACAAGCTACTGGCTAGAAGTGCATGAGGTGGGAGATTGTGTTAGGGCCTCACGTTTTGTTACACTGATTGCAGGAAGCGGTTGAGGAATGCATGTGGGCCCCTCAGGTGCTAGCTCCACAGCCACACATGGACCAAGGTGCCTCCCGCTGCGACAGCTACCAGGTTGGTGTGCAGCTAGTAGTGACATTTCTCCTAGACATAAGTGAGAGGTAGACAGCACTTTGAGGCCTGTCTGTGAAGTAGGAGGAGGAGGGAGTTGCTGCACCTGCTCTGTGTCATATTATTTGTGATGGTTAAATGCTTCTACCATAGAAGACTGCACGGTGGATTGGCCTGTGGCACTCTGGAACCCCCGTAGCAAGTGGTCCAAATGTTGGTAGCAGTAATGTTCTAATAGAAGGAAGGGTTTCTTTGGAGGGACTCAGGAACCATACCACACTGTAATGGGGATGTACCTAACGGAAGAATAACATTTCAATAATATAGAAAATGACATACTATTATGAAAGCACTTTGGCGTTGGGGAGTGTGATTCAGAGAGAAGGCTATGTTGAAAAGGAGGTTTAAAGATATGTCATGTAAGAAGACGAAGAATTATTTGATCTCGTGCTGACCTATGTCCTACACTGTGAGCGAGCAACAAATCTTAATCATAAGGCTTAAGAAGAAGTAATTACTTGTTATTGAAAGAGGAATGGACCGTGCATTATGAAAGCTATAAATAAGAGAAGGAGGGGGAGGGGGTGGTGGTGCTCTGTGTGGCTAATGAAATGTTCACATCTCCCCTGTCCTTGCTAGTGAATCATGATCATCATTCACCTTACCCACTACATGCACTGTGATGAGGGATATTCACTGTTATGTGGACAGTGACTCCTTAAAGTGACATGAACAACCCACCTCAGAGGAAGAATAGAACTGACTGTGGGGGGAATGAAACATACTTTTGACAGGGCCATTGAACTGAGGGGACCCAAGACTCTGAAGACACTTCTTACCCCAAGCTTGATGAGAGCATCACCCACTGTTTATTTACTTCTTCCTATCCCAGTTTCTGAAGATACTGAAGGTTCGGTGTCACAGTATTCCCAATGCTCTTGATGCAAATATTCATATGAAACATGTTAATTTGCCCCTTAATTGCTCCTTGGATCTCTCTAGGCCTGGGTGAAAATGTATTTATACAGGCATAATTTGGGTAAGTTTGACATTTTCGCATAATGCTTGTTACATGAAATTCTCGAAATGATGCCATTCTGCCACGTTAAGTAATTATGCGGAGTACGCGGTAAAAGTTTACCACCATCATGCGCAATCAACGGGAACGGCCAGACTGTGAAAGGCTGTTGCTTGTGTTTTTCTTTTCAGTGCAAATTCGTTCTTGCGTCAAAAATTCATGGAAGGACACATTTCGTCCTAAAATATAGAGCTAAATGATAAATTTGCATAATTTTGCATAATTTCATGTCATTTTTCCGAAATTTTATGTCATTACGCAAAAGCAAATTAGGTTAATTTTACACACTCCTAGTTCTCCTGGTTACACGTGAGCAAAAATTAATGCAAACATCTTGAAAAAACTCTAGCGGCTTTCATGTAATGCTGAAAATAAATCTGCCCATCCTAAACTTCTGAAAGCCTATCAGAAATGTGTTAGAAATGCTTGCTCATCCTACTGTTCAATGGAAATTATGGAATCCTTGCCTGAGCTATCCACGTCTCTTAATCCATTTTCCTGCAAAGACACTGGATGGATAGATCTTGATAACCAGTCTCAAGCTGTTATTATGATATTTTTATCATTATCTGTGGAGTACCTCCAGGTTAGGCCCTCAGCCTCTCTTTTCGTTCTATATGTGGCCCCTGTGACTTCTCTCATCTGTGTGCTCAGGTTGAACTCTTTTGTATATGCTAATGATGCACTAATCATACTCAGCTTAGAGGTTTGCTCCTTCAAACCAAATTCAAGATGTGTATGGTTGCCTTCACTTGACTCCTTTTCTGTGTAGAGATTCAGCTGATGGTCTCCTGGACTAAGCACAATTCCTACTCCTGTTGATTCCTTGCAGAATTTGAGGGCTTACTTTTGATAACTGACTCTCCATTGAAGATGAAACCAGAAAGTGGCTTCTCCACTTTTTTTTTTTTACTTCTCAGTGTACTGTGGAAGATTCTACCTTTTCTACCCTCTGATTCTAGAAAGACTGTATTTCAGTGTATTGTGCTTTGCAGAGTGAATTTACTCTACTTGGGACTCCCTCAATTTCTGATTTACAGACAACAGAACATCCAAAATGCTGTTTTCTGCTTGACTCTGGGCTTGAATAAAAAATCTACAATTTCTACCCAATGGAGTTCCCTGCATTTGCTGTATCTGAAACAACATTGTCTTTTCAAGCTCGGTCTTTGTTTTCAAGCTGTGCATCCCACAGCCTCTTGTTATTTTCAACCCTGTTTTCAGGGTGCCTCCTTTCAGGGTGCCTACACTCCTCTTCTACTCTCCCAGTGCATAATTCAAAAATAAATAAGGCTAGGGAGGGTAGCAGAGCTTCTGCTTACCTGATGGTGACAACCTACATTTTTTTTTGCCATTGCTCAATTGCTCTTTTATTTTTTACCTTTCTATAAGCTCTTGAAAACCCATTCCTTTTCTTTCTCTCAACAGTATATCTTCTCCCTCTCTCTCTCTCAGTGAGTCAGTGCATGCACACTGGTTCACAGGTAACAGCATGCCCTACAAATCACTCCATCAGTGGCGTAGGAAGGGGGGTGTGGAGGCGGTCCGCTCCAGGTGGTACGAGTTTTGGGGGTGGCGGCCTTCCCCTGCCCTCCCTTTTACCTGCGGCCATGTGGTACGGCCATGGCGGGACTCACCAGCAACCCCTCCGCTCTTCATGCAGCCTATGGGCGGCAAACCCTGTGACTGCCACGGGCAGTACAACAGCTAGCTACACCACTGCACTCAATCAATCCGTCAACACTGGCTGCAAGCACAGGATGTGATAGGGCAAGAGGTTGCTCTTAGGGTGCCCACCAAAGTGGGAGAAGTTTCAGGAAAGATGCAGAGTGGAGCGGGATTTAGACAGCATAATGCTATTGCCAGGTACTGATGTAGAAAATACAGTTGTTTTGCCATTAAGAGTAGCAATATTAATGACTTTGGAAATGGCTAACGGAAACATATAGAATACTGAATATTAAATATACTTAGAAGGAATGGAATAGCTTTCATTTCCCTATGGGCTACACAGTAGGACACATTACTCTGGTAGGATGGACCCAGATCTGCGCCTCGTATGGATTGTGTGGGATAAATGTCAGCTGTCACTCAGGGGCAGTGTGATTACATTTCTGAAACACCATTTTAATTTAGTGTGAGCTGAGGAGTGGAGGGCAGTCCTGGTGCTGTGAATTTTGGAAGTCTTCTCAGCATCTACACAGATGTTTTGAATAGATCATTTATTTGGAGGCAACACCTGGCGTGTGCTACAACACTCCAGCCTGCCTAAGTGTTAAATTGGCAGTGCAAGAAGATATAGAGAATCATGGAGCTTAACAACTGAATACACATTAGTGCTTGTGGCCAAGTCAGTTGCAGGAGTCCCTGAACTGATGGCTAATTCTTCTTTTGGGTATTTTCTATTCTACACATCCATAACAGTTGCTCTTCATTTGCTTTCACATGTGACAATGTGTACCTTCGTGGATTTCATTAGAAGAGACAAACATTAAAAAAAAGGGCAGTATGTTGACAATATATTAGATCCATTTACATCTATGACTGTGGAAGACAGCATGTTGAAGGTTATCAGAATAAAGGCAGAGAGAGCCAACGAGAAAGCTTTTGTGTTAGGATTGGGGGGGAGGGGGTTCCACCTCACTGGTAATTAATCCAAGAAGAAAGGCTGTATTTAACAATAAATCTAATGAGTATCACATTCTTTCAAAGTGCAGTAGCAATTCTGTATGGCGACTTTCTGAGTTGGGAATTGGCCCCTTCTCTCTAGCTTCATCTGTCTGTAATTTGGGCACAGCGTTTGCCTCTAGCCTATCCTTTGTCTTTCATATTAAAACACGTACCTCAGTTTGCTGCTTTTGCCTCAACTTTTGCAGAAGATTCTTCTCATTCTTCCTTTGCATTGCTGCAAAACCATGGTCAAGGTGGTGATTGCTTCCTGCTTGGACCGTGGGAGTTCTCTCTACTAAGTTGTGCCCCCGAGTTTCTGATGGCAAAACTACAAATCATTTTAAAAATTCAGAAAGCATTTCTTTACATATTTGGCCTCTGCATTGGTCAGCTATGGTTTGTAAGATAGACTTTTACTAAAAACGTGTATTTCTAATTTTGTATGTAGTATTTAGCTATGTACATTATAGTGCTTTCACATTTTAAATGCCAAAGCATTGTTCTGGATTGCTGAGGTTTTAACCCACAGAAACTCCTTCAGTCAGCCTTGGACTGGCCTGCCTCGCCTCACTATCCGAAACATCAAGTGCTAAAAGCAGTTGTTGGTCAGACTCTGCAGGTTTGTGGTACGGTGCCCCCAAGACAACAGCAGGTAAAACATTCCCATCTATACAGTTTGGACCCAGCAACTTCTGGCTGCCCTGGGGCACTTGAAACCAGCTTGTCACCAACCTTAAATCCTTCCTCTTCCTAACTTTATTGTTTAAGAATTGATGACCTTGCACCAACCAGCTCCTTCCTAAGTATACATTTTGAGCTTAACATATGCTGTGAAAGTGTGATGCAGAAATACTTGAAGTAGACATGTGTTCCCTTCCTTTTTGCTTTCAATGGTACTTCCACCATTCTCATCTATGTTAAGGGGGTGCAATGTGCTAAGCTCATAAACCCAATTGATGCTTGTTATACATGTGAATTGGCAATTAATGGGTTAATAAACCTGTCAATTTCATCTAAGGTCCAATGTGAATATTTTTTTTAAAACAAAGATTTAACTTTGGATGTTTAGGAAAATCTGATAAATTGATTACCGTTGATAGAGAGGTAGATTTTGACTAATAATACACCAACACATAAATACTTAGGCCATTCCATAGTCATAAAGTCAAAAGGCTATTGATGTTTTCATTTGGAAAAGCTAACTATAGTTGTTCTTATGAAAGCTCTTGAGCTTTACAATGAGCGTTATAAAATCAAAGTATGCTGTTTGAGAGAACCAAGGTGTTAAGTCACAACAAATAAATAAAATAACACATCACTTTATAAAAAGGAATAGTAAAATTTGCAGATTCAAGTTTTATGAGGTATCAAATTTAGCCCTGAGGAAGTGGAGGAGATAAACTTCACAAAACCACTGTTGGCTGCTGATTTTTGACTGTTGAAAAAATGCTCTTCTTGTGTCATTGTTTTAAAATTCTGTGTAAATGAACTTATTCTTGAGTTAATATTGTGTAACAAATAGAATCATATTTTGTAATAAAAATGGTGTCCTAAAAAATGTTATGAAATTGTCATTTGACTCGCCTGAAAAAGTAATCACCCTTTGGGGTGTTACAGTGGAAATAAGGTGTCAAGTTGGGTTGTGTTAGACCTGACACCTTTGGGTGGTAGTCTCCAAGCTGTTTGCCTTCACCCCTTCTGTTTTGCGGAATTTGTTTTTATTGACTTAAGACTGCTAACCAGTACTAAAGTGCTTATGCTCACTGCTCTAAATTTGGTAAAGTTATCTTGCATCCAATTGGCACATTTAATACTACATGAACCCAGGGTCTGTAAACTAAATGCTACTAGTGGGCCTTCAGCAATCATTGTGCCACCCACTTAATTATCCTTCTTAAATATTTCTCATGCCTGCCATTGCAGCCTGTGTGTATTTTTAAACTGCCATTTTGACCCGGCAAAATAACCCTTTGGCCAGACCTTAACATTCCTTCTCAATACATATAAGTCACCACTAAGGTAAGTGCTAAATAACCCCTAGGACAGGGTGCAGTGTATTTAAAAGATTGGACATGTACTTTTAAGTTTTACATGTCCCTGTAGTGAAACACCCTAGTCGTTTTTCACTACTGCAAGGCCTCTCCAATAGAATAACATAAGGTTACCTAATTACATTTAATAAGTGATAACTGGATTGGGAGCAGGTAGAATGTCAAGCGTGGTCTCAAATGAATTGTAATGTAAAGCCATATTAAATGCTAAAGTTGTACTTAAAGTCACAATTGTGAAAATGGCACTTTTAAAAAGTTGGCATTTTCTTGTCCTAACTATTTGGTGCCTGCATCCTGTTCCTGGTTCACATGACTTGCTACACAATAGGGGGACTAGGTGCTGGCAGAATGGGGGCGTGGAGTTGTGCACAGCCCACTTGCACTTCAAAGACACAGCCTCAACTCACATATAAAGAACTTCATAGTAGCCTTTTGTGACCCAGGCATTCTGGGACGAGGACATGGAGGCATGAAATTCCAGACACGTCTGGTGGAGGGAAGCCTCCAGAAGTGTCTTCCACTTCAAAGCTGGCCCCAGGTATAAAATTAGGACCTTCAGACCCACTCCTCAGTTCACTCCTGGACCTGTGGACACTAGAGATGAAGGACTGTTCTGCTGCTTGAGGCTTGCCCTGCTGTCTGAGAAAACTGGTCATGCTTCCTTTATCTAAGGCTACTTGAATTGACTCCAAGGGTCAGCTGGCTGACCTCCTGTTCAGAGCTACAGGGACATAACACGCTCCAGAGGCTATTGCCCAGCTGACCTGCTGCACTGGACCTGCGTTGGCCTGCAACTGGACCTGCCTGAACCCTTTTGGCCTTTGCTGGAGGGAGTTCCTAATGCCCAAGAGGTTCCTCCTAAGTCCTGGACCCTTGGTTTGGCATCAATTGAGATCCTCCTGAAAGAAAAGGAGAAATCCTGAAATTTTGGGTTTTTCACAACCGCAAAAGGGCCCATTCATGCTAAGACCTTGGCACCTGTGATGACCACCAATGCAAAGCTTCGGTGGACACAACTCTTTGCGCTACAGCGACTGCTAGTGACAACGGGCAACATGAGATCTGTACTTCGTGCTACAGCATTGACAGCCCTCGGTGATCATCAAAGTGAAGCTCCAGCAACGACCATCTGTGACTGGATCCTCGCACTACAGCGACGACAGTCACTGATGCCTGACCTGCTTTTCGCACTACAGTGGTGATCAATCCGTGACGCTCTGTTACTCGAGGTCTCCGCCACCACAAACTGCACTGTTTGCACCAGAGTTTGAGAAGGTAACATTTTCAGCGGGACTAACCTGGTCCCTGTATCCAGCCAGGACTCTATAGTGGTCGGACTGAACTCATGACTTTCCCCCGGTCTAGCATGTCCAAATGACCACGAGCAGCACGTTGTACTTTTAGGCAGGTAACTACCTAAATCTTTGAAATTGAATATCTCCGGTTCGACTGATTAACATTTTGTCATTTTTAGGTCAAATAATTTATTACAATCTTCTAAATCAATAGGTGATTTTTCTTGTGTTGTGGTTTCACTTTATTACTGTTTATGTGCTGCGTAAACCTTTCCGCACTGCCCCTAAGTTAAGTCTGACTGCTTTTGGCCAAACTACCAGAGGGTTAAACATAGGTTAATTTAATGGCTTTTGGTGGATTATGATCACAAGGATTGTGGTTGTTGTTTGAGTAGGGTTTCATGCCCCCTCAACCAATATCCAAATTTTGCACGACAGCCAAGAGTGGTTTGATCTGTAGCAGGGCCACAGGTGTGCATTCTTTGCATTGCTTTGAGCCTCCCCAAATATCCCCAGCTTGGAAGGTAGTGTCACACGAATAGCTTTAAACGTCAATGCTGAAGTTAAATCCTGTGTTTTGGTAAACTTAGCTCTTTTGTTTGGTTGCTGGCACAGATTAAAGAACAATTCCACTCCATGCTCCCCTTTTTGCATTTCAATAGTTGGTCAAAAGGCTAAAATTACAGTATCCACATCAGGTTCCACAACTACTTCATTGTCTCTTCAATATTGCAAAATAAAAGAATCCTGGTTGAGCTTGCTCCATGTGAGACGTAGGCAAGCCTGGCCAAGTGGATGGGCCTGCACTGGGTCTCACTCTTCATTCTTTGGAGAAAAAGTGAGGTTGATAATATCATCAGTAAGATTTTCAATGTTTTAAATTGTCAAATAGTCTGATAGTTGACTGGGGTTCAAAGATGTGTTGAGAAGCTTTGAGAGCTGGTGGATATATTTTTTTGAAGGCGGTGAAGAACTCTTTGAGCATAAGGGACCACAGTGTTGCATACTACAGATGAGTTTGCCTCTAAGTATGCTAAGTTCTGCATAGGCAACACAAGCCATGTCTTTGACAAGTAAGATTAGTTTTTTTTCTAACAGTAACTAACTACTGGATTGCACAAACATATATTACGATGCTGGATACCTGATGCTTGCTTATTGTAGGAAAGTGGTTTATTAAATGGGGTGGACAAGTGTCCACCTCAAAGTATAAGGACATCACCTGCTAAATGTTGCACAATTTAAACAAAATAAACCTAAACTCAATCCTTGGTAATTTGACACAAAACAGCCAGGCTTAAATCAAAGGTAATTTGTAAATTATTTAAGCAGTACATAAACAGTAGAAAAAGGCACATGCAATTTTTCTAATTATTTCATAGAAATGGCTCAGTAAAATAAGGCCAAAGAAACGAAAATCCCATAAGAGGAATCAAAACTATGAATTGTTAAAGAACTAAAATGAAAAATAATGCCCCAATGTAAGTCATTGGGTTCAGTAGATGGGGACCAAGGTGCAATTTCAGACTGACCATGAAGGAGCCTGGGTCAGATACGCTAAGTTGATCCCCCCGGTGAAAGTCTGGAAGTTAAAAAGTTCAGAAAGGTATGTTATCACTTATTTGTAGAAACAAGTTGAGATTTCCTCAAAGTCCCAATGCAGAATGGTGCTTTGTCACTTTGAGAGGAGGATGCTCTCTGTGCTAGACCCTGTTGAAACTGTAGCCAGGGAACCGAAAGCAAGATACCTGAAGCAGGTTGGAGCTTTTTAGATGTCTGCTGAAAATGTTCAAAGTCCAAACTGGGAACAGGACTTAGTTTTTTTTTTTTAGAGGTCCAAAGACCTCTGCACAGGACAGAGCTGAAAGTAAATCACTTGCTGTGGAACTAACTGTCATATACTTCCGGTCATATCCTTCAAAAGGGAAGTGAAAGCTCTATGGATGAACAAGAACCTGAACTAGAAGCTTTGCTCCTCTATCGCCCTGCCTGTTTTTACCTGACTTTGTTACCACGATCTATCTTGTTGTAATTGCTAACTGGCCAATGTCACGGTCCAGTCCAATTTGTCCCTGCTGTAACTGATGTATACTGACCTAAAGTGATCCCATAGCGTTCGATCTATGTCTCCCGCAACCCTTATGTAAAGCGCTCGGATACCCGCCTGGGTCATGTTTGCGATATACAAAACTTTAAATAAATAAATATCATTTTTTTAAGGGGTCCCTCTGGAGCTCTGGAGAAAATGTTTCCAAAAGTTTCCAAACATTTTGGTGGGACCCAAACAGCAACAGGAGTATACGTCTGAGGTCCCCAAAGCCTCTTGGTAGGCACTTAGAGACTCTCAGGGTGTCAGGCAGAGGCCAACAGCAAAATTCAGTCCCACTCCAGTTGGCACTGGTCGTCTACTGGGATTCTTCACATCAATATCTTCTTCAGCTTTTTATGTTTATAGAGCCACCCAGGAGATCAACCTTATGAATCTTGGAGGTTTTCTGTTCTTGGATTTCAAGGGGAAGGGGGGCCAATTTAATGCGGTCCTTTTCACAAGTCACAGATGGCCAGTACTGCAGGTTTAGTCCACCTGGTATCCTTTCACAAGTCCTGCAGTGTTCTGAGGAAGGCTGGGTGAGGGTACAGTTTTGTGAGGTTCACCAATTTGTAGGTGGGGGACATCCTGAAACAATCCTAGTCCCTCTCTTGCAAATGGAGTAAATGGTCCCAGGTCTTGTCCTAACTATTTTTCGCTAGTTATCGTTTGCCTTACTGTAAACAGGCCCAAAATGCAATTTGTCATGGTTAATCCAAGATGGCCAAAGTCTTTAGCCAACTTGATCTGTGCTATGTACGTTGTGGGTGTGTAAAGGAGTGCACTATGGAAATTACTAGTGTCCTCCCACACCTAACACTAAAATCCAGTTTGCTTTTTTTTTTTTTTTTTTTTTGACAAATTACTACTTTATTTTAGAATGAGTTTATCCAGTTTGTGTAGAGGTTCACAAATAGAAATTTTGAATAATACATCAAATTGGAGTTGCTCGAATGCTCTTTCTCTCAGTGAGCATCTCCCTGTTGGTGACCAGACTCTCCTGAGTTACAAACTTCAAGATGCCTTAATGACTCGGATAGCTTACTTTAAAAAAAAAATTTTTTTATTGTTTTGTTTTCATGCAAGACATTAGCATTTTACGTGAACATCCATTATATCCAATTTATACAGAAACAAATCTCTTGTTGAATAGAAACAGAAATATAGAGATTAAACACATAACATAGCTGATTTGATTTAGTCCATAAGGTTCGAGATTGGTGCCCACATCCGTAGCCCCCTATCTTTTTTCTTACGACCCTTTAAATTATAAATCGCAACCTCAATATTATAAGCTGCAAAAAGTCGTGCACGCCAATTAGAAACTGTAGGAGGGTCAACACAAATCCATTCAGATGTTATACAAAGACGGGCAATAGCCATTGCAATAAACACTAATTCTGCAGTTGACCTTGTCCAATTATTTGTCACATCGTTACTTATTCCAAAGATAATAAGAGCTGGATTGATTGCAACCGGAATCCCTAAAGACAGTAAAAAAAAAGTTTCTATACCCTGAATGAAATCAGTTAGTTTTGGACATGCAAAAAACATATGTACTGTATCTGCAGCTATAAGATTGCATCTGTTGCATTTTCCCCCTCGAGCACTCCCCCATTTAGCGATCTTAGCCGGAGTGTAATACAGATCAAATATTGACATATAATGTTGGCTTTTTAGGCTACCTGTGATTAAGATCTGGTTAGCTAGTGACAAGGAGTCTTCTAGATCTATTTCAATCCCCCCCATTTTATTAGCCCATTTACATGATTGTGCCGCCAAATCATCAGGAAAACATTCAAGCAGGATAGAATATAATTTCCCTAGCCGGCTTTTTTTTTATCAGTTCTATCAAAGGGATTTTAGCGGTGTTGAAGGGTACCCTCTGATTTTCTTTCTCCAGATAACTTCGTATTTGAAGATATTTAAAAAAGTCTCCCCTTCCCAGCCCATATTTATCCTGCAAAGTAGAAAAAGGTACCAGTTGGCCATGCCAATATAGATCTCCCATTACTGAAAGACCTTTATTCCTCCAGTTGTATGTAACCTGATCACGAAAAATTGGAGGAAGAATTAGTGTATTCGCCAGTGGGGAATAGGCATTCAAATTTGGGATCTTTAGCCTCCGTTGAACCTGTTTCCAAACCTTGTAGGCTGCCCTCAAGATCTTAAACCGTGTCTTTTTGTAGTAACTGGGTTCGAAAATCGCTGCCAGGCAGCCCACTGCTTGTTTCCCCAAACATAATTCATATATAGATGGGCTGCATGCCAGCGGTGTATCAACCCCAGAGCCCACAAGGAGTATCGTCATATGTTGGAGAAATGCTGCCCAGTAATATAATATAAAATTAGGGACAGACAATCCCCCTTTCTGGCTGGGAAGCATCAGCCATTTACTTGCTTTTCTTGGTCTCCGGTATCCCCAAAGAAATCTGGTACACATCCTTTCAATGTTTAAAAAATGGGAGGGTGAAAACTCAAGGGGTATTGTTCGAAATAAATACAAAAACTTAGGTACAAGTAACATTTTTAAAACATTGCAACGCCCAATTAAGGAAAGATGTAAGTCATCCAATCTCTCTAATTGCCTATTAGTTGAATTAATTATCGGCTTTATATTCAGATCTGGGATACTTTCCACTTGGGTGGAGATTGTCACACCCAGATAATCTGCTTCCGTAACAACCGGAAAATCTAAAGGGCATAGCGAACCAGAACATAAGATTTGGGTCTTATTGGCATTAAGCTTATACCCAGAAAGTACTCCGAACTGGGCCGCTAGATCCTTGACAGCTGGAAACGCAGAGCATGGGTCACTGGTAAGTATGGCAATATCATCAGCATAAGCTAATGCTCTGTACTTGACCCCACCAATTTCCATTGCCTTAATCCGGGTGTAGTTCTCCAATTTTGTTAAAAAGGGGTCGATATAAAGGGCGAATAAAAGAGGGGAACAGGGGCAACCCTGTCTTGTGCCCCTGCTGATTGTAAACGCCTCCGATTCCTGCCCTGCAATCCGAACCCTTGCCTCCGGTGATGAATACAGTACTTTAACCGCCTGAACAAACCTCGAGCTAAACCCCTTCCATTGTAGAACAGACCACAGGTACCGCCAGGAGACCCTGTCAAACGCTTTCTCAGCGTCCAAGAGGAGAACTCCCAGCGGTGCTCCCGTGGCCTGTGCCCAGTCCAATATTGCCACCACCCGACGTATATGGTCTGTTGTATCCCTCCCCGGGATAAAGCCATGTTGACCTAGGGATACCAACGGGGTGAGAACCTGTCCTAATCGGTTTGCCAGAAGTTTAGAGTATATTTTGCTATCAGCATTAATCAATGTTATTGGTCGGTAAGAAGCTGGCATTAGTTCGGGCTTTCCTTTTTTCTTAAAAACAATGATAGTGGTTTTCCGCCAGGAATCAGGAATTTGTTGATTGCTACGGGCATGTTCAAGTAACCTTAAGATGTCATATTTAAGTTCCTTGCGGAAAGTTTTATAAAATTCCAGCGGAATTCCGTCAGGACCCACTGCTTTACCTGCTGCCAGCGAAATTATCGCTAGCTCGGTTTCCTCCCAGGTAAATTGGTTTTCTAATGCCGAGTTTTGATCAGGGGAGACTTTGCCTGTTTCGATGTCTCTCAGAAACTCCCTTAATAGATCCCCTGGGTAGTCCTCCGTTTGTCCATCAGGGCCCTGAGACGTTTGGAGATCCTGCATATAAAGTTGTTTATAAAAGTCCTTGAACCCCCTAAGAATACCATCCGGAGAGTCCTGGATCTGACCATCTAGGTTCTGTATTTTGAGTATGCGGTTAGCAGTTTCTCGCTGTTGAGTCCGTTTTGCAAGAACTTTGCCCGTGTTTTCCCCCAGCTCATATGACTCAGTCTTCTGTTGTGTATACTTGGCCACCAGTTCCTTACTGAAATTACTGTAAAGTTTAGATTTAAGGATAGCAATCTTCTGCAGAGTGACTTCTGTGCCTGCCCCCTTCTGAATGTTACTAATTAGCTCATTTTCTTCTATCCTTAGTTGTCTTATCCATTCATGGTTTCACCATGTAATACTTTTTGTCGTGCTATTGAAAAGCTAAGAGTTTCCCCTCTAACGGTAGCCTTAAAGGCATCCCACACTGTACTAATAGAGGCTGTGTTTCGGTTAATAGAGAAAAACTCCACTATCCAACTTGCCATATGAGAACGATATGTGACATCCAATAAAAGCTTTCTTTCGAAAGTCCAGGGCTTAATGATCTTTTTAATACCCTGTGCTGGAAGTTCAATAATTAGGGGGTTATGATCGGATATTATTCTGGGAAACATCTCGATTCTACTAGTATGCGCTATTTGATTAGACAGAAAAAAATAGTCTAGCCGAACATATTTATTATGGGGGGCAGAATAATAAGTAAAGCCAGGATCACGTGAATTTGATTTGTGCCAACAGTCAGCCAACCCAAGTTCGGTTACTAACCCTTGCAAGGCTCGAAAAACCCTAGGCTTCTTGCCTTGATAGGCATGTGAGGTTGGGTCCCATAGGTCAAAATGGCTGTCTAGATGTAAATTAAAATCTCCGCAAAATATTAAGGGGGTTGGCCAAAGCGCTAATTCCACACTTAAAAAATTAAGGACATCTGGATCATCAAGATTAGCCCCGAAAATGGAACACAATGTAAACGAAAGATTAGCTATTGAGATCTCCACTATTACCCACCGGCCTTGCTTATCTGTCTTGACCCGTTTGTATGAACATAGACCATGTCAGGCTAAGATTGCCACCCCTTTAATATTGATACTCTGTTTAGTACACGCCAATAATTCATATCCAACATCCCCCAGCCATCTACGATTGTTCCATTGTCTTTGGGTCTCTTGAAGACAAACTATATCTATATGCATGAGTTGTAATTGTCTTGCCAAAACTCCCCTTTTCCTTTTATCATTAAGCCCACATATATTGACTGAGCAGATTCGGATATTAGCCATCCTCACCTGAAAAAAAAAAACGCTCTACAAACCAATAGACAGACTGATCAGCTACATTCCAGATACAAGTTACATACCTAGCAAGAAAATCAATGAAAACAAAACAATACTTTCCCCCATCCCCAACCCGCCCCCGCCACCCGCCCCACCTCCCCTTCCCTTGTCCACCCACCCAACCCACCCATCCCTCGCACTCACCCTGACCCCCGATTTATGGGCGTAAGGGTGAATAGCCCTCAGTGATGACGAGCGTGCTCCTTCCCCCTCCCTCTCCCTAAGTTTTACCCCCGCCCCAAAAACCTGTAGGCAGAAAAAAAAGAAAAACTTCAGCCATCTATATTATATGCAACATCCTTAACCCAAACCATCAACATTACCGCCCTGTAGGGTGCCCAGAAATTCTTTTGCCTGAATTTCAGAAGTGAAAAACCTTGCAGTCCCATTGGCTATTACTTTCAGGCTTGCTGGATTGAGTAAAAATACTTGCACCCCTTTTGCTTGAAAGCCCGGGATTAGCTGCCGGAGCTGCGACCTCTTTTCTACCGTCCCCTGACAATAATCTGGCCGGACAAAGAACTCACAGCCTTTACCCTTCCGTTTTCTGTTGGGTCTTGCTAAATCATAAAGAGCCTCACGGGCAAGAAAGTTATTCAGACAAATCAAAATTGCCCGAGGTTTATCTCCTGTTTGGCTGTTCTTTTTAGAATGTTTGAACGGGAAACGGTGAGCCCTTCGTAGTTCTTTCTTCCAGTCCCACTGTTGTAGGTCCGGAAATGCCTCACTAAATAATTCCTGAACAAACCGAAGAACATCAGTTCCTTCCAGACCTTCCGGGACTCCTAATATTCGGAGGTTGTTCCTTCTTGCTCGGTTTTCTAAATCCATAAGTTTCCAGGTAGTGTCTTGCTTCTGAGCTTCCAAAAGTTGAATCCGAGTTCGTTGCCCTGCTAGTTCATCCTCCACTGCTGATATTCTGGATTCTGCTTCGCCAATTCTTACGGAAAAGTCTGAGCAAGATTTTGCCACTGTTAGACTTGGCATCTTTTGGCGTGTTTCCCCTGACTTTTTGCTTTCTGACCTCCTGGTTTTGACTCTGTTTTTGCTGGTGTAATGATTCTGCGCACTTTCCTCACTGCTGTCCAGTGGGAAAGTGCAAGTGCTCCTGTATAAAATGTGTTATGGATTGGTGTTTCCATGATTGGCCTATTTGATTTATGTGTCAGTCCCTTGTAAAGTGCACTGAGAGTGCCAGGGCCTATAGATCAAATGCTGTTGGTGGGCTGCAGCACTGGATTGTGCCACCCACGCAAACAGCCCGTAAAGTGTAACTCTGGCCTGCCATTGCAGAGCCTGTGTGCAGCCTGGGGCTGCCATGTCGACTTGGCGAGTGCACACACTTGCAAGTCCGTAAACCTTCCCTTTTCTACATGTTAGTCACCCCTAAGGTAGGCCCAAGGTACCCCTGTGGGCAGGGTGCATTGTATGTGAAAGGTAGGACATGCCCTGGTGTGTGTGGCATGTCCTGATAGTGAATTACAGCCTATTTCGTTTTTCACTATTGCAAGGCTACCTGTTCCCCATAGGCCAGAATGGGCAGTTTTGATTATTACTGCTTATAATCCTAACTGACCCAGGGAACATGGTAGAAATTCGAGTTTAGTATGCCTGGACTCAGAATGATAAAATGCATCTTTTAGTAAAGTTGGTTTTAACATTCTGTGTTTGAAAATACCACTTTTAGAAAGTGGGTATTTTCTTGTCTAACCATCCAAGCCTGCCTCTGCTAGGTTGTGTATTCCTTGTCTGGAGTGTGAGTGACAGGGGCTGGGGATGCCAGGAGACAGGGTGAGTCAGCACAGGGCTGAATAGCAAGATCTACATGTAGATGGGTGGGAGGAGATGCACCTGGGACCTGAATAGGGCTGGGCCTTCCCTCCACAATGCTGGCTCCACCTCCTGTGGTGCGTCTGATGTCCCTGGCCTGCACTGTGAAAGGAAAGAAGGAGACTTGTCAACAAAGTGCTCCAGGACTGACCAGAACTGGTTTGGACTAGGCAAAGGCCTCTCTGCCTTCAGAGAACAAAGAGAAATTGAGGATCAAAAGGGGGACCCAACCCCAGAAAATTAGATCTCGCTGGAATCAAGGAAACTGCCAAGACGAAGAGCTGGAAGAGCTGCCAGGAGGAGTACTGCCCCTTTGCTGTGTTGTTGCTTTGTTGGGTTGGCCTGCAGCTGCTGCTTCTGCCTTGGGCAGTGAAAGGATTGGACTGAACTTTCTACTACTTGTGCTGAGAATCTCCAAGGGCCTGAAACCGAGCTAGCCTCCTGTTAAGAAGTCTCAGGGACTGCAAAGACTTCACAACCCTCTGGGTACCGCTTCTGGAACCGCTGTTTCAGTTGCCACAGAGGAAGGGAACCGCAACCGACTCCGTCAACCGACTCCATCGCTGGCCCGGTGTCCTGTTTGCACCGTAGGCCGCACCGTCCGCATCTCGCACCGCAACCCTGGTCTCACCGACGATGACGTCCGACGCCATCGCCACCGAGCCGCTGCTTGCACCGTGACCTGTGGGCACCGCAGTTCGCATCGCATCGCTTCACTGTGCCAGCCGGACCAGACCGACGCTGTCGCTGCAACTGGCTCAACACTCGTGACCGCATCGAAGTTGGGGCACCGCTCGCACGCTTGCGACGCACCGCTCCGACCCGCTGTCCGACGCCAGCTCCCGCACTCCGGCTTGGTCGCCTGCATCGCAACCTGCCAGCACCGCATCGAGCACCGTCTCACCCTGCACCGCACGCCTTGGACTCACTGACTCCATCTACACGATTGTCACCGAGCCGCTGCCTACACCGCATCGAGAGGACACCGCGCCCTGCACCGCTTCCATCTTGCACCGCAACCGCGACGTATGCCGACCGGCTCGCACACTCCGTGCCCGCCACAACGAGAAAAGGTACTGTGACAGAGTCTGTTCACGACTCTGCTGGCCCGTATTGACGCGGTCGGCTGGAACTGTTAGACTCTGTGGTTTTCAGCATCGCGGTAGACTCGGACGGAGCTACCGACTCGTACGAACTTTGTTTTTGAACTATTCCTACAAAGAAGAAGTTATCTTGTAACATAATCACTTTTAAAGTACTGTACTGTGGATTTTCATCGTATTTGGTCTTGTTTTAAAGTATATAAAAATATTGGATATTTTTCTAAACTGGTGTGGTGTCAGTTTGTAGTGCTTACACTGTATTACTGTTGGTTATGTGCAAATGCTTTACACACTGCCTCTAGAATAAGCCTGACTGCTCATGCCAAGCTACCAAGGGGGTGAGCAGGGGTTATTTTAGGAGTGTAACTCCCTTACCCTGACTAGGAAGAAGGGTCCCTACTTGGACAAAGGTGCAAACCCTTGCCAACTAGAGATCCCATTTCTAACAGCCACCCTACAGATTGCATTTTGGACTTTGCGATAACCTCCCTGAATCCTTGCGCTTTCAGCCCGTGTCTCCTCTCTGTGGGCTAGAATGGTTTGGTAAATGGTAGCAAGGGTGACTGCTCCTAATTGATCTTGATTTGGGAGTTGATCATGTCCAGCTGCTCCAGTTGACCCATTTCCTTCATCCAGTTTCGGGGAGTAAGTGTAATCCCATGCCAGTGATCTACCTTGGTCTAAGGATTTACCTTGGCCCTGGGAGTTCCATTTAGTTTTGCGGACAGTATTTGGCGCTTTTGAGGCGTTATCGCCCACCAAGTCATATTCTTCCGAATTCAGGCCAGGGGTACCCAGGTCGCTATCCTCATCGGCCCACCCCCCCTCCAGACTTTCTTCTCCAGAGGAAAGGGATGGGTCAGACAAAGAGAAAAATTTCTCCCTGCTTTCACCATCTTTACCCAGGCCAAGGGTGCTCCGATCTAGATCTTGTGCAGCTATTGTTGATTGCTTTGTCCTAGAGGTTGTCCTAGGGGTTGCAATTAACGCACCTGACAAAGTTCCCGGAGTATCGCTGAGGCGAACTACATCTCCCACAATGCCTTGTGTTTGAGTCCCATCACGTTCTGGCCATTTATCAGCATCCCCCCCCTCTCCCACATTGGAATTTACCAGCATTGAACTGTCCCCTGCACACTCAGCCATACCTGCAGGGATATGTTGTGACACCAGGGCGGATTCAGCAGTATTGTCGGTATTTGTCAAACTTTGCTTGTTTGCCCGGGTAGCCTCCATGCTTAGCCCATGACTCAGGACATCACTACGGACATTAGAGATTAGAGACTCAGCCGCTGGATTCAAAGTCTTACCCTGGTTTTTTTCCTCCGATTTTGCCTTTCCCGCATTTTTTAGTTTTGATTGCTGTGTGCGGAAGAATGAGGACACTGTGTGTTTCGGGCGTGCAGCAGGGTCTCCTCCGCCTCCCTTCTCTGCTTCACGCTCTGTTGATTCCTTGTCTGCCTGCAGATTTCCCCGTTCTGGCGTGACTTTTCTCTGGCCCCTCATCGATTTTAGACGGGCTGCCGGTAGTCGCAGGTAGACCGCCGCGTATCCTGGTTGTTTTACCTGACACCTTCGGCCCCATCGAGCTTGTTAGCCACGACCCGGTTAGCTGTCCGGTGGCCCAGAAGAGAGGGTTCGTCGGAACCCGACGCGAGGGGGCCGGTATGCTAGAGTATAGAAACTGCAGCCGCCAGATCATCCTTTTCGAAAAAGGTCCAGGTATTGCTTTTTCTGTTCTTCTGCCTTTGTTTACTCCCGCTAAATATCTTCCAGAGTCAGCATTTCATGGTGAAGGGGTATAACTCAGGGAGCTCATGGAGCCTGCTCACACGGCTGAGATGTCAGCCGCCATCTTGCCCCTAAAATCCAGTTTGCAGCAGGCCCTAGACCCACACAAAAATAAGAGATAGGATAAAATAGGGTCCTTCAGTAGCCAGCCAGAGGATTCACAAGAACTGTGATCTGAGTCAGTTCAATCCTTTCAAAGGCACGAATGTTTTTTACAATATGCCTCAGGCAAGCCTATCATGCAGGTTTTGACACTGTTTTGCCAGCAAAAGGGGCAGTAGCCACCACCCTGAATATTCTCTTAAGCTCAGATGAGTCATCCCAGCCCTTCCTGGTCGACCTGTTAATCAAAGTGGTCTATTGTGTGACTCCTGGGAGGAATTTCATACCTCATTACAGGGAGGGCATGGCTGGCAAGCAGCTGCAGACAAAGGCTAATTAGCGTACAGTGGCTCAGGCAAGTAAATATAACCTTTCTGAAGATATATTTCCTAAATAGCTAGAAAAAAATTATTTTACCAGTGAATTGGATTTTTTAGAAACAGTTAGGAAAAGGTCTATAGCCGTTTTCTCCTGGATAATGCAGAAATAGTGATATAATATGATTTACCAGTATTTAGTATGGGAACAGCTGAGCTCGATACAGTGAAAATATTTATTTGTAATTTAGGCACGGTAGGTGTATGCTAACATTAATTAAGGCATCTACCACTTCTAGGTACTTTTCTCCCTACATTACAGGAAGTAAGGTCATTTTGAGGGTGACTTATTTAGCACTTAGTAGTGGATTTTCAGGCATGTAAGAGAGCCTATTTTTACCTGTCTGTCTACAAACATGAATGTTTGCAGGCTGCAGATGACCAGGCCTCAGCGGAGGTCTGTGTCATATTTTCAGGGTCACAAAGTGAAGCATGTGAAATTTAATTTTACATGCCATAGATGCAGTTTTTACACCCTATCCAGTAGCCTTTTAGTAAAATTAAATATGGCAAATGGTGTTTTAAGCTAATTTCAACTTTGTATTAGGGGTCAGAGCACACACACTGGACACTGCATAGTAGTGTTACAGAGTTAAAGTTCTAAATTACTAGCAAGTGAGTCATCCCACACAAAAAAAGGGGGCGACGGCTCAAAAAGATGTCCCTTTGCAAAACTTATGTAATCAAATTTGAGTGGCTTTTCATGACGGGGATGAGTGTTTGACCAGACATTTTTCTGCCGGCTGATGTGTTGTGCTGAGACTGCCCAAGTGTCTTGCTGTGTAGAGTGACTCGGGGCAGCTATAATTGTAAACATACAGTACAGTAAAAGAGTGGTCACAGTAGCGTCAATTTTAAGAGAAAAGAAATAGGAGAATTCACTGTTTAACATTCATGTATCTGTAACAGATGCAATTTATTTGTCAGCACATCAACTGATTATTGAAAACATCATAATCATTTATATACTTGAGATGAAGGTGCTCAGAATAAAGAGAGAATGAAGTGCTCAGGGTAAAAAAAAGTGCGTTGGCGAGGGTAGTAAGAAAAGGCGAGGTAATGTGTCATATATACATTGTATTTACATAATGAGACCTGTCGAGCCTATAACAGGCAAACTATTACATGAAAATGCATAGCATATTAGAGAACTTGATAACAGTTCTCAGTGGTCAAAGCTTGTTGTAGTGAAAAGTCAACGTTTCGACCCCTTCAGAAATTCTAGGTAAGTCCTTAGTGTGGGGTCTTCAACAGGACGGAATAGGAAAGAGCACCTAAAAGTAATATTGAATACTTCGTATTAGTAATAAGTTAACGGAAGGTGGAGGTGAATGCAACAAGCAACAAAACGTTGCTTACCAGATCGTCAGACAGCGGGAAAAATCAAGCTGAAAGAATTCCAGTGGATGGGCTCATTGAAGCTCCTATAGGTTAGAGGAACGAACATTAAGAAACAGAGGAGGGTAGGGATGCCAAGGAAAGACTGTGGTGCCACCTAGAACTTACTGAATTGAAGCGCTCAGTCTAATTCCAACTGTCACTCTGTGTATCAACAGAGATGGGTTCAAACGTCACCCAAGTCGACGGGACGGTGGTATTCTGAAATACCAGAAAAACTGGAACAACGGGAAAGAAAAAAGGTTAAAATCACTGCACTCTCAGGCGTCATGCGGGGACAGCCCGGATACACCGTGTGGAAGGGGAGGGGGTCTATAGATCCCATGGAGGTGGGTAGAGATAAATCGAGAGACAGCTTGCTAGGAGATGGTGTCATGCATTCACTGGCAGGAGGGTGTGTCTATATCCAAACCGTGATCTAGGGACAAATTGTGAGTAACAGCTAGTGCAGTATACGATTATGCATCTCCGGTGGCCAAAAAGTAACCGTATAACATCATTAAAGTAGACAAAGTAAAGCGGTTACCTCGAAGAAATGAATCCTCTTATGAGCCGAAAGGATCTAAAGTAGAAATGAAATGGCATGAGGGACTCGTCGCCTATAGTACTCATGCCGACCGAGTAAAACAAACCGCCTGACCATGGGACCTACCTCCGTCTGTCGTTTGCATCAGGAATGATGGTACGGAGGGGCCCGGAAAAGTGCCTGGATAAATACACGAGCCAGGACGTGCACGTTGGGTGCAGCCGCTCGATACCAGCACGTACACCGTTGCGTCGTTCCTGTAAGTATGAAGTCTGTTTTCTAGAGACTCAAAGATTTGTGCATATATGTCAAAAATATATATAAAATATGAATGAGAGGTCAGATAGGGCTGCATAAAAATGGAAAGCTAACCCTACACAAAAAAACAACGGAGTCAAAGTTAAAAACCAAATGGAGTGGCACAGTGTGGAGGTACCGGCTCACTATCTCTGTGGTAAACTATAGAGGGTCATGTAGACAGGGGTCATGGTTTATAGTGTAAGTCAATCCGTACATATATTAGGCAAAACGGGACTGATTATTAAGTCACAGAGAAAACCAGCCGGGGAATCCTGTATGAAAATAGCAGCCGCTCCGGTGTGTCTGTTTTCCAGATGCTTAAGGACTCCAGCATAATGTGTCAAAAGTGGTACCAATGCGAAGTATTCAATAACGCTATTAAAGGCAGAAAATTCATTTGGATGTTGAAGTTAGGCTGACGACAACGAAACAGCAGTGGCATGAATCACACAAGAATGGCATAGTTAAAAAATACGTATGATGACACAGTATATAAATAACGGCTCAATGTTTACATAATAAGCTAGCCAAGGTGGTCATATTTCATGGCATTTGCTTATTGCATATGCGAATCTGTGAGATCAATACACATAATTGGCAATATGGGAAATCAAACAGAGATATCAACAGTGCATAACTGAAATTCATGTAGTGACATTGAATTCAACACGTTCATCATGGGTAAATATGCATGGATAATAGTCAAACAATATGTACAATAGATGCATGTGTATACAGAAGGATGTGACTCCTATGCAATGGAGAGAGAAGGTTTGTGAAAAATATGTGCAATTCATGCATGTGTAAGTCCAGCCAAAGGGGTCGGACAACCACCTATACCATACCAAGTTCCGCATTTGAGACATAAATTCAAAACACCACCCGCCACGGTACTACTCAGTACTCAAAACAGCGAGTTGTGCGTTGGTGGCATATAATTTGTTTAAACCGTTATTAACCGTGTCCATAGTGTACATCCATTTACACTCGCGTATGTTAAGGATGGAATTTACGTCACCACCCCTAGGGCCCACAGACACTTTTTCAAGGACCACCCATCTGACAGAATCTTGGTGGTGTCCCTGTTTCTGAAAATGATCAACCAAGGGTGCCCCGACAGTCCCACACCGAATCCTGCTACAGTGTTGCAGGATCCTGGTTTTCACTTTCTGTCTAGTCTGGCCAACATACATCTCATTGCAGGGACAAATATTAGCGTAGATCACATCCGTTGTGTTGCAATTGGTGTGTGCCCGGAGGTCTATAGTGTGGTGTTTGAAACAAAGCTGTTTGGTTTCTATTGTGAATTTGCATGCTTTACCGTTCCCGCATTTGAAATGGCCCACAATTTTAGGTAATTTCCACAGTGTCTGGATCGTAGGTTGGGGAGGTGTTTCTAGGAGAGATTGTACCACATGGTCCTTTATATTTTTTGCCTTTTTAAAGGAGTGCATAGGTGGGTTTGGTATCTCTAGATCATCTGAGATCAAATTCCAGTGGCTGTTTATAATCTTTTTGATCTCATTACTTTGAGTGCAAAATGTCGTCACACATATCATCCTGTTGAGGTCATCGGTTGTTTGTTGTTTTGGTGTTAACAGGGAGTCTCTGTCATTAAACCAGGCCCTCTTCCTGGCTCTCTTTACCATTCTTTTGGGGTATCCTCATTCGACCAAGCGATTGATGAGATCTGGGGGAAAAAAAAAAATATCTGACTCTGCGAAGTAATCGTCCTTCCGAGAGCAATTCCTGCGAATCCACAAGAATTGGCTGAAGGGCAGATTGTCACGTAGACTCCCTGTGTGGTGGCTGGAATACCTCAATAACGTATTACGTTCAGCTGGTTTCCTATACAAGGTGGTGAAAAGATGATTGTTCTCAGTTTTTATCGAGATGTGAAGGAAATCTATGGAGTTCTGGTCCCAATGTATGGTAAATTTGATGTCCTCTGACCTAGCATTCAGCCATTCAAAGAACTTTTCCAAATCAGCTACAGTCCCTGTCCAGACGAGAAGCACGTCGTCTATATAGCGTTTCCAATGAGACACATTCTCAATGTAAGGGTTAGTCTGGCTGAAGATGAATTGCTCCTCAAACTCGTCCATGTAGAGGATTGCTAGGTCTGGGGCGAAGCCAGCGCCCATTGCCACCCCATTGGTTTGAAGATAAAATTCACCTTGGAAAAAGAAATAGTTCTTCATCATCGCCACCTCGAGCAGTTGAACTATAAATTCAGAGGGAACAGGTGAGGGCTGTGGTCTCTTTTCCAATGCTTTATTCATTACTTCAAGAGCTGGTCGTTGGGGAATACTAGTATAAAGTGACACTATATCCAGAGTCACCAATAGTTGATTTTCAGGGTTGAATGGCATGTTGTCAATCAGGTTGATCACTTGCATAGTATCACGCAGGCATGTTCTTGTAGCTACCGCTAAGGGTTTGAGAAAGAAGTCGATATATTTGCACACTGGTTTTAAAAGCGAGCCACACCCGGAAATGATGGGACGTCCAGGCGGATGCTGGAGATTCTTATGTACCTTGGGTAACGTGTAGATGGTAGGGAGCCTAGGCTGTTTCATGTTCAGATACTCAAACTCCTGGTCAGATAGAAAACCATCTTTCTTGCCTTTTTCGGTAATTTTCAAGATCAACTTTCTGATCTCCTTTGTGGGATCCGCGTTGAGTGGGGAGTAGCTTGCACCATCTCGCAGTTGCGAGTAGATCTCTGCTTTATAGTCAGGAGTGTTTTGTACAACAATCGCTCCTCCCTTATCAGCCGGCTTGATCACAATTAACTTGTTATTTTTGAGTGTCCCTAGTGCCTCTCGCTCAACCTTGGTCACATTATGTTTAGTGTATTTCTTCTTGGAACAGGCATTGAGGACATCACGAAGTACCACACTTTCAAACGTGAGAATTTTGTGTGGCATCATGTGGGCTGGTGGCATAAAGGTAGATGGTACTCTCAATCCGGTTTGTGTTGTAGATGATACCGGTTGGGCATGTTTAAAATAGTGTCTCAACCTAACCGTACGAAAGAAATGGTGCAATTCTGTTTTGATGTTGAATCTGTTGGGGTGTGACGTAGGCACGAACAATAGTCCCTTACTGAGAACCTTGGTTTTGTCTTCAGAAAGCACATTGGAGGAAAGGTTTATAATGGGGCTGGTAGAACCTGTCACCATCTGTAGACCCGGCGCCGAGTCTGGATCTCGCCGTGGTTCTCCTGGGGAAATCTCATTTGTTTCTGGTTCTGCCCACGTTGTCTCCCGGTGTCCCAGTTCTGGCCTTGTTGGTTCTGTCCCCTCCTGGGTCCTCGGTGTAAGCATAATCAGGAGTAATTACCCTGTGACCTGGTCATTGCACCAGATATTCAGCTCTTTTTTGACTCACACATGGATATAAACAGAGAAATAGTGCTCAAATAGTAATTCTGTTGTTGGAAGCTGTTTAAAGTGTGTTTATGTTTAGGTATCTCTGTTCGCAGTGTGCTACCCCGTGTCCATCATGGAGGAAGCCTTAATCTCTGACAGTTGTTCTGCTGTATACTTTCGATTTTTACAGATTTTGCCTTGTTGTGCATTCATTTGTTACTTCAACAGTGCTTTTTTGTATCCTTAATGCTTGAATACCCTAGCCTCCATTGCTGATTTCAATTACATTTTTCAAATGTTGGGTTTTACTCCTGGAAGTTTAAGATAGATAGCCTTGGAGTGCTTTAAAACAATAGTGATAAATGTTTCTAAAGTCTACATGCCACAGAACCAGTTTGGGGTGGTTCTCCTTTCAAATGTCCTTTCCAGTCCAGCCTTCAGACATACTTACAGCAGGGTAGTCTCTGACCTGAAGCACCCAGATTGATAGCACAAATAGGCTTAAGGTTTTGCACTGGCTGACATCAGTCCAACTGAAAGTGTGGTCAGCGAAGATCAAAGGCTGCGTCCCACTTATAAGCCTCTCTTCATCGTGCACAACAGAATTAGCAATTTCACCCATCACCCCTACTATTTCACAAAGGGCAGTTTGTCTAATCAGAAACCCCCTGCTAACAAAACCTTAATTGAATTTCAATTGGCTGGATCTCTACCCACTAGCCACAGGAATACAGGCAATACACTTCGACTGACTGGAACAGCTGTACTCAGCCTCTATCTTGTTGCACGTCACACCAGAGACATCCATAATGGATCGCACTTTACTTTACAATTAATGCTGCAAGACAAACTTGAGAAGACATCTGCTCAAGCATCTGTAGACTCTCCTTTCAAAGTTTGCTTCCAGCAAATATTATAAGCTCTCATCCCTTGAACTGATTAGCTGTCCTTCCTGAAGAGGTGGTCTAGCGGCATCAAGCATCGCACAGACTGTTCACCCGATTTCTAGTGCCCATCAAACATACCATCACATGCAAAAGATGTTGCTTATCGCTTGACTCCTGCATCCTCAAGTTTCAAGCTGTCTCAAAATATGTCCTCTTTATTCATAAAATTTGATGTGAAAAAACAACATTCTGATTGGCACCTTTCCTTTTTCCTTCAAATTACCCTCTTCTTCCTTTTTCATCCTCTGCATGCCTTTTCTCCCTAGGTACACCATCTCTGATGTCACTTGCATGTTTACCTTAATCTCTATTAATGTATTTCATCAATTTGTCGACAACTAATTTCAAAGATCACAACCTTTTCTAGTTTTTTAAAGTAATTTCACTGCATATAACACACCTAACCTCCTCTAGCTAACACCTAACCTGACCAAACATACGGACTACCCTCTTTTCATCAAAACACCAAACTCCTATTAATGTAATCTACCACAAAGAAACTTAAGTGAATACATGGAATGGTTTCATGAGAGCACAAGACTAGTATCGAAAAAAAACAACAGTAACAAAAAACAATGGACTAACCACAAATCTTGGGATCTGGAGCAGTGTGCTGCCTCGAGTAAAACTCTTGAATATCCTATGAGGGGTAGTAAGCGCTATGTGAATGCAATTACAGTAACAATATTTTTCCTTGTCAGACTAGTTGATTGCATAATATGTGTCCTGCAGTCCATGGATGACAATTAACTTTCCATGACATTATTGTATTTTCCTACATCATTTCCAGGAAAGTTAAATATTCCAATTGCAGATTAGCAGCTTTTACCATGTTTTAAGTGTCACAGCACATACAATGGGGACTGAACACCGGTGCTCCAGTAAGCAGAGTAAAAATTGCAATAGAGGTGCTCACTCAAAAAGAGTAATTTTCTCACAGTAATTATTTTAAAATTATTTTAAGGGGAGACCTAAAGATTAAATTAGGATTGGGATCTCAAGCAAGTCATTGTCTAGCAGGGACATTGTTATCATTACGGATACAGGCAGATTTAATGGGATAGAGCCTACTGCACCCCAATTATGGCTGTCTCTTACAAGCCAACTAGAGAACAAGGAGGCCAATTTGTTTCTTGGTTTAGGGTCTGTGGCAACCTGCCTAGATCAATCCTCTAGTGATTGTTGCACTTTAATCAGTGGAAAGCTTACAAACACTTCCCTGTGTTTATTGGCAATGAGAGACTATGCAATCCTACTTTTCACTGAATATCACATGGGTGAGAGTTTATTATGATTGTTATTAAAAGATAATGTAGATTCTGTTTTCATTTTTTGAAAAGTCTTGGCAAGCAACCATAAATTTCCAGAGTTGCTAATTTCTGTTCAATTGTTTGACTCTCTATGGGCTTGTATAAATCAACATAAACTATGTTAAATGTAAAAATGAGAAATTTTTCTTTTTGTGTAATTAGAATATTTTTACAACTTGGTGTAACAATTTCTAATTTCTTCCTCAAAAAGGCTTGCTCTAAGCAGGTGGATGCTGGATTTAGGCTGTCTTAAAACTAGTGTTCTTTTTTGGGCTATTCTCATGTACTGTCTTGATAATTTCTCAGAGTGAAGCAGAACCACATGACCTGCGAATAAAGTCTGAGTAAACATAAGAAGGTAGTAGCGGCGAGCAAAATATAATATTTGCATGTGAAGATTTGCAAAGTTCACAAACTTCACAGCTTGCGAAGGTTGACCCGTATTTTACAGATTTGACCTGCCATAGCTAAATAATGTAGCAAAAAGTGTGGTTGTAGAATAATGTTTTTGCAAAACCGGATTTGTCAGACTATTTTATTAAAAAGAAGAATTGTGGGGAATTTAATTTTGTTCACAAAACATATTTTCTACAGATTTGTTTCTGAAAATGTTTTTAAACTACACAACGTTTGTGAATTTGAGAAGCTCGCAAAAGTTTAATAAATGTAAAAAATTCACAAAGTCTGCAGAGTTAAAACTTTGAAACTTCACACACTCCTTAACAAAGTCAGGGCCATTCCTAAACAACAAGTCATGGAAAGTCTGAAAAGCTCTAAAAAAGATACCGAGGATGACAAATTCAGGATGATAACATATTCTGATGGAGCTAGCACTTTAAGAAGAATTTTAAGAAAAAATTGGCATATCCTTAAAACGGATGCTGTCATTAGTCAGGATATACCTAATTCTCCAAGGATAACCTTTAAAAAAGCAAGATCTATAAAGGATATGCTAGTACATAGTCACATGGGTAGAGAGGCACAGAAAATTGGTACCATTAAAGATATGAAGGGGTTTTTTCCGTGTGGAAAGTGCAAGGCTTGTAGTAAAAGCAAGCGAGTTCTGGGATATGGGATTCCAGATATCAAAAAGCAAAAGAGAATAATGAAGTTTATTACCTGCAATACTACACATATAGTCTATTGCCTAGTATGTCCTTGTGGACTGAGATACATAGGCAGCACCATACATCCAGTCAAGGTCCGCATTTTAGAACATATGCGGGCCATTACGAAAAAAGATTAAACGTATCCAGTTGCCAGACACTTCGCAGTCATGCATAATAGTAACAGGGATTTGGTGGAATACTTTGGTCTGGTCTCTGTGGCCGCCCATTCAAGAGGTGGAAATAGAATCCAGAAATTTGGGAGATTAGCGTCTCGATATATTATCGATCTCCAAACCAAATTCCCTAGGGGCATGAATAGCGGGGAAGAATTGGCAGTGCATCTCTGAATGGTGGTTACTAAAAAAGCTGATATACGGCTTAATGATGTTTAAAAGTGTATAAAGTGTTTGAATGATGTAAATGTAAAGAATATGGCATAAAATCATGACTCTTAGGAAGTAATAATATTAATAATATATATGAGAATCAAGCCGATATACGGCGAAATTTGGGCTATTTATTGCCAAAAATTGTTTTATAAAACCGATGATTAAGCCGATATACGGCATGATTTGGGGTAAACAACTGTTAAATGTAAACAGATAAACGGTAATATGATCTACACAATGCTGGCAATATAAAGTATAACGATATTTGTAAACCAGAGATTGGAAATTATGATTAGGCTAAAATGGCGCCTAAAGAAAAAGCGAAATGGTAATGGGAGTCCTCTGTTTATGTCTTTGTAAATGCTCTTTTAAAATCGGCTGCGGCGCGAACGTCAGTAACACCGACGAAGGCGCTACGCCGAAACGCGTTTGTTTGTTGCTTACAGCAATAAAGGTTTTGCAACATTTCCCCTTGAGTGCTGGCTTCTGTTTTGTTAAACGGAGGAGCTTGGATGTAATCGCGGTGCACTTCCGCGACGCCAGCACCCGCCTGCGAGTGCTTCCTGGTAAAGTGCAGTGGAGCAGTAACATATATATATATATCTATCAAAAGTCTTTATACTTACCAGCTAAATACTTACTTTTTCGTTGAAAGGCATACATGGTAAAGACGTTCATTGTAAGGGCATGAGTTGTAAAGATGTGGTTGTTGTAATGACCGCATTGTAAAGGAATGTGTTGTAATGACATGCGTGGTTCTGTCATACAACTAATGAATACATATGTACATAAGGATAGACACAGCCTAGTGAAATACTATATGTATTAAGGAAATAACCATTTAAAATAACGAATACTATAGAAACGTTAAGGTACAGTACATACTTCCCAGCATACAATTGTTTCAAATGGTACTTTATGGCAAGCAGGTTCAGGTGCCAATAATTCTTTTTTAGCATACTCACCCCTAACAAGCAGTTCTGCCTCATCTGACACACTGTCTGCGGTGGTTTGTACCCTGCAGCCGTATCTCCCAGCATGCATCAGAAGGATGTTCCTGATCATTAAATCTGCAGAGGACGCCTGCTGAAAAAGGAATTAAATGCCATTTTAGGATGATGCGCCTTCATGTTTCTTAGGTGGTCTAAGGATACATGTTGAGCCCCCTGGCAAAGATTCAGACTTTCAAGAGTTACTTTTCAGTGAAACAACTTAGAGTGAAAGGATAAGACCTTAACACATGAAATTTAGGAAAACTGTTTTCATCAAGGGGTGCTCAGTTCCACTTCACTAGAATACAATTAAAATGTTGCATTAAATCTTTTAGAAACTTGATGCCTTTTTCACAAAGGGCTTCTACAGTCATGGTGGAGACCCTGCAGTCGTCGAGGTGTCTGAACACTCGTGATGGAATCTCCGCATTGAGAATCCTCATTGCGGAGATTCCACCAATAGTGCAGGGACTCCCCCATGACTGTGAGTCCTCCGCCACGAGTGTGGAGGCCCTTTGTGAACCAAGTCCGAGTATTTTGAAAAATGTTTTATTTTGCAAGTTCCTCTCTATTGAGAAAATAATTTCGTATTTGTGAAATTCACTTGCCATAAATTGGACCGAGCGCAATGCAACTAGTTCTGTGCCTGAACTCAGACTCAGCAAATCATAGCATTATAGGAAACGTGCTCATCACCAGTGGAATTGTGCACATAGTCAAGGAGCATTTGAGGTTGCTGGTGCTGTGTTGCAGTCTGTGAGAAATGGCCTTTGGAGTGGGACAATGTAGTGCTGGCCCCAAGCTCTCATGAGCATTTGTAGGCCACCACAAAGACGTGCAATGCCTAAGTTAATCCTCTTCCCAATCAGAGGTCCACTTGACCATTTACAACCTACTTACCAGCGAGTCAAACTCTTGCATTCCTTTGCTGTTGACCTATTGGTGCAATTAATCAATAAACAACAAATTTTTCAATAGTGGGAGTAGAGACTACTCAGAACATAACTGTTGCAATGGGTTCAGTATTGCAGGATAGAGTTGTAGCACCAGGGTATAAAGGACAATCTACTGGTTTATGTACTAGCAACATGTGTTTTCTACACATTTCCTGTGAAAATTCAGGGTGTATCAGTCCCAAGGCAATTAAAGTTAGTGGACTCCACGAGTAACAACTGAATTCTTTTGCTTCTGTCGCCTGGGGCCCCCATTCTCTAAACCCCCAAACTGGAAACCAAATATAGCCTTTTCAACACTTGACTCTCAGAGTAACAAGGCAGAGCAGTCCAAGTCTTAATCAGGGAGTTGTGTGATCTAGCAACTCAGAACACAGCAATGCAACAAATAAGACTCAATAAATCAATGTTGAGTCAATCGTTTTACTTTAAAAAAAGAAATGTACTGTAATATGTGTAAAACTAAACATTATGCACACAAATACAAATAGGTTTAAAATGGCAGGTGGAAAAGCAAATGTGACCATCCTATAAAAGGCTGCTCAATTTGCATGGGGTCTGCGATAAAAGAATAGCTTAATGGTCAACTAAACCCCTAAATGAAGACTAGGACCAGTTTGTCTGAGGTACCGTTAACGTTTTTTGTGACAGCAAACCCTCACCGATGAGACCACAAAATCCCCGTATGTACCATTTGAAAATCATAGGCTACACAGCTATAACAAGTCTGTCCTACTGACTTTCCTACAGGAAGCTCACAATGTATTCAGCAATGAAATATGAACAATATAACAGAGAATTTCAAGATGCTGACACAGTTATGCAGTCATCATGCGTTTCAGAATGGAAAAACCAGGTTTCCTAGCATCCTCTTTGGACACAAAACACAACATATCATATAAACTCCTAAAGCATACCACAAAATCAATTGTGAGACCAACTTATAAAAGTTTCAGCTTCTCTCGGGTCACTAGTGAAAAACCCAGGGAGACTTGGAGTGCCACTTTTCTCCTATGCATTGGGGCACTTGTGGGGTGCCTGTGCTTCTCCTGAAAGAACCACAGAACCAGCAAATCACCTTAATTGGTACCCCTGCCCTTCTGATACACTACAATGCAGAATGTGTACATTTTCCAGTCACTCAATTGCTTATGGGACACGTTTGCCGGAACTCTCACGTTGGCTTATCCAGCAGTGCAGCCTATAAATATTTATTCTGGCTTTCATTTTTGTTATTAAGAACTGTTTGTATCTGCTGGGGGGATCCAACGTCAGTGCCTTGCTGTCCTAGGCAGCATGCACCTCGCTGGTGGTACTATTTGGAGTCCCCAGGACTGGATGGTCATGCAGATTTCTTATCCTTCCAACCAGCACTTGCACTCAAGATGCTGGGCTCAGAAGTCCACATGTGATGTCCCTGCTTTCCTGTGCTGCGTACTGCCCCGGGTGTACAGCATGGATGAAAGCATGGTCAGAACTACTGGTCCCTATTGGTCCCCATTTTATACCGAGCCTCTACGCACAGCCCAGTGGCTCCCCAGGGATCCCCTACTCCAAATGTCAAGCTAGTCTACAGATTGTAGACTAGCTTGACAGTGCTATAGTTCAAGGCAGTGGGTTCCACAACTCTCAAAACACCCACTGAAGGCTGTTCCATGCTGCAAAACAATGGTTTCTTCCCACTTGAACCAAATTATATAAAGTATGCTGCTTCCAGTGGTGCACTACAGCCACCAGGAATTGCATTATGGGCCTTTCTGGCTCTCAAAATGTCACTTGTTTCCTTCTTAATGGTACTTTAACGGTGCCTCACACTGCTTCCTCCTCTACTTCAGCAGCAGATGGCTGTAAGAGCCTGGACATGTCATTCTGTCCAGCCCTGGTAATCTTCTGATCAGTGATCTACAAGGCAGCAACAACTAGACAAACCTCAACACTGATCACTCTCCCTGCCTGCACTACATAAGCACCACATGCCTTCAACTACTTGTAGGTCAATGCCTTAAGACACTTAGGGCCAGATGTACGACCATATCATTTTGCGAGTCGCAAATTGAGCTCAATTGCGAGTCGCAATTTGCAACTCACAAAATCACATGTACAACAGTGTCAGAGACACTGTTTGCGATTCTCAATGGAGGCCCAAATTGCATGCCTAATCAATATTCATGAGGTAGTCGCAATTTGCGACCCCATTGGGAATGGCTGGCCCTCCCAGGTATGGTGGCCTGCTGGGCTCAGCAGACCTCTATGTCTGGGACTGCTTTTAAATAAAGCAGTTTTGTTTATTTTTGAATGCAGCCCGTTTTCCTTAAAGGAAAACAGGATGCATTTTAAAAAGAAAAATGAAACTTTTTCGTTTCATTTTTTAAGGGCAGGTAGTGGTCCCTGGGACCACTACCTGCCCCTAAAAAATATTCCCCCCTGCATTTGCAAAGGGGAAGGGGTCCCCTGGGGACCCCTTCCCCTTTGCGATTGCATTACCACCCTCTTGAAGAGAGGGCGGTAAATTGTGAGTGTTTTGCGACCGCAAAACATTCGTACATGGCTTGTGGGGTCGCTATTAGGAAGGGAACAGCCCTTCCTAATAGCGAGTCGCTAAACACTATTTTGCGAGTCGCAATTTATTTGCGACTCGCAAAATATTGTTAGTATATGGCCCACAGGATATTTGCATGCGCAAACGGGTCACAATCCCGTTTGTGCATGCAAAATCCCGTCGCACATCTGGCCCTTACAGTCTTCCTGTGTGCCGAGCAGGAACCTGTACTTCCCACTTCTAGGGCATCTACAAACTGGTTCATACACCAAATTCCAAGGGGACACCTTTTCTGGCAGAATCCCCAGAAATTGGCTGAAGGAATTTTACCAATTTTTATATGTATCCAAACAAACTCAAACTGAATAGATCCGACTCTTAATATGAATTGCAGATCAAGTAAATTGTACATATTTTAAACTTTAGCCAAAATAAAAAAGAAGATTTCTTTTTAGAGCTTCAATGAAATTATAAAGCCTCACCAGTCTACAACTAATTTAACCCAGGTCTCATCTCCTACAGTGGTACCTGTCTGCAAATACAAGGCAGAGTGAGAGGAGCAGTCCTTCTTCCAGCCGCTGCATGAAAGTTATGTGGATGTAAACGCGTGCAAAACCTGCTCAGAGCCCTTTCTCTAGCTTTACACATTTGTCAATCTTATATTAAAAGGTAGGTACTAACAGTTGAAGCTCAAACCCATGTTTGAAAGGAGCTTACGGTGAATAAGAAACTATTAGGGAGATTCATCAAAGCAGAGGTCCACAAGCAAAAAAGTTGGAGTTTCACAGGTCAGAATCAGCTTTCATACCATGCAGATATTTTCAGATAAATGGTTGTTCCATGAAATGTGAAAAGAAATGAAGGAACAAAAAAATGTCCACTGGGTTCAACGTGAAGGCAGCATCCAAGGAGGTCTCCAGAAGATCAGGTAGATCAACTTGGATTCCTTGGTGACATTTGGTCATGAAATTCAAAAAGCTCTAAGTGAAGCAAAGAAACAAAGTAAGACCAACTTTTTAGAATATGCAATTTATCTGATGCTAGTAATTCCTCCAGTTAGAGCTTCCACATATAGACTTAGTGACAATATTATTTCTTACAAAAGATTAGTGGGTCCAGCTTACAGGCTGTATTTGACAATGGCTCAAAGGAGTTCAGATATGTGCTGCACGAGCCATAATTCAAATAATGTACCAAATAAGGCCGGTGGACCCTTCTACACATCGTTACTTTGAAATATTTCAAGTGCTCCAGCCATTTAATCAGGAAACAAAGTAAGAGGTGTTGCTTGGCAAGAACACTCTCAAGCTGACTTGGCTTTGAAGAAGACTTCAGTCAACTTTGCATGCTAATTTAAACATTAAATCAGCAGGTCAAGGCTCTTCCAGAGGTTATTCCCTTAATGAAGGCTTTCATTTCATTTATTGTCACATCGGATAATGAAATCCATTAAAACATGCAGAAAACATTAAAATACATATTTAAATATATACTCAAGTATTTAATATGCACAGAGTAAAATAAAATTAATTAGCCAATTTCTAAAGTGCAAAGTGAAACAAAAATTAAGGCATACAGTTTAAGTTAATAATAAATCGCTTAAACCTTTATCAAAGTGATTCCAAATATTTAGTCATGAAAAATACACAGAATAAAATGGTATTAAAAAAAACAACCACAGATGTCAGCCATCTATTAATGTGTGGGGTGACACTATGGTCAAAGCATGCAATCCACGTTAGTAATAAGTTGCTTCCTTCTATACCAAACTGATTCCAAATATTTGGCCACAGTAAATAAGGACTAGGGGAGGCGCGTGGCTGCTGAACAAGATGGCCACCTAGCTCGGGAGCTCCTTGCATCAGCAGACGAACTGAGAAAACTGGAGCCGTTTTGTTGATTGTTTTGCCACAAAAGTGGTTATTATGGACATCGGAGGACAGGGTGAGCCCTCCCATATGCTGCATTAATTGTTTTCTCTCTTTTGAGACCATTGTGGGGTCACTCTTTTTTTCCTCTAAGCGGCTGCCATGTTGGATATTTCCGGCTCATGTCTGATGAAATTTCCTTTTCTCCTGCACTCTTTGCTGTGCCTCTCCAGGAGGTTTGTTGACTTATCCTGCTGCACACATGGATTCCTCCTGATGCTGTACATGTCTCAGGCTTCCATGCTGTGCTCTACTTTGCTTATTTGAGGCTCATTATGCTGAGGTAATTTCTTACCTCTTAGTTCTGTTGTTCTATTTTTCCAGCGCCAGAGGCGGCAGGTTATCTCCACCAGTCCTCCTTTTCTGTTTTTTCATGGGGACGGTCTGCCCATACACTTTATGGGCAGACTGAAGAAATTCAAGGTGTCTCCGCTTCACGCAGCATCATCTTCAAAAAAATTGTTGTCTTTTTAAAAATCTGCTAGAAGTTCATCGGGATGTAATCCATCTTCATCCAACATGTCAACCTCATCCTCCTCTTCTGCAAAAATTAGTCCGGCCGCGACCTCGTCTACCAACAAGAGAGTCAAACAGGACCCTCTCTCTCCAGAGAAATCCTCTTCTCCTATCTCTCTAGACCTGGCGCTTGAGGAAATCTGTGAGCTCTCTGTCCATTAATGGAAGAAACCAATAGGCGCATTCAGAACTTGACATATGTTCTCAGTTGGAAACCAGAGTCACAGTCCTTGAACAAGGTGTTAGTGATGTGCAAGGTGATTCTTTAAAAATTGCAGCTCTGGAAAAAGGTGTGGCTGCTTTGAAGACTCATTCTGAAGATTTAGAAAACAGAAAGAGAAGAAATAACCTGCACCTCTAAGGTCTTCAGGAAGGACTGGAGGGAATGGAACCTATTTCCTTCTTCACTTCTTTTTTGCCTCCGCTGGTGGGCCTCCCTTCTTCCACATGCTTAAATTTTTAGAGACCTCATTGTCTGGGTCCACGCTCTCTGTCATCCTCCTCATCACCCAAGCCCAGAGGTGTCATCATCTTTTTTCTGGAATTTACCGATTTACTAAAAGTCCTCAGTGCAGCGAAAGCTAAAAAGCAACTTTTATGGCAAGGAAGTAACATTTTCATCTCTCAGGATGTCTCAAGAGCTACAGCTGCCAGGCGGAAGGAGTTCCTGGATCTTCATCCTCAATTACGCTCTATGGGTGCCCGCTTTGGTCTATTCCATCCTTGTCTCTTCAAAGTGACATTTCAGAATAAAACTTCCTCCTTCATGGCTCCTGCGCACCTGCATGAATTTCTTAATCTTCCTCTTCCAGTCTTATGGAGACTTCTGCTTCCCTGTTGAGATGACTGTTTTATGTGTTGTTTGGTTCTTCTTGCTTATTACCTTGCTTTAGATGTTATCTTTCAATTGCAGTTTCATGCTCATTTCTTTTATGACTTTTCTATGATTATTGTGTTATTTGCGGTTATTGACTAATCTTCTATTTCAGGTTCCTTGCTGTCTCATCCAATCACTTACCTTGTTATGTTCCATTTGTCTGTCGAGGCATTCGTTGTCTTTACGTGTGCTGTCGTCGACTCTCCCCAAGTGTTCATCCTCATCAGGTATGTTTCTACAGTCGTCACTGTTTGACATGTACTGTCTCTCTTTTTTGATACTCTCCTCTCTTTCGTTCCCTTTTCTTCCCTTTGTTCTCTTTTTTTCTTCTATTTTTCTTTTTCGATGTTTTATTGCTTACAGTATTTCTTGACTTAATAGACTGACTTTGTGTATATATTGCTATGCTATCTATTGTTTTATTCAGAAATATTTCTTGGACTGTTAAAGGAGTAATACTCCTATAACGAGGAAGAGAGTTTACTCTCATTTGTCCAAATGTTCTCCTGACCTCATTTTGCTTGAAGAAGCTCACCTTTCTGAACTTGAGGCTTTGAAACTTAAACGAGGTTGGATGGGTTCTGTTTTTATCTCTACTTCCTTGAATAAGAAACATGGCATTATTCTTCCGTGTCATAAGAACTTAAAACTGCTAACTGTTGCTCAAGAGTCTGATTCTCAAGGCAGATGGCTTTTTGTTAAGTTAATTGTTAATGACACCCCCTTAACTATTTGCAATATTTATGGTCCCAGGTTGATTATTCCTTTTGGCCTAAAGTTTTCAAAAAATATGTGCAACATGCTGATGACTTTTTTATTTTGGGTGGTGACTAATCAACTGATGGACCCTTTTATTGATAGTCAATCCCCAGTAAAATATATTCCCCAAGAAATGCACAAACAATTTAATTACTGTATTTCATTCTTTTCTCAACGTCTTTTGGTGGACTAGTGGAGACTCTGCAATCCTTCTAGTAAAGAATTCTCTTTTTTCCCTTCCTCATGGTTCCCTTTCCAGATAAGTTCATATTTTTGTATATAAATTGCTCTCCCAAAATCTTATTGGTTCTTCTATTGGACCAATAGTGATTTCTGATCATGCTCCTGTTATTGCAGATGTTGATTTAGTCCCGGTGCATTCCAAATCCAGTAGACGGAGGTTCAATAATTCCCTTTTACTTGACCCTACTTTCTTTTCTTGCTTTTTGGATTTTCTGAAGAATTTATTTTAATTCATGCAGACCCTACTATTTCTCCACAATTACTTTGGGATACTTTTAAAGCTTCTGCTTGAGGTCATATTATTGATTTTGTCTCTCGAAAAAAGAATTCTCTTGCTAAACAACATTAGTCCCTTTTACTTGACATTAAACGCTTAGAACATCAATATTACTCTTCATCTACTCCACCTACTCTGCAAGAGCTTATATGTGCAAAATTACAGTTTAATAAGATATCAACAGATAAAGCTTCTTCAATTTTACTCCGTAGCAGTGCTCATTATTATGGTGGCCATAATAAAAGGGGTAAGCTTTTGGCTAATTATTTGAAGATCCGTAGATTTCTCATCTTTAGAATCGGATATTTCTTTACCAGAGATCCTTCGTGCACTTCAATCTCTTAAGAAGAACAAATTCCGGACGGCTTCACTGTCAAATTTTTTCTTCATTTCTCTAATCTTCTTCTCCCTAGACTATCACAACTCTTTCAATTTTTCTCTGTGTCTGGTTCCACAGGGGGCTCCTTCCGAGAGGCTACTATTTGCCTTATTCATTAGGAAGGAAAGATCCATCTCTTTGTAAAAACTACTGGCCTATTTCATTAGTCAACGTGGATTACATAATCTTCGCCAAATTACTATCTTTACGTCTTGAACCCGTCCTTCAATGATTGGTAAGAAACAGTCAGAATTTATTAAAAGTAGATTTACCTCTGATAATTCTAGATAATTTTTTAATGTTTTGAATAAGGCATCTTCTCCTTCATTTCCTCTAGCAGCAATCTCTATTAAGGCTGAGAAAGCATTTGAACGCGGTGACTGGTCCTTCTTACTCTAATCCCTAGCCTGGCATGGGTTAGGTCGCTATTTTATTTTGTTCGTTTCTCTACTTTATCAATCTCCCATGGCTTCAGTGTTAGTCAATTGGAAGATCTCTAGTTACTTTCCGTTAAGTTGTGGTGTTCTTCAGGGTTATCCTTTATCTCCTCTTTTATTTATACTTGCTTTGGAACCTTTTCTTCCCGTAACAGGAATAATGCTGAAATTAATGGTTTTCAATATGGAGCCTAACATTTAAAAATTTCAGCTTATGCTGACGACATACTTCTTTTTATTTCCACTACTGAGTGGTCTGTTCCCGCTCTTCTTCAGGAAATTGATACCTTTTCCTCGGTTTCCGGATACAGGATTAATTCTGACAAAACTGAAATCCTGCCTCTGACTAAATTTACTTTTAGTCATTCTTTCATTGCCATGGGATTCCACTGGAATACTTCCAAAATTAAGTACTTGGGTGCTTGGTTCCGCCCTTCAATTAATGAGTCATTTCGGCGAATGTCATGATTATCTAGATAAAGTCGACAAACTTTTTTCCTCCTAGAATCCCCTCTTTTTTTGTTTCCTGGTGGGGTCGTAGGGACTCTATCAAGATGATGATTCCACCCATAATTCTATACACCCTTTCCATGATCCCTGTTAATATTCCTGGTACATTTTTTAATAAATTAGACTCTAAACTTTCTAAATTTCTTTGGATGAATAAAAGAGCCAGAATTTCTCTGGCTTCTCTTAGGAAGGCCAAACAAGAAGGTGGAGTCAATTTCCCCGATTTTTGGTTATACCATAAGGCTTTCTGTCTCCGTCAAGCCTCTAGATGGCTTTCTATATCGCGAACCTCATTTACTCCTTTATGGCTGGATATTGAATGCTCTTTTTTAGCTCCTTTTCTTCCCAGGAAAGTTATATCTTTCTTGGCAAACCTTCCATCATTTCTTCTTCTCTTTTTATTCATACTTGTACTGTCCTAAAACCGATTTTTCAATCACAATCTGTAACTCGTGAATCTTTCCGACAGTCTCCTCTCTGGTATATCAAAATTATTACCATCAATAACAAACCATTATTTTGGAAAGCCTGGAGGCAAAGAGGTAATATTTGGGTCAAAGATTTATTTTCCAATAATGATCCGCTCTCCTTTTCACAATTTCAACTCTTATTCAAGTGTCCTTGTTCCTTTTTACTGTAATTTCTCCTCTTTATAAATATTCTTCTCTATGTCCTTTACTCATTACCAAGTGCTTCCGCTTCTTCCTCATCACAATCCCCTCTTTGTTCAATTCTTACTTCTGTTCCTAAGTCTCCCCCGAACTATAGACTTCTTCGCTCTTTATTGCACATTAGATCTAAAACGAAGTTGGAGATGCAGTGGGAATTGGATTTGGGATGTACCTTGACTCTTCCATTTTGGAATGAGATTTGGAATAAACTTTACAAAGCCTCCAGAACAGGTTCTACTTCTCAATCTTTGTTCTTTATCTATCATAGACTCTACCTTACCCACTCCTTACTAGCTAGATTCTCCACGGACTCTTCTCCTAAATGTTGGTCCTGCAACCATAATTTTGGTCACCTTATGGATATGCTGTTCCACTGTCCTCCTACAGCCTCTTTCTGGGAAAATGGTGGGTCTCAGTTATCTGTAATGTTTCATTTTAGTTGTCCTTTGACTCCCCTAATACTCTTTTTGGGTAGTCTCTCTGAAGATATCCACTTGCCATATAGTAACTTACGGTTATTAGATCTCATGCTTGCTCTTGCAAATCTCTATTAATTTTAAATGTTCATCAAATATCGCTTATAAAGCCTGGTGGAATAATGTTTGTCATTACCATAGATTAGATACTGCCTTTTCCTCTTTTTACTGTCCATCTTTTCATAGAGTTTTATATTGGTTATCTTTGACTTCCTTTTTAGATGATGTAGCTCATAAGTCTCCTATTTGTACTTTATTCGAAAACTTTAAGCCACCATGATTTCTCTATTTCTCTGCAATGGGTATTAATTTTGCTAGTCCTTGTTTTGATTTGTTACAGTATATAGCTATTTTCTTTTCAGGTAATGTTCTATGCTGCTGTTAACTTGGTCTTCCTTTATGGATTCCCCCTCCTTCCCTTCCCTCTTTTTTCCCATCATATTTCAAAATTGTTAAACAGTTTCAATTCTTTATGATCTCTCTTGTTGCTTTCATTCCTACAGTCTATACAAGTTCCTGAATATTGTTTCAGTCATGCTAATATTCCTTTCAATAAAGCTGCTTTACCTTAAAAAAAAGAAAATAAGGACTATGCATAAGTAAATACATAAGGAGTAGCATCATATTTAGAAATCCTCCAAGCTTCTTTTTAGGATTTTATTCCCAGCAGGTGACATAATGCAGCAATCCAGCTATATTTTTGGCTTTGATAAGCAGGACAAAAAAAAATAATAAGTGCTCCTTAATGACTTTAATATCCAGCAACCTCAAGGTTTGAATATTGGAGTTCAAAATGTAAAACAGGCAAAACAACAGCACTTAGGCACAGATCTTTAAAATAATTAAGAAAACTGCCCAGTAGCCTTATCCTCGATGAAATGAATAGGGATGGTCCCTTTTGGAATCAGGTCCACAAATGTTTCCCAGGTCCACAAATGTTTCCCAATATATCAGTTACTTGAGATGTAATGCATCGGCCACGTGTTTCCTCTGCTGCAGGATCATTCCTTATCCCAAGCACACCAGGTTTCGGAATTGAATGCAGACAGCGCAGGGAGTTCACAGTACATTATCCACACTTCTCATCAAGGATATTGCACTGAGTAGTTGGACCTATATAGGTTCTTAGCGTCACTCCTGGTTAAATAATTCCAGCAGAAGTAGATCAGTCTCTGTCAGAAGGTAGCGATATCTACCTTCTTGGTCAAAACACATGCAGAGGTTTTTTTTTTTCCTGTTTTGTTTGTAATGGTTTTTCTACACTAGGGGTATGTGACTTTTTAAGTAAAAACACATGTATGTGGTCAACATTTCTACAATGAATACTGCAGTAGATACATTTTAAAGCCCTATTCTTTTTGGCATCTCATTGCTGCACTCTTCAAACATAGTACTGATGAGATGATGTATGGCTTGGTCTTTCAGCCTAATCCTCGCGTGTTGCTGCTAGTCCCATCAGCTCCTCGCGGATACAGTGCATTATTGAATAGGTCTAATTAAATAAAGGGCATAACGATTTTCTTTAAAAATTTGTGAAGGATACTATTTTCCAAAATCACTAATTATTTATTGTTTCCTACAAGCCATGTATGTCTTAAACATTGCGCCCCATAGCATTTGCTTTAGCTTCACAGAGCTCCCTAGAGGCACACCGCGAAAACACAACTGATTCAGTGTGTCCTAGCTCTCCAGTTCACCACTTTATTCAGCATAATCACTTTTACTGGAACATAATGCTCTCATCATCTTATCAATAGTATCAAAACGATATTCCTATGAAAATGCTATCCTTTAACACACGTTGCACATTCATTACTGCATGTTCTGACATGGCTTCTATTTCATAATTCATATTAAAGGAGAGATGAAGACGCTTCTGTTCTCATCCTTATTTCACCTGGAAAATATTCAGTGAGCCGTCTGTGCACAGGACTGCAAATTTACATTTTAATTCCACTTTCCATCACACCTATTTCAGACTTTCAGACCTAGGGCCGGATCATTTATATTTTTGTTTTCAGTGATAAGTGTACTCAGTGGTAAGTAAAGTGTTGCCTGGTGCAAACACCATTTACTACTGTATTATGAAAGCAGACTTCTGAAGGGGTAGTGTGTGACAAGAATATTTGTTTATATTTCTTTGGATGCATTTTATTGGGTGGTGATATTTTTTGTATGTTGTTGTGATTGGTGCTGCTTAATTGCTTTGTGTTATTGTGGTGTACTGTGGTTGTTCTGCTGCATTCTCTTTCGACTGTTTTGTGATATTGTCTTTTCTCTGATGTTATTTTACTTTGTGTTATGGTATTATGTTCTATTCTGTCAGGGTCCGTAATTACTTTAGAGAGGTCAATACATTTTGCTAAATTTCCAGCCAAAAGCAGGACATTCCTTTAAAGTTCCAGTGCTCAAAACCATCTACCTCCATCTCTGGTGGTAAAACTACATCAACTCTTCAACCTGTCATAAATTAGCTCTTCCACTGCTCACCTTATGTGATAGAGCCCCTTGAATTCAAATGGACAAACATAATGTGCACTTGGTGGCGAGTTAGCAGCTAAAGGTTGTCTTAAATATAATTTGAAGAAAAACAGAACTTTAGTCGATGAGTGCCTGTAAGGTAAGTAAATGCATAAACACCACACCAGGGCAAAGGATTTTATGATGTGAATGCCCTAGGTACCACCAGCAGGGAACAGCAGATCACAACTACAGGGAACTAATGTGACCCCCCCTCCTTCGAAAGAAGGGGTGACAAAACAATATGTTGCTTTGTAAAAAACTGGAAATCTGGTATATAACTTAATCTGAAGCTGGATTCAGCAAACTGATTGGTTAAAACAGAATAAAAATGCTAAATCTGGAATGGCACGATTTCAAATAATGGCTTCTGTTTGCAGTTTGTATGAGTGACAAACAAGATAATTTATGCAAACCTCCATAAGCCAAGAAGAAGCCAGGGCTTTCCAGCTGTTTCTTAACAGTAGTAGCATCTGCCCCATATTCTATCTTCACCTCCTCTGTAAATCTGCCTCAGTAATTTTAATCTAGACCTCTTTACTCTTGTGTATGGATTAGCAGACCAAGGAGTAATTGAGTGAACAACTACAAGGAGCTGGTTAGCTACACATTGAAGGATCACTAATTCAGATGCCCATCAATCAATGAAAGGGATAATTTGATTTGTTCTTAGCATACCAGCATGTCTGATGCGGCTTGTCTCAGGGAAGTGGGCTGATTTAAGATAATGACCAAGCAGATTATTTTGCGATCAATATATAATGGATCCCAGTGAATCTGAATGCATGCTTGTTTAATGATACAAAAGGGAAAAACACAATTAATAAGAAAATATAAAATGTCACTTGCAGAACAAATTGCAATTGTAAATGCCAATTGTATTGCAGAGACTGAGGACTAAGGTGGCAATACAGTTTTCCACTGGTGGCTCTTGCAGGTTTCTATTATGTACATGTTAAATACTCAGGGCCAGCTTGATTTCCTTGTAGAGTGTTAGATTCAAACTCAAGACTTCTCAGCTGGCTACAAAGCCGGACTCATTTTCAATCTATTATATCGTATCGCGAACCTACTTTAATGAGGCTTCTTAAAATTAAAGGAACATATTATGAGTTTAGAGAAAGACTCTTGACCCCTTTAGGTGTGGACATAATAAAACCACATTAATTAAGATCAAAAAAGAAAAAGGGCAAATCCATTTCAAAGCAAAATGTGGTTTTATATCAAAAGGCTTTGAATTCGCATCTATGTAGCATACAAAGCACCTAACTGAAAGGTGTTAACTAAAAAGATTGAGAATTATTTCTTATGTCTGATGAAGTATTACTGAGTTTTAGAGCATATACAAATTAAATTTATAATTTTTCGCATCATGCCAGTTTGTTTCAATTGCTTGTGTTTGAAAATTAATCTGCCTCTACTCCTCTCCATATTTCTAAAACTTGTGGCCACTTTTTTAACTCTGTTTCATTGTTGCAAAGAGGTAGCCCATTTCTGCCCATAGATGGCACACCGGGTATATCGCTACCTGGCTCTAAGCTAGGGGCAGGGGTTGTTAATGACCCAGCTGCCTCTTAGAGGATGCCTGACAGTATTACCTTTAAGAAAAACATTAGGACTCATCAGGCAAAATGTTGAGATAGGAGGCAGGAGAATTCTGCTGTATGGAATCCATTGATCCATGTGGTGCCTGTGCTTATGTGAATGGGCATGATACTAGACATTATATCAGTCACTTCTTGAAACATGTGTGAGGTAGGTGAATAGTGACCCACCACATACAGATTGTGACAGGAACCAGCATAGTGTGTATTTCTTGAAGGCCTGAGACATGAGGCAAATGCTTGGAATGACAGCTGGATCTGAAAAGATTGGAACATTGTACTTTAACAACTTAGAGCAGCAACCAGACAGTATCCCATGGAAAAATCCTTCAGAGAAGGGAGCATCAGCGAGTCGTGAGGCTGGAAAAGTCAGTTCTCTTAGTACTAATGGTACAGTAGTGAATGATAGCCTGTGTATTGGGTGGGCATAAGAAATTGGGTTACTGGTTGAGGTGGGTAAAACCCTACTAAAGCTGCAACCACAATCCTTGTTAGGGTGAAGTCACAAGCTACCCCAAATTAACCTGTGCTTAACCCTGGCACAAAAGCAGTCATGCTGAACTCAGCCCTTCAAACCGTGAAACACAACACAAGGAAATCCCACACCAATTTAGAAAAATAGAGTAAAATGTAATAAGTAATTTAAGACTGAAATGAGAAAAATCCAATCATAAAGTCTAAGATATGAAATGTTTAAGATTTAAGTGAAAATCGCACCAAGCGCCAACTGTAAACATATGGTCACGCCGGACCAGGAGTAAGTCACAAGTTCAGGCTGACCGTGATGGAGCGTGGGCCGGCTACAGGGACCCAGTTAGGCCCGCTGAACAAAAGTACCTTGAATCCTGATTGCAGGGCATTACGGAGTCCCTCGTTGAGGATGTGTTACACAGCGGCAATTCAGAGGAGCTGTGAAGCTTTGATGTCAGGTCCAGCTTTGTAGTCAAGAATGCCATCAACGAGGGGCTTATGATGCTAAGCTCTGTGTCAAGATGCGTTATGCTCCAGCTGGTCACGAAAAAGCTGCAGGCTTGTGATTCAGAGTCCTGCATCGTTGGTGAGGATGCCGTCGACGAGGGACTTGCAAAGTGAAGGCCTGCATTGAGGATCCATCATGCCGCATTGGTTCCTGGAAGGCTACGGGCGGTGATGATAAAACGTGGGAGGGTGGTACTCACAACTGGCAGAGTCCAGGCAATGAGTAGAAGATGGAGGAAGCCTATTCTCTCCCTGAGGCTTCTGATCACGAGGCCAACCAATTAGCCCTTAGAGTCACTTTGGTGGTCCTGAGTTTAAGAAGCAAGTTAAGTCCTTCACTCAGGCAGGAGGGCAGCAGAGTGGCAGTCCTTCTTGCAACAAAGCCACACAGCATTCAATATTCTGAGTCTTCCACAGATCCAGATGTATACTGAAGAGTTGGGGTCTGAGGTTCAATATTTATACCTGGTGCCCACTTTCAAGTAGGAGATGCTTCTAGGGTTGTCCACCTCCCAGAGGTGCTTGGAATTTCCTGCCTCCTTGCTCTGGACCCAGATTGTCTGGGGTCACAATAGACTAGTGTCAAACTCTTTGTGGGAGTGCCCAGGCAGGGCCTTTGGGATGGGCAGGTATAGTAGGTGACAGCTCCTTCCCCTCGTTAACTCAGAGTAGCCAATCCCGCCAACACCTAACTTCCCTTTGTCTCACTGCCTGGGAGCAATACACAAAGACCATCTGTCAACTACACCTAATCATGTGACCCGGGATACAGGCAAAAAAACACCAATTGGTTGGGACAAGAAAATGGCAATTTTCTAAAAGTGGCATTTTCTGAATTAACTACAAATTCGACTTTACCATTACAGAGAGCTTTTAAATACAATTCTTTAGACACCAAACTCAACCTGTCGACCTGTTCCCAATTGAAAGTTATCACTTATTACATGTAATAAGGTAACCTATTGTTATCCTATGGAAGAGGTAGGCCTTGCATTATTGAAAAACATATTTAGGAATGTTTCATACCAGGACATGTAAAACTTAAAAGTACATGCCCAACGTTTTAACTACACTGCACACTGCTCTCTGGATGTGTAGGGTCTACCTTAGGGGTGGCTTATATGTATTAAAAAGGAAGGTTTGGGCCAAGCAAGAAGTTTATCTTGCCAGGTCTAAATGACAATTCCACACTTTTGCAAAAGTCCAGCAACTTGCCTACAAAGATTAAAAATTGGCATTTACACAAAACAAATTAGGGTGATCCTCCTTTATTGGCTCTGCACTGATGCTGAACCAATAAATGGAGGGTGAGCAACAGGCCAGCTGGCAGCAGAGGTGTTAAGTTCTCCTGTAACCTGCCTGTTTAAGCCTATTTAGTGCTTACATGTGCACAGAAACCTACTCCTGTGTTTGTAGCTGCAGCCTGGCTCCCTTTCCACTGCCATTTGTCTCTTGCCCACCATGCCCTGATGTGCTTTGATTCATCTACACCCCCCAGTTCTCTACTGTGACTCTTGTAGCCAAAGACCCCTTACCCCCACCTCCCTCACATCCTCCATCCCCAGTGCACTAATCTATCTCCCCTGCTCCCCGAAGATCGTGTGCCCTCCCCATTTACCCCTCCTGCTGTTCTGTGCACCTTTGGAATTAGGTTTTTAGATGCTAGAGAGAGCAGAGTTTTCAAATTTAAATCCGTCTCTGGTATCAGACATCCTCTTATTCCAAGGTGTGTTGCTGGTGGACACTCAGCCAGGTCATAGACTGTGACTTGGCAGAGTCTCTAAGAGTGACATACCAATGACCAAGTGTTGATTTTGTTGCAAAGTTTGCCATCCCAGGCTGCAAAGTGCTGGGGGTCTGCAAGGACAGAAAAGAGGGTGGAGGCTTAAGCTATGCGCCTGACCCATAGATTATTGTCTGCAGTTCCTACGTATGCCGAGTACACCTAAATGACCAAGCTATGTCTGACCTGGCCTCATGAACTAGTATGTGACACTTCACCCACCCAGAGGAATGAAGTGGGCTTAAAAAGGACCCTGTAGTTGCAAGTTCACTAGAGGGTTAATGGAAAGTGTGCAGTTCATTCATGGATCCCTATGAGCAGAATCTCCCTCTGCCTTTTTCTTCTCCTGTTCAACCTTTGTGTGGAATTAATATACAGAAGCAAGGGTGGAGACTTAGACTATGTGTCTGACCTATAGATTATTGTCTAAAGTTCTCTCCACATGCATAAACCCAAATAATCAGAGCTATGTCTGAATTAGTATGTGAGACTCAGATGAGTGACGTGGGGCCTACAACAGACCAGGATGGTGCATCTTTACTAGAGGGTTAATGGCCAATGTGCAGTTCAATCATGAATCTCTGTGAGCAGAAACTCCCTTTGTTACTCCTCAAGCACGCTGCTTCCAGCAGGCAGTATTCAAGCACATAGAAGTCCAAATAATCAAGTAGCTCCGGGTGAGGCAACTGATTACCTCAGTACTATAACAAAAGTGATGGACACATATATTCTAGTAGGGGGCAGAACAATTTTGTTATATTTCCCAGGCTGGCTATATAATATCTCCTTACAAACTTCATAAAGATGTTTTCCCCTCCAGTGTTTCACGCAAGTTTAGAAGTGCTAATATTCCATGCAAAGATTCTTAAAATGAGAATATGAACTATGATAGATTTGATGGGTGACCCAAAACCAATCTATAATATGTTTCCACAGGCCACCACACTCACCTTTACCCGAAATGATGCAGCTCTTGTATTCGTGTAACCCACTCTTCTGCAGAGTGCTTTGTGTTCTCAAATATTAGATGGCACAGAAGACCTCTGGAGATAAGGAAATCATGTCTACCTCCCAACTGCAGCCACTGCCAATATATTATGTGCAAACTACTTCAAAGTAATTCCACAACCCCTGTTGGACTTGGCCCTTTTTGCAGGGTCATCCCTAAACTTTTTGCCTTTCTCCTAGCCTTTTTCTGACATGGTGTTGGTGGTTTTAGGACTCTGGGCACTTTAGCACTGCTGTCCAGTGTAAAGTGCGTGTGCTCTCTGTGTTAAAAATGGTAAGATTGGTCTACACCTGTTTGGCCTATTTAATTTACCTGTCAGTCCCTTGTAAAGTGGTATCCCATATACCCAGGGCTGGTAAATTAAATGCTACTGGTGGGCTTGCAGCGCTGATTGCGCCACCCACCAAAATAGCCTTTCAAACCTATCTCAGGCCTCTGCCACTGCAGGGCCTGTGCGCGCAGTGTTACTGCCGCTGTGACGTGGCACCTAAAGTGTGTGCCAGGTCCGTGACCCCCCCTTTTCCTGCATGTCAGTCACCCCTAAGGTAGGCCCTAGCTAGCCCTATAGGCAGGGTGCATTGTAGGTAAAAGATAGGACATGTACCTTAAGTGTGTGACATGTCCTGGTAGTGACAAACAGCCATTTTGGTTTCTCACTACTGTGGGGCTGCCCTCCCATAGGAATGCATTGGGGATTCCCTGATAAGTGTTTCAGTGGTAATTCCTGATATGAGAGGCGCAGCGTGGTCAAGTTTGGTATATTTGGAATAGTGATAATAAATGCTGCGCAATGGTGTGCGCAGATTTATTATAACTATTTTAGAAATGCCACTTTTATAAGTTTGTATAGGTAAAGATGCCTGCAAGGGATTTTATTTACTAATCTCAGTCAATTTTCTTACTAGTATATTACTGATATGCTGAGTCCCAAGTGGTGACTAACCATTAAACAAATTACAACATGGATGTAATCATTCTTACAGTGAATATATTTCAACAAAGCAATTGAAAAATTGCAGCACACGTATATCTTCTTTTCTAAATACAAAAATTTAATTTGTAACAAAAATGTGAGGGGTACATTCAAAGATAATAAAACATCATGATGGAGGATACATAAAGGAGCCTACACAATCATAGATGTCAACAACCATTCCAAATTATATCGCGGAGGGAACATGAGTCTACTAAACAGAACAACGAACCCTCAAACAAATTAAATATTGTGGAATTGGAGGTAGCAGTCGACGTTTCGGTCTGTTATGGCGATTACATCTGTCAGACCATCTTCAGGACATATGGTTGTTTATAAAACAAGCCCCTGTATAAATATAATGTATAAAATTACTCAAAGAGCCTATAATGGTCAAAAAGAATACTATAAGAAAGATAACCCATGTAGAAAAGGAAAACAAGGCTTCAAAGAAAATCAGCCTTTCAGGTGTGATAACAACCTTAACCCGATAGCTCAAAGAAGGTCATAGAAGATTATATGTTATCGTGAAATTAGGAGAGATGAAGAAATAACTTCCACCCAGAGCAAACCAAAAGAATTGTCTCTATACTCACTCAAGCCTCCTTTGTAGGTCTACTCAAATCTGATTTATCAAGATTGAGAAATGGAGGTAAAGGCCTCACAAGTAGGCACCTAAACATATATGGACAAAGGAAGGTGTGCATTAACACTTTAGATAAAAGACAATACTGTATATTGTAAATTATGAAATTGCTCGATTAGGGGTTACTGACTAACTATACTGTTCGAAAAGATACAGAAAGCGAGTTGTTTACACATGCCCAAAAGTTATAACCCCAGATATGTAGGTTTCAGGGGTACCTACGGCATTCAAATCTACACGCAATAATTGGTGCTCAAAAGTCCAATAATCCGTATCTGCAGAGAGGAATTTAACTGTACATGATAAGATTCGTGAATGAATAAACTTCTGATTCTTCTTCATCACAACTTAACAAAGTTGTTGTCTGACATTTTCATTAAAAAGGACGGATAGCGAAGTGTGATATTATTTGTAAACAAAGAAAAAGACAGATAAGTGATCTTTGTAAACTCGACACTTACTGTCAACGAGGAAGCCAAGCCTGGCAAACCTCAGTATATGAAAGCGATCATTCACTCTCACGGGTGTCGCCAGTGACGGAGAGCACCAATCAATTATGCCTCCTAAAATGATGAAAAAGTAACAGATAGCCCGTGTTACTTATTATTTCGAAGAGACAGGACAATCCTACACTAGTTTGCACGTGGAGAAGAGAATGGCGCTTACCAGACTGCACGGCGAAGAACACTCTTTCAAGACGTCCCGTAAACGGTAGTTAGCCGGAAACTTGGACATCGGGGTAGGAGCCTATTTATTGGTTGAGCGCGTCAAACAAATAATTAAATCAATGACGGACTTCCGTAGGCTGTAATTCAGACCAAATGTGGCGGCCATCTTGAACTATGCCGGTGATATCAAATAAGACGCTGAAAATAAACAAATCCACAGAAAGTGGAATTGTTTTTTCAATATGGTGGACGCATTTATATTGCGATTTACCCAGACGATCTTGACTACGGTGTTACTATCTGTAGCAAACTATTTAAATTTCCATGTGTTCCAAGAGCAATGTATCTGATTAAAGGAAAATACGAACTATCTTATAAGGAGAAACACCCACAGTGTGAAAAGATGTAAATCTAAATTCAGATTCAAAAGGATCTATATATACCACTTAAAGATACTGTATATACAAAAAGTGTCTAGCATTTATATACAATAGTCTTTTGTCAATGTGTAAAACATTTGAATACAATAATTTTTCATCAAAAATATAGAGTACAGCCATTACAATCCAAATAAACAACAACAATGAATGACATCATCAATCGACAGCAGAAATGAATGACATTGTGCATATTATACACGCATTCTAAGTATTAAGATAATCATACATCATGTACGATTAGTACACATTCTGGCAACTAGTGTAATTGTTGATGAAAATAGTACCATTTGCAAGACCCTGTGTGGAAAAACATTTTCCATAGAAATGGATACAAGATATTACATTCACCATTCTGTTCTAAGACATTGTATCACACTTTGTGCAAAGACATCAGAATATCTAAAAAAGCACTTGAATGTCTGAGTATAACTAAATACATGGCAAAGTTTGCCATTCATTAATTGAATTTAAACCTTTATTGATACTGTCAGTCCGACAAATCCATTGGTTCTCTTTCAACATAAGACTCCTGTCGACATTCTTCTGTCTAATGGAAGGACGTATTACCTCAATGACCCACCATAGCATATCCTTTTCGGAATGTTTAGCCTGGCTATAGTGATCAACTAGAGGCACATTTTCTACTCTGCAACGTATACGTGATTGGTGTTGAAGAATTCGTTTTTTTACTACCTGGGTGGTTTTACCTATATAAAATAGGTCACAAGGACATCGAACACAATACACGACATTGCTAGTATTACAATTAGAGAATTGCTTTAGGTCATATTTGTTTCCATTCAGTTAAAAAAAAATTACATTTTTAGTGGTGCTATAAGCCGCACATGAATTACATTTAAAATGTCCTTTTATTGGAATCAATTATTTCATGTTGTCAACGACATGTGAATCTAATGTTTCATAAGAGTGCACTAGACGATCTTATAAGTTTGAACCTCTTCTAAACGAGAATAACGGTTTCTGGCTCAACTCTGCAAGTGCTGCTAATAGAGACCACTGTTTGTTGATTATTTTTTTAACAGAATTAGTGGCTGTCCCAAAGGTAGTTACACACACTAACTGTGGCTGTGATAGTTTTTTCTTTACTTCAAGTAGGGCATCACGATTATTGTACCATGCACGCTTTAGTGATTTCTTCAAAAGTTTTCCAGGGTAACCACGCGATTTAAGTTTTTCTTTCAGTTTTTTCGCTTCTGTAAAGTAGTCCTCCCTACGTGAGCAGTTTCTGCGTAAATGCAGAAACTGCCCAAAGGGGAGACCATCTTTCAGAGCCTGCGGGTGATGACTATTATATTTCAAAAGCGTGTTTCTTGCTGTCGGTTTAGTGTAAAGAGTTGTATACAGAAGATTGTCGCCATCTACTCTAATGGAGATGTCTAGAAAGTTCATAGACTTGTTGTCACAGTCTAATGTGAACTTGAGATGTGTGTTTCTCGAATTGATCCAATCATGGAATTGAAGTAGAAGATCACGAGTGCCTCTCCAAATGAGAAACACGTCATCTATGTACCTGAGCCAACAGGAAATGTTTGACAAAAACGGATTAAGGGTATCATAGACAAAGTGTTTCTCGAAGTTAGCGACATAGATGTTGGCTATGTCAGGGGCATAAACAGCCCCCATCGCCACTCCCTTCAGCTGTTGGTAGAAAGTTTTCTCAAACAAAAAAAAGTTTTGGCATAAAGAGATTCTGATACATTCAATGATAAAATCGGTCGGGACAGTATGCGGTCTGGGTCTACTTTCCAAGAGTTGTTGAACAATATCAATCACTTCAAGTTGCGGAATATTAGTATAAAGACTTTCTATGTCCATAGATACTAATAATTCACAAGTTGGATCAAATGAATGATGTTCCAAGATATTGATTACTGCTGTTGTATCTCTGATATATGTAGCAGACTCTGTAGCAAAAGGACGTACAAAGAAATCAGCATACTGAGCCAGGGGCTTGAGAATGGAGTTAAAGCCCGAGATGATAGGTCTCCCTGGTGGTGTCGTGGCATTTTTGTGTACCTTTGGAAGAATGTATATTGCTGGTACAGTTGGTGATTTATTGATTAGGAAGGAAGACTCTTTTTCACTGAGCCAACCACCATCTAATCCCTGGCGACTTAATGATTTTGGAAAGATCATTAGTAGGATTCCTTGGCAATTTTTTATAATGTGTTACAACAGCTCGTTGTTTCAGTACTTCTGCTCTATAGGCCTCTTTATGCCACAACACTATAACACCACCCTTGTCTGCTGGTTTTATTATAGTTCCAGATAGTGTTTGAAGATTACGTAGAGAGCTGTGCTCGTCTCTTGAAAGATTGTATTTGACAGACAAAGGTTTCTTAAATAAGTTGTCAATCTCTGTGATGACAGCATTTTCAAACGTTATCACTTCTTTCGAAACCATTGTGTTGGTTGGAAAAAAAGTAGAGCGATTGTGTAAACCAGTAGTGTCCTCCTTGAGGACTGTAATGTTATGAGCAAAAAAGTTCTTTAATCTAATAGAACGAAAGAATTTATATAATTCTAGCTTGGTTTGAAAAAGATCACACTTATTCGTAGGGACAAAAGACAAACCAGCTGACAGAATTTCTATTTCTGACTCAGACAAAATATGTTGGGACAAATTAAAAATTGGAATCGATTGCTGCTGGTCTACCATTTGTAATACTGGTTGCGTGTTTGCCTGAAACCCGGTGTGTCTTGGTTCCGGTACCATTCTCTCTCGGCTATTCGTTGTCTCCGAGGTGGACCTGAACCTCTCCGGTCCTGGCCTAAAAAAGCCTGTCTCGATGTTGAGGGCTGTTGATCATGAAAATGCCGATGTGAATGTTCAACGCTCTGTTCACTATCAGTATCGGAATTATTATTCGAAAAGGTAGCTCTTTTCCGTTGAACTTGATTAGGGCCTTGTGGTAAATAAAAGTATTTCTGTAGATACGGGTAGGTTCTTTCTCTACTGTATCTTTTTATGTCTTTCTGCAACTTATCTGTTTTCTTGTGTGAGTTAAACTCTTCAAATTCTTTGATAGTAAGTGCAATTTTATCAAGAAGTAACTTAGAGTTGGTTATATTTGAATCAGAACAGATCTTTCTTTCTAAATCCTCAATTTCTTTTATAAGAGATTTGATATGTTTGAGAGCTGTTTCAATGCTCAGCACCATCCAGGTGCGTGAGCACTTATTTGCTGAATAACTGAAACCTGCTTTAAAGTCATCATCATCCGTAAAGATGATCAGTATATTTCTTATCTGTAGGCCAGTGGGAATTATATTCGCATTGAGACAATCTGTAAGAAACTTTGCATGTAGTTCAGTTCTTACTAATTTCTTTTTTAATCTCTCTAATTGATTTAGATCTGATTCATATGGAAGTTGGACCAAAGGGCCTCTATTCCCTAACAGGGACGGGCCAGCAGCGATCTTCAAAATATATTCATCTGTATAGGATAAAGTTTCAGCGTCAGACATAGATGAAAATTTTGACGTTTATATTACGTAATCTGATAGGAACTCGAAATTCTATAACCAAATAACTTAAAGAAGTGACCCACAACAGACAGTCGTCTGCGCGAAATATTGTAACAAAACTGTGTGAACCCAATACACCCTTGGAGGCTTGGGCAGATAAACAATTGTATAGGTAAAGATGCCTGCAAGGGATTTTATTTATCTAATCTCAGTCAATTTTCTTACTAGTATATTACTGATATGTTGAGTCCCAAGTGGTGACTAACCATTAAACAAATTAAAACATGGATGTAATCATTCATACAGTGAATATATTTCAACAAAGCAATTGAAAAATTGCAGCACAGGTATATCTTCTTTTCTAAATACAAAAATGTGAGGGGTACATTTAAAGATAATAAAATATCATGATGGAGGATACATAAAGGAGCCTACACAATCATAGATGTCAACAACCATTCCAAATTATATCACGGCGGGAACATGAGTCTACTAAACAGAACAACGAACCCTCAAACAAATTAAATATTGTGGAATTGGAGGTAGCAGTCGACGTTTCGGTCTGTTATGGCGATTACATCCGTCAGACCATCTTCAGGACATATGGTTGTTTATAAAACAAGTCCCCTGTATAAATATAATGCATAAAATTACTCAAAGAGCCTATAATGGTCAAAAAGAATACTATAAGAAAGATAACCCGTGCAGAAAAGGAAAACAAGGCTTCAAAGAAAATCAGCCTTTCAGGTGTGATAACAACCTTAACCTGATAGCTCAAAGAAGGTCATAGAAGATTATATGTTATCGTGAAATTAGGAGAGATGAAGAAATAACTTCCACCCAGAGCAAACCAAAAGAATTGTCTCTATACTCACTCAAGCCTCCTTTGTAGGTCTACTCAAATCTGATTTATCAAGATTGAGAAATGGAGTTAAAGGCCTCACAATTAGGCACCTAAACATATATAGACAAAGGAAGGTGTCCATTAACACTTTAGATAAAAGACAATACTGTATATTGTAAATTATGAAATTGCTCGATTAGGGGTTACTGACTAACTATACTGTTTGAAAAGATACAGAAAGTGAGTTGTTTACACATGCCCAAAAGTTATAACCCCAGATATGTAGGTTTCAGGGGTACCTACGGCATTCAAATCTACACGCAATAATTGGCGCTCAAAAGCACAATAATGCGTATCTGCATAGAGGAATTTAACTGTACATGATAAGATTCGTGACTGAATAAACTTCTGATTCTTCTTCATCACAATTTAACAAAGTTGTTGTCTGACCTTTTCATTAAAAAGGACGGATAGCGAAATGTGATAACTCTATATTATTTGTAAACAAAGAAAAAGACAGATAAGTGATCTTTGTAAACTCGACACTTACTGTCAACGAGGAAGCCAAGCCTGGCAAACCTCAGTATGTGAAAGCGATCAATCACTCTCACGGGTGTCGCCAGTGACGGAGAGCACCAATCAATTATGCCTCCTAAAATGCTGAAAAAGTAACAGATAGCCCGTGTTACTTATTATTTCGAAGAGACAGGACAATCCTACACTAGTTTGCACGTGGAGAAGAGAATGGCGCTTACCAGACTGCACGGCGAAGAACACTCTTTCAAGACATCCCGTAAACGGTAGTTAGCCGGAAACTTGGACATCGGGGTAGGAGCCTATTTATTGGTTGAGCGCCGTCAAACAAATAATTAAATCAATGACGGACTTCCGTAGGCTGTAATTCAGACCTAATGTGGCGGCCATCTTGAACTATGCCGGTGATATCAAATAAGACGATGAAAATAAACAAATCCACAGAAAGTGGAATTGTTTTTTCAATATGGTGGACGCATTTATATTGCGATTTACCCAGACGATCTTGACTACGGTGTTACTATCTGAAGCAAACTAATTAAATGTCCATGTGTTCCAAGAGCAATGTATCCGATTAAAGGAAAATACGAACTATCTTATAAGGAGAAACACCCACAGTGTGAAAAGATGTAAATCTAAATCCAGATTCAAAAGGATCTATATATACCACTTAAAGATACTGTATATACAAAAAGTGTCTAGCATTTATATACAATAGTCTTTTGTCAATGTGTATAACATTTGAATACAATAATTTGTCATCAAAAATATAGAGTACAGCCATTTCAATCCAAATAAACAACAACAATGAATGACATCATGAATCGACAGCAGAAATGAATGACATTGTGCATATTATACACGCATTCTAGTGTAATTGTTGATGAAAATAGTACCATTTGCAAGACCCTGTGTGGAAAAACATTTTCCATAGAAATGGATACAAGATATTACATTCACCATTCTGTTCTAAGACATTGTATCTCACTTTGTGCAAAGACATCAGAATATCTAAAAAAGCACTTGAATGTCTGAGTATAACTAAATACATGCCAAAGTTTGCCATTCATTAATTGAATTTAAACCTTTATTGATACAGTCAGTCTGACAAATCCATTGGTTCTCTTTCAACATAAGACTCCTGTCGGCATTCATCTATCTAATGGAAGGACGTATTACCTCAATGACCCACCATAGCATATCCTTTTCGGAATGTTTAGCCTGGCTATATTGATTTACTAGAGGCGCATTTTCTACTCTGCAACGTATACGTGATTGGTGTTGAAGAATTCGTTTTTTTACTACCTGGGTGGTTTTACCTATATAAAATAGGTCACAAGGACATCGAACACAATACACGACATTGCAAGTATTACAATTAGAGAATTGTTTTAGGTCATATTTGTTTCCATTCAGTTCAAACAAATTTACATTTTTAGTGGTGCTACAAGCCGCACATGAATTACATTTAAAATGTCCTTTTATTGGAGTCAATTGTTTCATGTTGTCAACGACATGTGAATCTAATGTTTCATAAGAGTGCACTAGACGATCTTTTAAGTTTGAACCTCTTCTAAACGAGAATAACGGTTTCTGGCTCAACTCTGGAAGTGCTGCTAATAGAGACCACTGTTTGTTGATTATTTTTTTAATAGAATTAGTGGCTGTCCCAAAGGTAGTTGCACACACTAACTGTGGCTGTAATGGTTTTTTCTTTACTTCAAGTAGGGCATCACGATTATTGTACCATGCACGCTTTAGTGATTCCTTCAAAAGTTTTCCAGGGTAACCACGCGATTTAAATTTTTCTTTCAGTTTTTTCACTTCTGTAAAGTAGTCCTCCCTACGTGAGCAGTTTCTGCGTAAACGCAGAAACTGCCCAAAGGGGAGACCATCTTTCAGAGCCTGCGGGTGATGACTATTATATTTCAAAAGCGTGTTTCTTGCTGTCGGTTTAGTGTAAAGAGTTGTATACAGAAGATTGTCGCCATCTACTCTAATGGAGATGTCTAGAAAGTTCATAGACTTGTTGTCACAGTCTAATGTGAACTTTCTACCAACAGCTGAAGGGAGTGGCGATGGGGGCTGTTTATGCCCCTGACATAGCCAACATCTATGTCGCTAACTTCGAGAAACACTTTGTCTAAGATACCCTTAATCCGTTTTTGTCAAACATTTCCTGTTGGCTCAGGTACATAGATGACGTGTTTCTCATTTGGAGAGGCACTCGTGATCTTCTACTTCAATTCCATGATTGGATCAATTCGAGAAACACACATCTCAAGTTCACATTAGACTGTGACAACAAGTCTATGAACTTTCTAGACATCTCCATTAGAGTAGATGGCGACAATCTTCTGTATACAACTCTTTACACTAAACCGACAGCAAGAAACACGCTTTTGAAATATAATAGTCATCATCCGCAGGCTCTGAAAGATGGTCTCCCCTTTGGGCAGTTTCTGCGTTTACGCAGAAACTGCTCACGTAGGGAGGACTACTTTACAGAAGCGAAAAAACTGAAAGAAAAACTTAAATCGCGTGGTTACCCTGGAAAACTTTTGAAGAAATCACTAAAGCGTGCATGGTACAATAATCGTGATGCCCTACTTGAAGTAAAAAAAAAAATCATCACAGCCACAGTTAGTGTGTGAAACAATTGACTCCAATAAAAGGACATTTTAAATGTAATTCATGTGCGGCTTGTAGCACCACTAAAAATGTAATTTTTTTTTAACTGAATGGAAACAAATATGACCTAAAACAATTCTCTAATTGTAATACTAGCAATGTCGTGTATTGTGTTCGATGTCCTTGTGACCTATTTTATATAGGTAAAACCAAACAGGTAGTAAAAAAACGAATTCTTCAACACCAATCACGAATACGTTGCAGAGTAGAAAATGCGCCTCTAGTTGATCACTATAGCCAGGCTAAACATTCCGAAAAGGATATGCTATGGTGGGTCATTGAGGTAATACGTCCTTCCATTAGACAGATGAATGTCGACAGGAGTCTTATGTTGAAAGAGAACCAATGAATTTGTCGGACTGACAGTATCAATAAAGGTTTAAATTCAATTAATGAATGGCAAACTTTGGCATGTATTTAGTTATACTCAGACATTCAAGTGCTTTTTTAGATATTCTGATGTCTTTGCACAAAGTGTCATTCAATGTCTTAGAACAGAATGGTGAATGTAATATCTTATATCCATTTCTATGGAAAATGTTTTTCCACACAGGGTCTTGCAAATGGTACTATTTTCATCAACAATTACACTAGTTGCCAGAATGTGTACTAATCGTACATGATGTATGATTATCTTAATACTTCGAATGCGTGTATAATATACACAATGTCATTCATTTCTGCTGTCGATTCATGATGTCATTCATTGTTGTTGTTTATTTGGATTGAAATGGCTGTACTCTATATTTTTGATGAAAAATTATTGTATTCAAATGTTATACACATTGACAAAAGACTATTGTATATAAATGCTAGACACTTTTTGTATATACAGTATCTTTAAGTGGTATATATAGATCCTTTTGAATCTGGATTTAGATTTACATCTTTTCACACTGTGGGTGTTTCTCCTTATAAGATAGTTCGTATTTTCCTTTAATCGGATATATTTCTCTTGGAACACATGGAAATTTAATTAGATTGCTACAGATAGTAACACCGTAGTCAAGATCGTCTGGGTAAATCGCAATATAAATGCGTCCACCATATTGAAAAAACAATTCCACTTTCTGTGGATTTGTTTATTTTCAGCATCTTATTTGATATCACCGGCATAGTTCAAGATGGCCGCCACATTTTGTCAGAATTACAGCCTACGGAAGTCCGTCATTGATTTAATTATTTGTTTGACGCGCTCAACCAATAAATAGGCTCCTACCCCAATGTCTAAGTTTCCGGCTAACTACCGTTTACGGGACGTCTTGAAAGAGTGTTCTTCGCCGTGCAGTCTGGTAAGCGCCATTCTCTTCTCCACGTGCAAACTAGTGTAGGATTGTCCTGTCTCTTCGAAATAATTAGTAACACGGGCTATCTGTTACTTTTTCAGCATTTTAGGAGGCATAATTGATTGGTGCTCTCCGTCACTGGCGACACCCGTGAGAGTGAATGATCGCTTTCATATACTGAGGTTTGCCAGGCTTGGCTTCCTCATTGACAGTAAGTGTTGAGTTTTCAAATATCACTTATCTGTCTTTTTCTTTGATAACAAATAATATAGAGTTATCACATTTCGCTATCCGTCCTTTTTAATGAGAAGGTCAGACAACAACTTTGTTAAATTGTGATGAAGAAGAATCAGAAGTTTATTCAGTCACAAATCTTATCATGCACAGTTAAATTCCTCTATGCAGATACGCATTATTGGACTTTTGAGCGCCAATTATTGCGTGTAGATTTGAATGCCGTAGGTACCCCTGAAACCTACATAGTGGGGTTATAACTTTTGGGCATGTGTAAACAACTCGCTTTCTGTATCTTTTCGAACAGTATAGTTAGTCGGTAACCCCTAATCGAGCAATTTCATAATTTACAATATACAGTATTGTCTTTTATCTAAAGTGTTAATGCACACCTTCCTTTGTCCATATATGTTTAGGTGCCTACTTGTGAGTTCTTTACCTCCATTTCTCAATCTTGATAAATCAGATTTGAGTAGACCTGCAAAGGAGGCTTGAGTGAGTATAGAGACAATTCTTTTGGTTTGCTCTGGGTGGAAGTTATTTCTTCATCTCTCCTAATTTCACGATAACATATAATCTTCTATGACCTTCTTTGAGCTATCGGGTTAAGGTTGTTATCACACCTGAAAGGCTGATTTTCTTTGAAGCCTTGTTTTCCTTTTCTGAACGGGTTATCTTTCTTATAGTATTCTTTTTTACCATTATAGGCTCTTTGAGTAATTTTATGCATTATATTTATACAGGGGACTTGTTTTATAAACAACCATATGTCCTGAAGATGGTCTGACGGATGTAATCGCCATAACAGACCGAAACGTCGACTGCTACCTCAATTCCACAATATTTAATTTGTTTGAGGGTTCGTTGTTCTGTTTAGTAGACTCATGTTCCCTCCGCGATATAATTTGGAATGGTTGTTGACATCTATGATTGTGTAGGCTCCTTTATGTATCCTCCATCATGATGTTTTATTATCTTTGAATGTACCCCTCACATTTTTGTTACATATTAAATTTTTGTATTTAGAAAAGAAGATATACCTGTGCTGCAATTTTTCAATTGCTTTGTTGAAATATATTCACTGTATGAATGATTACATCCATGTTTTAATTTGTTTAATGGTTAGTCACCACTTGGGACTCAACATATCAGTAATATACTAGTAAGAAAATTGACTAAGATTAGTAAATAAAATCCCTTGCAGGCATCTTTACCTGTACAATTGTTTATCTGCCCAAGCCTCCAAGGGCGTATTGGGTTCCCACAGTTTTGTTACAACTTTTAGAAGTTGGCATTTCTGTGTGTTATGCGTCTGTCTGCCTGATGTGAATTGCATGTCTGGCTTGTGAGTGACGGGCTGGGAGGTGTGTGTGGCTCCAGGATGGGCATCGTGAGTCAGCGCTAGGCTGAATGGGACATCTGCATGTGGAGTAGTGGGAGGAGAAGTCCCTGGTCCCTGAATAGGGCTGTGCCTAGCCTGTACAATGCTGGCTCCACCCCCTGTGGTGTGTCTGATCACCGAGCCCCCACCTGACAAAGGGGAAGAGGAGCCTGTCAACAGAGTGCTCCAATTCCCCCCTGAACCAGTTTTTGCTGGTTCCCCAAGCCCTGTGCTGGCGCAGACAAAGGGAAAAGGTGTATAAATACTGGGACTGTGACCTAATGAAGGTGTGCTGTTCCTGGACCTTTGGGGGCTCGCTGCTGCTGGGGCCCAGGAGGAACCGCCATGGGGGCTGGCCTCCCTGCTGGAGGGCCCTGTGTGCTGGCCTCCCTGGGCCCAGCTGTGCCCCTGAACTTTGCTTTTGAATCTTGGGACATCTAGCGCCTGGGGAGCGCTGTGTTTTGATTTTCCCAGGGAAGAGAAGCGCCGGCCGGAAGAACCTGGCTGCGGGCGGGGCTCCCCGTGAGTGAAGGGAGAAGCCCATCATGTGTCACCGTCCTGGCGGTTGCAGCCTACGTGAAGGAGACAGGCAGCACTGCACTGGAGGCGAGGCGGGGCTCCCGTGTGGTGCGGAGAGCCCCGTGTGTTGTCTAAGAGCTGGCCAGGAGCCACTAGAGAGCTCGGTGAGTGGTGGCGCGTTGGGAGAGGCTGCGGGCAGTTCGAGGCACATTGTCGGTGCCTGAGTGGTCCTGCAGGAGAGCGGGCCACTCCAACGGTGGGGGATGTAACGGGGGCATTTGTTGATGCTCCCCCCCAGGCACAGTTAGTGCCAGTGGCCATTGTGCAACAGCGGCCCCGCCGGACAGTGGGCAGCTGCGACGTTTAGGCCAACTCACTTTTAGAAGTCCCGAGTGGGACTTGGGGCCATTTCAGTTTGGGAGTCCCAGTGGGGGCTCAGAAGGCACTGTGGTGCCAAGCCAAATTCTCCAGCTGCACCGCGAGTGAGAGCGGGCAGCTGCAACATTGTTGGGCATTACTTTGGAGGGGAGAGAAAGGGGTGAAGTGCACCCCAGCCCCCAGTGCATTGCGCACTTTTTGATTATTGCTGCATTGGCAGCTGAGCCCTAACTTTGCTGGACATAGGGCATTGGAGCCCTAGAAAAGGCCAGTTGGCCTGGGGTCAGTTTCTGAGGTGGGCCCTACTGTGGAGTGATGCATAAAGTGGGTTAGGCCTAGGGTGCTGTGTTACTGTGGTGCCCTGTGTAGGCTTGTGATGCCTATTGCGTAATGCGGCTATGTTGGTGATTTATTGCCCCATGTCATTTATGTGATGCCTATGACAACTGTGATTTATGCGACGTGATTTATGGCATAATGTGTTTATGCTACTGAGGTTTGGGCCTAATGTGGTTATGCCTAATGTGATGTCTAGTGCGTAATATGTTTATGCTTAGGAGGGTGTCTAATGCTAATGTGATAATGCTTAGGTCATTATGGTACCAGTAGTTACTGGTTGTGTTTTGCATTTACTTACCTGTTCTGATGGTTCTGACCATGGCCCGATTGGCCTGGTCCTGTATATAATTCCCTGTGAATATTGCCTAGTGCCAGTTGGCACAGTGTAAATGTGTGATTATGTTTCTAATGTGTTTATGATAATACGAAGGCTATTTTTGATATAACCTTGTGTGAAGTTACTTTTGTAGTGTGCCTAGTGTGTTGCTGCTGTGTGTGTGTTGCGCAAACGCTTTACACATTGCCTCTGGGATAAACCTGACTGCTCGTGCCAAGCTACCAAGGGGGTGAAGCAGGGGTTATCATCAGTGTGTAACTCCTTTGCCCTGACTAGAGTGGTGGTTTCTGCCTGGCTTAGGCGCAAGCCCTAGCCAACCAGAAATCCCATTTCTAACAACCCCCTACTAATTCTGCACTCAGAGAAGTAATTTTTATTGCCAAATGTCTAGGAAGAAATTTAAGGTCAGATTCCCTCCCTGCTTCCCAAATATTAATTTAAAGTAGAACCCAATACATGACCTCACTAAATGGTTAATTGAGATGTGAAAATAAATTATCTTTGTGGCATAAGTGTGAATTTGGTTAAATCGGGCTCATGCTAAATTATGCATTTCATTAGACCACCATAGTTGGACTGGACACTCAATCTCCCATGCGATGAAAATATCAAAGTTAAAATAGGTAGCTCAAATCTGCCCAAATTAAATTAACATATGATTGCATTAGCCGAACTACAAGTGCAAATTACAGTTTTTTTTTTTAAAGAGACATGGGTCTCTTGCTGTCAGATGCAAGCGCTGATATATTTTAATATTCCTCTTTGAGAGCTTAGACATACAATAGAGGGAGCAGCACTGACTGGACACAAATACACATGAATACACAGCACCTTGTTTATAAGCTCACATATTTTATCAGAGGTAAAAACTCCTTATACACCAAACTAAAAAACAGGGGGAAATACACAAAATAGATGCTTTTTCTCACATTAACTTACGGCAAATCAAATAATTTTAACCCTATATAAAAATGTGCATTGTTTCATAGTAAAACAAAATTCAAATATACACAGTTTGAAAGAGTAAAAATGGCTACTAATGTTGGGACAAACTGACTTCTGTTTGCTGTTTGTAGAAATGATACATATGACATTTATGCAAATATACATAAGACATGAGGAAGCCAGAGCTTTCCAGCTCTTTCTTAATATTTGTACCATTCTACTCCATATTCTACCTTCTCCTTCTCTATAAATCCTCCTCAGTGACTTTAACCTGAATATCTTCACTGTGTATGGAACAGTGTGAGTAACTGGATTGTTAGTTGGGGTGGATGGCAGTCCACCACAAGTAATATGCCACTATTCTTGTTATGTCCATTAAAGGTTCCAGTAACTTAAACTTGAGCTCAACCCCTGACAGCTATGGTTCAGAACACAAAGGCTTAACTTAAGATAATGTATATAGAAGTACCAAAACAGTTAGAAATTCGAAAACACAACACAACAATTATTCCTCTTTAACAAAAAAAAAAATATATTTTGATGAACAAAATTATATCAAACCAACAAAAATCGAATGAAGGGAACCAGAGATAGGATTTTTTTAAAGTTTTTTAATAAAAATAAGATTGCAAAGTGCTAACCACGGTCAACTGGTCACACTTGATGAGGACAAGGGTAAGGTTTGAGGCCGACCGTGATGCAGTGTGGGTCAGATACGAGACTAGATTGGCCCCTGTTAGAAAGTTACCTTCACATTTAGAAAATTTTCAATAAGGTAGAGTCCTCAGCAGGGTAAAGCTGCAGGCTGGATCCGAAAACTGAATTTTCGAAGATAGGCTGATGATGGACGAGGTATCGGTAAAGCTATTGAAAAAGGCAGGAAATTTTCTGGGAGGGAAAAGTCCAGAGTTTGCACCCAGTGAGCCATCAACGTCGATAGATGCTGCTCTACGTTGGACCCAGTGTAGATTTCTACCTTGGGACTTGGGCTGTTTATCTGGAAGTTGGATTTCCTCAGCAGGTCAAGGTTGCAGGCTGTAGTTGAAGAGTTATTGATGTTGGATGCCCGTTGGCATCTGGCCCACTGAATTGGATTTGCTGTTGTAGAAAAAAATGTAGTGGGAGCTGCAGTGAAGTCAGGCTCACCGGCTGGCAGGTGTATGTCGGACCCGGTGCAGATTTCTACCTTGGGACTTAGGCTGTTTATCTGGAAGTTGGATTTCCTCAGCAGGTCAAGGTTGCAAGCTGTAGTTGAAGAGGTATTGATGTTGGATGCCCGTTGGCATCGGGCCCACTGAATTGGATTTGCTGCTGTAGAAAAGAATGTAGTGGGAGCTGCGCCGAAGTCAGACTCACCAGCTGGCAGGTGAGTCCCAGTCCCGCAATAGTTCTTGTTGGATCTGGCCCTTTCTGCAGGGTTATCCCCAAACTTTTTGCCTTCCCCTTTATCTATTTCCTGTAAATTAAATGCTACTAGTGGACTGCAGCACTGCTTGTGTCACCCACAGACGTAGACTCTAAACATATCTCAGGCCTGCCACTGCAGGACATGTGTGTGCAGTTTACTGCTCCTTTGACTTGGCATTTAAAACTACTTGCCAAACCTTAAGCTCCCCTTTTAGGTCACCCAATAGGTAGGCCCTATGTAGCCCTATGGACAGGATGATGTGCAAGGTAGGGTATGTAGCTTTATGCTTTGCATGCCCTGGTAGTGACAAACAGCCTATTTTGTTTTTCACTGCTGTGAGGCCTACTCCTCTCATAGGCTAGCATTGGAAATTCATTTATATACGTTTAAGTGGTAAGTCCTGATCAGAAAGGAGTGGCGTTGCCATGTTTGGAATGTTTAGAATAGTAGTGATAAATCCTACTTACTGGTGAAGTCGGATATCACATTACTATTTTAGAAATGGCACTTCTAGACGTGGGCATTTCTCTGTGCTTATGACTCTTTGTGCTTTGCAGCCTGTCTCCAATACACATCTGGGCTGGGTGATAGCTACACTTTGTGCATACTCTCTAGACAGGCACAACACAGGAAGGGCTGGGTGTGGGGTGCATGATGGATGGCAGACACGGCCCCACCACGCATTGCCTCTCCTTCATCCTTCACTGAGGCCCGAAAGGTACTGAGTTGTAGCAGCTGCTCGCAGGCTGCTGCATTTGGGCACATTGAAGAGAGGGGCCCAGTGAGGTCTCTCACCTGTGTCCTATGCTGGTGCCTCCCTTGTGACTTTGTCAAGGACTTAGGGGCACTTGTTTTGTTTCTTGCATTGTGGGGTAAAACCTCGAGGGAGGACCCCGATAGCGGCATAGAACTGCAGTGAGGAACTGCATTGCTTAAGGATGCATCAGGTTACCATATAAAGTGTAGTAGGCTCGCAGGAGCTCCTGCGACCTACATTCTTCTGTAATGCAATTGTGTCTACAGGGCTCACAGAAATTTACTGTATACAGTATAACTGGAGTGCAGTCCACTGTGCTCTATGTTTTTAATACAATTTATGTGATTCACCTCAACGATCGGCATTACCTGCAAAGTATTTATGATATATGTCTTTTTGCTCTTGGTTTATGTACAATATAGTATCTATTTTTTTCCATAATCGTGTGTGGAATCTCTTATGTGTATTCATTGTGTTACTGTGTGAGTGTGCTGCACAAATGCTTTACACATTGCCTCTGATGCTAAGTTTGCCTGCTCTGTGCCAAGCTACCAGAGGGTGAGCACACGTTATCTTTGGTGTATAACTGACTTGCCCTAACTAGATTGCTGGGTTCTGTCTGGCTTCGGTGCATACCCTAGCCAACCAGAAACCTCATTCCTAATAGTTCACCAAGCAGAAATTTGGCAAAAGGTTTCTAAGTCCTAGGTTTTTAAGTTCTGACACAGGCCATGGGTTTCAGGACTTCAGGAGGAGCTCAGGATTCACTCCAACAGAAGCCACCAGCAGGATCTAGGGCAGGTCAAGTTCCAGTTGAAACTGGCCAATCGGGCTATTCCAGAAAGTGAGCTTCTTGCAGCTTTTTTGTCCTTGTACCTTAACAGGATGTCAGCCAACTGACCCTTGGAGTCCACTTCTTTGTCCTGGCTGCAAGTGGGAGCAGTTCCAGCCCTTATGGTTCTCCTTACAGGTCTCAACGGCAAGAGCAGTCCTTTTCCTGTCATCCACAGGTCCAGTTGTGTTCTGCAGAAGATACCCAGTGGTGCCAGATTAATGCCTGGCACTAACTTGTAGGTGGGGCTGACTTTTAGCCCCTCCCTACCCAATTGGGAAAACGTTCCAAGGGGCAACATGAACCACTCCTGCAGCAGATCCTGTTTGTCTTGCAGCAAACAATCCCACACCGCATGTCTCTACCCAAAACCAACATGGCAGAACCTTTCTTCCCCTTTGCAGAGCATATGTGCTAGAGGTGTGGCAAGGGACATGAGCAATCTCTCCCCTCTGGTAAATCAAAATGATTCTGGCAGCATCTACTCTCCCACTGGGATTGAAGCCTGGCTGACTAGAAGGACTAAAGAGAGGCAGGCTCAGGTGATAACTATATCCGTTTGTGACAGGGTAGGCCTCTTTGAAGATAATTTAGTTTCTGCTCACTGCCCAGATAGTCATACTGTCAGAGGAACAAAACAGCTCCCCACACCCAAGGCCTTTGTCTCAACTCTGAGAAAACATGTACACTCCATCAAGGCTGAGCTCCTGGGTGACAGTTAGAAGGTCATGCAAATGGGCTTCTAGAGGCTTTGGGCAGGCAAAAGGTGACTTTTGTAAAGAGCATTATGTAAAATATTTAGTACAAATTCAGCTTTGGATTTGTAATTAATATTCTAAACAGTCCAAGAATTATCTTTTTATCTGGTTCCTAGGCAGAGATAACATATTTCATTTAATAATACGTCCCAATGCTTTCCTATTGAACAGCTAACCCTGCTAAAGTAAAATAGCTTTTATGCCATTTTCTTTGTAAAGACATGTTTAACATTAAACGTTTACATGTCCTACTTTTAAATACCATACAACCTGCCTTATGGGCATTTAAGGCCTACTTAGGGGTGGCTTATTAATATTTCAAAGGAGGGCTTAGGCCAGTCAAAATGGGGTATTTTGACAGGTCACATTTTCAGTTTAAGCCTGCACACCCAGGTTTCTCATGGAAGGCCTGTAGTCATGTTTTACACTGCAACTTTAGTGTTGGCACAATATGTGCTGCAGTTCACTAATAACATTTAACTTACAGGCCCTGGATACATTTTGTACCATATACTAGGAACTTATGTGCAAGCTAATTGGGTCAATTTGGTGTATTGCCAATTTCAACATGTTTTACGGGTCAGAGCAAATACATTAGGGCCTGGTTCCTGAGTCCCAGTTCATATAGTTAAAAAACAGCAGTATCAGTCCAAACTAAATGTGGGTGATTAATTATGCAAAAAAGAGGCATTTTTTTGTGCAAAAAGAAAAACAGCGAGTAAACACATATAATGAGCTGGGAAGCTACATGTTGACGAATCACTTATTCAGGTGATGATTCTGCATCTTAAATCTCTCAAACTGCCAATAATTACGTAATCCGATTAATAAAATGAATAGATGATTTGATTTGCTTTGTGCTCAACATACCAGCAAGGTCTGGTGCTGCTTGTCCCACAGAAGTGTGTTGGCTTAAGATAATGACCCAACACAATGGCTACGCATGATTTTGCTTGTATTTTCCGATCAGTATGTAATGCATCCCAGTGAATTTGAATGAATGCTTGTTTAAAGGAATTATATATAAACTTTCACTTGCAGAACAAATTGTAATTTTAAATTCCAATTATATTAAAGAGATCAAGGACTCGGGTGGCAATACAATTTTCCATTGGTGGCTCTTGCAAGTTTCTGCAATGTACATTTTAAATATTCAGGGCCAGCTTGACCTCCTTTTAAAGCATTACATTCAAACTCAAGGCAGCGCAGCTGGCTGCACAAAGCCTTACTTCATTTCAATCTTTTATGTTTTCTTACGCACCCACTTTAATGAGGCATCTTAGAATAAAAGGAACATATTAGGAGTTTACAGAAAGGTTCTTGACCCCATTAGACATGGGCATAATAAAGACACATGTATTAAGATCAAAAAAGGAAAAAGTGTCAATCTATTTCAAAGGAAAATGTGTTTTAGATCACAAGGCTTTGATTTTGCAGCTTTATAGCATACAATGCAACTGACTGAAAAAGATTACAAAGCATTACAAAATAAAACTGAGATGTGTTCCTTTATGTCAAATGCAGTATTACTGAATTCTAAAGCATATGAAAATATAATTTCTAATTTTTAAAATCATGCCTTCTTTTTCAGTTGGCTATGTTAGAAAACGAATTAACTCCTACACTTCCAAATGGCTGTATGACATTACCATGCATGCATTTACAAAGCGTGCCTTTACCACTCATCCATTACAATACAATGCCTTTACCACGCAAACCTTTACCATGCACATACCTTTACCACAAATTACTTTACAATGCAAGGTAAGCATGTGTGTGTGTATATATATATATATATATATATTATCTACTGGCGGTCGCCAGTAGATAGTTATAGTTAGGGCCTATTTTCCATAGGAAATCCGCAACATTCTATTTGAAATAACTCTTGCGTCGGTTGACGAATCTTCGCAAAATTTTCAAACTTTATGGCCCGCTCCGGTCGGCTCCTATCCTGAAAGTCTCGGTTTGATTCGTCAAGCGGGGGCTGAGATAAAAGGGGGGTCCCAAAACGTGTTTTCCCCATTCATTTTCCCATAGGAAACTTTAGCCACGGCTACAGCCCGAACTGCTGAACGGAATTACACCAAATTTGGCAAAGAGGTAGTTCTTGGTTCAGAAAGAACCCTTTTGTTAAATGGTGTAAATCCGTTCAGTAGTTCCTGAGAAAATCAAAAGGAAAATCACATATATATCTATGGCCGCGTAGGGTCCGCGCACCCTCCCGATCACGAGCTGCATGCTAATTGGCTGTCAACACTCCAAACCGGGAAGTGTTGGCAGTTATCTTGTTCCTCGGTAGAACCGAGGAACAAGAAAAGAGAAAAACAAGTGCGCAAAGCGCAAAAAGGGGGCAGGGTAGAAACACCCTAGGGATTTTTTTTAAATCGGCAAAACGCGCTGGGTGCGCGGATCCTGCCGATAAAAAAAAAAAAACGAAGCGCGGTCTCCCGCACTTCGTTGTTAATTGGCCCCCGGGTGGGCCAAGTCCCGGGGGCATGCCGGGTTTATTTATAATATGTGGTGGGGCCTCTAAGGCCCCCCCCAATCCCCAGGGACCGCCACCCCCCGGGGCTTTAAAAACAAATGGTGCGGGAGGGCTCTCGGCCCTCCCACAGCCCCGGGGACTGCCACCCGCGGGACTTCTTTTTTTAAATTAAAATTGCCTGTGTGGGGGGGCTCCAGCCCCCCCACACGCCCCAGGGACCACCACCTCCCCGGGGCACTAAAGATTTAAATATGGGGGTCCGTTACGGACCCCCAGAGCCCTGGGGACCACCACCTCCCTGGGGCTTTGAATAAGTTGGGAGGGGTGCCGTGGTGGCCCCCCTCCTGGAGCCCTTGATGGCCCTGGGAACCACCACCCCCCAGGGCCGGCTCCTGCAGTGTCCCGGGGTGCCTACCCCCGGGACACTGTAGTTTGCTATGACAGGACGGGAGCCTCGCGGCTCCCGTCCTGTCATAGCAAACTGCTTTGGATATTGGAAGCGAGAGCAGGGAAACCTGCTCTCTGTTCCAATATCCAAAGCACATTGCTTTTCTACACGGGGAGCTGCATGTTAGCAGCTCCCCATGTGGAAAAGCAATACCAGCTCCCGCAGGACGCGGGGAGCCGGCAGGGTCCGTGGGGGAGTTGGGGTCCCCCCACGGACCCCAAAGGATAGGGCCAGCCCTGGGGGATGGGGTCCCCGGGGCAAGTAGTGGCCCGGGAGGGGGGCCACGCGGCCCTCCTCCGCAAAAATAATAATAAAAATAAATAATTAAAAAAAAGGCTGGCCCCGGGGGATGGGGTCCCCGGGACCAATAGAGGCCTTAGGAGGGGGGCCACGCAGCCCCCTCCTCCAAAATTATTTTTAAAAGTGGCCATGCCCCGGGGGATGGGGTCCCCGGGGCCGGAATAGACCACGGGAGGGGGCCACGCGGCCCCCTTCCCCTACAGTATTTTTTTTTTTTTTAAAGGAAAAAGGCATCAGGCCCCGGGGGATGGGGTCCCCAGGGCCCCAAAGAGTAAAAAAGAAGGGGGGCCACACAGCCCCCCTTCAAAAAAACAAAAAGAAAGAAAAAGACGCGATCGAGCGTCAGGCCCCGCCCCCTCCCTTAACCACTCTGCAAACGCGCGCTGTGGCGCGTTTTAAATTGGGGAAATAATTCCCATTCAATACTGGGGGTCCCTGGGGCCCACTAGCCCACCAGGTACCTCCAGTAAGCACCACAGGGCTGGGTTGCAGAGAGGTGGTCCAGGCCACGCCCCTTTTACACCTCTCTGCAACGCAGCTCTGTGGCGCTTACTGGAGGTACTTGGTGGGCTAGTTGGTCCCCAGGGACCCTCAGGATTCAAGGGGACTTAATCCCCAACTTAAAACGCGCCACGAGGCGCGTTTGCACAGTGGTGAAGGGAGGGGGCGGGCTCAGGTGACATGTGTGCAAACAGGCCTCGTGGCGCGTTTTAAGATGGGGATTTAAATCCCCTTCAACCCTGAGGGTCCTGGGGCTAACTAGCCCACCAGGTACCTCCAGTAAGCGCACAGAGCTGCGTTGCAGAGTGTTGTAAAAAGGGGCGTGGCCTCTGAACACCTCTCTGCAACGCAGCTCTCTGGCGCATACTGGAGGTACCTGGTGGGCTAGTTGGCCCCTAGGGACCCTCGGGATTGAGGAGGAATTAATTCTCCAACTTAAAACGCGCCACAGGGCGTGTTTGCAGACATGTCACCTCAGGCCCCACCCCCTTCCTTCACCATTGTGCAAATATTCCTCTAAAATCAGCCGAACTACGAATTCCGATTTACTCACCTGTTATCAGGAGAGAACCCAGTGCTGCATCTTTTAGCCCAGCACTGACCCTGAAAAGTAATTTTAACCGTACTTACCAGTAACTTGAATTTTCTTCCATAGGCTAACATTAACTGGTTTCACTTTGAAATTCTTCTAAGTGTGGAGTTTTGGAACTTTATAATATTCCTCTAAAATCAGCCGAACTACGAATTCCGATTTACTCACCTGTTATCAGGAGAGAACCCAGTGCTGCATCTTTTAGCCCAGCACTGACCCTGAAAAGTAATTCTAACTGTACTTACCAGTAACTTGTATTTCCTTCCATAGGAATCCATTGTCTGGTTTTCAGCAGAAAAGTTTTAAAGTGTCGATTTTCACAAACTACAAATATTCCTTAAAAATCGCCAGTATGACTTAAACGCATTCTTTCAACTGTTTACAGGAGATGCACCAGTGCTGGATTCAGGATCCACCACTGAGTAAGAAAAGTAACGATAACACTACTTACCTGCTAAGTGAATTTCCTCCCATAGGATAACATTGGTGATTCTATGTGAAAAAGTTTGTGTCAACTTTTAAAATACAATAATATTCCTTAAAAATCACTACTGTAACCAAAACGCTTTTACTCAACTGTTTACAGGAGATGTCCCAGGACTGAATCTAGGATCCAGTCCTGTGGTTAGTAAAGTAATCCATAAAGTAACTAATTGCATTTAACTAGAAATTCACATTGATCTCAATGTTGCATTGTGTTTGAAATTGTGTTGCCCATTGCAACAACTGTAACTACTGTACTTAAAAGTCTATTGCCTATTTGCAAAGTAAGAAACTAAAGTAATTCATTCTTAGAAAGTATATTTTGTAATGTAATGTATAATGTAATTATAATGTAATTTAAAAAATAAAATATCTAAAGATAAATAGTTTAAAAAAATTAGTAAATCAGTATCAAAAAATAAATATAACAATTAATACATTTAAAAATTGTCATTTACAAAACCTTTGAAATTCACTGAAAAAAACTATAGGTTTCAGACATGTTATAGTTAGGAAGTAGCATTTAAAAAACCTTTGAAATTCACTGAAAAACCATAGGTTTCAGGCAAGTTATAGTTAGAAATTAGCATTTAAAAACCTTACAAATTCACTGAAAAAACCATAGGTTTTAGGGACAGTTATAGTTAGTTGGACATTGCACTCGTACAAAGCCCGTGAAATTCCCCCGTTATAGTTAGTTCAGCTAACTATAACTCGCACCCCCGCAATGCACTGCTGATGACGTCACATATTACATCACTCATGACATGGTCAGTGACATCACTGATGACATCTCAAATGACATCACTGATGACATCACTGAAGACATCATCCACGTGATAATCTGATGCACCTCCTCACACCCTAATATAACCTTTGATACACCCACTCTAAATTACAGACTGCCATTCGTAAAACCATAGACACTCCAACACCAATAACTACATACCCACTCACTGATTCTTAGGTCTACACACACATCCACTCACTCACCCGTACAGTCACTCATACTTACGGTCACTCAGTACAGGACTATCATATGCACTCATACTCCTATATAGACACTCAAACACCGCCACTCATCCATAGAGGTACTCACACACCTAGTCAGTCATGCAAATAATTAAACACACTGCCATTTACTCACCTATACAGTTATACACACACCAGCTCACTTACTCATACAAATACTAGCACATTCTTACGCTCTTAAACGATCACTGATACAAGCACACACTCATCCATACAGTCACTCTCACAATCACACACTCTCGCTTATAGCTATTTATATACTCCAACACAGATATATACTGCCTTTCACATATGTAGTTACTCACACATGTACCACTGGGACATACATTCACTCACTAACACACTCTTACACACACTTACCCACCCATACAGTCAACCACAGATACACTCTTGAAACCATCCACCCAGTGAATCACCCACTCACACATATATGCACAGAGTCGCACACACCCCACCCACACAAACACTCAGGCACCCATACAGATACTCAGACAACCAATCAATAACCCATATAGACACTCATGTAGCTATTCACAAACCCATGCAGCCACTTACACAGCAACAGACAGACGGATACAGACATTCACCCAGTTTAGTCACTAACCCATGCATTCAGTAAGATACGTTTAATCACTCACTTATAGAGTTAGTCACGCACCTACTAAATCATCCATTCAGACACTTATACACCCACTCATTCTTCAATACGCCTTTCCTATATATATTAAACATATTTAAACTTTACAGAAACACACAGTCACTGGATGATGTCATGAGTGATGTCATTTGAGATGTCATCAGTGATGTCATCAGTGATGTCACTGACCATGTCATGAGTGATGTAATATGTGACGTCATCAGCAGTGCATTGCGGGGCGCGAGTTATAGTTAGCTGAACTAACTATAACGGGGAATTTCACGGGTTTTGTACGAGTGCAATGTCCAACTAACTATAACTGTCCCTAAAACCAATGGTTTTTTCAGTGAATTTGTAAGGTTTTTTAAATGCTAGTTTCTAACTATAACGTGCCTGAAACCTATGGTTTTTTTCAGTGAATATATATATATATATATATTCCTTCTTGCGTATTCCACAGAAGGGAGCCGCACCATCGAGGTATTATCGAAATCAAGTGTTTATTGATGCTACCGCTTGACGAGTTTTGGCTGCCTCCACAGCCTTGTTTACAACTGCCGCCATTTTCCCAAACGTTCATAAAGTGCATATGTGCTTTGTAGTGATGGGCATAGACAACATTTTTCCACTTTTGCTCCGCATTAGTGTTTTTTCTCATTAGTACAAAACTCTTACTGTAAAACATCTTGTTAGTTTTGTTACAATATTCTAATCACTGCATTTCTCTCCCTCATTATTCCTTATTTTCTATGTTGCCTGATCCCTTGTCTCATAAAGTCACATTTCTCTGTGGTCTGAACACCGTCAGTTTCATGCTTCAATGCGTCCATTACATTACATTATTTTGTAGCGCTAATCTTTTGTACCACATTCTCAATTGTTTAAATAACATTGTTATGAGTACAACACGTACAGAAAATAGAATAATCAGCCGCTAAAATATACACTGCCAAATATCTCTACCAGCTGTACTTCTACCTAACTACAACATTACTTTAACCTTTGGGTTTTTTCTGAGAAGTCTTAGGATTTTTTTCAACATACAGTAATATTTCGTTACCATACGAAAATGCAAGCCCTCGCCTGTATCCCTACCCTGCCTTTCATCTTTTTTTATGCTAATGTTTTTTTTCTCCAGACTCTGGATTGATTCCCAAGTCCTAAGATGGCTGCCACCACTTCCTGGTTGAGGTGGTGGCCGCCAATCAGATCTCAGTTTGAGATCAGTCGGCTCCACGGATCCTCATCAGCATGATATGTAAACTTTTTTTTAACCTTAATTTGTCCAAAACTACTCAACAGATTTACACCAAAACACAAAATGCACTCTTTCTGGACCATGATCTAGCTTTCTGCCACATTTGGTGTAAATCCATTGAGAGGTTTGGGCTGTAGCTGTGTCTAAAGTTCCTTTGGAAAAATGAATGGGGAAAATGTGATTTGAGACAACCCCTTTTACTCGGACCTCGCTAAACGTATCACCCCGAAACTTTCCATTTGCAAACTAGAAAAAAGTACCACTTTTCTTGGGGCCAAAGTTATTAGCAAAACAAAAGAAAGCATTTAGTATGGAAACACAATCTTAACTATACCTACCCAGTGGAAACCGCCACTAGTAATCTATATGTATATATATATCCACAAACGAGCCGCTCCTTCCGTCTCCCCTCGCCCAAGGCAGGCAGATCGCTGTTGCCGGCGGAGCACGCCGGCTTCACCAATTATCCTGTACTTTAAGAAATAAGGCGATCACAAGAAGGATATTCCACCACCAGTTGGTTTATTCTCAGTAACGCGTTTCGCCTGACACAGCAGGCTTGCTCACACACTGAGTTATGGGACAGGCGCACATTCATATCGTAATCGATAAACATGGAAAACGGACTTATACAGGGAGGTAACTGTGCGTTAAATACAGCGGCCATATTTGAGTGTGTTACTCAATGATAATATTGCCTCCACCAGTACTAGTAGTTTGGAAATAATAGTAATAAAGTATTCAAGAGTCATTATGCTTTTGACATAGTGCCATTTACATTCTATTCTCTTCCATTTTTTACCATAGATGTATTTCTCTCCACAGGCTCTGTATAAATATGCTAGTGACATAGTGTCCTTACTACATTGCTTAATGTTAGGGTTACATTTGTAATTCTAGATATTGTGTCATAAATACAATAGTAATTGAAATTATCTCCCAGATCTTAATTGTCGTATTTTCATATTCCTTATGGGCCCTGTCTCAATTAATCAGCCAAACCCACAACACAAAAATGAAAAACTATAGTGTACATATATATACATGTGTTAATCTCTACAAATTCCTGAATTCACAGGTACAGTAAAGAACACACTAAGTATTATTAGGAACAGAAGGTTCTCTTATCTGTATACAGTGACGTACTCATCCTGCATCACTCTATTGCGTGATGATGAAGAAAAGGGTAGGGGAAAGAAGAATCTCTACTGCAGAAGACCCCTTCCTTTCCTCCTGTGAAATTAAAAACAAGAAAAACCATACGTGACTATTACGGTTATATTAAAATCTTGTGCTATTCATACAAAAATATTGAACACCAAATTTCATCGTACACTTCCACACTAGTCTGTAGATGACCCAACTTATATTATATACAAGTTCTATGGTTCAGTAAGTTGTAATTCCTACTACTCCCTGAGATGTACATATAATTCTTCATCTTGATTGTGACCTGCCGGAAACTTGGTTTGTAAATTAATTATGTGCCATGATTCTCGCTGTCTAAGCTGGAGTTCCCTATTGCCCCTCTTTTGTTGTATTCAATTTGCTCTATCGCAAAATACGTTAGGAGAGAGCTATTGGAGAGGTGGTACTCTGCAAAATGTCTCGCTACGGGGTAGTGAGGGTCTTTATTGTTTATTACCCTCATATGTTCCATTACTCTCTTTTTGGCTGCCAGGGTGGTGCTGCCTACATACCTTAATTTACAGGGGCATTCTAGGATGTAAATGACATAATTAGATCCACATGAAAGAAATTGATTTATGGTTTTCTCTGATGTTGGTGTTAGATATTTCTTCCGCATCTGGCTATTGCGGCATGCTCTACAATGTCCGCAAGGGAAAAATCCCTGGAGATTGAGATGTGTGTTCACATGTCTATTTGTTATATCTCCCTTCATGAGGATATCTTTCAGGTTTTTTCCTTTCCTGTATGTTATGTGTGGGCGTTTAGATAAATCTTTAGCCAAAGATGGTTCACTGGATAGAATATTCCAGTTGTGATTCAGAATTTTAGCAATCTGATTGGATTTTGAATTAAATGTGAGTATAACCCTAGGCTGGTTCTCATCTTCCACCTTGGTTTTTTCTAGTAGTGTTTCTTCTCTAGGGATTTTATTAACCCTATCCTTGGCTCTTTCTAGTACCCACTTAGGATATCCTCTTTCTTTGAATCTTTGTATCATTAGATCCTGTTCTGCTAGGAAATTTTCCAGTGTGCTACAGTTTCTCTTTGCCCTTAGTAGTTCTCCAAACGGTATGCTCCATTTCAGTGTTTCCGGATGGCTACTCAGGGCATGGAGAAGACTGTTACCAGCAGTTTCCTTTCTGTGTAGTTTCGTGCAAATCTTATTCTGTTTTATCTCTACCACTACGTCAAGGAATTCGATAGATACCTTGCTGATTGTATATGTGAGAGTCAGATTAAAATTATTCTCATTGAGTTTGTCAATAAATTTCCTTGCAGTTTCTTCACTGCTCCTTCCAAATGATGAAAAGATCATCTATATATCTCAACCATTTTATAATCTTTCCTTCTGTTTCAGTGTTTTGCTGATCCTTAAGTACTTCCTCCTCCCACACCCCAAGAAAGAGATTCGCAAAACTTGGGGCGAAACAAGTCCCCATACCCCATAGCAGTTCCGAGGACTTGTCTGAACAATCTGCCATTAAATAGAAAAATATTGTTAGAAAGACAAAACTTTATCATTTCTAGCAGCATTGTTGTATGTTCCATGTAGCATATTTTTCTTTTTTTGAGGTAGTGATAGCAACATTGTATACCTAGGTTATGATCGATGATGGAGTACAAAGAATTGGCATCCATGGTTATGAGTTGGAAATCATTTTCCCAGGTCAGATCTTTTATTTTTTATTTTATAATAAGATTTGCACGAAACTACACAGAAAGGAAACTGCTGGTAACAGTCTTCTCCATGCCCTGAGTAGCCATCCGGAAACACTGAAATGGAGCATACCGTTTGGAGAACTACTACGGGCAAAGAGAAACTGTAGCACACTGGAAAATTTCCTAGCAGAACAGGATCTAATGATACAAAGATTCAAAGAAAGAGGATATCCTAAGTGGGTACTAGAAAGAGGGAAGGATAGGGTTAATAAAATCCCTAGAGAAGAAACACTACTAGAAAAAACCAAGGTGGAAGATGAGAACCAGCCTAGGGTTATACTCACATTTAATTCAGAATCCAATCAGATTGCTAAAATTCTGAATCACAACTGGAATATCCTATCCAGTGAACCATCTTTGGCTAAAGATTTATCTAAACGCCCACACATAACATACAGGAAAGGAAAAAACCTGAAAGATATCCTCATGAAGGGAGATATAACAAATAGACATGTGAACACACATCTCAATCTCCAGGGATTTTTCCCTTGCGGACATTGTAGAGCATGCCGCAATAGCCAGATGCGGAAGAAATATCTAACACCAACATCAGAGAAAACCATAAATCAATTTCTTTCATGTGGATCTAATTATGTCATTTACATCCTAGAATGCCCCTGTAAATTAAGGTATGTAGGCAGCACCACCCTGGCAGCCAAAAAGAGAGTAATGGAACATATGAGGGCAATAAACAATAAAGACCCTCACTACCCCGTAGCGAGACATTTTGCAGAGTACCACCTCTCCAATAGCTCTCTCCTAACGTATTTTGCGATAGAGCAAATTGAATACAACAAAAGAGGGGGCAATAGGGAACTCCAGCTTAGACAGTGAGAATCATGGCACATAATTAATTTACAAACCAAGTTTCCGGCAGGTCACAATCAAGATGAAGAATTATATGTACATCTCAGGGAGTAGTAGGAATTACAACTTACTGAACCATAGAACTTGTATATAATATAAGTTGGGTCATCTACAGACTAGTGTGGAAGTGTACGATGAAATTTGGTGTTCAATATTTTTGTATGAATAGCACAAGATTTTAATATAACCGTAATAGTCACGTATGGTTTTTCTTGTTTTTTAATTTCACAGGAGGAAAGGAAGGGGTCTTCTGCAGTAGAGATTCTTCTTTCCCCTACCCTTTTCTTCATCATCATGCAATAGAGTGATGCAGGATGAGCACGTCACTGTATACAGATAAGAGAACCTTCTGTTCCTAATAATACTTGTGTTCTTTACTGTACCTGTGAATTCAGGAATTTGTAGAGATTAACACATGTATATATATGTACACTATAGTTTTTCATTTTTGTGTTGTGGGTTTGGCTGATTAATTGAGACAGGGCCCATAAGGAATATGAAAATACGACAATTAAGATCTGGGAGATAATTTCAATTACTATTGTATTTATGACACAATATCTAGAATTACAAATGTAACCCTAACATTAAGCAATGTAGTAAGGACACTATGTCACTAGCATATTTATACAGAGCCTGTGGAGAGAAATACATCTATGGTAAAAAATGGAAGAGAATAGAATGTAAATGGCACTATGTCAAAAGCATAATGACTCTTGAATACTTTATTACTATTATTTCCAAACTACTAGTACTGGTGGAGGCAATATTATCATTGAGTAACACACTCAAATATGGCCGCTGTATTTAACGCACAGTTACCTCCCTGCATAAGTCCGTTTTCCATGTTTATCGATTACGATATGAATGTGCGCCTGTCCCATAACTCAGTGTGTGAGCAAGCCTGCTGTGTCAGGCGAAACGCGTTACTGAGAATAAACCAACTGGTGGTGGAATATCCTTCTTGTGATCGCCTTATTTCTTAAAGTACAGGATAAATGTATATATATATATGTATATATAGCATATTACTTATGTTTTTAATTAGGAGGGTAACCCCCCAATGCCCTCATTTTTTAATTTATCATGAAAATAAATATTTTATTTCTGGTTGCCCCTTAAACCCCCCATTTTATAAATATAATACTTATTTTTTTTAATTAGGGGAACCCCCTTTTTCTAACCATAGCACCTTCTTCCCAAACCCACCCCATAACCCTCAAAACAACCCTTACCACTCTATACCCATGCCCACCCCAAAATCTAATAACACCCTTACAACCCAATTCCCTTACCTACAGCTAAACCCTAAAAACAGCCTTACCACCCTATTCCCATCCCACCCCTAAACTAGTGGTAAACGGTAAACTCCACTCTGCTGGCGGAGTTTGCAGAGTTTTGCCACTCCGCTTGAAGCGCGGAGTTCCGCAAAACTCCATCACTGCCACGTGGTGAAGTTTACTGTGGTAGGCTAGCTACTAATGGCTATGTGAATCGGCACCAGTCACCCATAGTCTGTTTGTCCGAGATGTTTTCACTCACTAAATGGTGCGTCACCACCTCCTCAACCCGCATGCCCGGCAGAAACATGCCGAAGATGTCAGCTGCTGCTACTGAGTTGAGGCTAGTGTTGGGGGCTCTGGCACGGCCCTGGGGGAGAAGAGCCAGACAATGTAAACATTGTGCAGTCTCCCAATGATTCCGAGGAAGAATACAGGTACATAGCACTTGCACAGGTGTGCATATAGAGGCAGTGATAGATGCCTGGAGCTAATGAAGGTGGATATAAACTATTTCTGGGCTAACATTGTTTATTTTCAGTTGTAATTCACCATGTTTCTAATGAACAAACATGTGAGTACAAAATATATATATTTATTTAGCGCAATTTAACATCTATTGTGTGTGTGAGTTTGGGGCAAACGTGCACCTAATCCATGTTTTTGCTTACTGTGCTTCGCTTAATGATCTCATTTGGACCGGCAGCTAATGTCAGTTGGAAGGAAGGCTTCCAAGCAGGCTCGGTACTCCCAGCGCAGTCATGCAGCACTGTGTGCCTACCTCAGAGCAAGGAGATCGAGAGCACTTACTCAAAAGCAAGGCATGTGCTTTTGCAGACCTGACAGTCATCCTACATACACAGTGATTAGGTCTGGACATAGGTGCTCAAAAAGACATTATAGACATAGCAATGCGCTTTTTAAAGCGGTATTCAGACAAAATATCGAGTTTTATATATATCGAGAAACACTAAGATAGAGTTTTTTATATCATGATGTAGGAGTATCATTGACAAAAATATCAATTTTTAAGGTAATGTCAATTTAAAAAGTATCGTTGTTAATATTGTTTACAATATCGTTCTAAAGAATCTAGTTTTTTTATTATCTTTATGTATTTTAAAAAATATTGTAATTGTATATATTATATATTGTTTGTATGATTGTTGTTAATGTTTTTCAATGAAGTTGGTAATTTTTACTTATTTATAATTTTTATTACATTTTTTATAGGGCTGTAGTGGGTTGTGCGGGTCATAGGGCTACAGGGTGGGAAGTAAATTGAGTTTAATTAATTCATAATTATTTTTTAGTTAATATTAATTATTTAATTGATAGTTATGTACATTGTATAATTATTATTTTTTAAGTTATGCTTTAGGTGCGGGTTGCATTTGTAGGGGTCTACGGTGCGTAGTTAATTAATAATGTATTCATTATTAAGTAATTGTTAATTATTTAATTGGTAATTATGTAAATTGTGTAATTATTTTACTAATGTATGACTTAGGTACGGGTTGTTGGTTTTGTAGAGGTTTAGAGTGGGTAGTTAAGTAATTGATTCATTATTACTTTATTATGTAATTGATAATTAATTATGCAAATTGATAATTATTCTATTTTTTTAAGTTATATGTGCGAGTTGTTGAGTTTGTAGGATTATAGGATGGGAAGTTAATTAAGTAAACATTACATTTTAATTAATGAATAATTTTAATTAAAATGTAAAATTATTTATAAATATGTAAAATATTTATTAAATATATTTTTTATGTTATATATTTGGTGTATGTTGTGTTTTTAGTGGGATAGGGTGGGAAGATATTTAAGCAATAATTAACAATTAATTGTTCATTTACTATTAAATATTTTATTTATTACTTAATATGTTAATTGTGTTATATGTTTTTATTTTAATTATATTTTAAATTTGGGCTGCTAGGTATGTGGGAGTATAATGTGGGAATTTAATGAAATAATTAATGGCATTATGTTTTCAAATTAATTATTTTTAAATATAAATATGTACATTAATTGTTTTTAAAATGTATATATATTATTTTTATATTAATAGTTTTTAATTTTGTTCAATTAATACATGTTTACAAATATGGAAGGTGCTTTAAGTGAAGCACTTTCCTTACTGCTGCACAGTCTGGAGTGGGAATAGTGACTTTTACCCTTCCTCAGTCCAGCACTTTCCGTAACCGATGCATCGACTGGAGTGGGAATAGTATATTTATTATTTCTAAAATGTAATAGTTTTGTTAGTGTTGTTTATTTATGTATTATTTTTTGTTTGTGTATTTCACTTTATATTATTTATATTAAGAAATGTATGTTATTTATAAGCTATTTTTAGTAAAACTTGTTTTCCTATTGTTTACTTTTTATGTATTATTAAATCGTAATGTTTTTAAAGAGTTTTCTACTTTATTTCTTATAGTTTTTATCTTTTTTTGTGTATGTAAATATACATGTATATATATATATGTTACATTAGAAAATTAAAAAGAATTCTAATATAAATTACAGTTAAAAGTTTTAGTTATAATTGATATATGTGAACATCAACATACACATACATATATATGTGTGTGTTCAAATAAGTATATTTTTATATATATATCTTTAAATATTATTTAAACATGTTTCATTAACATTATATTAATGTTAAAAATATATATATATATATATCTATCTCTCTCTCTATATATAGATATAGGTATAGATATGAAGAATGGGCAGATAAATCAGCATGAGGAGTCCAAATGGATGTAGGACCCTCGTACCAATCCTTCCAGGAAGAGACAATACACAATACCTCTTACAAAGAGAAGCGTATTGGATAAACCAACTGAACACCGTTAATCCTAAGGGCCTTAACGAGAGACTGGATTTAAGTTGTTTCATATAATTTTCATACAATTATTGTTTCATATACTGTGGTTTCATTCTCAATTTGACCATCACATTGAACATCGAGAACTACATCACCCAACATGCATCATTTGTTTTTTTCTCTTTAAAACATGGGAATCACACCGTGCCTAGGACGCTACATTTAACTCATGGTCACCACATCTTATTTCATTTTATTTCATTCACCGTCTATTCACCGTTCATTCTTAGCATATTTCACTGTTCGTAGTTTACTCGTAGTCCGTCGTTTATTTTTGTTTTACATCACTGAACATTTTTGAGTCCGTCTTTTACATTTACTAGATTATGCACTTCCGGGTTCACATGGTATTTACGTCCGTTTCATAACTATTCACTTTTAGAAACACCCGGGAAGCCTGAATGATCATACCTTGAGGACCACGGATGTATCTTTTTCTACACTCGGTGAGCAACCCCCGCAATAACTGAGCACTTACTACACCTAGCCGGTTGATTACGCGGCGTTGACTGAACTTATCTTTCATTTTATTTTCATCGCAGAAAGCATATTGAAACTGAAGACCGCATTCAGTAAGTGCATTTCACACATCACACTGTTTAGTATTCACCACCATTTAACATTCCGTTGATCGTTCACCCTCGCGTTTATTTCTCACGGTAGCACTGGTTGTTACAACTCTGGTTGTTTACCATACGGGTCCTTTGCCGCGTTCACTTTACGACAGCACAGGTTTATTTCACAATAACATGAGTTGTTATAACATTGGTTTCTCACGACCTTACGTCGACGTCATCAGTTTACATGTTCAACCACGAGTCACGTTTTCTCTGCACCATCTCTGTTTGTTTCCTGACCACCGTCGTTTTTGATCATCGTAAATTACTGTAACAGAGCTCTCAAAATACTGGCTATGAATAGTTTCCACTGATCCACATACTCCCGTTTACCTTATCACTTACGCATGAAATGAGATATAACAGTGTTGATATACCAATAACTGATACTTGTGCATCCTGTACTTTTACTTTGTGCTTAATACCACCTCTTTATTTACAGATCGAAGCCCCTGATGAAGGGCAATGCCCGAAATGCATTGGGCAATGTACATAAATTAATTCATATGGCTAATATTACTGAGGATAAGTAATACACAAGTCGGACTTGAAAAATATGGAAAACAATTAAGTACCTAAGAATAAAATAGATCATTGAAATTATTTACATATGTGGAATTTTATTGAAAATTAATCAAAGAGTGCTATTGGAGACGCCCTCCCCAGAGGGAGCAGCGCAATCAAAATACAGATAAATCAGCAACCAGTTTGAGGCGCACACTTGAAATAATTGTTAAATATGCAAGGGCAAAAGATTGTGCAAGAGACCATCAAGAAATGTATTGAAGGAATGAAAGTTTGTTTGAAAAAACATGAGGATGACTTAAAAGCAAAGAAGCAGAGAAAACTACATAGAGACTGTGTAGATTGTGGGAGAATCCTAACTTTCAGTCGCAAATATGACTACATGTTCAAAGCACAAGCCTCTGACCCATGAGCAACAGAGCCAAATATCTCCATGTCAGAACCTGCAACCATGAGTGATAATGTCACAGATACCTCTGGGACATCCGGCAGTACTGCCTCAGGAAGTGACCGCAGTAGCAAACCAGCAACTTTTTTGGACGAATACTGGCACCTACGCAGGGGCCGGCAAACAGCGGGAGGAACTCCAACATCCAAGACAACAGAGGCCGGGGAACAGGACAGAGATGTGCCGCAGAGGGAGAGGCCGAGGAGGTGCCGGAAGAGGCAAAAGAGACTCAGACAAAGAAACAAAAGGAGGAAGGAGAAAGGGGCGAATGGGGACCAACTCAGGAGGCTTCAAAGTAACAGCATAATGGATAAGGAAATGGTGAATAAAACTAATGCCCTATTACTTACCGGTAATCTTCATTACTCCGGGTCCCGTTGTCCTCGTCCCATTCATCACTAAGTGGAGATAACCATCTCCCGACAGAAAAAAGGATCAGAAGAATGCTGGGACACTAACCCCGCCCCTCCCACTGGGAGTACATAAGGGGTACTTACCCAGCATTCCGCCTGAACAACCAAGCCCACAACAGGAAGGCCGGCCGTCCGGGTGGGAGGGCGGGGCGTATGAATGGGACGAGGACAACGGGACCCGGAGTAATGAAGATTACCGGTAAGTAATAGAGCATTACCCCTTGGTCCCTTATGTCCTCATCCCATTCATCACTATGTGGAGAATACCAAAGCAGAAAAGTTGGTCTACCCAAACAAAACAGAAGCCAACCCATGAAACCACACCAAGGTAGCAACCGCAGGAAGCAAAAGGCAGAACCGGCGAAACCCTAGGCAGAGCCCCCGACAAGAGGGAGCCCCACCAAACCTGGATGCACCCAACAAAACAACGGGAGAACTGCCAGACGACCAGTCCGACAACCACAGAGGTCAACCAGCCCACAGCAGGAACACCCCACAGCCAACCAGAGAAGGGGAGAACACGGACACACAAGCCATCCGAGGCAAGAAGAAAACAACAGCGAGGAGGCTACCCAAAGAGAAAGGCCAAGAGCCACCAGGCCAGCAAGCCAGAACCGGGCAACATGAGTCAAACCCAGGCACAGAGAACCCATGCCAGCCAAACTCAGGCCCCGGAAAGAAAAGAAACACCCAGGGGACAAGGGGGCCAGAGAAACGCGAAGCCCCAACCAAAGTCGCCCCCGGAAAAAAAAGGTCGAGAAGCCCACCAAGGGCAGGACCAAACCAGAAGGGAAGCAAATGACCCGACCCCAGAGAGACCAGAGGACAAACCCCCGGAACCTCAAAAAAGAGCATCAGGCCCCATGAGAAAAGGGCCAGCACCAGCCGACAGTCCACCAGCACCCAGCCCGGAAGGCGAGACAGAGCCCACGGACAGGGAAAGAGGGAAAACCAAGGCACCGGGGAAGGAAAGAACAAACCCCGGAAGCCAACCCACCAGGCCCCGAGAGACTAGGAAACAAGGCACCAAGGGAACCAGCACCTCCAGGAAGCCCGAGCAGCAAGAACTGACAAGGGCAACCAACCAGGACAAAGAGACCTGGAAAAACAAAGAGGAAAAGGGAACAGGAGGAACCACAGGAACCCCAGAACACAACTCCAGCAAAACACCCCAACTTCAAACCGGCGGAAAACGGAGTAGGAAGCCACAGCCCGAAGAAGGCACACCCCGAACACCAGAGAAGGAGTGCAACCGGATGGGAAAATGACCCAGAGAACCCAAGACCATAGCAAGGGAACCCTAAGGGAGCCAACATCAACAACAGACAAGCCCAACCAGAGACAGGCCAGGCAGAGACGACCCCAAACAGCCCAAGCAGAAGGCAGGGGCAAAAACACAGAGGCCAGCAAGACCAAGGGCCAACAACCCCTAGAGGTCCCGAAGGAGCGGGACAGGCCCAAACATCACAGCATGGAACCCCAACCCACCAGGGGAGAGAAAACACAAAAACATCCCGACCACAGAAGCAACAGAAGCCAGGACGGAACGCACAAGCAAACCAAACCCCACAGCCTGGCACGACCCAAGGTAGGGCACGCGCAGGGGATGAACCCCCAGGGCATAAAACGGCAACTGAGGACACAGCCGGGAAGCCAAAGCCGAAGCCAAGCCACCCGCATGACCATAAGGACCCGAAGGCCCAACCCAAAACCGGGGGAAGGCCAAAGAAGGGAAGGCCCCAGCAGAGCACAGGCCAGAGAGCAAACAGCCCCGGCGTCGCCCAAACGAAACCCAAGAGGAGGCAAGCAGGGAATACAGGAGTGGGTGACAGACCCAAACAGGCACAGCCAGAACCAAGAGGCCACAACGTCAGGAACACACCACAGCTGCAAGGACCGGAACCCGATAGCAGAGGGACCAGCCACCCCACAGGCAGAAAAGACACCAGCAAAGAAGTGCCAGGCCACCCAACGAACCTCCAACACAGCCCCATCAGGCAGTCCAGGACCGCAGCAAGAGCGCAACCAGGCAACCCCGAGCAGGTCGTACCAAACAGAAACCAGCAGACCAGCCAAGAACAGGAGCCAACAGGGAGGAAGGCCGAAGGCAACAGGCAACCACAAGTAGGTACCGCCGAAGGCCAAGCAGAAGCAACCGCAAGCCTGCAGACCAGGAGCGACCAAAACACGGCCCCCGGAACAACATGAGTACAGAGAAAAGCTGAGGCACAACTCCGGCAAAAAGAACCACCAGAAAGGGCAGGGACAACACCCCCCCCTCCTCAGCGAACCAAGCCGGAGAAGAACACCGCAGGCCAGAAGAGACCCAGCGGAGGCTAACAGTACCTGGGGAATCCATCCAGGCATCAAACATCGTCCACCCAGCAGCACCACTGATACCAGACGAGACCAGAAGAAGCAGGGAGGAAAGGCCGAAGGAAGAAGCACAGCCAACAGCCAAGAGGCCAAATACAAGACACCCCAGGGGAAGCCAAAATCCACCGAGGCACCAGAGCAGACGAGGCGCCCAGAACACCACGCAGCAGCGAGGATCAGAGAGGATCGACCAGGGTATCCCTAAGCACACTGGCAAGGGAGACAGATCCCGAATGTAGGCCAGACCAGCACCACAACGCCCGCCAAGAACCAGCAGCCCGGGGAAGGAGAAAAAGAGGAAACCAACCTCATCCAGAAACCCAAGCGGGCGACCCTACCCAGGAGAGAAGCCATCCCCAGGGAGGAAAGGCCACAGGCAAAAACCCCGGAGGCCAGGACTGCAACATCCAGGCCCAGGACACAGCCAAGGAGCTCCAGCACCAAGCCCAAATGTCAGGACTAGCAGACAACCAGGGCAAAATGCAGCACAAACAAGCATGTCAGGAAGAAGCACGCAGAAGCGCAGGTAAAGGCAACATGGAAAGGGACCATGAGAGGCAGAACAGCAGCAGGATGACAGAGACAACAACCTGGCACTGTAGCCACAGGCACATCCTCCAGGAAAATCAACGGTCAGAGACCCACAGAGGCACCGGTGCTCAGAGCACCACCCCAGAGACACAGGGAATGCCCAGGCCAGGGTCGAGAAATCCCCAAAGAAAAGGACCCCAAAAAAACACCAGAGAAGGACTGCAGCATACAGGAGGAGAGGTAGCCACAAACAAGCACCTCCCCCCCGCAAACCCGGAACGGGGAAAAAGCAGAGCACCCACCGGAATACGGAAGGTCACAGCCCCCGCAAACCCGGAGAGGAGGCCGGGACACCACCAGGAACAAGGCCCCCACCCCAACAGACAGCCCAAGGTAGCCACGAAGGCAACGCCAGAGCCGAGAAGAATGAGCACAGTCCCGATGTTCAAGGAGAAGAATGCAGTGTAAATTCACCTATCACAAGAAACATAACTGCAACACTGCCTGTGCCATTGGCACAACGGCAGTAGAACACAGGACCCGAGTAGAGCCCAACAACATGCCCCAGCCCTGTCTGGATGAGCCTGCCAAACGTGAGGAAAAGGCAGCAGCCCAAGGAACAGGATGCAAAAGACACTGCCTGTCCACGGCATCATCGACAGACTCCCCGCCACCAAAAATGCAGGAGAAGCAAAGCATGCTACACCGAAAGAAACGGAGAGCAGCACGCCACCTGGGAGACCAAGCGATGATCAGCAAAACAAAATCGGTTAACCTCGGGAGTTTGCGCTGAAAGCGCATCCCTCCAGGCCAGAACCTATGGCAGACATGAAGCACACAACCGTGTGCCATGGTGCAAAGGCGTGAGTGCATGTCGCTAGGCCGCATCCTTGTGTGCTACAAGAGTATGCACATACATCAGGGATCACACAAATACAATTCACACTACACAGTAAATGCATTTCATAAACATGGGAGATTAAGTGATGTGCCCAGAATCACACGATCCCAAAGCAAGTGCACTGTCCGGGATAACAAACATGGGACTCCAGGCCCCAAATCCGGCAGCACCATGAAGCACAACACCAAATGGAGCCGTCGGAAACACTGCGTCACTCAAGCTGTACAGGAGGCAGTATACAGACCAGCCATGTTGCAGTCTCTCACCAACAAGAACATTGTGCAGTATATGTGACTCAGCCCCTCACAGTAAGGGTGACATCATCATAACTTCGAGAAAGGGAACAGGAGTGAAATCCGTCTATGACCCAATGCCGTACAGACGGACACACCCCGCATTACGAGGCACGGGGAGACCAAGCTAAATGCCCGGAGCCCACCGCCAGACACGAACCTGGAACCCAGCATCAAAGTCGGCCGCAGTAGCCAAAATCAGAACAAACAGTGCGAGAGAACAAAACACCGCTACGCGGGACTCACCCGGAGTGGGGGCTGGAACACCAACAGGAACAAGGCCCCCACTCCAACATCCAGCTTCGGAAATCAACGGGACATCAAGTGCAGCGCGTCTTCCACCCGGCCAGGCCACAGAAAAGACGCGCTCAGCGACCCGGAAGCAACCGGGAGGCGGCGCACCAGCTGCAAAGGGCCGGTAACCAGGATTTCCAGCCGGGAACAGCCCTGCCTCCCAGCAAGCCCGGCAGGCCGGGAGGCAGACCAACAAAACCCCCCCCCCCACCGCCCGCGAAGCCAGGCAGCCGGGCGGGGGGAGGAGAGAAGAAGCGCACGCCACCCCAGCCCAGCAGGAGCAGCACCAGCATCCAAGACCATTCTGTCGACAGACAGAAAAAACGAACAGGCGGAATGCTGGGTAAGTACCCCTTATGTACTCCCGGTGGGAGGGGCGGGGTTAGTATCCCAGCATTCTTCTGATCCTTTTTTCTGTCGGGAGATGGTTATCTCCACATAGTGATGAATGGGACGAGGGCATAAGGGACCAGGGGGTAATATCAATCTCACCAACAGACATCTCACTGACATTAAGAAAACCATGTTATGAATGCGTCTCTCGTTTTGTCCCCTCCTGTTTTTCTTCAAAAACACTGGCTGGGTGATGTACCTTAAACAAGAAGAGACTTTGTGCACCTTCTTTCGTTTTCCTTTCAATATTATAGCTGCTGATATATTTTTTCAATCGATCTATGACTATGATGCAGGTTGTACCTTGTGGGGTACCTAGCCTTTGAGTCACTAGTTATATTTTATTGAGAAGCATGATCTATGTTATCATATATGTCTTCGATGGAGGATGTCATTAATTCTGACTATTCATGTTTAACTGCCAGCCTACTTGGGTGGGATATTTCCTTCTTTCTCTTTTTTCTTCCCTTTCGTTCCCCTTTAATGAGCACACACCAGGGAATGTGCATGCAGGATCTTCGAAAACCACTATCTTCCTCTTCATCCCTTCCATTTGCACAAGGGCAGCATCTGCTTCCGCCTTCTGGGATAGTCACAGGGCATGCAGCGGCTCATGCATACTGTGGCACGTGATGCATTGGGGGGAGATGACTACACCTGTATAACAGCCAGCCCACTTGGTCATGATGTCTCTCTTATTTCTGCAATTATATATACCGTGGGACGATAATGTATGTTTTATCTCGGCTTCCACTCACCCACCACACATTTGGCTCACCTATACAGATGGGCTCCTTCCACTCTCTGACATATATTATTACATAATGAACGTCTGTTATGGTTCCATCAATGATGTGCACTTACTTTTATGTGCACCGGACATGGGTCATTCATTGTTGTGCTCTCAAACACTCTGTAACTGACACTACATATGCTTATTGTGACTTTTTATGTGTAACTCTACTTTCACCTCATTATAATATGGTCGCCACAATTGTGTCAGTATAGAACACTGTGAAGTGTGCCAATATTGTGTGACACATGGAGGACCCTGTAAGGTGGAACATCTGGGTATGACCATTCTAGATTCTATATGAGTGGTGCAAAATTGCGTCAGTCTCTGCGAGGGCCGGACTGGCCGTAGCGGGCTTGTGGTGCCGCATAAATGAAGAAAATCACAGAACATGACTCCTAGAGTGTCATTGATGGGTTAATGAAGGACCTTATTCTGAACGCTCTCCAGCTATAGTCGGGACATCCCAGAGTAACTTGCTTTGTTTTGCAAGTATTTTAATGATAGCGAATAGCCGACACCTTTGTGTTTGTTCCCAATAGCATTAGGCATCCGTTCAGCACACCTAAACAGGAGGTGCGACCCACAGCAAATGAGTAGTTTTGTTTTCATGAAGTGTGTTGAGGGCTAAACCGTTGAAATACCAGAGAAATACTTACTTTTATTAGGGAATGAAACCAACTGTGTCTGGTGCAAGCAAAACCCATTCATTATAATCTGGAAAGGGAAATAAAACCAGTGCATTTATAATATCCATTTATATGTGTTTCCAAATGAAGTGCCTGCTTTGAACTGCTTCTGGGAACTTGTGGTAATGAAGCACATTCCCTGTGGGCTACAGTTCTGAGCGTGAAGATCAAAAGGTCAGAGCTGTGCTTTGAGTTAATACAATAATTGATTAATACACAGTCATTTATCAAACTGTTTGTGCAGAGAATAATTTGTCATGGGATTCTTTACTGCAAGTTAGAAAGTGTGCAGGTTCGTTCCAGTTTTTGTTGGATGCTGTGCCCCATCACAAGTTGAAGATTCTTTGATGTCCCCATGCTATTAACTGAAGAATTAGACTTCAACTAAACTAGCTGGGGAAAAGTTTTAAAATTAGGCTTGAAAGTCATGGACACGCTTCCAAATAAAAAACAGACAAACAAGAAAGAATTGGACAAGCAAATAGGCCTGGCATTATTGCCATAACACATGCAAACAACATTTGCGCAGCATCCTAGGGACAGATCCTATTGAGTTTGGCAATGCTTGTTACTGACCAGGGGTTGTTTAATTGCAAAAAATGACAAAAGAGAGATAATAAACTTCATAATAAGAAGTCTCCTGTCATGATCATCCCAAACTGTAGACATAAATTATCGCGTAAGTAAACTAATAAAGATCTGCTATTGCTCATGGCATAGGATCTAGAAACCTCCTGGGGAGTAATACATGGTAACTGCAGTGGGTGCTCAGAAATGTAGTAACTTGAAACACGCCAGACCACAAGAAACTAACTTCTAGTAATCACAACAATAGCACAATTATAACTTAGGGAAGTAACAGAATCATGAAATCCCTTGTAGAAATCTACAAAAGCCTCAAAAAGACAGAGAAAGTCAATCTCACACCATTCCAAGTCAATTATACCTCAAAACCATGAGAGGCGAAGGAGAGTCATCAATAAACTCACAACAGACTCTCCTCAAAAAATCTTACAATCACAAACTAAAACAAGCCTCTCAAAAAAATAAATTAAAAAAACTAGCCAGTGGGTGAAGGGGGTGTACAAAAACCCATACTCTGGGGTCGATTCCGATGTCGGCCGGAAGCGCACCTAACAGTATTCGTCCGGAAAAAATACCAGCCGAACGCGTGTTTTCCGACCGACTCGAACACTCTACCGAACAAACAAGTACGATGCGCATAACAGCCCAGATTCCGAGCGAGCCGTACTTACCCATTCCAGCTCCTGTTCCCCGCCCGAGCCGGATCCGTAAACGCCGAATCGAGTCGCACGGAACCAAATACACAGCACCTTCCGGCCGGACTAGTACGATGCGTCTTCCGTACGCGCCAAACTCATCGCTACGTCTCGCACATTTGAGCATCCGGGAGAGCTGCACATAAGCTCCGATTCGCGCCACAAGACGATCCACGGCGACGAGAAGAACAAGCGAGCGACGAGTACGAGTCGAAGCCACGAGAAACCCGAACGAGACGACCCAACCATGAATCCCATCGCGCAGGTCCTACCAATACTCTACATCTATTACCGGGACCGGTACGGACGCGTACGGCGCAGACGGTAAGTCAAACACCCACAACACAAACAAACGACACGTACCCGAAATATGTCACACACACATAGGGATGCACAAATGACGTACACTAGCAACAGCAGAACCATAGGGGCGGGATGGCCATCACCAATGCCATACACACCCATAGGGGGATGGATGCCTGCCACTACTGCCATCCCCACTCATGGGGGGCTGGATGCCTACCACTACTACCATTCCCACTCATGGGGGGCTGGATGCCTACCACTACTACCATCCCCACTCATGGGGGGATGGATGCCTGTCACTACTGCCATCCCCACTCATGGGGGGCTGGATGCCTACCACTAACACCACCCCCACTCAGGGTGGGCTGGATGCCTGTCACTACTGCCATCCCCACCCATAGGGAGCTGGATGGCTGTCACTACTACCATCCCCACTCATGGGGGTCTAGATGCCTACCACTACTACCATCCCCACTCATGGGGGTCTGGATGCCTACCACTACTACCATCCCCACTCATGGGGGGCTGGATGCCTGTCACTACTGCCATCCCCACCCATAGGGGGCTGGATGGCTGTCACTACTACCATCCCCACTCATGGGGGTCTAGATGCCTACCACTACTACCATCCCCACTCATGGGGGTCTGGATGCCTACCACTACTACCATCCCCACTCATGGGGGGCTGGATGCCTGTCACTACTGCCATCCCCACCCATAGGGGGCTGGATGGCTGTCACTACTACCATCCCCACTCATGGGGGTCTGGATGCCTACCACTACTACCATCCCCACTCATGGGGGATGGATGCCTACCACTACTACCATCCCCACTCATGGGGGGCTGGATGCCTGTCACTACTACCATCCCCACTCATGGGGGCTGGATGCCTGTCACTACTACCATCCCCACTCATGGGGGCTGGATGCCTACCACTACTACCATCCCCACTCATGGGGGGCTGGATGCCTGTCACTACTGCCATCCCCACCCATAGGGGGCTGGATGGCTGTCACTACTACCATCCCCACTCATGGGGGTCTGGATGCCTACCACTACTACCATCCCCACTCATGGGGGGCTGGATGCCTACCACTACTACCATCCCCACTCATGGGGGGCTGGATGCCTGTCACCACAACCACCCCTACTCATAGGACGGGTAATGCATGACACAACTAGCATACTCCCACATAAGGACTGTCTGTAAATTACATCCCACCCCCAACACCATGACAAGCGTGTGTGGTCTGTGTCAAATGCATACAACACTGAACATGACATTGAACATACAATGTGACCCCCTAACACATGTGTCACACATAATTGTGTGTGTGGCCTACACAATGCAAGCAGACCATGACCACTGTGGCAATGTGGCCCAAAGCCCCATCACCACAGTGCCCAAAAGGTAAGTGTGTGCTCCATAGCTGAAGCACATTTTGAACAGTGTGGCAATGTGGCCCAAAGCCCCATCACCACAGTGCCGAAAAGGTAAGTGTGTGCTCCATAGCTGAAGCACATTTTGAACAGTGTGGCAATGGGGCCCAAAGCCCCATCACCACAGTGCCCAAAAGGTAAGTGTAGTCCTGGTAAAAGCTGCAAAAACAAAACTGCAGGGATTATTTCTGGCCACACAACACCAAACACTACAGTGGCATTGTAGTGCTTGTGTCCCATAGCAACATAGATTGTGTGAGGCAAGCAGTGCAGTGCCAATGACACATCGTTCTGGCCATGTGCACACAAACATCAGCCATGGGGGCCCACATTGTCTACATTCACAAATAACACAATGACAGAAGTGAGCATCATAATGCAGACCCACATATCTGCACCAATGGACACACAAATGTAGATATCCTGTGGAGACTGTAGATGTCAGGTGAACAAATACCATACCATGGCAGCAATGGGACATACTAACCATGATCAATGTGCTGACTGATGACCTAGCAGTCCCAGGGCCAGCAGGGGAAAGCCAACAGCACTGCTGCTGTTTATGCATCCTCTGGCTCCTGCAATGGCACGTACTGTGGAGAGAGCCCCAGCCTTCAGCCTTGAGGAAAACCAGGCCCTGCTGGACAGCCTCCTTCCACAGTACAGCAAGCTGTATGGTAAACCAGGGGAGCAGGTGAGTGTGCTGTCCACTGCCTCACTAATTGTGCATGTTGTCTGACTAGCAGGACTTTCAGTGTGCACACCACTGGCTAGCATGCCCACTGAGTAGTTGTCACACCCCAAAGTGTGTAGTTACATGCACTGAACTGATACAGTGCAGTAACAGTGCATTCCAACTAGGTTTACTTCCCATGCAATGATACCATGTAGTGACTGCTGGCAAACTGTTCATAGCCATTGTTGGACTGCCTGTGTACATCATATGCCCCTATGATTGAGATATGTATATCCTGCATAAACAGCAGCAGTGTTGGTGGCAGATATCGCCCTGGAGCATGTAGTGCAGGCAAGTGAGCTCTCAGGGGAACGGCCAGCATTATATGTGTGCTGCAGAGGCAGATACTGTCCCATGTGTCCAAAGTGATAGGTCCAAGTCGTTTGCATCTTCTGAATCTGACCAATCCATGGAATAGCAGCACTAATACACGCCCACAGCATCCTTCAAATCTTCAACTTCATGACACCCATGATTTTGCAACATTGTTGTGGCTGGCCAACTGAATTCACTGCATCAGACTCGTTGGAGCTTCGAAAACGCGTCCGTTGCCATGCCAGGCCCCAGCCAATGTGTGCGCACCGTTCTGTCCACTGCTGTACAACGCGTATTTCGGGATAAAACGCGTACCCGCTCACATCATATGCAATGGGCCAGCCGGGCACACCGATCGGTCCATTGCTGTTCAACGCGTACCCGGGATACAACGCGTACCCGCTCACATCATATGCAATGGGCCGGCCGGGCACACCTATCGGTCCATTGCTCTACAACGCGTCCCCGCTCACATCCAATGCAATGGGCCGTGCGGGCACACCGATCGGTCCATTGCTGTACAACGCGTACCCGGGATACAACGCGTACCCGCTCACATCATATGCAATGGGCCGGCCAGGCACACCGATCGGACTGTTGCTCTACAACGCGTCCCCGGGACACAACGCGTACCCGCTCACATCATATGCAATGGGCCGGCCGGGCACACGATCGGTCCATTGCTGCACAACGCGTACCCGGGATACAACGCGTACCCGCTCACATCGTATGCAATGGGCCGGCCGGGCACACCGATCGGTCCATTGCTCTACAACGCGTCCCCGCTCACGTCCAATGCAATGGGCCGTGCAGGCACACCGATCGGTCCATTGCTGTACAACGCGTACCCGGGATACAACGCGTACCCGCTCACATCCAATGCAATGGGCCGTGCGGGCACACCGATCGGTCCATTGCTGTATAACGCGTACCCGGGACACAACGCGTACCCGCTCACATCATATGCAATGGGCCGGCCGGGCACACTGATCGGTCCATTGCTCTACAACGCGTACCCGGGATACAACGCGTACCCGCTCACATCCAATGCAATGGACCGTGCGGGCACACCGATCGGTCCATTGCTCTACAACGCATCCCTGGACAGGTCACACGCATATGTCACCATGCTGGTCACTGGTGAACCTATGCCAGCCACATATACATTCCAGGGACTCAGGGGCACACCTACAACACCACACCCAGTCCACACTGTATCTAAGGCATGTGTGGCAGCATAACCATATCTGTGTATGTGGGTGAACATGTGGTTTTTGGGGTGGCACTTGGGGGCAGACACACCCAGGCTGTGCACGTGTTCATGGGGACAGGGTCCTTTGTGTGTTGTGCACCTGACCACTGTGGTGTGCAACTGTTCATTTTGGAGCATGTGTCATGGTCACATTTCCAGGTTGTGTATGTGTATGACATGTCACATACCCCCAGGCTCACATGTGGGAAGGCATGTACGTCACAGGGTGGCCCATTGCCACAATAGTGATGTCCCTCCGCAGTCTGTGTGCATGTTGTGTTTCACATGTCTCTGACTCCATGTGCACAATGGGAGACAGTCTCCACATCCACGTGGTTTGTGCATGAACTTTGATGTTGTGTGTGTGTCACAGACGTCCATGTCTGTCCTGCAGAGGCTACAGGGGCCACTACCTGTGGGTGTCATGTTTGTTTTTCTGACGTGTACATGGTACGCCATGTCATGCCAGTGTCCATGTGGCAAGTCAGGGTCCCTGGGAATCTACCTGTCAATGAGCTGTGATGCCTGTGGAGCATCTGTCCAGACATGTCACTGTGGTATGTGTGTGGAACGTGAGAGCAGTAAATGGGTACTGTGACACAGCCTAATGGTTTCCCATAGCACACCCTGGAACCTGTTGTCAACACTTGTTGAACAGAGATGTTAGATGATGTCCATGTAGGTGCCATATATGTCCAAACAGAACGACACACACATCAAGTACTTGTGTTTGTTAATGATGTATCATGTGAAATTGAGTATGGTGAACGGCACATAGGTGGGGTGACTGACAATCTTGCTTTCTTCACCTATGCACTGCAGGGCTCCTGCTGTCCATCGACCATTCCCAGACCTGGCGACGATGGTGGAACGTGACAGCATCCGACGGTACCGCTTCACCAGGCAGCTGATTGAGGATTTGGCAGTGCGGTTGGACCCACATTTGCAGCCTGGCCGTCCGTATCCTACAGCGCTGACCCCCAAGGTGAAGGTGATGGCAGCCCTACACTTCTTTGCCACCGGTACCTTTCAACACACTGTGGCGACTGCCGGTGGGATGTCACAGACTATGTTCAGCCGTGTGCTACGCGATGTTTTGGGGGCAATGTTGAGATACCTGAACCAGTACATCTATTTTCCAACACGTCAATGACTCACTGACGTCAAGAGTGACTTCTATGCCCTGGGGAGGATGCCACATGTAATTGGCTCCATTGATGGGACACATGTGGCTTTGATACCACCACAGGCACATGAGCAGGCATACCGGAACCGTAAACATTACCATTCGATCAATGCTCTGGTGGTATGTCTTGCAGAAATGACCATCACACATTGGTATGCCCGTTCCCCGGTTCGGCACACGATGCCTACGTGATGAGGAGTAGTCGCATCCCGAGGATGATGTCACAGATGCCAAACCAGCATGCCTGGCTTGTTGGTGTGTACTGACTTTGTACCATTGTGTGTGTTCTGCTATGTTGTTTTCCGCACACATTTTCAAATCGGCTAATGTGCAATTGTCTGTATGTAGGTGACTCGGGATACCCCAACATGCCGTGGTTGCTGACACCCCTCAGGAACCCTGTGACACCAGCCCAGATGCGCTACAATGAGGCACATGGTCGGACGAGGAGGGTGATTGAGCGGACCTTTGGTCTCCTGAAGAGCCGCTTCCGCTGCCTGGACAAGACAGGAGGGGCCCTCCCATATGCCCCAGCAAAGGTGTGCAAGATTGTCATCGTCTGCTGCATGCTACACAACCTGGCAGTGCGGAAGGAGTTGCCTCTCATCCTGGATGACGATGACCAACGTCCGCCACCTGTGGAAGATCCTGGCCTGGGTCACGATGCCAGTGAAGATGATGATGATGGTGATGTCAGCACACAGCTCATCACCAACTTCTTCAGCTGAATGTGAGTCTCCAGAGGGTTGTAATGTCAATGATTTGAGTTTGCATGATATGTGTGTGTGGTGCTCTGGTGCTGTTTGAGTGTGGCCATGTGCTACTTGACTGGATGCATGCAGCGATGTGTCCTTGAAGGTGGTCTGTACTGCCCAACAGTGTTGACATGCTAACTTGGTTTTGTGTAGTTATCTCGTGACATGTATTAGACATGAGTATTGCCGTTCTGTGCTGTTCTTCAGTGGTTTTGACTGTGTGTCATGTCTGTCCTTCACAGGGTGCTGCCGGAGTTGTTTGATCAACTTGGATCCCACGAATCCATGATTCAACTTCCAAGGTGGAAGCAGTCGTTTCCCTACAGGTGATGTGCCACACACCCCTGGACTTTCTATCTTCTGCACTTTTTGACTTTGTGGCCACAGCCAGGTTGGATTAGCTAGCATTTGTAGTGGAAAAAACATGTTGCAAATGTGTAATAAACCTGTGCTTCACTTTGGGATGTGCGTTGTCTGTAGTCACACATCTGACTGACATTTGCTTACTGCACCTGTAGTCTAGTTGACACAGACTGTGAATAGGTGGCGTGTCTGTGCATTCCACTGTATTTAGTTGCAACATCAGTATAGGTGATGAGTCTGATGGCCCTGGTGTGTATGTGTTGTGTGGCCCTAGTGGTGTGTCTCCCTCATATGTGTCACGTCGCCATGACTGACATGACGGTGTTGGACTTGCTGTAGCAGTTAGCATACACAGTGTCATTTTTCTGATCACCATCTCCATGACAGAGAGCACGTTGGAATCACAACAGAGGCAGATATGGTGTATTTGTGAGTTTATTTACATACAGGTGTGAGGATGGTGCACAGGATGGTGGGTGCTGTACATAGAAATTGGAATCCAAAGTTCCCATGTGATTCGGAAGTCTTGGTAGCTGAAATGTCCAGAGTAAAGTCCACAGTCATCTGATGAATTTGGCCAACTATAGCTCCCCATGTCATGTGGAGAGTTGGGTTGGCTTCGACAGGGCGTGCAGTTTGCACACAGAGGAAAAGTTCCAGAACAGGTGTTGGCTTCCTGGGGGATGTAGATGGCCATCGGCCTCTCAGTTTGGCCTCCTCGGACGGCCCCTCTTCTTGGGGGGGGGGGACCCTCAGGTGCAGGCTGCGGCCGTGCAGGGGACTCTCTGCCAGAGTCCTCCTCCCTCCCTGTTGCATTTGCAGTTGTTTCAGCAGCAGATGTTGTGGGCACACAGGGAGGTGAGGCCATGTTGGTGCTGATCTGGCGGAGGCATGTCAGTATGTCCCTATGCACCGCTGTCAGTTGTTCCAATGTGTCCCACTTGGACTTCATGCCAGACATGTGTGTCTCGACATGTGACATGTGTGTCTCGACACGGGACATGTGGGAGTCCAAGCGGGCATGATGGGCAGCCTGCTGCTGTTGTATGTCCTTGAGGATCCCCACTACCTGGCTGACCTCTCCGGTGCTAGTCTGGTACGCATCCGCGATGCGTGCCAGTTGTGGGTCATCATGCAGTCCAGACCCCTCTGCAAAGAGCGACCTATGTCTACCACCCCTCCCACCACCCCTGGCGACACGTGCAGGACCTGCGGTGGCACGCACAGGTGACCGTGGGCCCACTTCGGTGTTGTTCCTGGGCTCGTTGTCACCAGCTCCAGTTTGGGTCTGGGTCCCTGCGCTGTTGTCATCTGTGTTCCTTGGTCTGTCCGTGTTGGCAGGGGTGGCCTGTGTTGGCAGTTGTTGGAGGGGTGGGTGCAGGGTGTGCAGATGTTGGTCCTGCTGGTGCTGCATGATGACTCACACCGGAGGGTCCAGCTGGTTCTTCGCCATCCGAGGAGTGCAGAGGCTGATCCACACCAGTGAGCTCAGTGTTCACCGGAGCCTGGGACAGGGACTCCTCCTCGTCTGCTGCTGTGTCCCCATCATCACCTGTTTTGGGGAGAGACACAGATTGTATGTTATGTTTCTACTGGCATCAATTGTTCAAACACCTGACAGTTGTGACTGTACCTCTGGATGTGGGCCTGGACATTGCATTCTCCTAAATTGTGACAGTCAGAGAGTGATATTGGTGTAGCACATTGTCCTGCCAACCTGTGGCATGTCAATGTGAATGTTGAGGTGTGTGCATGACCAGCATTGGTGGTATTTGCTTGCCATCCGGGCCTCCTTCTCCCCCAGCCCAGTTATCCCACCATGAAGCGTGCTTCCATTGCTGGGAGTGCAAGTTGTCTTTCAGGATGTCAGTCAGTGGTGTCCTGCTGTTGGTTGTTGCACAGTTCCCAGCAGGGCCTTGTGCTCCCCCAGCAGTACCCAGTGTGAGCCATCTTGTGAGTCCTTTTCCACTCCCTGTGATGTGAGCATGGTTCAGGGTGGTGTTGATGGGCCAATTGTGAGGCTGACCAATATCTGTGACTACCACTCCCATCATGTTATTGCCTCCACCCCCCTTCCCAGCATGCCCATCCTTCCTTCCTTTTGACTCTGCTTCCCTGTGGGGTGGGGTGCCGGTGCTGACAGGATGGCTGGGAGTGTTGTCCTGGCAGTTGTTTGGCTACAAGTCCCAAGAGTGTCCCTGTGCTTCACACAGCATAACCCAGGGTGGTGGTTCTTTGTGGGATCTTCAGTTAGGATGTGAGGCATTGCATTCTCCCAGGTGGGTTATGTGGAGTTAGTGTTGAGGGGGTGTGTGAGGGGAGGTGCTTGTAACTATGGTCAGTGCTGTGAGTCCTCCTTCCCACCCAGCCCAGTTATCCCACCATGAAGCGTGCTTCCATTGCAGGGAGTGCAAGTTGTCTTTCAGGATGTCAGTCAGTGGTGTCCTGCTGTTGGTTGTTGCACAGTTCCCAGCAGGGCCTTGTGCTCCCCCAGCAGTACCCAGTGTCAGCCATCTTGTGAGTCCTTTTCCACTGCCTGTGATGTGAGCATGGTTCAGGGTGGTGTTGATGGGCCAATTGTGAGGCTGACCAATATTTGTGACTACCACTCCCATCATGCTATTGCCTCCACCCCCCTTCCCAGCATGCCCATCCTTCCTTCCTTTTGACTCTGCTTCCCTGTGAGGTGGGGTGCCTGTGCTGACAGGATGGCTGGGAGTGTTGTCCTGGCAGTTGTTTGGCTACAAGTCCCAAGAGTGTCCCTGTGCTTCACACAGCATAACTGTTGTAATTTGGCAGCATTTAAGTTAAGCATTAGCTGAAGACAGCCTGTATTTAGAGGCTAAATTGTCCGCTTTGTGGAATCCATTTTGTATTTCTGGCAGCCATTTTGGCTGCCATGTGCTACCATGTGCTCGCCATGTGCTCTGTCCTACCTTCCTGTTAACTACTCTTGAAATCTGCCTAGAGACAAGTTATATTTAGTTCCTCTTGCTTTGCACATGCTCAGTTGAGCTTGCAGCTGTTCCGAGTTTATAAATGTCAGGATGTGTCTACTAAAAGTAGAAACTGTTAGCTCCACCCACTTGTCGACTGTGCATTCTCTGTATGACCTTATATGTGCCTAAAACCAGCATTTGTGTTAGTACCGCCTTCATTTGAGCCCCTGTGTGGGTATAAAAGGACCAGGATCCTTCCATTCAGTGTGCTACTTCATGCATTACTGAAGGGTGATGTGTGTGAATGTAGCTCCACCTCATGAGGTTTAATAAACTCTGTTTTTTCTATTTCCAGTTTCTGTGCCAACTTCTTCCTAAGTGTCTGAGGACTCTGTGCAGAGAAGGGAGAACCCCTAAGCACTGGTAGGCCTTGCTGAGGCTCACTACAACAAATTGGCGCTTCCAACGTGGGACTCATCAGCGACTCGGATGCCCGAAGGACTGGTCACGACGAAGGATTGGAATCTCGCTTTTGGACGCGATCGCTGCCTGAGGAGACCTGAGTCTTGGCACCCACGGCGTTTTCCTTTCTTTCTGATCTGACCATCCCGGTGGCGCCGGTCCTTGACTGAGATCTCTTCTGTTGATTTGCCGTGCAGTGACCATTTGGTCGATTTGAGAACTTGGCAGTTGGAACCTGGACACCATTTGATTGGTAAGAGCCGTTTTGCGGCACTTGCTGTTGGTTTGATGCCTTTGATTGGTAAGGTAGTTTTAGTAACACTTACTGTGGCTTTGTTTGTATGATTGGCCAATTTTGGAATCTGTTTTGTAATTATATATGTATTGCAATACATATAGGCAGGTAATGAGGAGAATTTTCTCTATTTAAAATTGTTTGAACAGCGCAACGTACGAAGAGTACCTTAAGCGCTACTTTGATTATAATACTGCATATTTTGCACTATATTTTGGCATGCCTGTTTTCAGCACACTTCGTAGGATGTGTTGCTTTTGTAGTGGTACCAATTTGAGACTTGACGAAGCACAACCAGCCCCCCGGAGGGACGCCTAATAGGGATATGTATATTAAGTATGGTATTTCTTCTATAATGTACTGCACGTTATGGAACAAATATACTAGTAAAGATCCTGAGTTGCGTTGGCCTATGTATGGGTCATTTGATTTGCGAAAAATTCAGTATGTGGAACAATGTATGTTTAAACGAAAGACTAGGCAAGATATGTTTGATTGTGTGCGAATGTGGGAGAAAGAAGTGCGTGAGCGAATGAAGCGTGAGCAAGCCTTGATTGACAAAGAACAGCGAAAGACCATTTATGCGAAAGCATTAGAGTTAAAAAACAAGGAGATGAAAGAAATTAAAGAGAGGGAAGATAGGGAACGCCATTTACAGGTAACTGGCCAATACGCTGTTAGGCAGCCCCTTTATCCTATCCTTAATAAACCACAAGATGATTTCTTGTTATTAGATCGTTCTCCACCTCCGTATATTTTTTCTTCCGCTCCTCATGAGTCAGATGAGGACTCTTTTTCAGACCAGGACAAAGCTCGAGAAACTCGCTCCATGCTATCTGCTGAGCGTGCATCTGACATTAGATCTACTGCACGTAAAGCCGTTCGTAGTACTACCACTGCCTCTGAACTTTTAGATAGTATAAAAGGATGGCAGGAAAGGGAGCAAATATATTTTACCGATACATTTGCTGCAGAGGTTATTGACCAATTTAGGAAGTATTCGGTAGAAATGGAGCCCGATGATGTAGCAACTGATTGTAAACAATTACGTGACGGTCTTTTTTCTTCTCCCAGGTGGCTGACACGATCAGACGCTTGGTTAAACTGCGTGTTGAAGCAGCCCGTTTGCGAGAGGAGAAAAGGCAGCAGAAACAGCTGCACTAGCATCTCAGATCAGCATGGCACGAACTCCTACTCCTGAAACAGATAAGAATGTTGTAATTCATGTGAAACCCATGCGGGAAGCCGCGCCTTTATATGTTCCTCCTAAAGGAACGGGTACAGAGGATGATAAGACTTCTCTTAATGCGAAAGGGTACTTTATTTATAATTGGGTTTACACTCCTTGGAATAGAGCAGATGTTATGGCCCTTAAAAATGCATTGCCTGACCCGCGAAAGAATCCAGCAGCCTTTTATGAGGAAGTTGAGGGTGCAATCAGCTCTTGCACTATGACTTTGTCGGACATTGATTTGTTTTTTGGATTAATATTACCACCTGATATGTGGAGAACTGTGCGCAAGATAGATGATAATGCGACATTTGGAGCATTGTGGAAAGATTTAGAGCGGTTAGATGAAGATAGAGAACCTGCACAGAAACCGTGTCAGTTAATTTTAAATCTTCCGGCAGCTATATTAGTTAAGTTAAAGACGATCATTCCCCCTAAAAAGATAAATTGGACAGTGCTAGCGTCTTGCAAGCAAAAGGTAGATGAATCAGTTTCTGACTTCTTCACACGCTTTGAAGAAGCATTTCACGATTTTAGTGGCCAGTCATTGACAGATGACACGGGTAGGCATCTGTTTGTCGATAAATATGTTGCAAACCTTTTGCCAGGAATAGCTAGTCGCTTAAAGGCCAGTGAGAGTTCATGGACTACATCTTCTCCGGTTTCTCTTTTAACTATGGCCCAGTATTATGAGCGGCAAGAATTAGAAGCCAAAGGTAATGAGGACAAAAAGTCTAAAGAGTTGAAAACAAAGGTTATGTTGGCTCAAGCTTATGGTCCGCCTTCTAGAGATAATGATAGAGGTGGACATGGATCTTATGGTTCGTCCTTTCCTTCCTCTGCCCGTTCGAATTTGTCTGTTGATCAGTGTGCGTACTGCAAAAAATTTGGACATTGGCTTTCTGATTGTCCAGTGCTGCGTGCTCAGCAGAATCTACGTGGTCGGGGACAAATGAGAAATCGTTCAGGATATCAAGGGCCTAGAGGAAGCGCGAATGATCGTGCTCGGTTTGATGCTAATACATGTGGGCAGAATGGGTTTAACACTTTTGATAGAAGGAACCAATATCAAATGTCTGACTATGTGCCCTCTGATTTTCAAGATTCTGCTTATGCATAGGATTGCCTAGGATGGGGTAAGGAATCAGTTGAAGTTCCAGTAGATCAGAGGGGTCCCTATGTTACAGCACATGTTTTGGGTTCTACTGATCAGTTTCTGGTTGATACAGGAGCTACTCGTAGCGCCTTGTCTAAACAATTGGTTCCAAGGGCTCCCCTGTCTGGCTTAACCATTACATCGATAGGTTTCGATGGAACACCTTCCCTTAGCCCATTGTCACAACCACTTGCATTTGATATTGATAAGTTTACTGCTCCATGTCCGTTTTTGCTTTCTCCAAACACACCAGACAATATTGTGGGTCTTGATATGCTTAAATATTTTAGGGCTACGATACGGTGTTCTCCGGAAGGAGTACGGGTTATTTTGAATGACAACTACCCTATGATTGAGAGATCTTGTATTGTTAAAGAGGACATTGCACTAGCCTCACTCCCTAGTACTTTGTGGGCTACTTCGGACACTGATGTAGGGCAAATGGTTATTCCACCAGTACATATTAGTGTCAAGGAGGGCGCTTTATTGCCAAGACTGCCTCAGTATAAAATTTCTCGAGAAGGAGAAGAAGCACTCACACGTATTGTACATGATTTAATTAAGGTGGGGGTTGTGGAAGAAGTTCCTTACAATGTCTGCAATAGTCCGATTCTTCCCATTTTGAAAAAAGATACTGACACTAGGATCTATAGATTTATCATCGTTTTGAGAGAAGTCAACAAGATTGTAGTACCACAGTACCCTGAGGTATCTGACATAACGACATTGCTTACCTTGGTCCCTCCAACAGCAACTACATTTTCTGTAATTGATCTGAAGAACGCTTTCTTCTCGATTCCTATTCATCCTGATAGCCGATATTTGTTCGGTTTCACTTTGAATAATAGATCATACAGATTTTGTAGAGTTCCTCAAGGCTATACTGAGAGTCCTAGTATTTACAGTCAAGCATTGAAGAGACAGCTTGATTCCTTTACCTTGTCTAAAGGAGTGGCTCTCATACAATATGTCGATGACATCTTGTTGGCAGCTGATACACCTGAGCAGTGTGAGAAATGCACTTTGTCTTTGCTTTCTTTTCTTGCTACACACCACCATAAAGTATCACAAAAGAAATTGCAATATTGTAGACCGAAGGTGACCTATTTAGGACACCTTCTGTCTAAGGAGGGCCGTGCACTGACACCAGATCGCATTCAAGCAATTTTAGACACCCCAGTACCTTCCACGCAGAAAGATGTCCGTGCATTCATTGGTCTGACTTCGTTTTGCAGGCAATGGATATTGGGTTTTTCACACATTGTTAAACCCTTGCTAGCACTTTTGACTAAAAACACTCCGATCCCCCTTCCATGGACAGATGAATGTCAAAATGCTTTTTGTCAGTTGAGACAAGCTCTTTGCTCTGCACCAGTGTTAGGCACACCAGATTACACGAAGGCTTTTACACTCTATGTACATGAGAAAGAAGGATGTGCATTGTCAGTTTTAGTACAGACACACGGGGACAAACAGCGTCCTTGCGCATACCTTTCTGCAGTTCTTGACCCTGTTGCTCGTGCATTACCTGGGTGCTTCCGTTCAGTTGCAGCGACGGCTGTGTCCATACGTCAGAGTGAAGGGATAGTTTTGTCACACAAACTGTTGGTGCTAGTACCCCATGCAGTAGATGCCCTTTTGAATCAGACTAAGACTCAGGACTTAACTAGTGCTCGTTTGACAGGATACGAATTGACACTGCTAGCACCTCATATTACCTTGAAGAGATGTGCGACACTGAACCCCGCCACTTTCTTGCCATATCCTGCGACTCAGTCTCAGTCAAAGGAGCCTCACGATTGTATATTCGTTACTGAGGAACAGACAAAGGGTCGCATCGATTTGCAAGATACGCCCCTTCCAGATGTAGATGGGGAACTGTGGGTTGATGGGTCCTGTTTGAAGTTACCAGATGGCACGACTTCAGCTGCTTATGCAATTACCATGCTTGAGACAGTAGTGGAAACAGCTCGCATACCTCAGAAGTCAGCTCAAGCAGCTGAACTAATAGCTTTGACACGAGCGTGTGAGCTTAGCACTGACTTGTGTGTGAACATTTACACGGATAGCCGCTATGCTTTTGGAGTGGTTCATGATTTTGGCCTACTCTGGAAGGAAAGAGGCTTTCTTACATCCCATGGGATGCAGATAATGCACGGAGAGTTAGTGCATAATCTCTTGACTGCACTTACATACCCAAAGAGAGTTGCTATTATGAAGTGTAGCGCACACAAGAAAGTGACTGACAAAATAGGACAAGGCAATGCCTTTGCAGACCGCGTAGCCCGTGAGACTGCGATGCAGCGAAGCACTACACCCATGTACGTAGTGAAATCACAAGCTGAGCGTTGGCATGATGCTAGAGAGGAAGTATTGGATATACAGAGATCTGCTTCTGTGGAAGAGCTTGAGCAATGGTCTAAAGAAGGAATATTAGATGATGAGGGTTGTTGGCGTAACAAAGAAATGAATAAGTGGAAAATGCCTGCGGCCTATTTACAACCTATGGTTCAAATGGCACATGGGCTGGCACATGTTGGAGCTCTAGCAATAACTAAATTGCTTACACAAGTTTGGGAGCATCCTGAAATTGCTAGCACAGCCAAAAGGGCAAAAGGGTAGTACAGTCCTGTTTGATCTGTTGGCAGTATAATCCTGGAAAAGGGACACGAACTCCTACAGGAGGGTTTGCTACACCAACCGCACCTTTTGAAGTTTTGCAGATGGATTACATCCAACTCGAACGCTGCAATAATCTGAAATATGTCCTAGTGGTGGTATGTGCCTTTAGCAAATGGATAGAGGCATACCCTACGAAGGATAATACTGCTCTCACCACAGCAAAGGTGCTTCTAAAGGAGTTTTTCCCTAGATACGGTGTTTGCAAACTTTTGTGGAGTGACAATGGACCTCATTTTATTGGGCAAGTTGTTGAGCATGTCCTGAAAGGATTAGGGATCAAACAGAAATTCCATACAGTTTTCCACCCGCAATCAGCAGGATTGGTGGAAAGGTATAACGCTACTTTAAAATCAAAGTTGGCGAAAATACTGGCTTCCACGTCCCTAAAGTGGCCAGATGCACTACCTTTGGCATTACTATCCATAAGATCAGTGCCACATTCATGATCAGGTCTTACCCCCTATGAGGTGGTGTTTGGGAGACCGATGAACATTTGGGGAATTCCTAAGCCACGCCCCATACATGATGTTCCTTGTGTTCTGATGAATGATTATTTGGCACAGTTAACTGACAGTTTGATTTCTATTCATCAACAGGTTCGAGAAGCTCTTCCTGACAGATCTACAGGTGAGGCCCACGAACTCCGTCCTGGTGACCATGTAATGGTCAAGGTCTTCGACAGATCGAACAGCTTGGAGCCAAGGTGGCGAGGACCAGAGCAGGTGCTCCTTGCGACAAGGACAGCAGTTCGAGTGACAAACAGAAAGAATTGGAACCACAGCACACACTGCAAACGTGTGTCGCCTGCCTTGGTGGAACCTGCTGTGTTGACCGACCATCGAGAGATTCTGGAGACGGAGAAAGGCCAAGCTATCTCGCCTGACGAATCTGCGGAAGTCTTCCCGGACCACACGATCACTGGAGTATCCAGATATCAATTAAGACCGAGGAAAGAATCTGCAGTTTTGAAAAAGACTGGTTGAGCTACCGCCCTGGGTTAGTGAAACGGAGAGCCATTGTGGCAAGGGGAGGGGGATCAGCCCTGTATTAGTGTAGTGACACCCGCTTTGGCCCATGGTGAAGAAATCAGCGGCTGCCCAGGGAGAAGAGCTCCAACGACTGTTTTCAACAAGTTTTCAGAAAAATCAATCATTACTGCTGCTAAAATGACTAACAAAAGAGTCATTTGTGCTGTAGGGTTTGTTGTTGCTTTGGTGGCTATGGCAGCAATTACATGGTACATCGAGAAGGTGGCTCCTGTTCGACAGCTTTTTGTTGCCACTACGCCAGTACCCGTGGAACACCACTACTTTACTCTTCCTTACCATGAGCAAAAGCATCGACAATCTTATCTAAACAATACTTTTATCCAGATGTTGCACCATACTCACAATGCTACAAATACTACCAACTGTTGGGTGTGTGGGATGATACCTGCACATCAAAAGAAAGGAGGAACACCTTTTATTCCTCTTCCATTTTCTCACAATGGTTCTTGTCAAGCTTGGTATGCGCTCTTGTTTGCATATGGAAAGCCTTCAGTAGGTGGGATTATTTTTCAACTTAATAAAGTATGTTATCAAAATAAAGAAGGTTATCCACAAGCCAAAGGGACTAAATGGGAATGGGAAGAGTATCAACCGGACAATATTTCAACACCATATGTTTTCACAAATGTGAGAATAATAAAGAACATTGGACCTTTTGTGATTTCTGTGACAAAAGCTAAAGCAGATTTGTGTATTTGTAGTGTTGGAAGAATTCCAGTGGGGAGGAGCGAGTGTACTGTAATCCTGACCATTGAAGGTGCCAATAAGAGCACTTTCACAGCCTCGCATAACACGTATTTTGTGTGTGGAAATAACGGATATTATCAATTACCTGTTGGGTGGTCAGGAATCTGTTATGTATCTTTTCTGTTGCCCCCTGTGTTTCTGGCACCTGCATTGTATCACCGTGATTTTAAACTGTACAATGACATTTCCAAAACCAGAAATAAGAGGACAATAAGTATGGATGAAGTTGACCAAACCGACACTACCCTACAACAATATGTTGATTTCAACTTGGGCTTATTTTTCTTTGTGGGTGCTGCATTAAACAGCAGGAAAATCCGACGACTAACTCGTGTTGTGGAAGCTGTTACCAATCAGACAGCTATGGCACTTGGGAACATTACAGAGGAACTACAGATTGCAAGGATTGTAGCACTCCAGAATAGGATGGTGCTAGACGTAATTTTGGCTGATCGAGGTGGTGCATGTCGCATCATCGGTAGCAGCTGTTGTGTATTCATACCAGATCACTCACCTTCAGTATATGACGCAATATCAAAATTGCATAAGATTGCTGCAGAAATTCATCCAGAGACTGGAACTTGGACTTTTGCTGGATGGTTTTGGACTCTTGTTTCTGCTTGGGGCTGGAAGCTACTGACTATCCTGTGTGTAATAATTACAATATTTTTTACATGCTGCGTATGTATCCAATGTGGTCCAATGCTTTGCTCCATTTGCATCTCTGCTTGTATACATGCCAGAGGGAACATTGCTGAAACAAAGGCCCAACAAATGTTGAATAAAGAGGTGGCCGAAATAATGTTAATAGATGTACGGGATGAATATCTAGATTACCCCAGATAAACGAATGTCTTCAGCCAATGCTGAAAGGGTCGTCTGTTGTAATTTGGCAGCATTTAAGTTAAGCATTAGCTGAAGACAGCCTGTATTTAGAGGCTAAATTGTCCGCTTTGTGGAATCCATTTTGTATTTCTGGCAGCCATTTTGGCTGCCATGTGCTACCATGTGCTCGCCATGTGCTCTGTCCTACCTTCCTGTTAACTACTCTTGAAATCTGCCTAGAGACAAGTTATATTTAGTTCCTCTTGCTTTGCACATGCTCAGTTGAGCTTGCAGCTGTTCCGAGTTTATAAATGTCAGGATGTGTCTACTAAAAGTAGAAACTGTTAGCTCCACCCACTTGTCGACTGTGCATTCTCTGTATGACCTTATATGTGCCTAAAACCAGCATTTGTGTTAGTACCGCCTTCATTTGAGCCCCTGTGTGGGTATAAAAGGACCAGGATCCTTCCATTCAGTGTGCTACTTTATGCATTACTGAAGGGTGATGTGTGTGAATGTAGCTCCACCTCATGAGGTTTAATAAACTCTGTCTTTTCTATTTCCAGTTTCTGTGCCAACTTCTTCCTAAGTGTCTGAGGACTCTGTGCAGAGAAGGGAGAACCCCTAAGCACTGGTAGGCCTTGCTGAGGCTCACTACAACATAACTCACGGTGGTGGTTCTTTGTGGGATCTTCAGTTAGGATGTGAGGCATTGCATTCTCCCAGGTAGGTTATGTGGAGTTAGTGTTGAGGGGGTGTGTGAGGGGAGGTGCTTGTAACTATGGTCAGTGCTGTTAGTCCTCCTTCCCACCCAGCCCAGTTATCCCACCATGAAGCGTGCTTCCATTGCAGGAAGTGCAAGTTGTCTTCAATCAATCATCTTTCAGGATGTCAGTCAGTGGTGTCCTGCTGTTGGTTGTTGCACAGTTCCCAGCAGGGCCTTGTGCTCCCCCCAGCAGTACCCAGTGTCAGCCATCTTGTGAGTCCTTTTCCACTCCCTGTGATGTGAGCATGGTTCAGGGTGGTGTTGATGGGCCAATTGTGAGGCTGACCAATATCTGTGACTACCACTCCCATCATGCTATTGCCTCCACCCCCCTTCCCAGCATGCCCATCCATCCTTCCTTCCTTTTGACTCAGCTCCCCTGTGGGGTGGGGTGCCTGTGCTGACAGGATGGCTGGGAGTGTTGTCCTGGCAGTTGTTTGGCTACAAGTCCCAAGAGTGTCCCTGTGCTTCACACAGCATAACCCACGGTGGTGGTTCTTTGTGGGATCTTCAGTTAGGATGTGAGGCATTGCATTCTCCCAGGTAGGTTATGTGGAGTTAGTGTTGAGGGGGTGTGTGAGGGGAGGTGCTTGTAACTATGGTCAGTGCTGTGAGTCCTCCTTCCCACCCAGCCCAGTTATCCCACCATGAAGCGTGCTTCCATTGCAGGGAGTGCAAGTTGTCTTTCAGGATGTCAGTCAGTGGTGTCCTGCTGTTGGTTGTTGCACAGTTCCCAGCAGGGCCTTGTGCTCCCCCCAGCAGTAGCGAGTGTCAGCCATCTTGTCAGTTGTTTTCCACTCCCTGTGATGTGAGCATGGTTCAGAGTGGTGTTGATGAGCCAGTTGTGAGGCTGACCAATATCTGTGCCTACAACTCCCATCATGCTATTGCCTACACCCCCCTTCCCAGCATGCCCATACTTCCTTCCTTTTGAGTGGACTTCACTGTCTGTGAGTGTGACAGCAATGGCAAAATGGCTGACAGTGTGGTCCTGTTGTTTGTTGGTGCCCAGTTCCCATCAGGGCCTTGTGCTCCCTCCAGCAGTACCCAGTGTCAGCCATCTTGTCAGTTGTTTTCCACTCCCTGTGATGTGAGCATGGTTCAGAGTGGTGTTGATGGGCCAATTGTGAGGCTGACCAATATCTCTGCCTACAACTCCCATCATGCTATTGCCTACACCCCCTTCCCAGCATGCCCATACTTCCTTCCTTTTGAGTGGACTTCACTGTGTGTGAGTGTGACAGCAATGGCAAGATGGCTGACAGTGTGGTCCTGTTGTTTGTTGGTGCCCAGTTCCCATCAGGGCCTTGTGCTCCCCACAGCAGTACCCAGTGTCAGCCATCTTGTCAGTTGTTTTCCACTCCCTGTGATGTGAGCATGGTTCAGAGTGGTGTTGATGGGCAAATTGTGGGTGTGGCCAATATCTGTGACTACCACTCCCATCATGCTATTGGCTACACTGACTTCACCAGCATACACAGAATTCCTTCCTTTCAGTGAGCTTCCCTGTGAGGTGGTGTTCTAGTGGTGGGTAAATATCTGGGAGTGTTTGTTGGTTCTATTTGTGCCACTGCCTTGCTGTATTTGTTGTTAGGTTTGTACATGTCATGACACAGTTACATATCACTATGAGATGGCAGGTATTGTGTTTGTCTGACTAGCATTCACATCTTGGGATGAATATCTTTTGGTTGCTGTGTATTTGCTAAGGGTGCATGGTTTGCCTATCCCCTTGACTGTGATGTGTGTGTGTTGTCACACCATATTGTGTATATTAGTTGTGTACTCACCAGGCTCTGGGATGTCTGTTAGTCCGTATACGCTCACTGGTGGTAGGATGGCCCGCACCTTCTCCTCCCAGGGCCTGAGGTATACTGGTTTTGCAGGAGGGCCACTGCCGGTGTGCTGGCTGAGGAGGTAGTCCTTTTTGAGTAGGTCCCGGACCCTCCTGCGCACATCATACCACCTGTTCTGGATGTCTTCCTTTGTGCGCAAACATGGTGATTGTGCGTTCACCATAGACTATATATTAGTATCCCGTAACTACGCATTTAGGCTGCATTCTTTCAATGTTGGTGATAACCCCATGAGTGATCACTTCCCTTTATGCTTAACAATTAATTTTCCATCATATAGGTCTGATAGGGCGGATGATGCTACAGAGGCCATAGGAAGGGTAAAACTTGATAAAATCAATGGTTATACCTTACGGTGGTCAACGGTGGACCCTGTTGCGGTTACAAAACAGCTTGTAATGAAGTGAAAAACGGCCTTTGATACTTGTCTGAGCGATTCAGCCTCCCGTGATAGTATTTTATCATGCTTTCAGATAATATCAGCGGGGGTCAGGGAGTTATTATTTGTCCAACTCCGTAATAAAGTTAAAAGTCAGGGGTGGTTCAATACTAAATGCACACGAGCATACACCAACCTAAAGAATGAGTTACATAGGCAGCCCAGAATTTCTAATGAGGTTAGGCAGGCAAGAATGGATTATAGGCTGGCCCTTAAGGAAAGAAGATGTGCCATGAGAAGGGAAGCCTGGGAATCCCTTCATATTGTGGCACAACAGAAAGATAGTGCCGCCTTTTGGAGAGCAGTGAAAACGCAGTTTTTACAACCTGGGGGCGGTACTTCAATAGAAATCGCCATACCTGAGGAGTCCTGGATTAGACACTTTTCAAAGGTGTATAATGGGCAGGGAAACATCATTTTTCCAATTAGCGATGTGTTAGTGGATAATATCGATAAAGTAGTCTTGCAGTTTATGCTGGAGGAAAAGGAGAGAGCTCTGTCAGTGAGCCAGGGAGGTAAGGCTCCCGGCCCTGACGGAGTACCAGTGGACCTGTTCAAGTCAAATATCGCTCTTTGGGGACCCATAATAACCCAGGTTATTAACGCCAGTTGTTTGGCTTCAATGCCAAAGACCTGGGTGAAATCTATTATCGTTCCAATTTTAAAAAAAGGGGACCGTAATGATCCTGGGTGTTACAGGCCCATTTCGTTATTGGATTCCATGGTAAAAGTAGCCAGACGAGTCATTTTGGAACGCCTGCAAGCATGGGCAGATGACAGCCTGGTGCTATCAGATATACAGTATGGCTTTCGAGAGGGGCTGGGGACGATCGAACAGAGTTTAAACCTCGCCATATTAGTGGGGAAATACACAAGAGTAAAGAAGGGAAGTTTGTTTCTGGCATTTGTGGACCTTACGGCGGCCTTCGACTCTCTAAGGCATGGCAGATTGTGGGAGGTTCTGGAGACTGTAGGGGTCGACCCTCACATTATTCTTTTTTTAAGGCGTCTGTATAGTGGCGCAACGGCGAGCGTGCATTTTTCATTGGGTGGCGAGCGTACAGCTGCCTTTCCCATTAAAAGGGGGATCAGGCAAGGTTGTGTGCTGACCCCCTTTCTTTTTAATCTTTATATTAATGGACTGGATCAAGCTTTGATTAGGAATAGTCAAGGTTTCCCTTTAGTGGGTGGACGACCTATACCTGCTCTCCTCTATGCGGACGATGAAGTATTAATGTCTAGAACACAAATTGGTCTCCAGAGGGTCCTAGATAGTTTTACTCATTTTATGAAGGATCTAGGTCTCTCTATTAATATATCAAAGAGTTTTATTATGAGTTGTGGTCGTGGGAGTCAGAGGTCAAGAGGCATGTTTGTGGACGGGCAGAAGTTAGCCCTGACAAAGAGTTTTTCATACCTCGGCATTTTATTTAATCAAGGCGATTCATGGGCTCAAGCCATAGATGCGAAAAAACTGGCGTTTATTAAGACAACAGCTGCCCTCGCTTCTTTTTCCAAGAAGCTAGGCAGGAAACCGCCAGGAGAGCTCATTCAAATTTATAAAGCCAAATGCACTACTACTGCAATGTACGGGGCAGGAGTTTGGGGTTTTGCTAATACCCACCTTATACAAGTTGTGGAAAACTCCTTTTTAAGATATATTTTATCGGTTCCAGCCAGTACTCCTTCTTATGCCTGCCATGATGAGCTGGACCTTCCTTTCATCTCCGACCTTATAAAACTGGAACCCATCCTCCTGTTGCACAGGATTTGGTCAACAGAGCAGACGAAGTTAAACAGGGAGATTCTACAGGATTGCCTCAAATTGGAAGGGGTTTTAAAGATCCCCTGGGTTAGGTATGTGCGTGATTTTATGAACGATCTAGGGCACCCAGAATATTTTGCTGACCCTAGGTCTATGCAGGCAACTACCAGAAAGGATCTAAGAAAGGAGGGTCTCCAGTTATTGGTTACAATAAGAATGTCAGGAGAGATTTTCAAGCCCAGTGTTAAACAATACCAGTTAATTGTAACCACTTTACACATGGAACCATATTTAACATTTGTATCTGGTGGTTTTGACAGGCCGTTATTAACCAGATTTAGGCTGGACAATGTCCACAGACTCGTGACCTTCCCTAAAATGAATGACTGGTCAGGAAAACTGCAATCATGTCCATGCGATAATCATTCTGACCAGTCCACTATTCATCTAGTTTTATTTTGTAAATTTTATACAGCGTTAAGGAAAGCATGGATTCTTCCACTTTTAAAACATATGGGGCTGAGGCAATGCCGCCCGGCATTAATTAAACTTCAGTTCTTGGAGAATGAACATATAGCCTGGTGCTTAGCAATGTTCTTGAAGAAGGTACTCCATTCAAAGGAAAAGTATTATAATTGACGAATTGTAACTGAATGGGCATTTGCCGCTTCTTAGATGGTTTTATCATGGTCGCATTAATTTTATCCTGAATTTTAAATATTGCTATTTGATTGTGATTTTTCGATTGTGTGTAATCTTATGAAAATATTGCATTTTTCTTATGTGCTTTTATGATTGTTAAAAAAATGCAGTCGAATAAAGCTTTCCTTGACTTGACTTGACTTGAGATTGTATGTCATGGTCCCCAATCAGAACTTTGTCCTAATCTGCTTTGTGGGTATCTGACCTTCCTTCAACCGCAAATGGGTAGGAATTAAAACACATTTGGTACAAGCAGTCCTATTACAGAGTAATCCCCCAATGCCTTAGGTCAATATTTGTGCACCACAGTTTCAGAAGAGCTTCTAAGACTTCTATTTGACTAAAAACGTCTTGTCTTGTTGGTCACCCTGATGCATACATAATCAAAGTTTGACGCCGCTGAAAAGAGGCCACAAAAGGCATATGCGGGCCTCGGCAAAAATCTGATTACATTGCTTGACCAGTCTGTTTACTCTTTATAAAAAGCCATTAAGAAACATAATTCATAAATTGGGATACCTGAGTTTATATAAATATGGAAAAACGACTGAACATTTTGTCTGGATTATTAACTAGGGTGGAAGTGAGTCCACCACAAGGAATAAGTCTACAAACCCCCGGAAGCTACAGCTAGTGGTGTATGAAATGTGCCTAATTTACTTTTGTGCAATTATGTGACATTTTAGCGAAATTAAACAAAATTGAGCATAATTGTATGAACTGCAAATCCACCAATTAGTGCTATATTTTAGCACAAAATGCATTCTCACATCCGTTTTTATGCACTGATGCATTTTGTGCTAAAAAGTGCAGAAAAACAAAAGTTTTGTGACCCACAGCCACACGAGTTATGTTGTTCCTGTGTATTCTTACAGTGAACAACTTTTTTCGCGGTAATTTTTACAGTGATAGGTGCGTAATTACGTGAAGTGATGTAATGGTGTATTTTTCAAGAGTTTCACGTAACAAGCATAATGAAAAATTCACAAAATTACACCACATACTTTGAAGTTTGCCCATGCCTAAAAATAAGCTCCCACATTAAAGAAGGGCATTAAAAAAAGGTGCTAAAAAAAAAGAGAAAGCATTCTTGGGCACGATTCAGGCCCCTTTGGGCAAACTCATTTTGCAAGCCAAGTCATCCCGGTGGGCAAAGTATTCATAAGACGTCCGGTGCAAATTACAGTGGGGTTCCAAAAGAAACAATCATATATTGTTAAGTGCTGGTTCAAAACGGGATATGAAGAGTTGGCATAAGTCCACACTAACTTGGACTGTACACTGATGTCAAAGATACCCTGGGTTACAGCTCGACAACACAACTATAAACTGTTGTACTGAGGAGTGAGGGTTTTTGGGTAGAGCTGGTTATAACCCAGTGCACAAAGAAAAGGTCTTCGCCCCGAAAAATGAAAAGGCAGGCCAAGAACATATATCTGCCTGAGTGCTTCCTGTAATACTAGGTTTACACACATATACTTATCAAATTGATGACATGAAGTAGACATTGTGTTAACCAGAAAGTTGTTCAGTTGATTAACCATGGGTGAGCAAAATATCTTCTAGTCCTCAGGCTCCTGAGGCACATGGTAAAATTCCAGCTCTGGAGATCAGGGCAAGGTATGCATCTGCCTTTCACAATCCTTTGTGGACACACTTTCTCAATTTCAGCTGGACAGATTCAGACACGTAGCACTGTGAGCAGACTGGCAGATGACACCCTTTCCAGCAGAGCTCTGGAACCTGGTAGAGTAGACTTGTCATAACCAGTTGACCAAGTGCAGACGTAGATGTCTCAGTAACTATTAAAAGTGCCTGGCAACTTTCAGACTAGTCATAGGTGCGTCAGACCTGAGCAGAGGCCCTCTGAAATAGCAGTAGAAAAATACATCCTATGGGTGTATACAGAGAGGAGGATACAAATGTCCAACAATGGCTTATATTGCATAAATAGAAATAAGGAACCATTCTCCAAAGACTCCTACTTGAATGTTGCAGTGAAAGGTGGGGGATACTAGAGTAGCCAAAGAAAGATGCAATACTCCCCATTGACTTTGAAAGATCGGCTGAAAATCTGCATTTACTGCATGGTCGCCATGGAATTTTTGGTATATTATGGACCTCCTTTTGCTGGTATTTTGACAGAGTGTCCATTCTCTAAGCTAAGCGTTACTGTGAAATTTGCTTTTAACTTTCCAGTAAGGTCACTTGATGTTGACACAGAAATTGCACCTGTGGCATGGAAACTGAAAGTCGTCTGTTGTTTGTATTTACACTATACATATGTATGACAGAAATATATGGGTTCCGGAAGCACCTTTGTGCTCTGGCTAGTCTGCAGTTTATAAGTACTGCAGTGATAGGTGGCAGGGAAAGTGCCTGTGTCACGTAGATAAACTACTTTATTTATTTGCCTTGAATGGTGTGCACTGAAAGCCCAACGGCTGCATGTATAATATATAAAAAATTGACATATTGTACACTGTTAATATTATACCCTACAGTGAAGAATTATACAAAAGCGGTCTTCACTGTGTGGGTAAAGCTGCGTTTTCTATGAACAGGCCTTGTTATGTATAAATCACTATATAATATTTCAACCTGAGCAAATTCTAGAGTGATGATTTAAAGTTATTTGTCGCTACATTTTAGAAATAAAAGCCAATGGTTAAAGTAGATTTTTGATAACTTTAATAGAAAGTTAACTCTGGGAAAGTGTACTTTCTGAGAGAAAAACTGTTTAGAACTGGTTTGCAATTCAGCCCTGCTCCAGAGGCCCAGTAAACATCCTTGGCTGGCTTTTAACAGCCATGCTCCTGGAAAACAATGGCTTGGCCTCAAGACTCAGGAAGGCTGGGGTGTTGTCAAGAAGTAGGCCCCTGCTAGGGATTAGCCATTTCGTAGGGAAACAGGAACAGCTGAAAGAGCAAAGGCAGCTTTCACAATTCTTTGTTTGCCAAATGGGGCTGGAGGAACTCCTATCATTAATTCCCAGGGCCATACCAGACTTTCTAGTTCCAGCCTCAACAGGAGGGAAGTTCACTCTTGGCCCCAACACGGTGGAGAACATCTTGTCTCCATAGGAGATTGTATATGGGAAGGACGAGACTAATTCAGGGGAGGATGGCAGGAGTCCTCTTATTTTAGGTCTCATGGGATGGTTGCCAATAAAGCTAGAGAGGAAATGCCGAAAAAGGATGTGGGAAAACTGCAAGAAAGTCATCAGGATAGGGTGTAGGTGATTCTTCCATCACTGAGTAGGGCATTGGATAGGACAGGCACTTTACCACCACCTCCTCATAACACTCCTGAACGTAAGAAGGAAACATCTTGAAGAACGAAGACTCTGTCTGGCTTCGGGAAGAAGGACTCCTGACTCTTGCTGGCAACCAAGGACTGGAACTCTGCAACGGTCAAGTGACTGACCTTCTGTTACCTGCTATGCAATACAAAATGCAGAAGATCTCCGACTCCCGTAAGTTTCAACTGACCACTGAGGGCTGGCTCCTGCTGGAATCCCGGCTGGAGAGAGACATGATGCCTAGAAGCCTGACCTGAGGGCTGCAGCAGAGACCAGGAGGAACTTACGCAACAGTTAGAGAAAATTGTGAGCTAGTCATTCTTTTAATTTTTGGAGAAGTGGAACAAGGTGCTGAGACTTCCTTAGGGGTGGCACACCCTCAGTGGGCAAGAAAACCAGGCTCATCCCACTTGGAGTTTTTTGCAGAGCTGAAAACTGGTTCAGCCTATCAATTTTCCCCACCTGACAGTGGGTCAGGTTTTGTCAAATGTTAATAAAATGCTGTCATTTTGAATTCCAATAAGTCACTGCCTTATAAAGTAAGTCATGTTTAGAGTGTCCAGGAGTTACTGTGGATGTTGGGGGTTCGAGCCAAGTGGCCAACGTTCCTCGGTTATTCCCTTTCTGCTTCCAGACATACATTTCAAAACACTATAAGGGTTTTTTTTTAAGTTGCTGTAATTGCCTCACTTTTCTCTTCTGACTCTCACAATTTATCAGATTTCAATTTGCTTATGAGACTCTCACTTCTTTAAAGGTAGAGTAGGCCCCAAATACCCCAACATTTGTGTTATCAGAGAAAATACGAAAGTAGACAGGGTATTAAATATCTCCTTTTTAAATCATTATTAAAATCTGCAATTTACAGTCAGCTGCGGGAATGGAAGGATGACCAAGAGAGGAATGCAGTGTGAACAGAAGGCCCCCAGGTTCGCGTCTGAGGCACCACTAAATGTGCACAAACGTGCTACAGACTACCTCCTTTCTTAATTAGCAGAGCAGTGTGTCTGTCACTATGAGAGCAGCACTCCTTGCTCCAGAGTACCCATCAAGTTATAGTATGGCACTTAAACACCAGAACATGGTGTGGCCCCAACCAGCACCATCAGAATATCTGGGCAGGAACCTGGTTCTGCTCTGATATAAACAAGGGTGCAGTCTGCCAGAGCACTATGGATAGGGAGCAAGCAGGATCGAGAAAATGTGGAAGAAGGAGGGGCATGTACACTCAATGTAACAGTGTAAAAGCCACATCCAAACTACAGAAAACCTGACACTTGCACATGGCAGGCATTCACAGAAGTCGTACTTCAGCCTCCGTCTCGACCTCCACATGTGATGGGCAGCTGCCCAGCCCCTTGTCTGTTGCACCCAACGAGCTACCATACAAAAGATGTCAGGGAGAGAAAGGGGGGTGCAGTGTTTTTGTAACAACTTTCCCTTTCCCTCACTGCCTTCCATCATACAGCTCTCCCTACATACAGCTGAAGATGGGAATAGTCCGCCATTCACAGCATGCCTCACTTTTGGTCCAAGAAACAACTAGAATCTTGGGTTGAGCCAAACACATGGGTCAAACCATGTTCAATATTTCTATGACTCCCCTACCTCTAGGCGCAAACGTCCTTATATCTCATGCATCTATCATTGCACCACTTCCGAAGGCAATGCCAGAGTAGGTACAAACTTTGTCCTTCACACTAAAGAATAACCGGTCTGACCAGCTACAACATTTCCAAAATCTATCTGGGAGACTCATTGGCAATCTGAAGCAAGACTTCTAATGTTTAGCTTGACTACAACTTTCTCACTTAGATTGCTCTATTTTATCTGTGCACTAAAGTCAGAGATTATATTTCTTGAATAACCAATAACTTGCTAAAAATTGCCTGCCTTACTTCTCTCCCTCCAGATGTGTCCCTGACACATCCCTTTTCACCCTGGACCTTAGAACTATGTAACAAATTGTCCATTTGCATCTTGCCAAAATCTGTTATTAGTTAGGACCGTCCCTTCATATTATCAACCCGCTATCAGGGCACAAACGTTCTTCTTGGTTTGCTGGCTCGTGCCAAGAGGAGATCGTGTTTGCAGTAGTTACTATTCTAACTCAAATCTGTTGCAGAATTCCTGAGACGTTTTGATGATTTCTTAACAACATCCACTAAACAAACACTTAATTTTACAAGATGTAACAGTAATTTAGGGTGCCTCCAATCTATCTTATTTGCCTCAGTCACACTGCTACATCTGTAAAGAGGAGAAATTCTAAAAATATAAAATTCCTTAAAATAAACTCTTTCTCCGTTTACATCTTTACAGAATCCTTTCCTAAAATAGCACAATTCTGACTTAGCCACAAACATGAGAATTTGCTGCAACAGTGGTTGAGAATGAGGTGAATCGTCAACTTCGGAACACCATAGCAGCGGAGGGAGGAGGAGGAGGAGGAAAGACATCCAGGAAGGGCAGTGCAGTGTGTCATCTGATCCTATGGCTTAAACCAGGCCTTGAAAAATTCACTCCGAACTAATTTGTACCCTGGTGCTCGAAGAAGGTGGGTATATAAATGAGACCATTGAATCTACGGTATGTAATTTGCAGAAAATAGAACATTGGCATTCAGATGTATATCTTATATAGTGATGATTGATTTATGAGGCAGGGCCTGCATAGCTCTCAATTTTCCCCAATGCAAAGGTCTGAAAATACGTCATTTTTTGAGAAGGGACGAGAAATGTGAATTGGTACATACTCGCATTTTTCCAAAGCTGAAAAAACTCCACTGGGAATGGGGGGAAATAGCTTTTTTCATCACTTAGTAACTTTTGGCTCTGATATAATGCAAATAAAACTAGTATTTTAGTCCCTATCTCTGTCTGCAGAACATGCTAGCACACTACTCCATCCATGGGTTAACACATCACTGCAGATGTTTTGGCTGGAAAGATGAGTGGCAGCCATTTTGTGTGTGTGAGTTATGCCGTATGTAAGAGTAAGTCTATCCGCTGCCAATGGGACAATATCTTGCAGAAACAGGCACACTGCTCCCTTCTGCACCTGTGTAGATTCTTACCCTTTTACTTCTGTGGACCCCCTGTGCATCATTACTGGTACCCGGAAACCCCCACAGAGTCATTACTGTAAGTCAGGAACCCTCGGCCTAAGCAATTTCTATGATTTGGACCCAAAAATAATACACAAAAATACACAAGCAGTTGCAATGCAACAGGTCTCGCACTTACGCGAGTTTGAGCTATTGGCATTGTAAATGACAATTCCTTTTATTTATGTTTTGTTTTTTAAACCATAAGCACAAGTTACTAACTTGTGTAACGATATATCTGTAAGAGACAGCAGTTAGTGACAGATTCCTTACCTTAGAATATCCCCAGGCGTCAGGCTGGATCCGGAAAGTTTTTTACGTAGCAGTACCCTTGCGCGTCGGTAGGCGGCGTCGTGCGGCTCCGCGTCCGTCGTCGGCGTCGTGATCGCCGGGATGACGTCGCGGGCAGTACTTAGGCGCCGCCCCTGCGCGCTGACGTCAGTTCTGTACACGACTTTCCGCGCCAGGAACACAGAGCCATGCAAGAAGCTGACATAGGTGTCTGAAAAATACTAGGGCCCTGAAAGGGATGTCCTTAACCCTAGAAATCAGTTCGCAGAACAGGGAGGATGGGTGGGCGGTAAGGAATCTGTCACTAACTACTGTCTCTTACAGATATATCGTTACACAAGTTAGTAACTTGTGCATCTGAAAGAGACACGTTAGTGACAGATTCCTTACCTTAGAATAGATACCCCAGCAATACCAACCCCGGTGGTGGGTCTGCGAACAAAGATCAGACAAGGAAGTCCTGGAGGACAGAACGGCCAAAGAAGCCGACCCTCCGGACCTGACTGTCAAGGCAGTAATGCTTTGTAAACGTGTGCAGCGAGGCCCACGTAGCTGCCTGACAGATAACCGGCAGCGGAACACCACGGCCCAAGGCCGTGGTAGCAGCCGTTGCCCTGGTGGAATGGGCACGCAGCCCAACAGGAGGCTCCTTCTTAGCCAAAGAATAGCAGGTCTTGATGCACAAGGTAACCCAGCGGGAGATGGTCCTCTTGTGCACCGCCCGACCTTTTTTGGCGCCCACGTAGCCAACAAAGAGCTGGTCATCCACCCGGAAGTGTTTTGTGCGGTCAATATAGAAGGGGAGCGCGCGTTTTGGGTCCAGACGGTGGAGCCTCTCTTCCTCTCTGGAAGGATGCGGAGGCGGAAAGAAGGTGGGCAAAGTGATGGTCTGCCCAATGTGGAAAGCAGTAACCACCTTTGGCAAGAAGGACGGACGCGTCCGAAGAACAACCTTGTCTGGATGAACAGACAGAAAGGGAGGTTTGCAAGATAGAGCCTGGAGCTCACTCACCCGCCGAGCGGAGGTGATGGCCACCAGAAAGGCTGTCTTCAGAGTCAGAAGACGAAGAGGACAGTTATGTAGAGGCTCAAAGGGAGCGCACATTAAAAAGGTAAGAACCAAGTTCAAGTCCCACTGAAGCATTACAAACGGAACAGGAGGGAAGAGGTGTGTAATGCCTTTTAAGAACCTGTTAACAACAGGGGACTTGAAAAGGGAGGGCTGATCAGGGAGCCTGAGGAAGGCCGAGATAGCACAAAGATAACCCTTGATGGTACCCAGGGCAGAACCCTGTTGGGCCAGAGAGAGAAGGAACAGAAGGACCTCAGAAAGAGGGGCAGAAAGGGGATTCACAGCCTTTGCTGTGCACCATGCCACAAATTTGTTCCACCTGCAGGCGTATACCACCTTAGTGGAGGGACGCCTGGCTGCCAGAATCACATCACAAACTTCGGGAGGCAAGTCGAAAGGAATCAACTGCCGCCGCTCAATCTCCACGCAAGCAGGTGTAGACTGGACAGGTTCGGGTGGAGGACCGTCCCCTGCTGCTGCGACAGAAGATCCTCCCGAAGAGGCAGACGGATCGGGGGATCTACGCTCATATTGAGTAGCTCGGGATACCAAACTCATCGAGCCCAGTCCGGAGCCACAAGAATGACTTGGGCCCGGTCGTGCCGAATCTTCTTCAACACTCTGGGTAGAAGTGGTATAGGCGGAAAGGCGTACAATAGACCGCAACTCCACTCGTGACGAAAAGCGTCGCCGAGCGAGTGCCGCCTTGGAAATTCCAACGCGCAGAACTGATGACATTGCGCGTTCTCTTCGGTGGCGAATAGATCTAACCAAGGCTCTCCCCACTGTAGAAAGAGTCCTTGCGCCACTTCCGAGTGAAGACGCCATTCGTGATCCATCATGCACCTGCGGCTGAGTTCGTCCGCCATGGCGTTCAGCGAACCTGCCAGGTGTTGAACCATCAGGAACATGCCCTGATGTTCCAGCCATGTCCAGAGGCGCAGAGCCTCCTGACAAAGGGTCCACGACCCCACCCCGCCTTGTTTGTTGCAGTACCACATGGCGGTGGTGTTGTCTGTGAACACCTGCACTACCTTCCCTTTGACAGAGGGAAGGAATGCCTTGAGTGCAAGTCGGATCGCCCGGAGCTCCAGAAGGTTGATATGGAGCCGGGACTCCGCCGGAGACCAGAGGCCTCTGATCTCCGCCTCTCCCATGTGACCGCCCCATCCCAGAAGGGACGCGTCCGTCACAACTGTGTGCTCTGGCTGGGGAAGGGAGAGGATCTGCCCATGACCCATTGCCGGTTCGAGAGCCACCACTGCAACTGTTTTGCAGTCCCCTCCGAGATCTGGACGTGATCGGACAGGTTGCCCTGGTGCTGCGCCCACTGGAACTTCAGGTCCCACTGCAGAGCCCGCATATGCCATCTGGCATGATTGACCAGCAGGATGCAGGAGGCCATGAGGCCCAGCAGCCTCAGGGTCATCCGTACCGAAACCCAGGATAAAGGCTGAAAGATCGGAATCATAGCCTGAATATCCCGGACTCGCCGTTCGGGAGGATAGGCCCGAAACTGCGTCGTGTCCAGAACTGCTCCGATGAAAAGGAGCTGTGGAGAAGGAATCAGATGCGACTTCGGCACATTGATGGAGAACCCCAGCGAGTGCAGGAGTTCGGCCGTAGTCTGGAGGTGGGAGACGACTGCCTGGGACGAGCCCGCCTTCAGGAGCTAGTCGTCGAGGTAGGGGAAGACTGAAACCCCTGCCCGGCGCAGATGAGCTGCGACCACCGCCATCACTTTCGTGAACACCCGAGGGGCACTGGTAAGGCCAAAGGGGAGCACGGTGAACTGAAAATGCTCGAGGCCTACCGTGAACCGAAGGTAACGCCGGTGGGCTGGCAGGACGGGGATGTGGAAATATGCGTCCTGCAAGTCCAACGCTACCAACCAGTCTCCAGGGTCGAGGGCAGTCAAGACCTGAGCTAGGGTGAGCACCTTGAACTTCTCCTTCCGGAGGAAGCGATTGACGTTCCGGAGGTCCAAGATAGGACGCATGTCCTCCTTGTCCTTTTGGGCACTAGGAAGTAGTGGGAGTAGCAACCACGCCCTACTTCTGGGGTCGGAACATGCTCGATGGCCCTCTTGGCCAAGAGGGCCGTGACTTCCTTCTGCAGAAGTACCAAGTGATCCCCTGACATGCGGTGGAATTGAGGTGGCATGGCTGGGGGTGGACTCGAAGGGGAGTGAGTAGCCCCTTCGGACAATGTCCAAGACCCACCTGTCCGAGGTGATGGTACGCCAGTGGGGAAGGTGATGGCGGACCCTGCCCCCTACTGGCGTGCTGTGCACCTGAAAGGAGGGACTAGGAGGGTTTGGAGGCCGCGGACGGGTTGGAGGTGGTGGCCTGACCCGCACGCTGGTTGCCCGATCCGCCACGGCGGAATCCACGTCCTCGGCCACGCGAAGACGCCTGCTGCGCGGGCCGGTGGCTGGGCTGCTGACGTGAAGGGACGCCCCTACCGTGGCCACGATAGGGGCGAAAAGCAGAAGTTAGCGGAGGGCGTGTAGCAGAAAGGCCCAGGGACTTTGCAGTAGCCCGTGAGTCCTTAAAGCGCTCCAACGCATGGTCTGCTTTGGACCCAAAAAGACCGACTCCATCAAAGGGCATGTCCATGAGAGAATTCTGGACATCCCCTGAAAAACCAGTGGTTCTCAACCAGGCGTGGTGTCGTAGCGCCACCGTCGTTGCAATAGACCTGCCCAGTGAGTCGGCGGTATCAAGGCCACAACGAATAGTATATTTGGCCGCATCCCTTCCTTCCGCAATGGCGCGGGAAAGCAGTGTCTGGACCTCCTCAGAACACTGGGGCAAAACATCCGCCACCGAATCCCACAAGGAGTGGGTATATCGGCCCAAAAGGCAAGCGGTGTTGATGGACCGCAAGCCAGCACTGGAGGAAGAAAAACCCTTCTTCCCAAATTGATCCAGGCGTTTGGATTCCCTATCCGGAGGGGCGGTAGGGAAGGCGGTTTGGGAAGCGGAGCCTTGGACAACCAAGCTCTCAGGGGTGGGGTGGACAGAGAGAAACAGGGGGTCGCCCGGAGCTGGGCGATGGCGTCGGGACACGTTCCTATCCACAGGAGCCCCTGTGTTGGGCTTGGACCAGGCGCCCAAAAGAACGTCAGTGAGGGCGTCGTTAAACGGCAGCACAGTCTCCGAAGAGGAGGCTGCCGGCTGAAGCACCTCTGTCAAGAGATTAACCTTGACCGCCACAGCAGGGAGTTGGAGATGTAAGGCTCCAGCCGCCCTACGCAACACCGTTGCAAAATTGGCCCCCTCCTCCGTAGCCACGGGAGGAGACAGCATGCCAGTGTCAGGGGAAGTATCTAGACCACTGGCATCCCCTAGACCCTCTGTCCAGTCCTCATCGTACTGACACTGTTGTGTCAGAGGGTCATCAGACCCCTCCCAGTCCTCCTGGTCCTCCTCAGGTTCAAAATAAGGGGGAGGAGGGACATTTGGGACCCAAGGTCTCATCGGCGCCGGAACCGGCGTCGAGCGACGTCGGTCCGGGTCCATGCCCGGAGCCGGAAGGAACTGGGGAACTACGCCGCTCGGAGCCCCAGGCGGCGTCGAGAACGGCACCAGAGACATCGGCGCCGGCGGAGGTGTCGTGAGGTCGACCGCGTCGATGGGGGTTGTGGAGCCGGGATCGAGGCCGGGGCCGAAGCCGGAGCCGGGATCGAGGCTGGAGGCACGGGCCACGCCGGGGCCGGAGCCGTCGGCGACGCCGGAGCAACCCCATCAGGGCCCGCGGGGCCCGAAGGCGCACCGGAGGGACCTTGAGGCCCGAAGAGGCGGGCCATGGCCGACAGGAATTCCTGCACTTTGGCCGGATCCGCCCCCGAACCCGGGAAGGGCGGGTATGGCGGGGGCGACTCCACAGGCATGTCCGGGGCCACGGGGGCGGGGACGGTGCCGGGAGGGGCCTCAGCCGAGTCGCGAGACCGGCGAGGCGAAGTCCTAGAGCGATGATGCTTTTTGGACTTCTTGTGTTTTGACTTACCGGACGAAGAAGACTTCGATGCCGACGACCGGTGTGGACTCCGCGATCGACCCCTGGACCTCTCACGCGACCGGGGCTTCCGCGGAGCCGAATGCTGGGCCTCGAGGAGCTTTCGAGACCGCTCTCGCAAAGCTTTCGGGTTGAGGGCCTGGCAGTCGGTACAAGACTCCGTGTCGTGGCCTCGGCCGAGGCAGAAGAGACACTCCCAATGCGGGTCGGTGACGGACATCATCCGAGCACAGGCGCCGCAACGTTTGAAACCGGGCATCCCTACGACACCTTGATAGAGAAAAACAGTGAAAAATTTCACCAAAAAGTATGGTCAAAAAATGACCAGGGCACTGCTCTTCCCGGATCTGCGCTTGCTGGCGCGGAAAAAGAAGAACTGACGTCAGCGCGCAGGGGCGGCGCCTAAGTACTGCCCGCGACGTCATCCCGGCAATCACGACGCCGACGACGGACGCGGAGCCGCACGACGCCGCCTACCGACGCGCAAGGGTACTGCTACGCAAAAAACTTTCCGGATCCAGCCTGACGCCTGGGGATATTCTAAGGTAAGGAATCTGTCACTAACGTGTCTCTTTCAGATATAAAAGGCATTGTCATTTACAATGCTAATAGCTTAGACCTATTGCTTTGCAAATGCTTGTTTTCAATGTTTGGATCACTGTTTTGTTTAATCTGTGCTGTGGAGAGAGGCCTGCTGGACAGACCTCGGCCACGCCCCCTATTTCTTGGGGCATCATCACACAGCAATCTCTGCCGCCTGGGTGATATAAACGCATAATAAAAATGCACCACACAGCACAGTCCGTGAAAACCTGCACTGTTACTCCCTATCCGTGTACAACCACAAGAAGTAAGATCTCTGCACTCTTACAATATCACATCTTGCAGTGAACCATTAGAGACAGCTACCCCCTTGCACCCTCAGGGTATTATGTCAAGCGCTCTGACACCATCGGGTCGAGTGCCCACTGACTAAACATGCAAAAACAAAATAGGACAGAATGAAGACAGAGGGTGAAAATGGCAGAGAAGGAGGCGGAAGTGCAAGAGAGAGACCGAGTGAAAAGGAGAGGATAGATGAAAGGGGCAGAGCGAGATTGTGAGAGAAAAACAAACGGTGAAGGAGAGATGAGTGGAAAACTTAAGTATCGGTTGATGAGACAATTCAGTAAGCAATGAGCGGGTATTCAAGTGCACCATCTGAGAAGTTTCATGGGCCGCCATGACAATAAAAAAAAACATGGAAGCGGGCGTCATGCTTTGTTTCAGCACGGTGCCCGCTTTCATGTGTTTTTTAGGTCTCGCCTACGCAGCGCATGCATAGGCAAAAAGACCTTTTGCCATCAATTCGGCCTTTCAGCCAAAAACGTGCACGCGTTCCATTGCCGTCAATGGCAACGCGTGCACGTTTGGCGATTCACTTGCGGGAGCGAGCGGCGCCATATGGTAGCAATTATCGCTCCTGGCGCCGCTCGCTCCCGCAAGTGAGTCGTGCAGGCTCCCTCCTCTCCCCCTGCTGCCGTGCGAGGCGCGCGCGCTTGTTTCGTTTATTTTTGTCCCACTCTCCATCCCAGAGAGGATGTTGGAAGATGTTTCTGGGGCTCAAGAGAGCGAGGCATGTTATCTGCTCCTTTACGCTGGTGCCGTCGTCTCGTCTCTGCCCTCTCTTGCAGTCCCTTTCTCCTTTGAGGGCTGCCCATTGCCGCATGTGAGTCCGGCCGATGCAGCCTCCGAGGTCCATTCTCTGAATGACCCCCGCTACTCGGCAGACCACCCTTCCCCACCTCTGAGCGCCCATGGGACAGCTGACATGCAGCCTGAGTCCTTTCATGTGCCTTTCACAAGTGTTCTTTACAGCCTGCAATATTTCAACAACTTCGCGATTGTCTCCGCAAACAGTACACAAACCTGCGGCCGGCATGGACGGGCTGCAGACCCCTCTCACATGGGCGGGACAGCGGCAGCATCAAAGCCCTGAGTAAGCTCTGGTTGCGACGCTTTAATTGATTACACATATACTATCCGCGGCTCCTTCTGTCTTTTACTACATCATCAGCGCCTTTCCCATCCTCAGACCATGTTTCATTTTCACCCCTTTAGCACAAGATTGGAGGTCTGCCTCCTGCAAGTGACAGCCCAAGTGCCACTTTACAGAGTTCGCCAGTGAAGCGCTACATACGTTTTCTTGTCTTGCCTTCAACCGCATTGTTTTGTCTTTCTTCTGTGAGAGGCGCCCGGCTGAGAATGCGAGCTCTGAACGTGATGTGCTGCGGGGCCCTTTGACAGGATTGCTAAAGCTGCGGGAGGAAGCAGGCAGCCATTACGGGTGTAAAGCGCCAGGTAGTGACGTGTGTGCGCGCAGCCAATCAGATAGCAGCATTTTGTTTGCTGTCTGCCCAAGACAATTTTTAGCGGCCAAAAAGATAAATATTGTGGCCATCATGGTCCTGAATTTGTGATTATTTTGCGAATCACAACATCTGGAAACGCTGAGGGGTTTGTCCAGGGCGCCACCATCTCTGTTCGATGAGAGGAATCCATGCTATGAAAATAGTCCCCGGAGAAGAACCTCTTTGAGTGAGGCAGCATCTCTCCTGCAGGCCACAGGTACTTGCTAAAACAGATTCTCTTGATAAGGACATGTGGAGCATCTCAATTCACACGACAGGAAGGGACGAGGGGTGCACAAAATTCATGTACTTTGCTTTGCGTAATCATGCAAAATATCAGCAGAATTACACGTAATTACATGAAACTTGTATTTTAGAGCGAAATAGGTCTCCTATGAATGCGAGGATGCATCTTGGGAGAAGAAATGGTGCAAAAACTCAAACCCACCACGATCAGCAGCCACTCATGCTCTTTCATTCGTGTGGGTCCCCTGCGTTTGTGGTACATTTTTATTGCAAATGGAGTCAAACGACACATAATTATACAATGCAGTGCAAAAACACAATCTCAGGATTTTCACATAACAAGAATAACGCCAAATGAACAAAATTACACTACACCAGTGTAATACAAACTTTACCCAGGCCTAGACACAACACCTTGCTATAAAACATTACTTTGATAATAATTTCTTTTAAGGGTGCTAAAATCTTCATTTAAATGCAAGACATTCCCCAGATACACGCTTCTATCAGTGGGGGTGTCTTACCAGAATATCATTGCCAGAATATTGTCTGACATAAATATTATGTCCAATAATGTTTACAGAAATGGTACTGCACTGGAATGAATAATGGAATATCTACACCCAATGAGGCCAAGACCTTCCTCTTCTGTCCCCCAGCCCCTGTTACAGGAAACATTTGCATCCCCTTTCAGATGGTAAAACTCCCTGCTCTGCAAACACCCCCTGATAAGCATCTCTCTGCAGCTGCCCCGCCGAGCGGAAGTAACCCATGCCCTAAGCACACCCTCTTCCTATGAGCATCTCCACAGGGTCCCAGCGTGACCCCCCCTAGTCCTTGTGTTTGGGAAGATTAGAAATATATGAAACTGCCTGTTCCGAGCTATCTCTGTAAATAAACGATAAATTATGCCTGGGAGGCTGGCTGATGATAGGGAAGGAGTCTGAACAGCATAATATAAAAGGCTTCCTACCCAGACTGGATAGTGAGGGGGAACATAGTCTGCAAGGGTCACACATCACTGCATGTGACGGCAGCGAAGAAGGGACAGGCCCGTCCAGTCTGCCCAGCCCTCTGTATCCTCATTAGGCACCCACCGTACGTGGTCTCCGGATTCACCTTCTCTTTCTCAGTACAGTTCAGCCTCTAGTTCAGTCCCAGATGATATATTTTTTTGTCTCAGAGAATTACGGAGACAGCTCTGCATCCACTATATCCTTATAGGACACCATTGCAGACTATACCAGCCATTAGAAGCCCGGAGCACTCCAATATCTTCAATGGACCTCCCAACATTCCAATGTTTTATGTAGCATGGGCGCTCACTAACATTGTCTCAGGGGGCAAAAAGTAGAGTCTGAGGTGTGCACGAGGGCCGTGTCGATGACGTGGCATCCCCAGTGAGACAGGGTGGGGTGGGAGATTTTGGAGACAGAAACAACACACATTTTCAGAAGAATGCTAAGAAAATACTTCCTTTCAAATCTTTTTTACACACTTTGCAGCCGTCTGTCTTATACTATGGGTAGCCTATACACCATTAAATCGGTTAGCCTATCTTACACTGTGCGTAATACATTTTTAAACTAATGACTTGCATGTTCACAGTGCTTTCTGTCCCAGGATGGATCTTCACAGCACTGTAAGTATACATCCCCTTTCCTCAGTGCACCAGTCTGGATAGTAACTAGTGACCTTCCTGTCACACACAGACATCTAAAGTCTGTAATGATCACACTACCCAACTGAGCTTTCAACCAAAACCAATCATTTCCACAAATTAGTTTAACTTGAATTCATTTTACATTTAAGCATACAGGCCAACATTTCGAAACAGGAAAGAGTGAGACAAAAACATCGGGGGGCTTGTTTTCCTCATTGACTATCATTGAAACAGAGGCAATTTCGGGTGGGAAACTGCTAAAATAAAGCCATTTTTGGCTTTACAAATCGTGAGTCTCTCGCTTGAATCGGGTCGGTTGGCATGAAGGTTTAAGGTGTGTACTCTACATTTTATATTCAGAGACCTGTAGGTTAAAGACCAACAAAATGCCTACTAAATATTTTGTTCTTTTTATCTACCTGTCTGATTCTCTTCCCCACACTCATGGACGGTAGGTACCCTTTTGTACTTATGATCACAGTTCCTAAACCTTTGTTATCCTCTACCACAGTCCGCTCAGCGAAGCGTTCACCTATGAGCAGTGCTTCCTGGCTGACGATACGCATTGAACTGGCTGTAGAATCGAAGTCCATAACCAGACGAGCACACAAACGGTGCCCTTGAAACGTCAATTTTGAAAGGAAATGCCTCTTTTTGCATGACTACCCCCAAAGTTTTGGACTGATGCTGCTGGTTTTTCGACTTTGAAAGTGCACTGAGGCCTGCTGGCCAGACCTCGCTGCCAGTGTCCTGACACTTAAAAGTATGTGTTTGACTGACGTATATCCATTTGGTATAACTTTTCTTACTTATAAGTCCCTAGTATATGGTACCAGGGGTACACAGGAAGGTAAAATGTCCCACCAGGCGGCAACACTTATTGTGTCACCCTGGATGTGACAAAGTGAAAACAGGTCTCCCAGCCTGCCACTGCAGACTGACACAGCAGACTGCCACTGCAGACTGACACAGCAGACTGACACAGCAGACTGACACAGCAGACTGCCACTGCAGACTGCCACTGCAGACTGCCACTGCAGACTGACACTGCAGACTGGCACTGCAGACTGACACTGCAGACTGACACTGCAGTTTTACACTGCTGACTGGACTTTGGCATTTAAACTAATGGCAAAGCCCAAGCCTCCCTTTTTAATATATATAAATCACCCCTACAGGAGGCATATTAAGTCTACGGGTAGAGTGCTGTATATTTAAGACAGGACATGTCCTATGTCTTATATGTCCTAAAAGTAAAAACCCTAAATTGTAATTTTTACTGTGGAAAGGCTAGTAGCCCCATTGGTGAGTACAGGATTACACGCTGGCAACTCAGCGGTGCTAACTCCTGAATAGGACTACTAAATTTGTTACTTCAAGGTATCAAAATATTTTACATTAAACTCGACTTCATGCCCAAGTCAAATTTATTGAACTTTATTAGGAAATGCAACTTTTAGAATAGAAAGTTGCCATTCTGTTGTCCAGGTTTTCCAGTGGTCATTCACAGATGCTGGCCACAACGCAGCCTTCTGCCCTCCTAGGAAGAACTGTGAATGACTCTCAGAAAAGGAAACAATGGTGCCCTGACGTTGGAAGAGGTGTTACCTCTCCCAGGCAGGAAGCCACACAGGGTTTGAGCCCAAAATTCGAGCTTTAAAGGGGAAGCCTCCATCGAAGGGCAAATGGTGGGCATGTGTGAGAGGACCTGCTCTTTGGTTTAGATAGATGGGTTGGCGTCAGGGACAGAGAGGGGAGACCAGTAGCCAAACAGTTTTTTCCAAGGGTGTGTAGCTCTCAGGTAGCCACACCTCAAGTGTGGGCTACCAAGCCCCACACACAAAGAGAAGGGTGCTGCCATCTTGGGAGGGGCCAGAATATTGCACTGTGGGATAGCTAGATGCCACCCTTTGCAGGAAGTCATCATCAGCCACCAAGGGATCTTGTAACCCATTGGCTAGTGATCACTGCATCTCCCAATGGGACTTTCTGGGCATAAATATGACACATCTTGCACCCAGACCTTGGCTCATATCTGGACTGGCGAGAGCACCAAAGAAGGACTGCCCTGCTGTTCCCTAGACCTAGCAAGAAAGGCTGTACCAACCCCTGGACTGCACCTTCTGATCCTGGGGCTAGCAAAGAGCGGACCCTGCCTATGGTGCCTGACTCATGGAAAAATCACTCCTGAGCAACAGACACAAGAAGCGAACTCCGGGAGTCAGTTGGATGACTTACTGTTAAAGCACCAGGGCCACAAAAGCTGAAGAAGCCTGTTCTGGCCGGTCTGTAGACAAAATCACTTGCTTGCCACTTATTTCCAATGAGCAGCCCGAATGACCATGTTCAAAAGTTGCACCAGAGCCCACTGGACCTGAGAGAGTCATTAGAGTGCAATTTGGTCACCCAAGATAGACACAAGCTTTCACCAAAGGGAACAGCTGTTTTCACTGGTTTCATTTTTTGCTGCACCAAAGAGGACTTTGAGGGACATCGATCCCTCTGACCAAAGTCACCCTACCTGGACCGTGGACCGAGAATGAACCCTCGGAAGAACTACACAGCATCTTCAGCATCTTGCGTATCTTGTATTAGAACCACTCCGGTGACTTCTATGGCGGTTCGTTCATAGAACCTGGAACTGGACAGGAGACTGCTTAAGCCGGCAAGTAAATCTCCAGCTAGACCTGACTGGTCCTTGTGACTGGCTCCCTATCAGAGTTGGTCCCCGCAAGAGTGTGCATATATAAGCCATTTTCAAGTTACCTGTTGGGATTATGTAATCAACACAAATGTTCTTGCTCTAGCATCAGGTGTGTGACTTGACTTTCTTATTACATGCTTCAGATATTCTCTGTACTTAAAATCTGTGCTGCATCCTCCTGTCGCCACCATGTGGTTATGGCTCAGTCACACTTTCTATTGAAAAGCCATTTTTTATTTAGCTATAAACTCTAACCCCATGGAAGGATGTACCCCAAATTTGGCAATGCTTGGCATAATCAGCAAATGTTAGACATGCCAATTTTTGTGCAGGCTCACATCGAAAAATAAAAATTAAGACCAAAAAAAAGATGTGTTTTTTCCTTGTAGCTTCCACAGGAAATTTTGCTCTCACATTCAGCTCAAACTATCAAATGGATTTACACCAAACTTAACTTGAAAGTAGAACTTTACTCACAGACTGTACTTTATTGGCCTGATGTAAATCTGTTTAGTAGATTTAGAGATGTGAGAATATTAAAAAGTTGCTGAGTGGGGGGTTAAAGAGGTTTTTGGATAATGGTGCCATTTAGGATTTGAGGATCCTTCAAGGAGTCAAAAATGTAAAATAAAAGGAATCTGATTGGACCAAGGAGCATTTTCTCCCATTATCCTTTTCGGATACACATTTCCAGAATTGAGCACAGGGACTGGCTGCCCTGGCCAAATGCATTGCAGGCCAGAGTTGCCCAACAGAGGGGTGATCGGTGCAGGGCCTGTGGGCAACTTCAGCTGTGTGCAGCGGGGATTGTAAATTAAGTACATCAAAAATGACATTCACTGAAAATACCTCAGTTATAGACTCAGTTAGGGCTTTAGTTGAAAAGCGCAAACAACTGAAATTTGGCAGTTATGGTTACCAACACTCATAACACAGGCCACAACTTGGCCGCCCACTAAGCTTAAAACAACAATTTGACAACGGTACAAAAGCAAAGAAAAGAGCTATCAAGAGAACAACACAGCAGACGGTGTGAGTATGGTGTACATTGTCTGCGTTGGTAACCATAACTGGCATGGTTGAGGGGTTTTGTGCCTTTGAGTCAGTATCATAACTCACTCAGTTTTAGCTGTTTTTTTACATGCTTCTGTATGTTTGTGTGTGGTGTGCTTGTGTGTGTGTGTTAGCTATGAAAATAAATGTGACCCATTCACACATTTTAAATAAAGTAATATGAGAAAAAATATGATTCTTATTGGCTCAAAGAAAGGTTGCCACTGGCCTTGAATTGCTGCAAACTGAGGACATAGATTAAAACACAAAAGTGACTAATTATTTTAAAAAGGATAAAGAGTGTAAAGAAAAGAGCAGTGACAAAGTAAAGTGCTGGCACACACCCTGGTACTGAAGTGCCTTTCTTTTCAGGCAGATGTGCACATGTGATCAGGCAAAATGCTGTAACTCAGTGCAAGACAGCCAATGACTGAAGTGGTCTGATCCATTGCCTCATGCTGTATGATGTGATGAGTAGAAGTAAAATGTGACTGACAGCTGACCAGACCAATGGATGAGGTAGGCTGACCCAAAGCCCCTCTGTGTATGTAATGTATGGGTAATAAATGTGTTTTTATGTTTTTTATTGTGACACATGAGGCTGGCAAGAAAGCTAAACTTAAGAAGCATTGGTCTGCTAAGCTTTTGGCTTTGTCAACACTTTGATTGTTTCGTCATGGTTTTTGTATTGTTGAGAAAGCTGTGGGACATCACCAATATAACAAGCATTGGCATAGCCAATAGGTCTCGCCTTTGGGACCTTATAAGTGTTTAGCCATGCAACACTTGATGTTGTTACACCAAGGATATTGTGCTGGATAACTACACACTTATAAGGTCCCAAAGGCGAGACCTATTGGCTATGCCAATGCTTGTTTAATCTCTCTCTCTCTCTCTCTCTCGCACGCTACCCCCGCCGATCCTCCCACCCAAAACTCTGTCCGTCTTTCTTCTAGTTTCTCCTCTCCCTCACTCCTAACTCGGTGTTTATCTCTATCTATGCTATCCCATTGCCCCCCCACCTTCTGTCCTTCTACTGAACTCTCTCCTCTCCCTCTGTCACACTGCCCCAAACATTGTCTTAAATTCTACTCTAACTGTGTTAGCCTTTTATTCAACACAGCTGGTCTCCCCATTTTATGCCCCTACTCTAAATGTGCTGAATATGTATAAGATCCCAAAGGCGAGACCGATTGCATTGCAAATGCTTGTTTTTTATTGCCATGGCGTGGCCATGGCGGCAGTCCACATAAAAGTGATTTCAAATGCATGAAAGCAGGCGCCGTGCTTAAAGATAGGGCGGCGCCCGTCCACATGAAAGTGATAAGGGTGGAGGGCTTATCACGTGATTAGAGCGTGGAAGCAGAAGCGGAATTTAAACGGTGAAAAGCATGAAAGCAATAAAGAAAAAAGTTCACTGAAACAGGAGATAACAAGGCAAGCGAAAGTGCACTGTACTTTACCGGTGCTCCTGAGCCTTGGAAGGAAGTGAGCTCTCGGCTGCACGAACCAGACAGGAGGCAGGAAAGAAGAACGACTCTAGAATTGACCAATCCTAAGCAGGAGGCAGGCATTAAGTGGTTTTATCCATTACAATAGGTCTTGCAGACAGCGCATGCGCGCTGATGCTCGACCTAAAAAACAAGTATGCGCCAAACAAATGCTCAAATATTGAAATATTCTGAGTAATTCACAATCAAATATAGAAAAAGTTTTCACATTCTCAATTTTGCACTTTATTTGTATATACTTCATTGATTTTAATTGATTTATTCTAATATTATTTGATTTTGTAAGATAGCTGCGGACCCCCTGAGTATGCCTCGTGGACCCCCAGGCGTCCTTAGACCACAGGTTAATATCACACATGGACATGACAGCTCTTGTATTGATTTGATTGAAAAACTCAATGAATCTTGTGAAAGAGGCTAAATCATAGGATGCTCACTCATAAATCTAGGAATCAAGCAAAGGGCTATTAAATAATAGCAGTTTTCGAAGTTTGCTAATTTTTCCTCCATATTTTGATTGTCTCATGCGAAACAATCAAAAGTACAAGTCCTAAACCTACGAGAACACATTCAAAGCATTTGAATAAAAGCATAGAAATGGGAAATTAATGAAACCCGATAAAGGTATTCAAATGAAGGCAGTACATTTATATATACACACAAGAAGTCTCATGAAAGAACTACACCATGGCATGTGATCAGAAAGAGTTTTGTCAGTAGCTAGTGGAGTGAAAAAAGAGAACAGTGTGTGGCCTATTTTTTCATCCTCTTCCTTGCTCCAGAGCTTTGATTTATTGTTTGCAATGAAAATGCTGCTGCAAAGCAGCTTTGAAAAAGCTTGCTGTTAAAATATAATTAATCGCAAGCCTGGCACCTAAGATGCCCCCTTGCACCTGGCAACTCAGGCCGCCACATCAAACATAAGGGTGAGAAAAACACCTTCCCTCCGAGTCAAGCAGGGTGGAGATCAGTGGGGGTTTTTAGAACAGTGATCCATTAGTTTTTGACGTCAACAGCATGCAAAGCAGGAAAAAATAGGAGTAAACAAGCAGCCCTTCCAAAATTCGGAACAGAATGATGAAATGGGCATGCAAAATTGAAAAACCACAAGCAGGATGAAGTGAACGCCAAAAAAAAGAAAACCTGTCTGACCAGAAGAAATATTTAAAACTTCAAAGGGGTCCCTTTTCTGTGGGATTGCTTCAAGAATACCAACTATCTATGTTAGACAGATGTACAGTAACTCTGAGGTGTGGGCATTGCTGTTAAACGTAACTGAGAAAGTTACCATTTTCTGTCAATGCCTCTTAAGTATGGCTACTTTAGTTATGAGCTGTTGGTGCTTATTAATACCAGGTCATAGGTCCTGCAAATCGCCCCCGGCAGGTAGCTAGCCAGTTGGATTTGCTTGCCTGGACAGTGTATAAGTTATAACAGTGTTTATCTAGCTTTTAGGCCTGGAGGCAAAAATAATACCTATAATTTCCTATTTGGTTTAGTGAAATGTATTGTTACCGCACCTGTTTACCATGTTTTTGATATTTAACGATACAGTGAAAATACGGCTTTACGACATTCAACCTTTGTAGGCCAGCAACAACTAGCGACAGAGATGCAGCATCTGACAGCTGTAAAAGCATATCATAGGTATGTGTACACCAGGGGCCCTATAAAGAACAGCTTGCACCTGTGCAAAGAGCTTTGATCATATATTTGCACCTCAGTTTGCACACGTGCAGGTGTGTTTCTGCGACATTGAAGCCTGCTCGTTACTTTGCGCAAATGCCCTCTATTTTGATCGCACAGATGCACATGCATTTGTTTTCCTGTTAACGCACAATTTATGAAGTTGTTCTTAACTACGACTAAGGGGCTGTACTAATTTAAAGCAGTGCTTTTTAATCAGGAACAATTGTTAAATGTTGCATTGTATTTTTACAGGAACGTAGCATTTTCGCTATATGTTTTAGGTATTACAAATTATCCTGAATGGAAACTTGAATGTCTATGTAACTAGCAGAAGAAAGAACTATGCTTAATGAAACGGTAACATGTTGCACGTTCTAAAACGTATAGGTTTATAAATAACAACAAAATATGCTTTTCTCGTGAACATCTCCACACTATAGAGGCCCGTTGAGTCTCAAATCAAAGGGTTTTACCATGGCATCAAGGCACAGGAAGGATAATAAAAAAAGAGCTGATTAATGTATAACAAATATAGAATCGTAGAAAGGCTGTTGAGAGATTCTGGATTATTCATTTGAGGGAAGGCTCCCACCAAATTAAACATAAGAAATCTTGCTGGGTCATAGGAACACTTTAATGAGAAAACTTGGCTTAACCAATAGTAGAAGAGGTGCAAATAAGAAGGTTTTGTTCCACATAAATGTGAGTTATGTATTTAGGAAGCAGAAAAATATTACTACAGTCAAAAAGAAACCAGTAATCTCATTAAAGGACTAGATATATGAATTTATAAAGTACTCAAGTTAGTAAAATACCCATAATAAAGTATTATAATGGTATTGTATAATTGAATGTGAGTGTGTATTGCCAAAAGAGACCACCAGAGGCCAGACTTGCACTAAACATGAAAATCAGTAACCAACACTAATCTGATTCCCAGAGTCAGTTATCTTCCAGGCTGGAACTCCAAAGTGCTTCCAATCATCTAGTGTCACAAGCCTACCAAACTGGTCAGGAAGGCTTTCACAAGACCAGATCACAGAGGAAGGCAAGCTCAACCAATCACTCTAGGCAGTGCTCCAATTAAATCCAGTCCACTCCACACCCAACTGGTCAGCCAGTCCTTTCACAGAAGAGCTGCCGTTTTCAAACTTTTCTGTCCCTGAGGCTAGTGGATGCCAGCTAGTCTTACCCTTAGCAGCTCTTCAAAAGTAAGGGTGCAAGGGGAAGCTGGTTTCCCTCAGTCCTTATGAGGTAGCTGTTGATTGTGATAATTCCTAATCCACTCCTAACAGAGTTCCCACAAGTAAACATACCCCCCATTTGCATTACTTCCTCTTGCCTTATTGCAAGTTAGTTCCTGGATTAGTTCTGGCTCATCCAAAGTAGCAGAAACACAGCTCTGAATATCCACTCTGAAGTCCTAGGGATAAAGAGAGAAACCACCCCATGATGGATATGAACCATCACCTTCTGGTAAAAGAGAGAAGTTGTCTAGGAGTGAAGCAACTTTAAAGTCTCATTGACAGTATAGCACTTTTTAGTATAAACAAGATACTCTCAAATGATCCACCTAAGCACTTTAACGTTCCAACATAAGTAGACAATAATTACTCTGGCCGAACTTCTTGATAGCAGGCCAAGATGTGTTAATCTCTCCCCAACACAGCCTTTTACAGCTTTTCAAGATGGTAATTATTGCCTCTGTAGCGAAGAGAGAGTCCAGCTCAGTTTTAAGGTTCAAGCTTCTATGGCAGAGATAAACCAGTTTTATAAAAATAACTTGCAATACATTTTGGAAAAAGGGTGTTCACCACCGAGTTAGATTTTTAATAAATATAATAGTGTGGAGATGCTGTCTACGGGATTTCCTTTTTTTGGCCTATATACAATTGACTACTATTCACAAGGGTGAGTTTGTCAGCCAAAGATAAACATCTCTCAAAGATGTTTCACATTCAGAGATTCATTTCCCCCATTTTGGGACTCATGTGTGAGCTGTAGGTAGAAGTAATTTTCAGAAATTCATATCTAATCATTATGCTTTACATTAATACAGAATAGATTATAAAAGAAATTTTATTTGCTCCATAATGAACATTTTTGCAAATCCACAAGCATTTCCATGAGCTACTCATACAAAAACACGAGAATACGTTGATCAATCAACAAAAATCTGAACCTTGAACATAACCAAAAGTACAACGTTTCCAAATTTAATTTGCTGGTTTGTGTATTAGGCATGAAAGATAAAGGGTAATCAGCAAGGCCATTTAGAGTTTGATGGAGCTGGAGCACTGCTGTAAATTGACGGAGCTCTCACCCCACCATACCAGTTTTTCCCCAACCCCATTTAGGGGTGGGTAGGGTATCCATCTCCTTGAAATCGTTACAGACACAGTGCTCTATTGTGTACTGATGTGTGATAGCCTACTTCATTCTGGGTGCTGTAGACTTGTTTTGCTTCCATTAATCAAATTTTACTATCACTCTCAAAGTCAATGATTTATAGGAGAAAAATTCAGACATGGAGTCAATTTCCATAATTACATGGAGTAAAGTGGTCTCCCTAGAGGTGGGGGTTTCTGACGGTGCAGCTCAGCTGGTTTCATCATTAGAAAATTGCCACAGGGCACTCAAGTCACAGTAGATGTTGCCCAGTCCTATTTTGGATGTTGTGACCTCCCTAGGTTTCCTTGTACGAAACAACAATTTCAGTCGTGGTCGTCTCAGGGGATGATCCCACAAAATCCCCTGCACATTAGAGCCTAGGTCTTTTGCTTTCAAGAAACATAGTCCTGCTTTGGCCTTTCTTGAAAACAAAACACTTTATGGGCTACACAAACCTGGTGCCTGGGTGGTAAAGTTTAGTGCCTTCAGTTAGGTCATTATGCCTACACCTCTGATGAAGGCACTCCGAACCCCGCTTCCTGGGCAGGAGATTTCTAAAGTTGTGGGTTGGTCTCAAACATAGAGATTGATTTTAAGATTATTGGTAAGGGCTAAATTGAGCTGAGGAAGCAAGCCTTAATGAGAGGTTCACAACCCCACCAGCTCTCATCTCTGCTGTAAGCCCTTTAGATGTGTTATCATCATTTGTTAGGCACATGTTATTTGGGAAAAGCCTCAAGGAAGTGGATCTTCACAAAGGCATCCCTAATCTCTACATCTTATACTAATGAGGCCTATTAGTTGAGAGTGAGTCTGTATGCCTTTTCAACCTTACTTAAAGAAGACCTTTCTAACCTTGCGAAATGTATCAACGTATGCAAATGATTCTGAACTGGTCAAGAAAACGTCCATTTACGCTGCAGCATAAGCTTAATACTTTTGAAAAATTTTCCCATGAAAATCTTGCCTGGGAGCATGGGCAACCTTCCAGACCACACTGGTGAACAGCTTTACCCAAGTGTTATTTTTCTGGGCTTTTGCATGAGCATCAAAGCAATCGTCTGAGAAAATATGTGAGGTGGCATGCGTGATACAATGACCTAATTATCCCACAGTTAAGAAATTAAGAACTAAGATTAAGTTAGCTTTTAAGTAAAATGGTAAACATTAAATAAGATAAACTAAAGGAAAAAGGAGTTGGGTGCAGGGGTTCAGCTGCTGCAATAAAAAATAAATAAAACAATTCCATAAAATAGGGCAAACAATTTGCCAAAGTTAATCAATGGAGGAGGAGAGGGTAAACCTGCAATGAATTGTAGTTAATGGATTCATGTTTTTAAAGGTTTTGTACCACCTAACTTGCAGTTTTTCACTTTCAACTGGGCTTAGCAGGTTGAGCCAACACATGAATCCCATGACCCCAAGATCGAATCCAAATGTGGGTTCCTTAACCCTGATAGTTGGACTTGGCCCTTTTTGCAGGGTCATCCCTGAACTTTTTGCCTTCCTCCTAGTCTTTTTCTGACCTGGTGTTGGTGGTTTTAGGACTCTGGGCACTTTAGCACTGTTGTCCAGTGTAAAGTGCGTCTGCTCTCTGTGGTAAACATGGTAAGATTGGTCTACACCTGTTTGGCATATTTAATTTACTTATCAGTCCCCAGTAAAGTGGTATCTCATATACCCGGGGCCAGTAAATTAAATGCTACTGGTGGGCTTGCAGCGCTGCTTGCGCCACTCACCAAAGTAGCCTTTCAAACCTGTCCCAGGCCTCTGCCATTGCAGGGCCTGTGCGCGCAGTTTCCAGCCGCTGTGAGGTGGCACGCAAAGTGGTTGCCACGTCTGTGACCCCCCTTTTACTGCAACGCAGTCACCCCTAAGGTAGGCCCTAGCTAGCCCTATGGGCAGGGTGCATTGTAGGTAAAAGGTAAGACATGTACCTTAAGTGTGTGACATGTCCTGGTAGTGACAAACAGCCATTTTGGTTTCTTACTGCTGTGAGGCTGCCCTCTCATAGGAATGCATTGGGGATTCCCTGATAAGTGTTTCAGTGGTAATTCCTGATATGACAGGAGCAGCGTGGTCAAGTTTGGTATGTTTGGAATAGTGATAATAAATGCTGCGTAATGGTGTGCGCAGATTTATGCTCACTATTTTAGAAATGCCACTTTTAGAAGTTGAAAATAAGTAAAGGATTGCCTACAAGGGATTTTGTTCCTGAACTTAGTTAAAAAAATTCTTGGATTTTCAACCCTGATTAGTGGTGAACTCAGACTTAATCTAAAATTGGAGTCTAAGGAAAATAAATCTAACGGGCAGACATATATCTTGAAACCCTGAATTAGATAACACGGGGCTGGCTTTTCTTCAAAAAAACATATACTTAATATATACAAAACTGAAACCAAGGGAAATATACATGGAATCAACCAAACATAGTTTTGGAGGTATCACAAATTAACCTACACAAAAACTATGTATACATCTATTCAATCGATTAACAAGGAAAGCAATCTGACAAAACTGCAAACAATTCCTTAAAATCAACAAATGTATGAAGAAATACTATTTTTGATTTTGATATTGTTGATTTTAAGGAATTGTTTGCAGTTTTGTCAGATTGCTTTCCTTTGTTAATCGATTGAATAGATGTATACATAGTTTTTGTGTAGGTTAATTTGTGATACCTCCAAAACTATGTTTGGTTGATTCCATGTATATTTCCCTTGGTTTCAGTTTTGTATATATTAAATATATGTTTTTTTGAAGAAAAGCCAGCCCCGTGTTATCTAATTCAGGGTTTCAAGATATATGTCTGCCCGTTAGATTTATTTTCCTTAGACTCCAATTTTAGATTAAGTCTGAGTTCACCACTAATCAGGGTTGAACATCCAAGAATTTTTTAACTAAGTTCAGGAACAAAATCCCTTGTAGGCAATCCTTTACTTATTTTCAATTTTATCGCCCAAGCCTCCAAGGGTATATTGGGTTTCCCACTTGTTTGATACACTTTTAGAAGTTGGCATTTCTGTGTGCTACGTGTCTTTGCCTGCCTGATGTGTATTGCATGTCTGGCTCTGGAATGACAGGGGCTTGTGAGGTGTCTGGCTCTGGAGGGGCAGGGTGAGTCAGCACTAGGCTGAATAGGCAGATCTACATTTAGAGTAGTGGGAGGAGTAGCCCGTGACCCTGAATGGGTCTGTGCCTGCCTGGTTCAATGCTGGTTCCGCCCCCCTGTGGTGTGTCTGAGGACTGAGCCCAACCTGACAAAGGAGGGTGTGAGCACTGTAAAGAAAGTGATCCGGTACCTCCCAGATCCAGTTGGGACTGGATCCCCAAGCCCTGTACCAGGGCAGAACAAAGACCAACCTAGTATGATATTGGGGCTGTGACCCCATGTAAGTGTGCTTGTTGGTGCTGACTTGTACCTGTTCTGGGGCAAAGGACTGCTGGGCGACAGGAGGAACTGCCGGGGGACCCAACTGCTGCTTCCTGGGGGTCCCTACGTGCTGGCCTGCCTGTGCCCAGCTCTGCCCCTCTGAATTTTGGGACTTAGCGCCTCGTGAGCGCTACATCATTATTGCTGGAGTCCAAAGAGTGGGACTCCCAATTTGCCTGGTGCCAGGGGCACTTTCCCGGCCCCACGGAGAAGAGCATTCGCTTGGCTCTACACCCTGCTGGTCGTGTGGGGAACCCGGTGCCTGGAAGCCCCTGGTCCTCAGGGGCGCTGAGGTTGCTGATCCAGGGGTGATTTTGTGAGGTCAGCACGGTCACTCGTAGCGAAACCAGCGTGAGGAGAGGCCCTCGAGGGAGACGCTCCCGCCGCGAGCCAGAAGTCAGGCAGAGCTTGCCTGGTTGTGGGTGGGCCCGGCCGGAAGAAGCGCGGCCAGAGCGGAAGGCAGGCAACTCCATGCCTGATTCGAGGCGGGGCTCCCGTACTGGTGAGGAGAGCCCTGCGTGCAGACTGGAGCAAAGACAGAGCCTCGCAGGCTCGCCGGACATCCAGGGAGGACCGGAGCCTCGCGGGCTCCCTGCTGCAGCAGCCGCCTAATCCCCGATTTCCTGAGAGGGAAGCCCAGGTGAGTGGGGCTCCCCGAGGCACGCCATTAGTGCCGATTGCGAAGGAGAGACAGTCCCGGTGAGTGGGGCTGAAATTGGGCATTGTTTGTGCCTCGGAGTGGCACCGGAAGAGCCCCGGTGAAGGGGGCTCTCAGGACACGGTTGGTGCCAGGGCTGATTTCCACAGCTGCACCGCGAGATCACGGGCAGCTGCAACGACTGGGCCATTCCTTTTTGGTCCCCATAGAAGCCCCGTTGAGAGGGGCTCACAAGGCACTCTGTTGGTGCCTACTTATTTCACAGCTGCACCGCCAGATAGCGGGCAGATGCAACGTTGAGGGGGCATTGTTCTGGAGTCTCTAGAGAGACCAGGGTGGATTTCACCCTCATTTCTGGTGCTGGCCTGTTGGGCCTGCACCCTGCTGCAGTGGCAGCCTAGCGCCCTGACTTTGGTGGACATAGGGCATGACGGGGAAGTCCCAGATGGGCCCCCGACGAAAGTGGCCTGTGAAGCACCTGATGTGCTGGGAGGGCGTAAGGCCCTAATGTGATGCATAATGTGTTTATGCCTGATGTGATGCATAGTGTGTTTATGCCTAATGTGATGATGCTGAGTACAGTATTTTACCAGTAGTTGCTGGTTGTTTCATATTTACTACTTGTGCTTTCTAATGGTTCTGACAGTGGCCCAATTGGCCCTGTCATGTATATAATCCCCTGTAAATTACTACCTAGTGCCAGTTGGCACAGTGTATATGTGTGATTATGATCTATTGTGTTTATGATAATACAAAGGCTATTTTTTTATATAACCTTGTGTGAAGTCTCTTTTGTGGTGTGACTAGTGTGTCTCTGCTGTGTGTGTGTGTGTTGTGCACATGCTTTACACATTGCCTCTGGGATAAGCCTGACTGCTCGTGCCAAGCTACCAAGGGGGTGAGCAGGGGTTATCTTCAGCGTGTAACTCCCTTTCCCTGAATAGAGCGGTGGTTTCTGCCTGGCTTAGGCGCAAGCCCTAGCCAACCAGAAATCCCATTTCTAACACTGATGTGCTCTCCTCAGACATCAACCCACACAGGGTTTGGATCTACTCTCCTAGCTGACAAACGTCTGGATTGAAAGCATAAAGGCATCTGTCAGGTTGCACGCCAAGCAACTAAAACCATGATGTGATGTCCATCAGGGCTAAAGCTCAAATGAGCTGAGACAACAATTGTTCTGTAAATCTTGCTTGAATACGCCAAACGTGAGGCTGTTCATAATGGAAAAGTGTTCCCGTCGCAAGGTGATATAGGTCTGGAATTTTCCTTCGGAAAATGGGAGGGAATCTTAACAGATCTTTGATAGTTCTTTTTTTTTTTAGGAAGAGCAATTCTTCCATTGAAAAGAGAACCTTGTTAAAGCATGTTGGAACTGGTTCTTTCTGGTTGGCTGAGGCAGTGCCCAAGCCAGGCAGAACCTACCACACCTGTCAGGATTAGGTGATTACACTCGCTGTATAACCTGCGCTCCACCTTGGGTAGCTTGGCACTGAGCAGTCAGGCTTATCACAGAGTCAATATGTAAAGCATTGGCACAGCACTCACACAATAAATACACTGAGTATCACAAAAGAGACCACACGAGGTATATGTAAATAATGATTGTATTCAACACACACATTGATTAACACAACATGAACATCATGTATTTCTGGGCATAAATCACACTTGGAAATATTACTAGCAGTACTAGGCAACAGTGTTAGAATGACATCAGGAATATGTACACTTGGGAAAAGTCCTATTTTACCCCAGCACCTATATGCGGTACAACACGTTGTCAGATTTGGGCCCACCCTGGCAAATGACAACTCAAATCTACACAGTTCTAGGGTACACCCCAGGTCACAAAAATATCATAAATGTGTACACACAGGGATTTGTAACAATTTTCAACAGCAGTGTGGGCCAAGGCACCAATGTCAAAACAGAGTATTCATTATGTGATGAAACACCCAAGTAAATCAACACTGCTGCGCGGTGCAACTATTAGCAGGCTGTTTTCATGCAGCACACTCTCCCATACTCACACAGCACCCTTTCATGGTGCAAAGGATATCGGCCAGTCCGTATGGAGCACACTCATGCACACACACACTCAGCACCATAACGCATTGCAAATTATATCCGGCAGGTCAGATAATATGAATGCAGACCCCATGGCACAATCCCTCCCACACCTCTCAGTTAGCCCTGCACTACTCTGCCCACAGTTTACATAATTTTTTTTTTTTAAACGTACTATACCGGTTTAAGACCGGAGTCACACTTAGTCAGGGCCCAGGGGAGAAGGCTGGAGTAACTATCAGGGTAACCAGGCAACAGTCGACAAATGGGGGGTTGGCCACCACTCGGGAAGTTAACCCACTTTATGCAGAGCAGAAACAGATAGAGGCTGCCCCAGTTCAATCAAGAGGTCCCTCAATCTGCCTTCTGGCACCGGCCCAGTTCTGGGAGCACAGGGGGACACGCAGTCTCTCAACCCACTTCCGATCACTCTCGGAAGTGTTACTCGGCTCAGTCACTTACTTTTGACACCAATGCCCGATATGGGCAATACTACCTGGCAACAGGAAGACGTCTGGTCGAGTGAGGAGAGGGCAGTTGATTCGCCCCACTGAGGCAAGACAGAACACTGTGTGAATGGGGTGCAGGGAGGGGGTGAAGCTGTCCCTGCACCCCACAGGAAGTAATACACAATTTCTGGTGCGTGTTAATCAGAGTCCCACCAAACAATACGGTCACAATGAGTCGGGTTCTCTTTACCTCCCTGGAAACGAGGCACAACCTCTAGTGCGCGATGATATGAGTCACACCAGGCAATCCAATCACAATTAACCAATGGTTGGGGTCGCCATAACTCCCTGGAAATGAGGCACGTCTGGTGCGCAATGAAGTGAGTCGCACCAGACAATACAGTCCCAATCACCCCACAGTTGGGTTCGCCGTACCTCCCTGGAATGAGGCACAAGGCCTGGTGCATGATGATACAAGTCGCACCAGACAATGTGGTCCCACACACACAGTCACAAGTTCAGTAGTACTTCACGAGGAAGAATGAGGCACTACTACGGATGCACCCTCCCTCTGAGGGTCACAACCTGTGAATCGGACACCCCACACAATGAGCATGCAGTTGGCATGTCACACGAGAGAAATCTGCTGCACACACGACGAAGCGGGCCATTCTGAGTCCCGCAACCGGTGAATCTGCTCACCAACAATAAGACAATTGTGAGTGCTGAGGCCCCACGATGCAAGGGCCACACTCCTTAGATGTGGGCATGGTTTGGGGGCTCCACACAAGGCAATCGGTCTCCAGGCACAATACTTCGTCCCACACTCACCCCGCGCTGTAGTCGGGATCCAGCAGATGAAGTAGCACTTGAGAGGGCACCGCTCTCCAGTTGAAACACGTAGACAGTGTAGGTCCCTCATGGGAGGTATTTCATGTCCCTGAGACCTCCACAAAGAACAGGGGGGAAGCCAACATGCCCTTGGAGAGCACACTTGAGGGTGCCACACAGCAGCATATGGTCGGCCCAGGCCAGTCAATATTCAGGCAGGGTGCACGGTCCCTTCCAATGGCAGTCTTCTCCTTTTGCTCAACAGATTCTTCTGACAGTGTGCACTTTGCAGACCAGGATGTCTGGTCCCACATCCCTACAAGCGTATCTCTGCCCTGCTGAAGTACAGCACCAGTAGTTATACTGCAGTGTGCTTTTGAAGTCAGGGGTGGTTCAGAGGGTTCCCCTTTGAACCACAGATGTCTCCCCTAAATTTCAATCCTATTTAGACTCCAAGGACTACATCTTCCTTGGTGACCTAAATTTCCACATCGAGAACCCCAACAACAAAAACCCCACACACCTCAACAGTATGATCAGCCTTCGATAAACCCGGATCATTCACAACCCCACACCCACCGCAGGACACACGCTGGACTCAATTATCACCTCCAGCAACCATGTCAAATACAGCTGTGTCACAGAACTCACATGGACCGATCACTCCATCGTCCACTTCAGCATCTCCAGCCCCCGCACCGCCACTCCCAAGAAGACCAACACCCTCCACCGGAGGTGGAACAAAATCTCAGAGACCAGCTGAGTGCATGCCCTCAACACCTCCAACCCTGCTACTGTCACCAACATCGAACAGGGAGTGAAAAACTTTAACAGCTGGATCATCAATTGTGCAAACAGCATCGTCTCCATCAATAACAACATCCAGAGAAAATCTTCCATAAAGGCCATCTGGTACACCCAAGAACTCAGAACAGCGAAATAGGACAGCAAACAGTTTGAGAGGAGATGGCGCGCCAGCAAGGACATCTCTGATAGGATAGCTTTCAAGACCTCTCTAAACCTCTACCACTGCCTGCTGAGAGGAACAAAGAAGACAGCCCTTTCCACACACATCGAAACCAGCGCCAACACCACTAAGGAACTTTTCAACATTCTTAAGGAATTCACCAACAAAAAACTGCAAAAACAAAATTATACCATCACAGGAGCTGTGCGACAACCTCACCTATTTCTTCCACAACAAGATTGCAACCATATACAGAAACTTCAAACCCTAACCCACACCTACAGACTTCCTCGACAGATATGTCACCACTATAACCGACACGAACCACACACTGGCCACCTGGAACATCTTCTCCACCCAGAACACCACCTCCATCAGGAAATCCATCCACTCTGGAGCTCTCACAGACCCATGCCTGCACCACATCTTCAACCTTGGAAACCAAAAGATCGGCCAGGAACTCATCACCCTACTCAACACCTCTATTACCACCGCAACAGACCACCATTCAAAAAACCTTCCGCTGACCCCAGCAAACTCAAAAACTACCAGCCAATCTCCCTGCTCCCATTCTCAGCAAAGGTGCTGCAAAAGATCATTAACAATCAACTCATGACACACCTGGAGCAGAACCAGCTACTTGACGCCTTTCAATCCAGCTTCCGCAGCAAACACAGCACTGAAACCGCCATGATTTCAGCCACCAACGACATCCGAACCCTCCTCGACCATGGAGAAACAGCAGCTTTGATTCTTGACTGCTTGGCACCCTTCGACACCATATCCCACCACACACTGATCGAAAAACTCCACCACATTGGCATCCAAGGACACGCGCTCAGATGTATCACCTCCTTTCTCACCAGAAGAACCTAGATCCACCTCTCACCTTTCACCTCTGAACCCCAGAAGATCACCTGCGGTGTTCCCCAAGGCTCATCCCTCAGCCCCACGCTCTTCAACGCATATATGACCACGCTAGCCAACATCGTCAGATCCCACGGCAATGACAAAATTTCCTACACAGACGGCACCCAACTCATCCTCTCACTCACTGACGATCCTATCACCACCAGAGCCAACTTCCACAGATGCATGACAACTGGATGAAGAACAACTGCCCACAGCTGAACACAGACAAGACGGAAGTACTGATCGTTGGCAAAAGCAGCAACACATGGAACTACTCCTGGTTGCCATCAGACCTAGGACCCACACCCACTCTCTCCGACTACGCCAGAAACCATGGAAACATCATTGACAACAGGCTAATCATGAAATCACAGCTCAACGCTCTCTCCTCTGCCTGCTTCCTCACTCTGCGCATGCTAATTAAGATCTTCAAGTGGCTACCCCTACATGCAAGATGCACCGTTATACAGGCCCTCATCACCAGCCGACTGAACTACGGCAACACCCTTTACGTAGGAATCACCACACACCTTCTATAGAGACTTCAGATCATACACAATGCTGCAGCTAGACTCATCCTCGGCCTATCCCGACGAACCCACACCACACCCCACCTCAGGCAACTCCACTGGCTCCCCGTACAGAAGAGATGCCAATTCAAACTGCTGAGCCATGCACACAAGGCTTCACACAACCAAGGACCTGCATACATTGACTACCGCCTGAACTTCCAACAACTGTCGAGAAGTCTACGCTCTGCCTCTCTTTCACTTGCCCATACTTCCCGCATCTAACGAAGCAAAAGTGGAGGATGCTCCTTCTCCCACATCGCAGCAAAGACCTGGAACAGCCTCCCCACGCACATCTGGACTATCACCTCACTTCCGGAATTCCGAATGGCCCTCAAGACCTGGCTGTACGAATAAGCCTCCAGGACCTGCAAGCACCTGGATAACCTTTTGGGTGATTGTCGTGCTTTATAAATCCTGATTGATTGATTTTATACCATGAGGTCTTGGAATGCAGATCTTAATCTTTAGTGGGGCCATGATCTGAATTGCCAGAGGCCAAGTATCAAAACCTCTCCCCCCCCAATCTATCCAGCCATGTCCTCAAATGGCAGAGGTTTGTCTTTCCAGTTGCATGCCTAAGGTTTATAGCTGGGGCATGCACAGATATGCTCCCCAGTCTCCAGGGTGGACTGAAGTCAAATTAAAAGGCACACAAAAGAGTTTAGCGCAGAGAAAAGCGCACTTTCTAGAAGTGGCATTTCTAAGCTATTAATGACAAATCCACCTTTACCACAAGGGAGGATTTGTCACTGTGGATCCAATCATAGTGAACAACATGAGGCTGCTCCACTGTAAGCCACCACTGCAGCTTAAAGTAATCTCAGCCATTCCCCCATGTTAACCTATGGGGAGAGTAAACCTCATAGGTAGTGAAAACACACAAGGGGAATCTTCACTACCTGAGCAGGCAACACCCATGTGTACCTGCCCTGCCTTTCACCCATCACTTGCACCACACTCCGCCACACCAGGGCTCTTCCTAGGGGTGCTCTAGGGTTAGGGAAAGGTACCCTCAGCATTGGCCAATGATTTAGAAAGGGCAACCTGAGCATGAATGCAAATGCGCACTCCCAGGCCTGCAATGCCAGGCTGGGTACATGTTTGAAAACATCAGGTAAGCACCACTTGCTAACGTGTAGGAAGGGTGCGTGCACTTTCACACTGTATCATAGTAGGAAACTGCCCAGAGTCCAAATGCCACAAAAAGAGAATGAGCAAAATCCATGAGGGAAAAGCAAAACGTTCAAGGAAACACTACCTCAAGAGTACCAGGTCTAACAGTGCATAAAAATTACCACTTAAATCAAGGAAATGTATGTGAATCATTATGAATACCTTTTTAACAATATGCCTCAGTGTTATGTATGGGGTTATTTACTAAAACTTCCTGTAACCTTTGTGAATCAGTCTTAACATACTTTCACTCTAAAAATATCCTGCTAGGGAACATTGGTAATGTGAATACTCTTTCAGCACATCATTGTGCACTCATTTACAATAGAAGAAGGTTTACATTTGGAACTTTTTAGAGGTATCTTAAATGAGAGAGCAGTAATCCCAATAACAGTGTTTCATCACTCATGTTCTGGCTATTTGTGTAAAAATGATTGATATTTGCCTTTTATTCACCTCTCCTTATTAGAATATGATATTTAAAATCAGACTGCTTTAGCAGTTCCTTTGTATACTGTATAATGAGGATGCTAAATTAATCTCACATATCAGATAACATATGCATTTCCTGGCATTTGCATTATGCAAATGAGAACCGCAGTCATATGCGAACTAATATGTTCACAAAAAATATTTTTATTTGAAAATAAAATGTTGTTTTAATGAATTTCAGGATAACCTATTTTACTGCAATAAAAACAAGATTTCCATTACTATCCATCTAAGTAGAAGACATATTTTCTAAACCTGCTTTACCACTCATGCAACATCGGCATTTTGAAGGTAGATGGAGAGGATTCACGTGAGAATTTACCTCAATTGAATGTGCCCAAAATAATTTCTAGGGAATAAAGGATTTATGGCTGTAGCTTTTGTAATAACTGATCAAGTCAATGCTGGGACGTTCGTCAAGGGACTTGAGTATGTCCTTCTGTTCTAGGACTGCCTGCACTGAAGCACTTGCACAACGAATAATGGAAGGCCTTGCAGCAGAAACATTATTAAATCTTGAGATTAAGGGTTTGCAAAGACCTTGGGCTCATATTACAATTATTTTTATTTGAAGAGCGAAAGCTTCGCTGGGCTTTGCAGCAAGGGGAATTATTTCCTGTTGCTCCAAAGGACTGTACAAGCTACGGGTTTGGCCTGAGGTAGCTTGGTGGCAGTCCCTCACCCCAATGCTCTGGTCTCTCCTATATCACTGCCCCCACTACCTATTCTATCGCCTGAATTGCTGCATTCAGCCACGCCTCCTCTCCATGGCCCTGATTTATAGTCAATGGTTGTTCCCTAAAATTCTTATTGAAGGCCCAGCCATGGGACATCATGAGCTATGAAATATGATATGCAAACTGGCCAGGCCATTTTTTAGGTTTTACCTGCAGAGCACTTGCCCTGTACTTGTGAAATATATTGTTTTAAATATATCTTAAAAGGGATTTACATCCCGCCTTCACATCTAATTGGTCCTTGTGCTTGTCAATTTTACTTTTCCTCATTTCTATTGGTTGTAGGCGTTCTATTTCCTGTTCCTCTGTGTGTGGTTCCCATCGGCAAAGTACTGTGTTAATCCACTTTGGTGGAACTTCTTTTAAACATCTCAAGCAATAATCGGGAAGACAAAATAAAAATGAGCTTGCTTTAAAGTTGCAACACTGTGCAAGTGACGTGGGCTCAGTGCCCTGTTAATATCTCAGTGGAGATACTCTGACGTGCCTTCTATTCCTTCTCCATGCTCCAGGCAAAGCACTCACTACCTAGAGCCCCCAGGGCACCAGCCGGGAACAACTTAAGTGCATTCGTCATTGTGTGCCCTCCACCGCACCCCCGGGCACAAGCAGATATCCACTTCAGTACTTGTTTACTGATCAGATCTTCTCTATGTTTTACTCTTTCTGTTATTTCTCTATTTATTATATATTCACCCAGTATTTATATCAATACTCTGATATTTACTTCTTATTTTTCCTATTTTTGTCTGGAGGTCCTGTTTTCCTGATCTCTTTCATTTTGCGTTACGCTTAGCATCCCCCCCTAAGATTGATAAAGCTAACGGTGAATGTAGTCGAAATAATAGGATCCTGAAAGCACACATGAAATAACAAGCCAATCGGTGTTCACGCTGCCCAAACTGTTGCAGCCTAATGGCTACGCACCAGTCACGCAGGGTAGAAGCCGGGCGGCTCTCTTAGGCATTAGTCTAATCGGAGAAGCTATGGCGCATGGGAAGGAGAGCGGATGTCTCCTCACCAATACCGGTTCCTTTTGCATGGCTGTAACACCGCTTTCTTAGACGGTCAAGCAAAAGTCACTCAGTGAGGAGTGAAGAGGCCTTTAACAGGCAGGAGGCGCACCAGGTACATCCTGTACTCGAGTTATCCATGATAAGAAGAGAGAACCCATACAGGTCTCCATCCTGTAAATGCCCAAAAAATCCCCAAGCCTCGCTCTCCAAGAAACCCTGAGCCATGCCCAATGTTGTCACCGATTTCCCTGATGCTCCTCAGTATACTTAAGGCTTACTTCTCGCGTCAGTGAACAACTTGGTGTTGATCATTGATAACGGTGTCACACTGGGACGACGTAACATCAGATTGCGGTCTCTACTCTTCATGCCTTGTACTTTTCTGTAGTGTGAATGAGCAAGTGTGTGTTTGTGACATCAGTGACGAGTTATAGTGACCTCAACAAAGAAGTGATATCTCTGTAACATTAATTGAAGAAGTGGTATTTTGCCAGTGCAATTATCTAGAGTTGAGGGACTGACTACCGGAGTCTGGGCCAGTGACGGAAACCTAACTGGATAGCAGAAACAAGCCTGACAGACCTATTGGTTTTGCCAATGCATTTTAGCAGTATCAGCTATATGAGTAGCAATGATTTTGTTATGAGTGATATGGGTTGGAAATGTTTCAATTCTGAAAAAAGACTTAAATATTACTTAGGCCTCTGGTCACTCAGTTCTCCCTTTCACACTACTTTCTTACACATCTCTCACAGTGTTAGACACTTTTGCCCTGTTTAATCTCCAAATTATTCTGTAATCCTCTCGTTGCCTATCTCACGCCAATGCAAGCAAGAACAGTGGCCTCGTTGACCCCCCTGGTTGAGCAGTAAAGGCAGTCAATTGAGGTGCAGTGGCAGCAGGCTCCTTACACACCTGGGCCCTGCTGGCACTGCATATGGTGCACTAGTGAAAGCTGCACACCTGCCTCCCTCTGAGCCATTGAGTCCTACCCTGCTCTTTCTCTCACCTTCGGAATAACTTGCCCTTCTCCATCTCCTATGACTGCATTGTCTCTCCCTTCTCTGTGTTACTAGTCCGGTGTTCCAGGATGTCATGCTTAATTCACACCTCAGTTTGTGGTACCTTTTGATAGCCTGGTGGCCTTACCATTGCAATGGCGTATGTATACTGTCTGACAAGACACTCCATAAACCGGTTTATCCAATACCACTTTGGTCTTTGAACCTTCCTCTGTGGTTACTGGAGGGTGTGGAATGTGAAGTTGAGGCCATTTTTGGGTTTTACCCTCACAGCCCCTTGTATTGCACAACTGCTCACCAACTTAAAACGTACCCCAAAAAAAATTATTAATCACATAGGCGAAAACTAATGCATTTGCCAATGCTTGTTAACACTACCTCAGTGAAAGTCAGTCACACTCTGGAAAGTTGGGTTGGCTAAAGTTTCTTGGCAAGGCCAAGCAACAAAAGAGCCAAACCTAGACAGAAGCATGCCAGGTCCACCTGCAACTGCCTCGTTGCCTGTTCCTTTAGACGAGTATTGCTTGGCGGCCAGGACCAGGGACATCCGAACAATGGCTATAAAGAAATGATCCACTTATGACTGATCGGCGCTGAAACTGTGTACAAGGCTAGGGTTACCTGATCCTTCTACAGCATCTCCCAAGATATGGGCTTTACGGTCAGAATGGTACTGTGAGCCTTTGACTAATCAAGCTTTGCTCCTTCGCTCGGATTCCTTCTGCATTCTGTAGAACCTTCGCACTTCAGCTTAAAAACTGTGTTTTCACACTTCACAGATTTAGTTACTATTCATCTCCATGCGCTGGTTTCACATGCAGTGACCAGCTTGAAAAAAAACCGAACAGGGATGGATAAAAGGTAAAAATGCCTCCGGCAATAAACGCATACTTTAAGAAAGAGAACTCGCAAGAGGTGATTTTAATAGACTGAGATCACGAAGCTCTGTTCTACTTCAATAATATTGCAAAGAAAAGAATGAGAAATGAAAATAACATTAAAGTTTCTATTCTTCACAACTCTTCTGAAGATATAGACAGAGCGGTTTTGAGGCAGGGGTGCCTTGAGGGCAGTGCCACTGATGAGGTGGCACCACATTGTGTGTCCCTCAGCCATTATCACGGCCTAATGATGGAAGTGGTCCAGCTCTGGGCTAAGGGGAGGATGCTAAATCTTGGATGTGCTGCCATTGCCAACACAGCACAGATTTTAGCCGAGTGGTATAATGTCATCACTCTAACGCCTGTGCATGGACCCTAAGAAGATGCCTGCACTCCAACCAATCCACAATAGTGACCGGTAAGTGGCATGGGAAATGAAGTCTGCCTCTAGATTACCCCTCCAGTCCTCTCTCTAGTTCTAGGGGTGCAGAGCGCAAGGGATTGATGCAAAAAATCAGGCAGAGTTAGACTCGATGGGCTGGTCCCAATTGGGGCATAATAGATACAGACTCACTCACAGGGAGTTGGTCAGACACTTTGTCAACTCTGTGTATATTTAACATAGGCCCTAAGCTCCATTTCCCACTTCAATTCCCACCGCTTCATCTTCAATGAAGCCTTATTTCGTTAAATTAATGTGCAGCACACTCCAGCAGTTGCATTAGACTTTCAACATGTGTAACTTGCACTGGGACCTGCAACCACCCTGCATATAATGCAATTTCTGCTGAATGTGATAAACTCACTGATTAAATTCTGAGTTCATTTTAAGCTCTTTTTATAGACCAGTGGTTACATAATCATAAATTCGTGGGCATCCCTAGTTGTCTAACCGTTAACTAGACATGTACATTTTGAGGAAGGGTGTCCAACTGATAACATGTAACCTCCTAAAAGTGCTTCACTTGTCTTGCACTAGTGGATGAACAGTGATCTCATGCTAATCTTAGTTTTACAGTTGCAACTTTCACTAAAGTGAAGAAGAGAGCAGAATCGGAGTAATGAACATTTCCGGTAAGTGATCTAGACATTAAACAGAGTCATAAATGTTACAGGTGAATTGAATCTTTCATTATCATGTGCTTTGGAGATGGTGCGGAATTTCGTAGGCAAGAAGGATAAGCTGCCTGCCCAAGGGTTCTCTGCATGGAGGACACATTTCCTACTGGTCGGAGCCAGAATATGCACCCTGAGCAAGCATGTGTGTCCATAGGGCAAGGCACAAGGACGCAAAGAATGGGGTAGCGCTCCATACTGGAGTGATGGTGCTGGACTAGGCAGGGATACTAACTGGGTCCTCTTTGCGTCAAATGTAGTAGCACAATCATGCCACAATTACGATGGTAGTGAGGAGGCAAGGAATGCATCTCAGGCAGTGAGTCTGTATCCCACATGAAGTGTCACAAAAGAAATGAACACCTCACAAATCTCTTTCTTTGCTCACACCACTACCTTAGTGAGCCTTTGGCCTTTATGGTTTGTGTTATCCAGTTAATAATGTGGTTGGATTTGGGAGCAGCTCAGCAACAGTTTTTAAGATAGCTCAAAATTTGATGGAGACAGTGATGTCACACTATGTGAAGCCTCTTGAGCCCTCCTTGCGGCCACTCTTGTGTGAAGTCCTTTTCCCTTCATTAAAAATTTGAGCGGAGGACTGAACCAGTGAGATAAATCAGGGACTTTTTGACAGTCGATTGCAGTTTTCCATTAGCTTCTTTTCTGATATCTGTTATGCCCTCTTTAATTGCCAATATGCTTCATTACTTTTAGTCCTACTCATTCTCATCTCAGCCATTATCCCACCTGGAATTTCCTAGACTTCCCTGCATGTGATGTGGCTCATATATGTGGGAATGACAGCACAATTATGGCGCCAAGTATGATGTTCAGGGTTGTATTTTCAGCAGTGTTCTGAAGTTTCCTATCTTGAGATGTGAATCGCTTTATGAATAATGACAGATGTTGGGCCTGGCTCTTTTTGTAGGGTCATCCCCAGATTTTTACCTTCTGTTGCTGAACCCATTTCTGTTGGCATTAGGACTCTGTGCACTTATTCCCTGCTAACCAGCGGTAAAGTGCTTGTGCCTTCTCCCTAAAACATGATAAAGTCTCTAGTAAATGGTACTACATGTACCTAGGGCCTGTACATTAAATGCTACTAGCGGCCTGCAGCACTCATTGTGCCACCCACTAAAGTAGCACTTTAAAACGTGTCTCAGGCCTGGCAGTATAGCCTGTAGTGCAGTGTTAAACTGCCATTTCAGCTTGCCAAAATAAACCCTTTGTCAAGCCTATACCTTCCTTTATAACACTTATGTCACCCCTAAGGTATTTCCTCAAGACTCATATGGCAGGGTGTATTGTGTTTAAAATGTAGGTCATGTACTTAGGCTTTACATGTCCTAGCAGTGAAAAAAAACTTAACGTCGTTTTTCACTGTTGTAAGGCCTACTTTATTACATATAATAAGTGCTAACTTTAGATTGGGAGCAGATAGAGATATACTGTTTACACTCAAATGAATTGGAATTTAAAATCCTCTTTAATAGATGAAGTCAGATTTTAAGCCACAATTCTGAAAATGGCACTATTAGAAAGCAGGGATAGTACAAGCACTTGTTAGGAAAGGTTGAACAGTTTTAATGATAGAACATTAGCACTTCTCAGCAGATATTCTGCCACATTGAGAACTTGCCCTTTTACTTCATCATCCTTAAATCCAAGCAATTAAGAGAAGAAAGGAAAAAAACCTCATTAGTTACCTCATCCACATGTATGAACTGTTCCTGTGAAAGGAAAACTGCGCAGCATGTAATAAAAGATAACTTTAACCACCTTTGTTCATTTGCATAGTGAGCTATTGCCAATCAACTGGTGTATGTGTGTATGAATGCACATGGCATTTGTTTAGCATGAACCTAACCAAAAGCACTGTATATGGTAAAAGGTAAACTTAAGGTCAATGAGTAATAGGAGAGGAAGCTGAGTTTTGGATGGTTAATGCTACTGAGGACAAATAAGTTGTTTCTGCAGATTCTCAAAGGAAACATCCCCACAAGTTTATTTGCCTGAAAGGAAAAGATCAATTTGAAACCCATTGTACTCAGTAGTGTCTATCAGTGCCAGAGTACACTGTATACTGATGCAATCTTGAGTCTGGAATTGTATAGCGCATTTTAAGTGAATTGAAGTAAGGCTATACTCAGTGGTACTCATTTTAGCAAACACAGTCAGAGCCTCCAGGTTTACAAATGGTGAACTTCCAAGTTGAGCAGGACTTTGCAGCATATTTGTTAAATCCCTTGACTATCTTACCAGAAAGAAATGGCAAGCCAAACTCAATACTGCGATTCCAGATTGGACTACAAGCCAAAAGAGTTGTGCTCTGTGAAGGTGCTACAGATTTGCTAATTCTGAAGATGAAGGTGCATCGTAAGGACTTTGTGGATTTCTCAGTAGCGATACTGTTACCCTAAGAGGCTCTGCATATTGGGGTACAAGTTCACTGTCAGCGAGCAGCTGTATTTTGCATGCATAATTCTGTGCTGGGTTAGATATACAAGGTAAGAACTATTTGGATGTCTGAGTACTTAGATGTCAGTGAATGGTGAACCTCAAGATAGGTATATTGCCTACAGACCTCTCTAGAAGTCTCAGTATAGTATATGGTATACTGGAATGTCACTGCGCGATGCAAGTGAGAATGCCACAACAATTGTGAATGGCGAGAGCTCTGAGCAGAGTTCAGTAGTGAGTAGTGAGGTAGGTGTGCTTCTTTCAAGTCAGAATAGATGTGCATTGTGAGATTTCTTTCTCCCCACACCAGTCTGAGGGAGGTTAGGGAGCAGGAAAATTGTGGGTGGGGACCAAAGGTATTGGGCGGGGCACCCTCCACAAACACACAAAGAGCTGAGTGAAAACAATGTACCAAGTTTAGGGAGCAAAATACTTTGACACAATCCTGATTATAGAGTAGATAGAGGAAGGAATAGAACCAAAAAGTTGATTTGATGAAACTGATATGATTTGGTCATTTCACTATGCATCACATCTCTGGCCAATGACTGTCCAAAACAACAGATGCGTAACATTGCTTTCTTGTCATTCATGAAGCTGAAACTAAAGTAGCCGATAAGAGTGAGCAATAAAGGCCACCAAAACCTGCCCGCAGCTGGAATTATGAGGCTAAAAACCGAAAATACCAGTATATATTTGTGTATTGAATTACACCTGTTGTTGAAAGACAGTGGAAAAATGTAACTTAGTTTAATCTCCGGATAAAAGTAACTGTTAGTGGAAACATATGCACAACTCTTCAATGAAGTTACTCGATGAAGAAAGCAATAAAGTTGAATTCTTTGCAAAGATCAATCAATAACTAAACATAAATGTTCGTATAGTTACACACCCACATGTATCTTTACCTATATTGAATACGTTACTGTCTTCCTTTTAATATTAATCTTTGTTACACATGTAATACAGAACAGCAAGGGGATTATTTCACAAGATTCAGTTGCAGGAGACAATTCTTCAACAATGTTGGGTCTTACTGGTATTTAATTTGTGGCTGCAAGTGTTGGACACTGGCACTCAATTTTGGGGATCGGTACTTTTTTTTCATCAGTTTTTCACCAAGAGCTTAGCAGAGAAAGATGAGGAGGAGGGTAGGATACAGAGAAACAGGAAAGCAGTGCAAAGGGAGAAAGCAGGGATGAAAAAGAACCCAAAAGAATAAGATAAAGGAACAGATGGTGCTAATGGAAGCAAGAGGCATGAGGGGCCTCAAGAATACGAGGTCCTAGTATTCAAGTAGCCACAACACTTAACACGGTGGCCGTGTGTCCTAGGACTTTCGTCTTTCAAATTAGCCCTGGGTTTTAATGTGCACCTACGACTTAACTCAATTATGGCTTATACTGGGTCAAAGTAGAATTTTTTAAACATTTCATGCATACATAATGGTATGACCAATTTTGCATAATTTGAACTTACTGCTCGTATGCTCTCAAAATGTCCTCCCTCTTTATCGAAGTCAACAGGTTGCCCATTTAAAGACCAGTGGAATGATACATCCAGAATGGCATCATGGATTGCTTTGCAGTTGAGGACAACACTCTCTCCAACAGTCAGTTCAGTCCTCTTTGGAGTGAGTTCTATTTTCGTTGGTTCTTGAGAAAAGAAGTAATACTATATCAATATGCGTAATTCAGACAGAATTCAGGTAAAATATGTGTTCTCGTCTATTTAATAGTCTATTAATTTACTAAGTAAACATTTAGCAAAGTGAAAGTCTGAAAATCAATTGATGTGCTGCCTTTCCCTTCGCCATCCTGCTCTATATATGTTCAGAGATATATCAAAAGTACCTACAGTCATTAACAATATTGTCTTCATAGTAGTGGCCCGTTACTGATTGTCTTTTCATTGAAAATATGCCAAATGTTAACAGAAAGTAGTCCAATAACTAAGATGCAATTGAAACTGTTGCAATTATCGTAATTACGTGCATGCATAATGAGTTATTGTACTGCAGGATGAAAGTTTTTGCAGATGGTGAAGATTTAGTAAACTGCATTGACCAATATCATAGAAGCAGCAACACAGGCTCACTTTGCATATTTCTCATTATGCAGTAAAATCTTCTGACATGCTGAATCCAGCTATTACATAAAGCACCTTTTCGAATATTCTGTAATATCAAACGTGAGTAAATAAAGAGGCAGCAGATAGGCATAAAAATGTTTATAAATTTTATAAATGAAAGTGGCTCAAAAAAATTTGTTGAAGTAACTGCCATAACAAATGCATATTCATACATTTATTACTACAGTGTAAGAGTTCAATTCAAGTTTATTACCACAGTACAACAAAATTGACATAAACAAAAAATACGATGTATTGCCTTACTGATTAACTATAACAATTACTTCATGGAAATCTGTCTCCTAAGAGTTTGAAGGGCTGTTAATGGGATTTTACCGTCCTGATGAAATTCTTAATATCTCGTTTTATTGATTTTGTTTTAAAAAGGTATAAAACAACAAACAACATTCATATTCCAGATTGTTTGTCACTAGATTATTTTATAAAGTTCAGTAAAATATGCCACAAGTAAGTTCATTAATACATTTAACTCCAGGAATCTTATTTATGGTTAAATACCGATTGCTAAAATAAATATGCAAGAAACAAAATGCCATGGCATCATTCAAATCTGCAGATGTTCCAAGTACAATATGCTTTTTATCAACATTGTTGACGTAGAGGAAGGGCATCAAGACCTAATGGAGGCTTCACCTCCCTGAGTCAAAGCCCCTCCCCACACTCAAAACTAGTAATAATATAGTACACTCTGCAAATCTGCACATATACTATGTAGGTTTATGTATACTACAGAGGCTTTGTAGTTATGGTTAGGTTAGACTTTCAACTGAAAAGACACTTATAATTTTGCTAATTATTTTTCCGTTGTTTGAGGAATCTGCATAAAACTTTGTAAACAAATGTTACTTCGACTTGGGTTCAGCATGAGTTTTCATGGAGATCCTTCAAGCAGGGAGCAAAACAAAGGAAAGAGTCAAAAAGGTAATATTATCGGGGGGCGTGGCTTGGACGGCGGAAGGCATGGCTGCCTAGCTCCGATGCTCGTCAGACCGGAGGGAGGTTGAGCGCGAAACGGACCTTCTGGGCGCAACAACTCGAGCTCCAGCGCCGGGCTCCAACGCATGAAAAGATTGTGCACACAATGAGAGCCCCTTGAGTCGCTTACACATCGGATAACCTCCGTTTTTAGTCCAGAGAAAGTAGCGGACCGGCACCCGTCAGGATATCCAAAATGGCGCCGTAGCGGTGAATCCTCGGCAGCCGTAGCTCCACGGCGTCACTCCCACAAGGCGGCTGCATACTGCCCCTGCTGCCCGGGAGCCAACGCGGGACATCATCATCTCCCGCATTACTGGTGAGAGTGCTTCTTTTGCCAACTCTATGCGGTGACACGCGAAGACTCGATGTGAGCTGCCTGACCCTAAAATGGCCACCAAAGCGCCGGAAAACTCCTCGTGCAGCCGATCAGCGACCTAGGACTCTTATTAGCCACTATTCGGCCTTCTTTCACCCAGATGCCTTGGGTTGCTGCAATACTACTGCACTGCAGTGTGTGCTACGGCGTGTCCCTCCATGGTACTGTGTGATCCTTAGCTGATTCACAAGCAATTAACAGCAATCCAACCCCATTTGCCTGTATTGGTTGGGCGGAATCTTCTGAGCTATGTCTGTGGGGCCTGTCTCCTTCAGGGCATCTATCTTCTGGACATAGTTCAAGGGCCCCCTTCTACAACGTGTCTTGCCCAATACCAACCCAGTGCCAACCCAGTGCCAATCCAGTGCCCTTCATCTTTGGTGCTGCTGTGATCTTTTCAATAGAGGGTTCCAGATATATACCCTACCAAAAACCCGGCAGCACATACCAGTCCATTATCTGACTCTTCTGCTGCCTACTGTGCACAAGGCTCGTGGGATGTGATTTAAGACGCAGGTCTTCTGAACTCTACGCGTCCACCAACAACGTCAGAGACAGCAGCAATAGTGCGCAGCGGGGTGCACACACACTTTGACCAGAACTCTTGACCGACTTTAAACACCGCAAACAGGCCATCACGCCGTGCATATTAGCCTCAAATACCAGCCTAAATACCAGTCCGAACACCAACACCCACCAAACAAGAAACAATAAAGAACAATAAAGATTAACCACACGGTAACTCACGCATAGCAGAATGGCGGACGAAAAGAACAGAAACACCAAGAAAGTGAGACCAGAACCGATCATCTCAGACTCTCCTATAAAAGCTAAACCTGATATCCATGGAACAATGGAAATGATCCTAAAAAAGTTAGCGGAAGTCCATGACTTGGCAAAGTCCACGAAAAGTAATACGGACACCATGCAATTGGAACTCACAGCGATACGGGCTGATATGAACGCGACGAATGTGAGATTAGGTGACGCGGAACAAAGAATAGGTGTCGTGGAAGATGTAACCACTCAAGCATGCAAAGAATTGGTGCACCTCCATAGGGTTACAGATGAGTTACGGAAACAGAATGCGGAATTAGAAGACAGAAACAGAAGAGGGAACATAAGAATTTTTGGTATTCCGGAAAAGCGGAGGAAGATGCAGGGTCGTGCGTGGCCTTTTTGGAGGCCTGGATTCCTATGATAACTGGTCTGAAATTCAACCCGGGCCTGGAGCTAGACAGGGCTCACAGAATACCTACCTTCACCAACCCACATAGAATTGGTACAAGGCCTATGATCTGTAAACCGCTCCGCTTCCAACACACAGAAGCCATTCTCACCTTTGCCAGAAAATCTCAACAAATCACTTGGGAAGGCAGAAAGATCAAGTTCACACAAGATTATTCCAAAGAGACAGTGGATGTACGAAAGGGATTCCTCCGACTTCGAGAGAAGCTAAGGGAAAAGAAGATCCTCTTTTCATTTACTGGGCCCTCAAGATTCAGGATAGTGGAGAACGGAAGAGCCATGGTCTTCACATCCCCTCATGAACTGGCGAAACATCTGGAGGGCACTCCCTCTCAGGAAATGGATTCTGATGTGGGTCCTTCCAACAAAAGGAAGCCTATATCCTCTTTATTCCCGCATGAGTGACTGTTTCCCCTAAGTGTGCTCCCAATATGCTTAAGCAATGCTACGTGATAACTCTAATCTTGTGTTTTATTACTTCAATGTTTATCACCAATTCCAGTATTTCACATAGTATATGTTATGATAAGTAGTCAACTATAAGGAACTAGAACACAATTGATTGTACTTCTGTACGCATATCTTCAGCAGTACCTTTTCTTAGAGAAAACTTGCTGTAATACCTCAGCTCAGTACATTTTAGACGCAACGATTTACGGGCTATGCAAGTCCTGCTTGATACTAATGTTTGGTTAATGCTTGGAGTCGTAGAGGCGACTTACGTTGCTACACTGTTTATTGTCTTTACCTTTACCCATACCCAGGCTCAGCGGTATGCTTTGACACCTTGGTATAATAACCCAGCATAATGCAGTTTAGAAGCAATGACGCACGAGTTATGTAAATCTTGTTGGGCACTTTGCTTGGCTAATGTTAAGTGGTAAAGATGCTACTTACGTTAATACATTTATACATTGTTCTTATCTCTGCCTAAGATCCAGGTTCATCTGTTATGTTCTGCTACGTTATATGTTAAGTTCTCTCGTGGGTAAGCTACCTTTGAAAATAACCATATTAAAAGTGCTCTTCCCAGGAACTATGTGGTTAATGTATGGTCCTCATTTTCGGTCTGCTGACGGTCGGTTCTGTCGTCGCAGCCTCTCTATACGATTCGCTTGAGGGGGGGAGGGAGGGTAAGGGTGGGTGGTGGGTGGGGGTGGGGAGTGGGGGAAATGCTCAAAATGGTTGTTCAGATCTTACTCATCGTATTTTTGTACTTCATGCTTTATTTCTATTGTTTGTTTGTTCTTATGTGTCATGTTTTCCACACACCAGAGAATAGTGGTACGTACAATCACAGCACTGTCGCGCTCTCATACTGTCAATTCCGCATTACCATGATCTACAGTCCCCATAATATCTCAGAACAATACACTTACAGAGGACCTTAACATCATTTCCCTAAATGTCAAGGGCCTAAATCACCCGGTGAAGCGAAGAAAGGTGTTTGATTACCTCGCCAAAACAAAGGGAGATATTATCCTTCTCCAAGAAACAAAGCTGTCTGAAGAGGATACAAGCTTCATCAAACATGCTTGGATCTCTACCCTTACTTGCTCTCCAGCAGACCATAAAAAGAAAGGAGTCATTACTCTCGTTGCAAAAAAATCCAACATCTCTCTCCTGTCTCATACACACGATGACGAAGGTAGGCTACTAGTCACACACCTGCAAAAAGGGGATGACCTCATTCATGTGGTCAACATTTATGGTCCTAATTCTGATGAGCCGTCATTCTGGGATAAAATATCAGCTACCATTGAAGGCCTACCCCAAAACGACCTTATCGTGGTAGGGGGGGACTTTAATATGCCACTGGACCCCCTTCTAGACAGACAATCCAAATGTAAATACCATCAGTCCAGGTCACACAATATTATTAATAAAATCTGTTCCAGGTATAAATTAAAAGACGCGTGGCGCCTCCAACACCCTGATATGAGGGATTACACCTTTTATTCATCCCCACATAATTCCTACTCTAGAATAGATTGTATCCTAATATCTGCTAACTTCACCCATCTAATAGACCAGACAAATATAGCCCCTATTCTTATTTCAGACCACGCCTGTATCTCTGCCACACTTGCAGGCTCACACCCTACATCTCCTCCGAAAAGATGGCGTTTTAATGAGGATATTCTACTAGATCACGATAATAAGTTGAAAATAGCCAAGGCAATTGAGGATTACATAGACAGGAACGACCTTCCCTAAATTTCCATGCCTACTTTTTGGGACGCCCTGAAGGCCACTATACGCGGGGTAATTATCGGAATCAAGGCCCAGATTAAAAGGAAATTAAACCAGGATCTTATAAATCTGGAGAATGAAATTAAGAATCTTGAACTAAGACACTCGGAGAGGCTAGATGATCAAGACTTGCTCACCAGACTAACTAACAAAAAATACGAATACAACACCATAGTAAGTAAAAAAAGCTGGAGTCTGGATCAATAAATTTAAAGCACTTAAGCTATGTGAGGGAAACAAAGCGGGGAAAACTGTTGGCCTCGTATCTTAAACACAAACAATTCACCATTTCCTCCATTAAAGACGCAAACAATATCTCACACACAAATCAGGACAAAATTCTAGAGACCTTCAAAATATTCTACAAGGACCTTTACAGCAACAAATTAACATTTAATGCTGAGAGCTGCGAGCAGTACTTAAAGGCCATCGCACTTCCCAAACAACTAACGCAGATAGGGAGCAATTAGGGGCTCCTATTTCGGACCAGGAAATCTCTACTGCTGTTAAAACACTCAAAGCCAACAAAGCTCCTGGACCAGATGGTTTTTCAAGCTCCTTTTACAAAGCGTTTATCACCTCACTCCAACAATCCCATCACAGACTTTTTAACTTCATGGCCCAGAACGGGGATGTTACTGATTCAATGAGAGAAGCCACAATTATTGTTATTCCCAAAGAAGGCAAAGACCCGCTTCTGCCTAAAAATTACCGGCCAATATCCTTAATAAACGTGGATTGTAAGATATACGCCAAAATTTTAGCCAGTCGACTAAACAAATTTCTCCCTAACCTTATTAGTAATTCACAGGTGGGATTCCTCAAGAACCGTTTATCCAATGACAACACTAGGTTACTCTGCCACATCTTGGAAAAAGCAAAAACGGCTACTTCCCCCCTAGTTGCCATCACACTTGATGCAGAAAAGGCGTTTGACAGGGTTTCTTGGCAATTTCTAAAACAATGTATGCATGGCTTCAACCTTGGTGAGACATTTATTAACATGGTCATGGCCCTTTACTCTAACCCATCTGCTCAGACTGCCATTAATGGTTCTGTTTCAGAGCCTTTCCGACTAGAACAAGGTACTAGGCAGGGCTGCCCCCTCTCGCTGGCTCTCTTTCTCTTAGCCCTGGAGCCACTAATCCAGGATATAAAATGTAACGAGAAAGTTAGCGGTGCATTATTCGGTGATACTCGGGTGAAACTAGCCGCATACGCGGATGATATTCTGATCATAACTGAAGAACCGGAGACCTCCATTAAAGCCTTGATGGACATTATAGATTCTTATGCTAGTCACTCAGCCTATAAACTCAATCGCGACAAATCAGAAGTTAAACCCCTTAATATCCATAGTACAAAGGACCTATTAGGCACCTCGGGCCTAACGTGGCAACCCAGCCATATTAAGTATCTGGGAATCGAGTTCTGTACCACAACACTCGAGACACTTCAACATAATGAAACCAAAACGCTTGAGCGGATCAAAACCCAACTCAATTCTTGGTCTCCCGGATTCATAACCTGGTGGGGGAGAATTGAAACAATAAAAATGATGGTTTCACCCCTAGTAAATTACTTAATCACTATGCTGCCACTCGCCCTATCGGAGGATTTTCACCACAAACTGAGAGACATCCTCTCGACCTTTCTGTGGAAGGAGAAGAAAGCGAGAATTAGTATGAAAAAACTCCAGCTTCCTAAATCGCTCGGAGGTGTTAATCACCCGGACTTCAAACGCTATCAGGTGGCTTTTTTAGCGAAACAAGGGTCACACTGGCTTACACCTCTGTCAGACTATACGCCAGTATGGCTTGCACTCGAGAAATCTCTCCTTAACAACCTTCATCCTACAACCCTTGTCACTACTAACCTTGCCCGAATACCAAGTTCTGGTACTATTATTCTCAAACAGACTAAATGTGCCCTGCTGAAGATCGACAAATTACTTGACATTAAAATAAAGAACTCCAATTTAGAATCCATTTGGGGCAACCGCAAATTACTATACAGAGGTCGCACCTTACACAATGATAACTGGATAAAGAAAGGAATCCTCTTTCCTCACCAACTCTATACTGATGCACAACCTCTGACCTTTAAAGAACTACAAAACGCATACCACCTTGAACCTATAGAATTCTATTATTTCCTGAAAATAAAAGCCGCCCTATCCAAAGCAAAAATCTCAACCTCATCCCCATCTTTACCACAATATTTTTCAAAACTAAATGCCCTAGGCCACCAAGTATCCAGGCTTTATAAACTGCTAGGCCCCAAACAATCTAAACTCAATGCGAAAATGTTATCTTCTTGGAATATGAAGTCCACCGTCCCGCTCTCAGACTCTGACTGGACCTGGACGTGGAATTCAGTATTTAAGAACAAAATTAGCCCTGTACTGTCACAAACTAAATTCTGGGTCCTCCATAAAGTATTCTGGACACCCTCCCGTCTATTCAAACATAATCTTAGAGAGGATGATATCTGCTGGAACTGTAATGATTCAGTAGGCGACCTAGAGCACTTACTTCTAGTTTGTCCATGTGTAACATCTTATTGGGACAAGATCTTTAAATTCATCTCTAATCTCTTTCCTCTTACCACTTGTAAGGACCTCTCGTCACTTTTGTTTGCACCCATACTAACAAACCCCTTGAGTGAAAATGACAAAGCTCTCCTTGACCTTCTCATAATAGCGGCTATCAAAATCATCCTCAATAACTGGAAAGACACTAGTAATGCGTCCTTTAAATGCTGGTTAAACTGGATCACCAATCTGAGAGGAGCTGATAACATTGTGCTTCACAACTCGCCATGGAAGAACTCAGTTAGAAACCTATGGCTTCCTCTTGACACCTTCTTTGGATCGCATAAACCACCGTGATTTCTCCCCACCGACTATATACATTAATATATAACCGCTCACAACGCCTACCGGCGGTAATCATTTTTTTTGGTATGTGACCTTCCTTCGACCTAATCAGTATCGCAAATCTGGGGAAATTGTTAGATTGTATATCTGTTGACGTCAGGTTCATTGCATTCAACTTGTCATCTGTGCCTTCTAATCTCAATTTTCGTTATTTACAGTATTGTATAGTATTGATCAAAATGTATCTATACCGAACGCTATTTTTCTTTCCATGTGTGTTTGTGCTTTTCTTTTACTGTGCGGAATATTGTTTATGGTTTTTGTCATTGTACAATTGAACAACCAATAAAAACTTTTTGAACTAAAAAAATAAATAAATAATATTGTCCCTTTTAAATCATGTAGAAATTTTGAACTGTGCTACAAAAAATGGCTGAAAAGAATTACATCAAATTTAGTATGAAAGTAGAAGAATTGCCTTTGTTTCGTGTCAATCACTGTAAAGGCTTTTTCGAGAAATTATCATTATAAAAGTGATTTTTGGAGGCCTCAAATTTTGTCAGTCAAAATTAGAAAGATGGGCATATCTGGACTGTTAGTTTATGGAGGACAGTCTGTGTGGGCACAAATTTAAAAAAATCTAATCTGATTAGATGAGGAAGATTTTTTCCTGTTGTCCAATTCAAGTCTGTGAACCAAAAATGGGATTTTGGAAACAAAACTCTCTGATTGGATCACAGTTACAGGACACAGGGCTCAGTCCCCATGTACTGAGAAATAAAACTGAAAGTGACTTAAGGCTGCAACAGGTGACTCTTCTGTCCTCCCCCTAGGCCGGTTGTTGGTTGCAAGAACTTAAAGCTGCCTGCGCAGTATTACATTATTTTAAAAAATGCTGATTTTACTCCAAGATTTGCTGACCGTAAGGATGGTTTCAAGTCCCTTTCTGGCCTGTGAGGTCTGTGAATCCAGATAAAAGGTATGCAAACTCGTTCTGCAAAGGCTCCTGGACCCTTATTGGACCTGCCCCAGGACCTTGTACGTTTCCTGGACATTTGGTCTGCAAACCCTGCGGGATGTCAAACAAGGGTACAAAACCTAACAAGTGTCCATTATCCTCTAGGCATGGTTTACCAAGCACTTAATTTAGAAAACAGGATCTGGCAAGAGGGCAGGCTCTGTGGCCATCCTCCAGTGTGTGTGGGAGAAGGGCGTTCACAGCTGGGGTTTGCTGTATGGCCAAGACATGGTTTAATTCTTTTTTTTAATTTTAAATTAAGGGTTTGTGGATCCTGCCATCAGCCAAGCCCTGTGGCCAAATCCCACTGTGCACAGCCAAAGCCCATGTGCAGTAGGGTTGGCCAACTATGTCTGGTTGGCTGCAGGCCAGGCCTTATGGACAACCCCAGTTGTGCACGGGGGCTTAGCTGGCCATGGTGGGTTGGGGACGCAGGGAACTTTTGCATGTGGTACATGAAAAATAAAAATAAAACAAAAAGTTAACATAAAAGTAAAGGTTATGAGTTAAGATTAGAATTGGTTTTAATAATTTTATATGTGTGTATATAAACACCTTAAAAATCACTTAAAAAATGCCGTTAAAGTGCAGTTGTGGTTGGGATTTAGAACTTGAAAATCACTGAAATTTGTAAACTAGGGTTAGAAACATAATCCATAACTCACAAAACAGCCGACCAAACCAATTGCAATATTCATACTGTTAGACCAGGCATCATTGGTGTGGGTTTCCCCTTTGTTTTTGCCTTTGCCTCCTGTTATTTTGCTGTGTCTTGGACTTCGTTTTTGCTGGTCTAGATGCTTTGGGCACTTTGCCACTGCTGTTCAGTGCCAAAGTGCAAGTGCTCACTTTGTCAATTGTTGTTATGGATTGGTGATTCCATGATTGGCATATTTGATTTACTAGTCAGTCCCTAGTACAGTCCACTGTGTGCGCCCAGGGCCTGTCAATCAAATGCTGCTAGTGGGCTGACAGCACTAATTGTACCACCCACGTAAGCAGCCTGTAAATATAACTCCGGCCTGCCATTGCAGAGCCTGTGTGCAGTCTGGTGCTGCCATGTCGACTTGGCAAGTGCACCCACTTGCCAAGCCCTAACCTTCCCTTTTCTTACATGTTAGTCACCCCTAAGGTAGGCCCAAAGTACCCATGTGGGCAGGGTGCAGTGTATGTGAAAGGTAGGACATGCCCTGGTGTATGTGGCATGTCCGGATAGTGAAATACTGCCAATTTCGTTTTTCACTATTGCAAGGCTACTTGTTCCCATAGGATAGAATGGGAAGTTTGCTTATAACATTTTATGAACATAACTACCCCTGGTAACAAGGTAGGAAAATAAAGTTTAGTATGCCTGAACTCAGAATATTAAAATGCATCTTTGAGTGAGGGTGATTTTTACATTCTGTGTTTGAAAATACCACTTTTAGAAAGTAGGTATTTTCTTGCTTAGCCATCCAGTGTTCCATTGCTAGGATGTGTATTGACTGTATGGCTTTGGAGTGACAGGGGTTGGGGATGTGCAGTGACTCCAGAGAGTCTAGATGAGTCAGGGCTGGGCTGAATAGACCTGGGCTGCATTTAGAGTAGAGGGAGGAGATTTCCTTTCACCTGAATGGGCCTGGTCTGCCTTCCACAATGCTGTCTCCACCTCCTGCCAGGAAGCTGCACCAGGGAGGACAGAACTGTTTTTGACTGAGCACAGGGCTTCTCTGCCACCAGAGAATAAAGGTTTTTGCTGTATAAATATTGGGGCCCAGACCCCAGAACTTTAGATCACTTTTGGGACTTCAAGAGGAACCTCTGCCAAGGAGAAGAGCTGGAGAACATAGAGGAGGAGTTCTGCCCCTTTGCTGTGTGCTGTCTAGGGTTGGCCTGCAGTGGCTCTTATTGCCAAGGAGAGGAACTGTGTGTAGATCCTGCTTGAAAAAGTATCTCCAAGGGCTTGAAGTGGAGCTTGCCCTCTGTTCAAGAGGTCTCAGGAACAGCAAAGACCTCACCATCCTTCTGGGCATCGTCTCTGGTTCCGCTGGTTCCAGTTGCTGCAGAAGAGGAGAGCAGCCAACTCCGTCACCGAGTGCATCACAGACTCCATGTCCTGAAGGCACCGTAGAGAGCACAGCCCAATTTCGCAACATAACTCTGGCCTCACCGACTCCGTCAACAAGCCGCTGCTTGCATCGCATCCTCTGGGCACAGCACTCCACACCGCTTCGCTACACGCTGCACAGACGTCACCGACAGTACAGTATTGTATGTTGGATTTTTGTTGTTTTTGGTCTTGTTGGTTTAGATAAAGTTTTGCTTATTTTTCTAAACTGGTGTGGTGTCCATTTGTAGTGTTTTCACTGTGTTACTGTATGCATGCACAAATGCTTTACAAACTGCCTCTGAGATAAGACTGTCTGCTCGTGCCAAGCTTCCAAGGGGGTGAGCAGGGGTTATTTTAGAAGTGTGTACCCCTTACCCGGACTAGGAAGAAGGGTCCCTAGTTGGACAAAGGTACCTACCTCTGCCAACTAGAGATCCCCATTTCTAACACATACTAACAAGTAACAACACCTAAAAGCCAGGCCACTGTAATTATTCAATGTGAGAAGACCAAATCATGTGTCAAGGGTTACTAAATTATTTGGCAGAAAAAGAAAAATTATGTAGCATAATGCTGCACATTTTGTGATAGCATTAGCTTGCTCGATATTGTTTTTTAGTTTTATACGTTAGCACCATTTGGGCAAAGGGGTCACCTATTCAGTACCAGTTTGACACCTAAATACGTCAATAAGCAACAGAAAGGTGACCAGTCAACCTTTGCACATGTTGCCGTGTTTTTAGTAACTTTTGACTTTTGAGAAAGAAACATTTGTTTTTTGTTAAAATCTGCAGATTATGCAGCAGATGATGGATTACACGGCAAATCTATAACTATGCAGAAAAAGCTGTGGCTGCATGTCGTCATAATTTCAGTGGCCCTACTAGAAGCACACACAAAGTCATTACAATACATTCTCAAACTTATAAGCAATACTACACTCATAGTCATCTCCTTATTAGTGTGAGGTTAACATGATATGCAATGCTATCTCTAAGATTATTTACTTCGGCAATTGCATCTGTCACATGAAGGGTGACCAAAAGCATGCACCACTGCCTTAAGGTGCATCTGGGATGCGTGTATCAATTTCTCTGACATTTTACAACACACGTATCCAGGTCACTTTGATATCTAATGTGAATTGTTCGAATGATAATGTAAATGTTTCGATACCTGTGACAAAAACTGAAGCGACTATTTCTGCTGAACCAAATGCATTTTCTCCTTGACAGATATATCTTCCTTCATCAGACTTTGTAGCATTAAGGATTCTTAGACTCCCATCCGGTAGAACTGCTATTCTAAAAGACAAGAAAAAATGGTTTGCTTTATAACATGGTCATGGGGTTTAAGAACACAGAGCTGTGTATAAATACTTGTACACATTTAAAATGCACATCTGTGCTGGCAAATCCTTTTCAAACTTCATGTCATTGCAAATAATTATATTAGCGTTATTTTCACATTTTCTGTGGATTCCCACACCCTCTGCAAACTGGCATGTGGCACGTGGCTGCAAGGTGTGGTTCATTAGCACTTTACATTGACAGGGACATAAGCAAAATATTCTTTTCATGCTGGGAAATAAAAATTCAGTGACACTGGCATCAATATAGTTCCCACAGCTAGCATAAAGTTTGAATTTTGCTAAATATTTTGAACATATTTCTAATACCCTGAGGGACATGGACACAGAGGAACAATGTTTGATGTAGAGTAGAGTAGAACGGAGATTTGCAGTCCCAGGTGGGCCTTTGCCCCTGCACAGTACACAAGACAATTACATCATTTATGAATGCTCCAGATCCCAGTGAAAAGATACAAACACTAGTAAAACAAGCAAACACTCGGAGGGGCCCTCAAGGTCACAGATGTGCTACATTCTTATTATAATTTGTTTGACACAAATGACAACAAATGTGCAAATATTTAATCCTAGAATGCCATTTCTGTGATGGTCATTTGAGCTTAGACAGCACACCTTTCAGCCTCATTTATGGGCTGTACATTGCTTCTAAACAGTTTTAGATCTCTGATCATATAGTCTTCACTTGATTCCAGCATCATGCTTGACTCGTATAACACATGTAAACATTGTATTATATAAGACACCGTTATCGTCCCTAGGATTTTTTTAAATTTGAAAACAATCTCAATTAAGTCGCCTGCAGAAAAGTGGGCATGGTTAGATAAAGTGTACATCGAACTGTCTGGAGCCTTGATTTTAGCGAAATCCCGAAAATTGTAGCATTTCTCAGAGAGCTCCTGGGGAGGTTTACCATTCTCTATTTGTTTAGATTTATCCCATGGTTTTTTAACAAACTCATGGTTTAACTTGGCTTCTTTGTCAGTACTAGGTTTGCTAAGAGGTGGTTTAGTAGGTCTGATTACCAAATTATTACCTCCTAAGTATGTGAACACATCAGCAATAATTATAGGTAGCTTGCGTTCACGGTCGACTTGTGCGACTGCCGCAAGCCTATGGCTATAGCCAGTGATGCCGCTTCGCCTTTAATGTTAGACAGAATAATTGAGGAGGTCACAGGAACATTTTCCATTAATTTCATCCCAAAATCCAGGGCAGCAGCTGCCCTGTGCTCATTCCGTATTTGTTTTGACATGTCTGGCAAGACTGACATGGACAGAGTGCCATGACTGATGGTATAGAAAGAAGCAAAGACTGTCCCCCAAGTTTATGATTTATCTAATATGGGAACCATTCCATGTAGTAAGCACATAGTTAATATTCTGTGCTTGTCTTGTGGTCCCGTAAGGGGGGAAACAGTTTCAATTTGGTCTATTTTTGGGCAATCCAAAATGGAATGTCCTCACGATTAGTGGGCACCTTGCCCATAACTGAATGAACCATTACAGGACTTATTGTAGGCACTGCAGGCAACTGGGCTTGTCCTAGCAGGCCAGGCCATGATGGCACAGCCAACAAAGTGTTTGAAACATATTGAGTCAAGCATCTATCTAATGAAACCAGAGACTCGTATAATGCTTTTGTTTGCAAAAGATTAAGAACGCCCATATCAGGGTATGGTGCGTATCCAGCAAGTGCTGGCCAGGTCACCCCATCATTACTGAGGGGACCCATATGTACGGGTGTATTTACATGTGGGAGGGTGCCAAGGAAGCAAGTATTGTATTCCCAGTAAGACAGTGGTATTTTCATGAGTGCACATGCTCTGTATTAGGCTGATGGTGCAGCAGTAGCATATGCATGAAATGTGGTTGAATTAGCATCCACAGCTGGAAAATCGACCCAAGAATAAAATACTTCATTTGGTTCTACCCCAAAGATAAAAGCACTACCTGCATCAGTAACTCCCTGATGCAATACATGTGACTGGACAGCAGGTTTGCAATTAACAGGAATGACAACAGTGGGTGCAGTCAATAATAACAAAGAAATGGAAGAAAGTGCAGCACAACAATGGGTTATGCTTTTAACCTTTCAAGTCTGAAAAACCACCGAATTTGGTGCCTCCTAAATACTGTGGAGGATTAATCCCCAACACCATGGCCGTCTCCAGCTGTAGGTGTAAGGGTTATTATGGATGCACACAAGCACTACTCAGGAGACCAATACGTACCAGACCAAGTGTTAGTTGTGCCATGTTGCAGGATTTCTGTGCAAACAGAACTATACCTGGGACCTCAGAATGTCAGTATGTAGGGACTGAGTCACCATACCACATCAATACCTATGAGCTCCTATCCAGACTAGCTCATAGTGCTTTACCTGCCCTCCTAACCTTCCAAGAGGGACAAGTAAGTTAGAACATAACACTCTGGTCCCCTCAGGAAACCATGGAAACAGATTGTCAACCTTTCATTTTCTCACTCAAGAATGTCCATAATAAACAAAACAAGGACACAAGAACAGTTTACAATATTTATTGAAAGTATTGTGCTCTATTATAATACATCTGCGCTGTAATTAGAAAACAAATGCATCCCAACAGAGTGAAAAGCATTACAAGTAAACTATGAACAATAAGAAGCCCTACCATGGAGAATTATATATCTGCCTCAGCCTATCCTCACTATGGAAACACAATGTTATATTATAGCTCTCTGGGATTAGTGGCGAACCCCATACCTGTCATGCATAAATAGTTGTTCTACATCTCATCTTGTGCAGCTCTCTTGTCTCAGGACATTTGCTCTGCTAGAATGTCTTCTCTCCATTTTCAAAATGGCACGTCTCGGGGTATATGTTACGAGGTGTCTTCTTGAAAACAGCAGATGTGAATGTATGTTGTGTCTACATGGCAAGCTACGACAGCTAACAGATCACAGAAAGAATGGGCACAGTGTTGTTTGACCTTGTACAAGATGTTCAGACTGAGTCTGAACCAATAACAAAAACATGTGCAGTGTTTTTCTAAAATAATGCTGTGGCACAAAAATAAACGTGCTAAGCATAACGTGTGCAAGGCAAAGCAGCATAAAAGTGCAAGCAAACTAAAACACGAGCAAACTAAGTGGTCCCTAAGGAAACACACAACATTAGCAAGTTCACACTCAGGAACATAATTTATGACCAGGTGGGGCATCACATATAGAAAGTAGGTATTAAGGATCCACAGTCAGCTATTTAGACCTTAAGCCCAAATCCTCAGCAATAGCTATTCCTTTTCATCTCCTCATCATAATGTCTACTGATCATTGGTCATTGGCTAAAGTTAATGTAATTACAAACCAACACAATTAAAATAAATATAATTTTTTATGGCAAAATGGAGTAAACATATCATGGAATGCCTGCTTGTTTGTTCCCCGTCACCACAAAGGAGATGTCTTGGAAATTATTATTGAAGATAAACTCCTACAAGATATGTGCATTTATTATTTTCTCTAAGGGTTCTTCCTTAAAATGTAAAAAGGTCAAAGAATGGAGCAAGTCATAGCACATTATAAGTTAAATGTACATTTAGTTTACTACTGTACTCTCTATATTGAGTATAGAGAGTACAAGTATATTGATCTTCTTAAAATAAAAAACAGCTTTAAGTACCTTCACTCAGTAGACTCAATGTACATCTTAGGAGCAGTCAGGGATCCCAAGGTCCATTGTATACAATCTTTTTCTAGTATTTCTCACCTGGGTAGCTCACCTTCAGGTCTACTGCTGGCCAGAACATCTATAGTCAACCTAGTGGCTCGGGTGTCAAATTCTTTGCCATGTGCACAGATTCAATCAATCAATCTATTTGTAAAGCGCGCTACTTACCCGTGAGGGTTTCAAGGCGCTGAGGGGAGGGGGGGAGCTGCTACTGTTCGAATAGCCAGGTCTTGAGCAGTCTCCTGAAGGTCAGTAGGTCCTGTGCCTGCCGTAGGTGGAGGGGGAGGGTGTTCATGTCTTGGCGGCTAGGTGGGAGAAGGATCTACCGCCGGTGGTTGTTCTTCGGATGCGGGGAACGGTGGCGAGGGCGTGGTCGGCGGAGCGGAGCTGGAGGGTGGGGGTGTAGAAGTTGAGGCGGCAGTTGAGGTACGCTGGTCCGGTGTTGTGGAGTGCTTTGTGTGCGTGGGTGAGGAGCTTGAAGGTTATCCTCTTGTTGACGGGGAGCCAATGCAGGTCTTTCAGGCGGGGTGTGATGTGGCTGCGGCGCGGGATGTCGAGGATCAGACGTGCTGAAGCGTTCTGGATGCGTTAGAGCCGTTTGAGGAGTTTCGCCGAGGCTCCGGCGTAGAGGGCGTTTCCGTAATCCAGTCTACTGCTGACGAGAGCCTGGGTGACCGTCCTTCTAGTTTCGGTGGGGATCCACTTGTAGATCCTGCGAAGCATACGGAGGGTGTTGAAGCAGGAGGAGGAGACGGCGTTGACCTGCTTCGTCATGGAGAGGGTGGAATCGAGGATGACCCCTAGGTTGCGTGCGTGGTCGGTGGGTGTGGGGGCCGTTCCTAGCGAGGAGGGCCACCAGGAGTCATCCCAAGCCGAGGGGGTGGACCCGAGGATGAGGATTCAATGATCCTTTCTGTTGTAGACACTGGGTCCATGGGATGTAAAAACTACTGTATGTATTGATATTCATATAGAATGAACTTACTTATTTAGCAGTGGAGAGCTGTACAATATAAACAAGGTGGTGGGTGCAATGTTAGGGCAAGTAACAACAAATGTTTTTTATGGAAACAGTATTCCTTGAAGGGGAGCATCTTTAGCTCTTTTCTGAAGTGGATAAGGTATTGTGTTTGTTGTATCTGTATAGGGATGCAATTTTAGATCTTTGTTACATAGCAAGAGCACACCTGTCACTGTCCTGGCTGAATGCATGACATTCACCACCAAAACCTATAATCTTGTGTACTAGGAAGGGTGGTTTGTTGAAGTTGACATCCTTCAATATAATGCAGATAATCCTGAAAGTGATTCAGGTTTGCAAGTAGTGCCAATGTAGATGCTGGAATGTGAGAATGTTCTCAGTACCTTAATGGTTTTTGCTGCTTATTGCATAACCTTTATTGATGTGGGATGGATGCCTGGGATATTAGTAAAAATCACCATACCACCATATAGGTGCAAGAGAACCAGAGCCTGGAAGGCGCTTCTTAGATTGTGTTCTGCAAGGGGTGCTTTCACTTTCTGTGGAAGCGAGGGCTGATGAGTTTCTGTTTGTGTCTTTTTAGAAATGTGTGCCTCACAGCAGAGGTTTCTATTTTTGTGGCATACACAGGGATTATCTCACTTTGAAAGTAGGGAGAGAGTCCATCATTGTTCATTGAAGTGAGCCATTATTGTGCTCAAGCTTGTTTGTTGTCATTGACAATTAAGAAAAACTCTGTTTTCATGAGGTTCAGATTCAAGATGGCCTTTCACTTCCAGGCTTGGGTGGTGGGGAGCCATCCTTTAGCTGGCTTATGATACTCCCTCATGAGATCATCAAATAGAAATGTGTCACATATTCATATGAGTGAATCTTCATGTTCTTGCCAGTTGATAGAATTGAGCCTTACGATATGCACATCACACAAATGTGTTCTGATCTTAAGGGGTTAATTCGGATGACCAGGTATCTTTGGGTCGGGGAACAAGAGAACCTTTTGAGAATAGTGTCATCAAATTTCTTATGTGAAATAATGTTGTTGGCATAGTGGTCAAGTGTACTAAATGCTGCAAAGAGGTCCAAAAGCAGGAGGCAGAAATTCTCACTGCATGTGATGAGGAGGGCACTGTTCAGAACATGGATAGTGCTTGTTCCATTTCTGTAGTGTAGTAAGAATTCTGGTACGCAGTCCTGAAGTAGGGCATTGGTCTTAATTTGCTTCTGACAATGATGAACTTGGTTAAGAAGGGAAGGTGGGTGATTGGGGAGTGGTTTGAGAGTTTGGCAGGCTTTAATGCTGGATTTCTTCAAAAAGGAAGGACTTGGCAAGTGATTCAGTCCTATGTGTGAAGATGCCAATGATAGATTTAATTATTGATTATGCAAAAATGTTTTCTTCATAGGATGCACCTTCAACTGCCTCCTATGTAGAAGACGTTGAGGAGTTAATCAGTTTTCAACAGAGAGGAGGTTAAGGTGTCCATTTGAGTGTGTTGTAGGGCAGGATTGGTGGTATGGCTGGCCTCAGTATCCTCGATGCACCTATTGCTCTTTTTTTTTTAATCATGAGAAGGAGATTGATCACATTTCACTTGTCTATGGAAAGTTGTGCTTGAGAGTTTCAGGTGGGACATTATTACCTTGAACTTTGCCCATCTTTGCAATTATCACTTATTTCTCAGGAAATATTGAATGTACTCTCAAAGTGCCTTGCACTCACTTGGTACATTTTTTAAAAACGTCTCAAAAGGGACGTATTCTATCCTATCAAGAATCACTGCTTACTTTTATGAGTATTTACTGCTAAAAGGATCAACATTTTCCTATGTTCCTAAGACTAAGAACTGCCACAGCAAGAATGCTAAAATGCTCATCTCACTTCCAGATATGCAATTCAACAAAAGCAGAGAGAAATTTTAGAGATAGTGAATGTTGTCCTATTTAGGTTTTCAGCACTCACTAGTTAGCAAGCATAGAGTGTAAGCAGAACATATCCCACATAATCTACTTCCATTCCGGAAACACTGACCCTGAGTCAAGCAGGCATTAAGGTGATCTGAATAAAATTTCCCAATTCCATGGTGTGTAAGGTCAGGGTTGTTCCATTTTGGTAGTTTAAAAGGATACACAGGCTTGCTGCTCCACTGGTGCCCACAAGGTGACACAAATGCATTTAGTTTCATACTTTGACATGATCACATTCAAGTGAACTGTAGAAACACTAAGAACCAGCTCTCTCATATGCCACAATACTTCAGATTCACAACTCAGAACCTTAAATCCTCTGAACTAGCACTTGTTTCTAGCCTCAAATGGAGATAGCTCATTTGGTGTCCACTCAGTCTCACTGTTACTCTCCTTCCTCAATGCTGAGGGAAATTTAAATAACATTTCTTAAAAGGCAATTCTTCCAAATTAAAGCATGTCAAACAAGCAGAGATTATTTAACAACAGATTTGACTATACAGGGTTTGTCTCTCATGCACTCATGCCGGACAACTCAGCGAAGGACGACATAAAAATGTCATGTTTCCTGCAATGCATACAGTTATCTGATTCATTTGTTTTAAAACCAACCTAATTATGTTTTACTCATACAGTGATGATACATGAGTGATCAGTAGCAAGACCGGAAATTCAATGGAAACCTCAGACAAAGTGAAAATATGTTTAGCAGCAATTGTGATATGGGCATAAAAAAAACCCTTCAAATAAATCTAGGAAGAAAGAAATGCTTGTATTTGGCCAGTCTGCTAACTTCTGTTCACATCTGTGGTGGCCTAAGGAATTCAGATTTCCTCTTGAACCCTGCCGCATAATTTAGTCATTTTCAACAGCAAACCATCATTTAAACCTCATGCTAAAAATTGCACCTGCAAATCTTTTCCTTTTAAATGTTATATGAAATATTTTTTCATATTTCCGTCTACCCAAAGTAAAATGGTAGTTTGAGTTAAACAGTTTTTATAAGAAATAGGTTGAGTCCTGGCAGACCTTTATAATCATACTCCTTTTCAACTACTTGTTATTTCTAAGGTTAAGAAATATCACATAGGAGAATTAACCTTCTATTCAACCGGAGTCTATAGGGGTCACAATAAATTGAATTTATTCTCTGCTACTTTACAGAAACTCAAATGATCATTTGATTTTACAACAATATGTGTGGTAATGTATGAGCAAGAAGACATCAAATGTAGATTTGCTATGTAATCCTTCCTCTGGTTTACAGCAAAGTGTGAATTATATCTCAGCTGAATGCATAGGTCTTACATTGCGAATTCAATACAATTTCCATTACATGAAATTTGTAATTGTGTCTAAGATATGTTATAGGAGTCAATGACACCACAAATATTTTTGTTACAAATGAAACAAGAAAACCCTAATATTACAAGCAAATCAGTGCAGCTCACTAAGTAATTCAATACGCTATACTATCATCTGTAATGTGATCATTATATCATGGGGGTAACCTTGGCATAAGTGATATATGTTTTTCAAACATACGTTATTGTTTTCTCTTATTCTACCAACTATCTTTCTGTTACAGGATTCTGACTCAAACAGTTAACATGGGCACACATTTTGAACTTCCCTCAAATTATTGGTAAGTCCCTTTGAAAAGATGTAGTTTAGCATCCCTTACAATGAAATTATTGGTGTTGGACAAAAACATTTGAAAGTCTGGGCTCGGCCCAGCTGGTCCATTGGAGAACAGTACCAGCAAATTGTTAATAATAGTTATCTAAAAGCATACATGAATTACAAAGTATAAAACATAACTCAGTAGCAAAACAGGATATCCCAATATAACGGGTGGTATAAGTTATCCAAATATTGTAGATGACATGCCAGCTAAGTTATTCATCTGGTTTGTAAATGTTGGTGAAGTTTTTGCTGCTGAATACATCACAGAAGAATTAAAAGATAACATTGTGGCATACAGTCCACCGATGATCTCTTAGATTCCATATGCGCTGAAGGATGCAAGGAAGTCTGTGAGATATGTGGAAGGAAAGCTACAGCTTTAAGGAACGCAAGCCAAATTTCTGCAACACGCTAAATTTGATGCTTCACAGAAAGTGTGCAACAAATGCTCCCTGAAGTTGCCATCAAAGCAGCTTTGTCAAGCACAATGTGTTACCTCACAAGATGTGCTGTTCTGTGTAGATGTTTACAAGCATGATAATAGTTAATAAACGTTTTATGGTCAAGAGAAATGTAGGTATGGAAAGCGTAACCATTATTAACTAAATGCTATTAAAGCACAGAAAGTGAAACAGGAGCATTGCTGGGGTAATAATTAAATAACCATGTAATCAAAAATGGATAAAAAATGTTAAATATGTAACATGGCAAAAGTAAGACACCATTGACTTAAAAGTTAAAGAAAATTAATTTTCAAAATATCTAATTGTCTGCTAGTGAACCCAACAAGTCAATGTTCTTACACAGGCTGGAGTGGCTGGGGAGATGTCAACCGGTGCTACAGTCTTGAACTGCTAACAAATGTTACCTTAGAATGCCCTTATGGTCTTGTCTGTGTGGTTATCAATACTTCATAAAATTCTGTACATTTACGTCCTCAAACATACTGGCAGAGCTGGGTATTTGTTAGACACAGAGCAACTACTGTAATGGCTCAGGAATTTTCTTTTGCTCTTTGCTCTCTGTAATAACTAAACTAACTATGGCCTTCTTTCTAGCATGTGTAACATATGTCTGTGATTCTGAGATATCTGTGGTAGTTTCAGATGAACACAAAAAAGACAATACCTGAGCATGTCCTAATATAATCTCATAGCTCAGGCAGTGAACTAAACTGGCCATTGAAGGCCGTAAGTGCTGCGGCAACAAATGATGGACGGAATGCTGAATGAATCAAACATTCACCCCCAGTCAAGAGATTTGGGTTAAATCCATCGTTCTTTTGCTCACTATGCCACCCCAGTTTGGACCCAGCCATATGCAAATCAGTCTTGACTCTGTTCCCCGTGGGAACAGTCCTGCCCGAACTGCCAAGCTGGACCGGAAACAAGCATCCTGTGACTGGTTTTGGGGTAACACCCCTCATCAGCCAGGCTAGCTTGAATCCAGTGGCACAGCAAGCAAGGGATCCACATCTGGGCATACTCATCCCACTTAGGGGGTAAAGTGCTGCGCAAAGGGTATGCCCAGACGTGGGTCCCTTGCTTGCTGTGCCACTGGACTCAAGCTAGCCTGGCTGATTAGGGGTGAAACCGGTCCCAGGATGCTTGTTTCCAGTTCAGGGAGGACCAGGCCTGGCAGTTCAGGCTGGAGTGTTCCCATGAGGAACAGGGTCAAGACTGATTTGTATTTGGCTGGATCCAAACTGGGGTGGCATAATGAGCAAAAGAACGATGGATTAAACCCAGATCTGTGACTAGGGGTGAGTGGTTGAAAGGTTTCAGCACTCCGTTCATCATCTTGTTGTGTTTGCATTAAAGGCCCTAGTCATCAATATTGGGCTGAGCTAAAGGTAATGGACAATAAAATAGGAGCAGGTCTTTAAGGACCAATATGGCCTGCTGCAACAGACTATTAGAAAATAGTACTATTTTTGAAAATAAGTCTCCCGGAAGGCATAAGGTTTGTGGCTCTCAGATTATTTAATGCCTATACTTTCACAGCTCCTGCTGTACTGTGCATTGTTCAATAGTGCAGTGGGTGTGTGAACCCGGCCCTAAATGAATGAAGCAACACCAGGACTCGGGAAGGCATAGAGAGGGTGAAATGTTTACAGCACCTACCTATCCCTCGGAACAATATTTTTTCATTTTGTTTGGTTAAGCAGGGGGCGAGAAAAGAGCACACAAGATTTATGCCTAATGCTCTGTAACAACATGAGCCAAAAAGAGGAGAGAGTAGGGAAGCTTCATGTTTTCCCCACCCACAGCCTCTACATAATACCCAATATCTTGAGAACAGACAAAGTAGAGCCAGAGACTATGGATTGGAGCATCAAAATATTGAAAGCACTGGGCGCATATTATGGCTTTATAGCTGGCTGCTGCAGGCTATACCAATTGTTAAAGGCCCTGAACCTGTGTTATAGGCCTGAGATGCAGGCAAAGTACTATATCGAGGGAGAGGGCCTTTAGCAACCAGTATAGCCTGATGCAGAAGGGCTATAAGGCTATGGGAACATTCATTCCACTGTGGTTAGAATGTTTAAAAGGAAAATGAGAAGTGATAAAACATTGGAATGTTGGAGCAGAAGTTCTGTACCAGCCATTACTCACCCTTGATCACTCCATAATCTTTAATGGCACTCTCAACATTCCAATGTTTTAATGAGCTGTAGCATTCTTGCAGAAGGCTTGTAGGTGTTAAGGAGGAGAAGCCACATTCTGAACTGTAATGTATCCATACCTTTGTAAAGGTAAGGCTGAATCCAAGGCAACAAATCTTTTAGAATATCTTGCTTTTAGTAATTGTATTGTACAGTTTTTAAAAGTTATTATATAAAATACATCCAAGCCTCATACAAGTACACATGATTTATACAATGATTCAATTACCCCAGCACAGTACGTGAAAAAATTAAAAAATTAAAAATCTATTTATCTGAATAATCAGAAATAGTTATTAAGAAGCCCTTTAATTATTCCGTTCTCAGAACTGAGGCAAATCAGTGTAATATGTGTTCAAGCTCCAAGTACACTTTAATTACAGATGGCTATTTTTTCCCGCCAGACTGACATTTGTAAAACCCTTTTAAGTTAGGTGTGGGTGGCAGATTCAGAAATAATTTCCTCAATCTAGTTCTAGCAAATTAAACAAATAGGACTAATACCTCCACTCTACGAGTTAATAGCTAAACAGTTAGGCTTGGTGACACCAGCCTCCTTGGTTGCACTGCCTTGTTATTAGCTACTTAATCCCTCAAATCTAAACCTAAAGTGTCTTAAATCTAATAGAAAACCTTAGCAAAAGTAAGTTCTCCTTCAAAGTTGTCATCTGCAAAAAGATGGCCTTCCATTCTTTTCTATTCAGACATGAAAGGCCTCTCTTATAAAGCTGGCACAACTTCAGGAAAGCCAATGAACCTCACATCTGAGTTGGAAGAGATGCAGTGTGCTCCTTAAGCACCAGGTTTACAGTGGTTGGTAAATGAAGCTTCAAAACAGAGATAGCAGCACTCATCATGCTTAGGCATCGCATATTCATCTCTCCTATGGGTCAGCTAAAGCTTGACCTTTGGAAATATTGGAAGAGCAATAGGCCATCCTCTGTGGCACTTTTTTCAGACAGGTCCATGCTATATTACTGTACTAAAGTAAGGACAGGAAAATAAGTGTAGCACTTCTTGCTTCACCCAAATTTGTTTTTTTATGCGGTTCTTATTAAGCACGATGTCAAATTATGAGTTTTAATCATATTAATTGCCATGCTCCACGCTGGTCCAGGAGGAGGCAGCCATTGTCTAATTCTCTTTTGCAAGCTCATGAAGAGACAACAGACAATACAAAACTCAATGGCAAGATTCGTTCTTGACCTCCCCGGACGGACCAACATCACAACACACCTCAAAAAGCTACACTAACTCCCGATCCACAAGAGATGCCTGTTCAAGATGCTGACCCACACATCAACAAACTAATGACATTCCACCAATCGACCAGACACCTACATTCTGCCTCCCTCTTCCTCGCAAACACCCCCGGGATCCGCCGTGTCAACAGGAGAGGGCCTTTCGTCTCTCTCCTGGCATACAAAGCCTGGAATGACCTTCCCATGCACCTAAGGACCGCCCCTACACTTCAGGAATTCTGTTAAGGAATCAAGACCTGAGCTGTTCAAATGAACAGAGCATCGCTATGCAGCAACGGTCTCTAGCGCCTATAGAACCTCATGGGTGATTTGCAGCGCTCTATAAATACTGACTGATTGATTGATTGATTGATTGATTGATTGATAGATAGTATATAACTGATATATCCTGGTTAGCTTTGTGAACACATATTAAGGGCCACAAAATAATATTATGAAGACGTTTATACAATAGCAGTGCACTCCTTGTTTAAGTAAATAACAGCAAAAAACTTAGGGTACTGTGGAAAGCAATTAGATCAAATACAATTAGAAAATTGATGAGGGGGTTTAGGAGTTATTAAGGGCTGCACATGCACTTGAGTGGTGTGCAAAACCTTAGTAATAATTCTATTATACCTTTATTACAAGTGGGATGGTAATTGTTGCAATATATATCACAGCCAATAAAATGTAACTCCTCTGGGATGGAATGTATTGCATGTGATAAATTATGAGCTGTCCTCCAATAATGGGGACTAACATTCAGATTTTGGTGCTTACCGAGCCGCAATCCACATGCCCAGGTATTTACTGTGCATTTTCCTTCTGATAACTTTTCACAGGTTTTGATCAACAGGTGATATCGCACATATCAGAATTTAATAGCCAACTTGTAATGAGGGCATTAGCATACTTACGAGAGGCCTAGGGCAGTGCGATTATTAGATTATATTTGCTATATGCTGATAAGGGGTGGATATTCTAATGATTATATGTCAGCAGCCTTTAAAACTTAAATTTATAAAAATACAGCTAAAAATAAATATAATATAAATCAAACAGAAAGTGAAGTATAGAAAGAATAAAGCAGATAAGCGATACGAGATAGATAAGCATAGTGTAGAAAAAAATAAGCTGAGACTGTAATTAAAGAAATGTCAGAATATTATTGCTATAACATAAAAATTGCTGCTGTGTTAACTGTTTTTTTCCATCAAATTCCCTTAAATGATAAATGGACCGCTTTAGTTGCACCTTTTTACATGCGTTAGTTCAAAAAGAGGCCAGGTACATGTAACGCTGAGTTAGGTGATTATAGGTCTCATGTCAACACTGTCTGTAAGAATATTACCTGATGGAACAATTCTTCCATTTGTCTTTGGTATGTATTTTACAATTAGGCTATACTCAATTACACTTGCATGTTATCATCATCCCTTCTATTTCAAAGCCACATTTTTTATGCACAGTTCATTATGGTTGAGTTCCCTAGTCATTTGCTGAACTTTAGCCTACAACAATGGAGACAGCCACAATCTGCAATAAATTATGCATTGATTGTTAACCATATAATGTTTCTGTTATCACCATCAACATTAATTAAAGCTGTTTTTTTATTTAATGCTTAGAATCTATACCAGTCATTAAATGCGTCGTTAATCTTACAACATCTCATATGCCATGACAAAATATACAGGTAACAGCGAAAAATGATAATTAATGGTTCCGCCTGTAAGATAATCGTTTCTAGGAGTGCATATTTCCTTGTTTTTTTTCATACCTATTATCTGTAGTTTTTCATTTTTTTCTGTGTAAAATGTTTTTAAAAATGGATTTTCCATACTTACCCTACAATCAGACTTCACGGAGTTATATACTTATTTTCCACACCTTTTACCTATATTTTTCCTTCCTTATATTGTTCTGCAAATAACAAAGCCACAACTAGAACTTTCCACATTTTTATGTGAAGGGTCATGTTGGAGCTATTTGGGAGCCGTCATACACGTTATAAAGATGATTTAACGTGCCCATACTTTTACTAAGGTCAAATAAGGAAATTGCTATACGACAGTGATGTGAGCTGCAACTTTCAAGGCTCTGCGAATAGAGTGTGCTAGTGTGTGTGATGGCGGTGGAAGACGGAGCTTCATGTTCTGTATTGTTCATGAAACAGAAATAATTGTGGTTACTTACTTCCGTCATATGATGAGTAACCCGTATATTTAACAAGGCATACAGGCTGAAATATGCAGAAATTCTATCATCACTAAATGCTTCGGAGATTTTACTATTATCAAAAGAATGATTGAATTTTAAACAAACGTGTATTCATGTATATATACATGTATAGTAAAAAGAGCAACGTTTAACTTGAATGGAGGTCCATTTATATAGTGACCAGATTCGATCATGTATGCGTTGCACAAACCTTTAAGGAGATAACGGTCTATTCCATCCAGAACCTGTAAATATTTGAACACCTTGGAGTCTTCCACTTACATCGAGTGATAATTTGCCATTTGTGCCTGCAATACCAATTCCTCTATATCAGTTCTAAATACAACTCAGTTGCCTCTTTCTAATCTTCTTACATAAAACACTAGCAGCCCCCTGAAAAAGGTAAAAATCTGGAGGGCGCGTCAAGGCATGTGTTATGGGATCCATGAGAAAACACAACACTTAACACTCTACTAAAACCAATCTGAAAATCTCACAGAAATATTTATGCAACAATGCACACAATATACCGTAAATGGTGTCAAAAAGTGGTCACCACCTCACACATTCTTATAAAAACAGAAGCTACCTTAAAAAATGTGGTCCTTGTGGTCTTGCTTTGCCCATTAAAAAGTCACTGATGTCTAGGCTTTACAAAAAAACATACTACTAAAAATAAAATTAAGCATCAGTAGCCTTTGCCTACCAGGATAATGCACTTCGTCACGTCAGTCCCTCTTCAATTTCTAGGATTCATTATTCACAAAGCTTGGCTTCCATCGAAAACGTAGGTTGTTTTTCTATTTTCATAGCTGCTAAGTTTCTTAGGTCTGTAACTAACTTCTACAGGCCAGGTTTTTTCGTTGAATTCCGGGCTTTCTAGTCTCGGTTTTATAGTGGGATAAACAAGACCGCGATTCGCAGAATACAGAAATCAATTTGGACTGGAGCAGCTGAACACACATAGACCTGGTGAACTTAGCAGGGCTGTATTCGTCTGAACGTATATTATGTCTCCTACACATGCAGCAGCGAAAGAGGAGCACTTGTAAGCACACTCCTATGTGCCTTCTGGGTAAAGGCTGGATGTCTACAACTGTGTCATTACAGCTTGAACTGCCTACATACCGTCTAGGTCAAGTGGGGAATGTCTGCAATTCTTTTGTTGAGACTCGCAATATGGTGGACTCACAGTGTGTACACCACAAAGCATTTGCCAGTTTCAGACATGATAATGCATCGCAATCAGTGCTTAATTTGAGCCGGTGCTTTCCGGTGCTCAGCACCGGCACTTAATTGGTTTCTGGTGCTGGGCACCGGCACCAAATTGTCAACACCATACTTAGAACAGTCCACCACATGGTGGAGCTGCTCATCTAATTTAGAGATGAGCAGAACAAGGGTTGTTTAGGAATACAATATACATTAAAATAGTGCTAATACCTGCCTCCCCAGCCATTCCTTTAGCTTTGGGGACCTGGAATAATCTGAACTGTCGCATTTACATGCAAGAGAGATGGTTAGTAGTTGTTTTGGCAGCGATGACAAGGGCGATGGGTGGTGCAAGCTGCAGTGGCCTCCTGGTCAAAGCCTTGGCACTTGATATTTTACAAATTAAGCACTGATCGCAATCATGTACTCCCACATGCATTTTACAAAAGATACAGCTGTTCTAGGAGGCGTGCTCATGAACATGCACACGTATTGCTTCATTTTCCCGCCCTCGTGACCCCAGATGCAAAGAGCAGCTGCACATCTTCCTGCTTCCTCATCAACAAGGGCAGCATCGAGTGGCCAAAATGCTCGGCTGCCTAAGCGGTAGTCTCAAAGTGAACACAATCCAGGTAGTAGGTGGGATCAACATCCAGTGCTGTGGAGCTCCGTTAACTACTCGTTCAGACAACCCTGCCCTACTCTTAAATGCCCATATACATCTGAGCCTACCCAGTAAAATATTGAAGACTTCTTTGGTACATTCAGGCTCATCACTGCTGTACAGATGGTCTAAGCAGGCATGCATTGTAATTACCTTTTTCACCAGAAATGCCCCCAGTATCATCTTCTCAACTAAAAGTCCAAATTAGTTGTTTACACCATATTAATGTAACAAGCAGCAGCTTCCAGTTTCGGTTATTTTTTCAAATTTCATACAGACTGGTCTAGGGGAGAGGACACTTTAGGTCCCAAAGGCACTCGAGTATGACAAAAATTGCTGAACTGAATTACACTAAAGTTGGCATAAAAATAAAACTCTGCGCAGAAGAAAACCCCTTCTGTGGTTTTGTGTAAGTCTGCTGAATAATTCTTGAGATATTTACTTCCAAAAGATGATGGCTGGGACTTCAAAGGATTAATATTTTATATATTTGGACGTTAATTCACAAATTATTTAAGATTCATATGAAGGCCATTTTTAATCGCTTGGTACCCACCACAGGCAATTTTTTAACCTGGTGTGTTACTCTACCTCTTTAAGATGCTTCTGGACTGTTTAAGCACAAAGTACAAGATTCCAAGAAGTCCACTCTTTCCCAAGTAGTAAACTTTACCTTAAGCGGCGAAAAAATTGCCAGCAGAGCGATTTCCATTTCACCCTGAAGTGTGAAAGGCTTTCTCTTGAAAGGAATGAAATGAGATCCTTGTAAATGTAAAACTCTTAATTGGATATTTACATGGAAATTATGCATATGCTGCAGGCGGCAATCATACTAGCAAAGCATTATTATTACAAGCGTTGCAATAATGTCCAGTCACATGGAACCCGGCTCTCCACACATCAGCAGGACCCTTAACAAAATAACTACACTATTAAGCAAGAAAACACCTTAACCATATTTAGATGGCAGGGTACCATTGTTTCCAAAGGACTGCGGTATTCTTCATCACTGCTCTTCATGAGTCATTTTATTGTGAGGGGAGAAAACGCTGCGCTCTTTTTGCATGACTGATGGAGGCGGGTGTGATTACTGTGTGGTACCAAATGAAACACTCTTCTCGGTAACTAGTCATTGAGGAGAGGTTCAATCTTGCATTTGTATTTTTTTGATGGCTGTACATAATATTCAATAAAGGTCAGGCTGACACATCTTCAAGTGTTTTAGATTATCCTGTATTCTACTGCTCAGTGATTTAATGTGTGGCATAAAGATTTAACTGCAAGCAAATGTCCATGCTATGGCTATAAACCTCTATTTTCTAATTCTATAAATATCCTTCTCAAGAGCCATTTTCGGCTTCTGTCATACATTTTTATGCAAAAGGCGCTGCGCAATCTTCTATCATCTAAATGATGGTTTTCTTGAAGAACAATAGGTCCTTCTAAAGAGTTCTGTTTCTTTTAAGCTTTTTTCATTTGCCTCTCTTGCATGAGTCTCTCTGATGCATGGGGATGGACTGATGCAGTGTGCCAGAGTAATTCTTATGGGTGTCGAGATCTGGGGGTCTCTTGAAAAGATTTGGGGACTCAAGCACTGCACGGGTCACTGTACTTAGAAATTACCTCTGCCTTTGCCCATTACTGGGGACAGACTAAATGTCACCCTTTAACGAATACGCATGTATCCAATAAGCACTCAACTCCTAAATTGTTGTTGTCACACTACCATACAAATGGCCGAGATGGAGGCTTCATGCAGACCGATGTTCTAACCCTAAGATGGTGGAGCCACAATTTTGAGTAAAGGCTATGGATTCCCATGGCAGATGCATCACTTGGCAAGTGACATGAAAACACAGTGCAGAGCTGTCCGCCACCTATTGCATATGCAGGTATCAGTTGAACACTCAACATTAGGGGTAGGAACATTTTTATCAAGACCAAGTCGATTGAATAATTGGAAAGTTTCGGTCTAGTGGAAGGGAAGTAGCTGGAGATTTACAATTTCACCTATGTGAACATAATTTTAAATTATTACCACAGCTCCACCAGGAACCTTTTATTGCTACAGAACGTCTCTGCCCATAATTGAATTAGAGCAGTAAATGGTGAATGAGAAGGCTGAACCAAAGTGCAATTAGCATTAGGTGTCATGGAGGGTGTAAGTTGGTGACAGTAAATTGAGGTGACGCCCTTCAAGGTGAGTTTAGATGTGGTGCATCCTGGTATGCTGCGTGGAGGAGAAGCCATAGGGCAGTGCCAAACCAGCAGCCCTGTCTGATGCTGTGCCCTCTACCACAGCCCAGCTAGAGAGTGGAGGCCGGGCTAAGAGCAGAGGACGAGGGGAGCTGTGAACAGTCAGCTCTTGCCCTTCAGAGCAGTGTTGTATGCGCCACTGCCCCTTACTTTTTTTTTAAATATGGAATGCTATGCACTTTGTGGGTCTTTCTCAAATTAAAAATAGTATACAGAGTTACAAGTCATCTTGCTATATGACTTTGCACACCCAAATACATACCCTGCATATTTAATGGCTTGCCCCAGACAAAATGCTGCAGTGAGGGTCTTATGCAATCAATAATAGTGCAAGGATATTTAGCTTATCAAGTAAAATAGCATTTTCGTCTTTGAGAACCTGCTGTCAACCAATGAAAAGTCAATTTTTGGGTCATTTCTTGTAATTTAGTGGCACCTAGACCTTGTGGTCCAGGGCAGTTACCTTATCTTGCCTTATGGCCGTATCAGGCACTTTCTGTGCTGCCCGAGGTAAAATCCACACAACAGATCTTAAACAATATGTCTGTTGCCTACCGGACCTTAAGTCATACTATTTGGCTGCCTCCTTCAATATGCAGCTCTGTGGTGCGACAACAGCCCCAATTGGGAAAAGATGCTACTGGAGGGATCGGCCGCTACTGACGACCTCCCCAGGTTTCTTATGCGAGACTGCAGACTGCTGGCGGGTACCCCGTTTATAGTCATGTAGGTCACACAAGCATGGAAGATGGCAGTTACTAACGTCTTGAGATGGGCACCCTATGCTAAACTTCTTCCTATTTGGTTGTTGCACCCATTTATGCGCATACAAAACTCAGTGGATGTCTCACATTGGGTAGAAGGGGGATGTCAGAGAGCTGGTGATCTGTATCTGAATGACACATTTATGACAATGGAAGAGGGAGGGATGCCCTACGGTATCAGCCCTGGGCAATTTTTGCTATACACAAGTATGGCCCGGACGGTCAGGGAACTGTGGCCGACCCTCACAGATGAACCTAGCGAATTAAACATTCTGAGGGTGATGCTGGACCCAGGGTCCACCAGAGGCATCATCGCTAGGTTATATGCCACCCTAAAAAGCGATAGACGAACTGACGTAACGCCTACTCATGACAACTGGAACTGGGATCTGGCACTCCCCCTTTTAGAGGGGGAATGTAGGTGTCCCGAGCACAGATGCAGGAGAAAGCAAGCAATGGCAGATTTAAGTTGACACAATTTTACTATTTACGCAGAGTGTATCTAACTCCACAATGTCTACACAGAGTTTATCTGGCCAGCTCTGGTGGATGTGGGAGATGCGGGATGTCCCTGGCCGATTTTGAACTCGTTACATGGGCATGCCGGGTAGTGAGACCCTTTGGGGAGGAAATATTTTGGGAGATGCAGAGGGTGACAGGCATAAAAGTAGAACTAACAGTACGTTGTTGTCTACTGGGATTCTTGCCACTTCCTTAAAAACATAGCAAGATGAAGTACTGATTTGCCTGGATTTAGTTCTTGCCAGATGATGAATTGCTGTTTATTTGGCAAGCCAAGCATCACCGACAGTGAGCAAATGGAGGGCTGATATACTGAAGCGGGCGGTGTCAGAGGAGTGCGGACTGGATGATAACGCAGAGAGGGGTCTAGGGATCTGGGAAGAAATGGTAGACATGCTGGGATGTGGGACGATGAGGCAGCGCAGTGTGGCTCTGCCCGGAACTCACTGGAGAATGCACCGGTGGCCACTGATGTGGCAGGGGACGACTAAATCGGACACCGGCTGACCTGCGGCGCACCTCCCCCGTTAGCACGGGCGGGAGGTTTACAACGATTGGTGACGTCCACAATGTGTTAAATGACAAACTGTGAATATGCAGAAATGAAGTCTATTCGTCTTGTGCATTCACGTTTGCCAACCTCACCTGAAAAAAGTATGCGAGAGAAAAATGACAGTGCATTCCTGTAGAAACCAAGGATGTGAGTAGGTAATGTTGAAGCAGACCACACCCATATTAATGTATTTTTCCTAAATGTGCTCATTGGCACATTCATATGCTTATATGCTGATGGCTATGGCCAATTAATTTTGAATTATGTAATTGTGCCTATATTTAATGTTCTAGAGAAACCAGTTTTACTTTAGGAGGTGCTCCAGGAAAGGGACTCAAATACATGAACCGTAAAACTTTAAACATTAATTGAAACTCTAAATGCTTGCCCAGTGGCATTGCTCCCAGGTAAATAAAATTGACATGCATGTTCTACTATCTACAAATATCTGTGCATTGGCTGTCCCGTTTCCGCACATATCAGCATTAGCATTCTAGATGATGACATAATCGGGGTCAAGACCAGTCTTGAAGAGGTTCACTTCTACATTATGGTTTTGTGTTCAATGCAGATCATTGTTTTATTTATTTTACTTTGCTTTGAAGACTCAGGTTTCGGTGAACATTTAGAATATTGACAACTAAACAGAGTTCAAATATACAGATTAAGGGCATGAGGAGACCACGCTGAGGAACACCGCTTGGCTGCTGTATGAATCTGATCTGAGACTCTTTTCTTAATTTCCACCATGTTGTGTTAAATTTTCATATAGACCATCATCAAAACATTTACTGAACCTATTTGCTAAGAGGTTTACACTTTAGACAATAGACAGCAGGTGGAGCAGAACATCTCTATTTGCAATAGAACGCTAAGAAACATGGACGTTGACATGTTTTCAAGAATGTGGAAATTCAATAATGTTATAAAGAAATCAGTTATTATAGGTACATTTGGTGGACTTCTTGATGCCATTCATCATGATCAAATTCAGGCACTGTCTAAGCATTCTTATTTTTACTGTCTCATTGATTCATTTAGGCCCCAGTATACAATATGGATCCAAGATGCACAGCCCCTTGTTGAATGGTTAATAAGGTTGATATTAGAACGGTATTTCCTTGTTGGAAGAGAGGATATTATGACAATATATATGTCTCTTGGTTTTACTGGGTTTGGGAATCTCCTTTTCTAGCTAACTTTAAACTAAATTAACTTTTAAAGTAAATAATGTTGCTAACTAATAATAAACTAATATCATAGGTAGAGTTTGATACCTTGGCCTCTGTTGTCAAGTCTGGGTCCCCAAAGTTTGGAAAAAGGCCATTGAGTAGTGGAGTTGCCTATATTAAAAGTTTAAAAAAAAAAAAAAAAAAAATGCTGACCCTACAGAACTGGCCAACTATTGACCTATGTCTCTACTTCTACTTTTGTCAAGATCTTAGAGAGATTTATCAACACTCAATTGTCTGCATTCATTGAATCTCCGCAGATTTTTGACTAGGTTCAGTCTCATTTGCCCATTCTTTAGCATTATTTACAGTGTTAGATGACCTTCGATTGTTTGCCAATAATGTATGATCCTCTGCCTTGGTTTTGTTAGATCTATCAGCAGCTTTCAATACAATCTCTCATGTCAATCTGCTCACCACACTGTGTGAGGTAGGGGTAGGTGGGTCTGCTTTCGACTGGTGAAGAGCCTATCTTAATTCTCATTCTAAAGCGGTTTTCATGGACCCTTGGTGCTCACAGTTTAAACCTTTAGGATGCTGTTTACCTCAAGAGTCTTCATTAGGCCCCACCCTTTTTAACATCTGTGCCCAAACACTTGCTGCTTTGATTCAATCCGAAGGCTTCAGATATATCTGTTATGCAGGCTCATACTCAAATTGTTTTCTCAATGGATTACAACAACTCTGATATCTCACTCAGATTTCAAACCTGTGTTATTCAGGTGGCTACCAGGGTTGACAGCAATTGCTTGTAATTTAGCTCTGATAAAATTGAAATTATGATAGTACCAGCACATGGCTTGGCTGCTTTTTGCCTTCAGGATTTTGGCCTTTTTTGACTTGGCAGCTTTCCTACTCCAGTGTCCAAGGTTTGAAATTTAAGGTTATTTTTAATTCTCAACTCACATTTAATGAATATGGTAATCATCTCTGTTAGAACGGTCAGCCTTAGGTTTGCCAACTCCAAACACTTTGCCTTCACCCTCCTATATGTCGCTGAATTTGTTTTTGTTCTCTTTAGGACTCTGCGCACTTTGCCACTGCTAACCAGAGCTGAAGTTTTGTTTTTTTTGTTGCATATTTATATAGCGCGAACTCGACCCAAAGGTATTGGAGAGCTTTACATGAGCACCGTATTTACATTACACATTCAGGCACGGGGAGATTAAGTGATTTGCCCAGAATCCAGTGCGTGTGCTCACTCCCTGAAACATGGTACAATTGGCTTACATCTGATTGGCATATTTAATTAACTTATACGTCCCTAGTAAACTGTTATACCATATACCCAGGACCTGTAAATTAAATGCTCCTATTGGGCCTACAACACCTATTGCAATACCCACTGAAGTAGCTCCCTAAAACATGTCCCAGTTCTGCCATTGCAGACTGAATTCCATTTGAAATTGTCAATTTGACTTGACAATATACCACCCATGCCAAGCTTTAAACTCCCATTTTATTGCATATAAGTCACACCTAAGGTAGGCCCTAGGTAGTCCATAGGGCAGGGTGCATTGCAATTAAAAGGTTGGCCATGTACTTTTTAGCTTTACATGTGCTGGTATTGAGACATTCCTAAGTTCATTTTTCACTACAGTCAGGCCTACTCTCTCCCATGGGATAACATCAGGTTGCCTTATTACATTTATTAAGTGCTAACTGTTGATAGAGAACAGGTAAACATTTCATGTAAGGTGTCTGAGAAATTGAATTTAAAAGTCCTCTTTAACGGTAAAGTCAGATTTTAAGTTACAATTTGTAAAATGCCTCTTTTATAAAGTTGGCATTTTTCTGCCCTATTTGGAGCCTGTAGCCTATTCTTGGGTCACATGACTGGGTGTAGTTGGCAGTTGGTCTTTGTTTATTTCTCCCAGACACCGACATAGAGGGATTAGGTGTGCCTGGATGGGCCATCACTGGCAGGATGGGGGGGCAGAGCTGGGCACAGCACCACTTGCAACTGAATATGCAGTGTCCTGCCTTCACGCAAAGGACTTGTCACCCCTGCATTGTGCATGCATATAGCCAGGAACCAGGGCAGAGCAAGCAGGAAATCTCAAGCACTTCACAGGGAATTTTCTAGAAACATATCGTACGTCAAAGAAGGCACTAGGTATAACAATAGGACCCCAAGATCCACTCTTTCTGGACCTGTAAAAGGACTCTCAGAAGACTGCCTGCAGCTGTGACCTGTTGTGTATTACAGAGGACTGATTTGCTGCACCTGAAACAACTCTGCTGCCGAAGCCTGACTTGAACCTTCAGTGGCCTGCCCAGCTGTTTGAGCTCTGTTCCACTGTTGTACCCAGGACTACCAGAGTGATTCTAAGGGCTAGCTGGCTGGCCTCCTGATCACAGCATCAGGAACAGAAAAGGCTCCAACCATCTTGAACCTATACCTGGACCCAGTCTAAGTGAGTCCTAACCCCCCAAGTGGTGTCCCTCTGGTGCTGGACCCTTGGTGGTGGAACAAAAGGTGCACAGAGAGCCAAAGTCCAAACCTTTCAGGCATAAAACTGCTCTGAGAATTGAGAGGAGACCGGGACCAACCTGCTTGTGTATCATCGCAAAGTTCTGCAGTCCTTTACCAAAAGAGTATCTGGCCTCATGGAACACTCATGGGCTACAGACTCCAGCCTCATCCAGCTGGAGATTTCTGACTTCCAAAAAAGAGACCAAGTCCGAACGTAGAAATCTTCATCGCGACTGTGTCCTGCAGCTTCCTGAAGACAACACCTCCTCCTAGGACATCGCCTGCAGCCTTGCACCGCTGAACTTTACCTTTTCAGACAACTATTTCTGAAATTTCTTCTGAGTCCCAAAATAAGTGCCACCGGCACCAATTAACTTTTTTTTATATGACTCTCGCTCCATCGCGGTCAGCCATATTGTTTGACGTTGACCCGGTCTTGCACAACTTGATGTCTGTGTCTCTTTGATCTTGTAGGTGTGCTAGCTTTTACCTCAAACTTTAGAAATTCATAACTCTGTTTCTACCAATTGGATTTTTGTCATTTTTGGTATCAAATCATTTATTAACATTTTCTCTGTTTTTCTCAATTGGCATGGGATTTTTCTTGTATTATGTTTTTACTTCATCACAGTTTATGTGCTGCATAAATACTTTACACATTGCCTCTAAGTTAAGCCTGACTGCTTTTGTGCTACACTACGAGATGATTATTCACGGGCTAATTTAGTGACTTTTGAGGTTTACCCTGACATGGATTGTGACTGTTGCTTGAGCAGGGTTTATACCCCACTCAACCAACAACCCAATTCCTCACAATCTCCCTTTTATCTGCATCGTGCTAATAAGAATTTTAAGAAAAATTATTTCATCATTATTTGCTGAAACTCATCCATTGGTTGTTCAAGCTACCATTTTAGTAGACTGGACTATGGGAACTGCCTGTTTCTGGGCCGTTCTAAAAGTATGATGTCGCATTTACAATGCATCCCAAATGCTGTGGCCAAGCAGAAGCAGTTAGGACTTGCAGTGCCTGGGCAACTTTATAAGTAACAGTGAACTTTAGAAAACCGGATTACATTACATTTCTATAAGAGCTATGACACCCAGACAGTGGCACAACATGTGTGCTTTCCCTTAAAAATTTTAATGTGCCTTAGTTTCACCTAAATTGAGTATTTAACTTTGCTGTAAGGCCATGATAGATGCCACAAAAAGTGCACCAGTGGTCTGGAAAGGAAGGGGGAGATTTATAAAACGTTTGCGCTGGTTTAGCACACAAAAGTGATGCTAACAAGTGCAAATTTTATTTTTGCTATTTTCTTTCCAGCGCAAAACTTGTTTTGCTCAGGAAGCACCCTCTAAGTAGCGCAAAGCTGCACGAAGCACTGCTTTGCGTTACTTTGCACCAAGGGAGCGTTACTTGGGCGTTCCCATGCAACCACCCATGCCTTTTGATGCAAAACCATATTTACAAAGATTTGTAAACATGGTTTTGCACCAAAAGTTAACGACCCTTCAAAGGAGGCGCTAACAGGAGAAATACTTTCATTTCTCCGTGCTTTTCCGACTTTCTATGCGTGCTGCATTGTGCAGCACGTATGCAAAGTGGGAAAAGCTTTGCATCGTGCCTAGCATAGTATTTTTTACAGGAAGGGTACCCTTCCTGTACAAAACCTATGCTACACTCATGCACACACCCTAGCGCTGCAGCGCTAAGGTGTTTGCATGGCGCGCAGCAGCTGAAATGAGCGCCGGCACAAGGGAAAGGGGAGGAGAGAGCCATATCTCTGAAGATATGGTGCTCTCCTGCTGCCTCCCTGTCGCACAATGCAGCGCAGCCCTGCGGGGGCTGCGCTGCGTGACTTTTTTTTTAAATCTCCCCCTTTATGTCATATCTGGGCTGCAGGGTGTACTGTTTTCGGTGTGTAGGTAAAGCTGCATTTTCTAGAAATCGGCCTAGCTATGAAGAAAATCAATATTTCATATCTAAGCGATGGAAATCTAGAAAGATGATTAATAGTAGGGGTGTGCTTTTGCATAATTATTTGTGCCAGATTTCTGTAAAATTATGTGAAACTACACATAATTACTTGAAATGCAAAACTGGCATTTGATACTGTGGGTTAGTGAAAATGTGACCTTGTGTCCACTTTGGATGAAAGGTTGCATTTTGCCCTACAAAAAGTGCAAAATAAAAAGCACCACAAACAACAGCTGCATGCTCTCTATTGTTCAAGTTGTTCCCCTGTGTTCGGAGTATATTTTTACCATGACTGGCGCATTCATGGTAAACTTTTACCACACAAGGCATGTAATTATGTGATGTGACATAATAACATAGATTTTGCGTAAAAAGTGTAAATGAAAATACCAAAATCACACTAATTATGCCGGCATAACACAAATTTCACCGGGCTAAATTAAAGTTATTTTCAAAATTGTAATTCAATGGTGAAAATAGATTTTTGACAAGTTTAAAGGAAAAACAACTTTAAGAAAGTGTACATAGTATTTCGTTCAGTAAACTGGTTTACAACTGGATTGACTCCTAGCCAGACTCCTGAGTCCCAAAACGCATCCTTGCTAGCTGCACGCAAAGCTATAGTTTGGCCTTCAGCAGCAGGAAGGCATTGGTCAACAAACGGTCACTTAGCATGTTTTAGCCATATGGGCAGTAAGCAGGTCTGCTGCCCGAATTCAAGGCATCTTTCATAGGTGTTTCTTCGATTTCAAAATGGAAAATAGGGCGTCAGGAACTACCACCATTAACTCTAAAATTCTCCCTAGACTGTGTGGCCCAATCCTCAACAAGAGAGAAACTAGTGCAGCACTGACTCCCCCATTTGATATGCGGCTGGGGTCATTTTAATTTAGTAAATCTGGGATGGTCTGCAGTAAATCAAGAGATGAACTGCTAGACTCAGGAAATTTCTAAATATTGGCTAGTGCACAGGATAATACTAGCATCTAAGCACCACCTTCTCAGAAAATTTCTGGATGTGGTAAGAGAGGAGATTGCATTTCAAACGTTCTGTCTGAAAGCCGGAAGAAAGAAAACAGAAAGCCTCCTGCTGGCACCCGGTGTCTGTAACTCCTCTCTATGGGTCAAGTGGTTCAACTCCTGTTACTTGTTTCAGGGACACAACCAGCAGAAGGACACTTGACTCCAAAATGTCACAGCTAACCACAGAGATTGAACCTCCGGAAGCTGTGACTGGATAGAGAGTGTGGCCCTATTAAAGTAAATGCTCTGGGGACCAAAGTGTTGTTTGTGCTCACTTCTTGTTTGCTTGTGGCACTTTGGTATTATAGAAGAAGTAACAGATGCTTATGTGTTCCTTGCTATAACAGATCACTCCAGCGTACAGTTTGCACTAGTGCGATTTTGGTGGGAGGGAGATGGTGGTGCCCCTTTGCAACTGAGGAAATACTGTGCCTCTGCATCTAAACCATATTAGAGATGCAGGCTGTTAGAAATGGGGGTCTCTAGTTGGCATAGGTAGGTACCTTTGTCCAAATAGGGACCCTTGTTTCTAGTCAGGGTAAGGGAGATACACACTTTAGATACTCCCTGCTCACCCCCTGGCACGAGCAGACAGACTTATCCCAAAGGCAATGTGTAAAGTATTTGTACTCAAAACACACAGTAATACAGTGATTACACCACAAATGGACACCACACCAGTTTAGAAAAATAAAGTATCTTTATCTAAACTCAACAAGACCAAAACGAAAAAAATCCAACATACAGGTAATGAAATACGACTTTAAATAAGTTATTGCAAAAATAAAGCAGGTAGAAAACAAATAGCTCCACCTGGGGCTATTGCGACATCATGACAGCAATAAATCCAAAGTAGGGCGCTGACAGCGAGGAGCGTGGCATCAGGCACGGAGTCATACCGACCACCAAACAAACAGTACCTTGGAAACGAAGTCTATGATGATGCACAGCGTCGTGGAGGTGAGGTGTCGGTGCCGAGGTTGAGGCCCGCTTCCTGGCTGCCACGGGGGAGGCGAGACGGCGTGTCCGTGAGGAGGCGATGTGTCGAGTCAGGACAGGGGAATATGGTTGCGTCGGCGGTGAGGCATCAGTTCCGGTGACGATGGAAAGTCGGCGAGTTCGTGGAGTCACCCTCGGCGGTTATCGGCGCCGCAATAACAGGATGCAGGCGCTGGCGATAACTGAGTCGTTGCGAGCGCTGTCGTCGGGCACGGCCGATAACTGCAGGTGTCAGCGGGCATCGGCAGGTTTCAGAGCTGCGGTACAGGCTGAGCAGCGCGTCGTTCACTTCACGAGCGGTGTCCCGGGCCTCGGTGCAGATTGCGGCATCACAGTGGCATCGGAAACAGGTTTTCTTGCTTCTTTTAGGTTTATTCCAGCTCCCAAACAGCAGGAACAACCTCCAGAGGCCAAAAACTGGAATAGGCACCTCCTGTCAGGTCAGAACTCGCAGCAAGAGGGTTCAGGGGAGCTGGGGGTGAAGACTTTGTGTCCCTGAGACTTCAGAACAGGAGGCAAACACACTTCAGGTCCTAGGAGATCTTCTTCAAGCAGGTTCAAAGCAAAGTTCCAGTCTTTGTCCTCTCCTTGGCAGAAACAACAACTGCAGGCCAACCCCACACAGCACGCAGCAAAGGGGCAGTACTCTTCCTCACAGCTCTTCAGCTTTTCTCCTTGGCAAAGGTTCCTCTTGAGTCCAGAAGTAATCTAAAGTTCAGGGGTTTTAGGTCTAATACTTATACCCCAAAATGTCTTTGTTCTCTTTGTGCAAGGGTCTCTGAGCCCAGTCCAAACCAGTTCTGTCCTCACTGGTGCAGTATGGCCACAGGGGGTGGAGACAGCATTGTGCAAGGGAGACAGGCCCTATTCAGGTGCAAGGAAAATCTCCTCCCACCACTCTAAAGCAGACCATGCCTATTCAGGTGCTAGTGAAAACTCCTCCCACTACTCTGAATGCAGCCCAGGTCTATTCAGCCCAGCCCTGACTCATTCAGGAAAGACAGGACACACATCAGCCCCCCCCCCCGGTGGCTGTCTGAGAGAATGCACATTGTGGTAAAGGAAGATGCAGAGTCCAGCTGTATAAGTAGAGTACTTCTTTATTGTAGCTTGGTTCCAGAGTAGGAGAGTAGGAGAAGATAGAAGGTACAGATGCAGCCCCACCAGGAGCAAGCTCCTAGCTGCTCAGCCTGGGTTGACCAACTGACACTCTAAACACAGAGAGGCACTCAGGCATTCTATGATGTCATGATACATTCCAACAAAGCAGTACAGTGGGAAATAGTAGGGTAGTAGTTTACCACACACATCCCCAGGCCGTCTCTCCAAAACCAGACAGTCAATACACAAACAGGCAGAGGCACACAGAATGGTTAAACAAGAAAATGCCTACTTTCTAAAAGTGGCATTTTCAAACACACAATTTAAGAACCATCTTTACTAAAAGATGAGTTATTAAATTCTGAGTTCAGAAAGCCTAAACTTTATTTCTCTATCTTGTCCCAATGGGAAGTTATATTTATAAGATGTTATAAATAAACTCCCAGTCTATCCTATGGGGCAAGATTGCCTTTCAATAGTGAAAAACGAAATTGTCTGTATTTCACTATCGGGACATGTCACACACACCAGTACATGTCCTACCTTTCATATACACAGCACCCTGCCCAGGGGGGTAACTTGGGCCTACCACAGGGGTGCCTTACATGTAAGAAAAGGGAGGGTTAGGGCCTGGCAAGTGGGTGCACTTGCCAAGTCGACATGGCAGTTAACAAACTGTGCACAGACACTACAGTGGCAGGTCTGAGATACCTTTTTAGGGCTACTCATGTGGGTGGCACAATCAGTGCTGCAGACCCACTAGTAGCATTTGATTTACAGGCCCTGGCACACTCAGTGCACTTTACTAGGGACTAACCAGTAAATCAATTATGCCAGTCATGGATAACCAATCATGTTCAAAATTTACACAGAGAGCATATTCACTTTAGCACTGATCAGCAGTGGTAAAGTGCCCAGAGTCCTAAAACCAACAACAACAGGTCAGGAACAAATAGGAGGAAGAAGCAAAACGTTTGGGGATAACCCTGCAAAAAGGGCCAAGTCCAACACAGGTGTAGTGTCAAGAGACCATCAGAAGGTGCACTGACTGTGTGCCACATTAAGGGATCCTTTGAAAGAGGATTGATGGGAACCTCCAAAGCAATCCCCAGCAGGCAGGCAGAGTCATTCACAACACCCTTCTCCAAGAGGATGTCTGTCCCCTTTGAAATGCAGCGGTGTTGCCACTTGAACAGGGAAACTCAGACTAGTGGTTTCATACAGTATATCCATCTTTCACTAATATGCTTTTCTCAGTCCATGCATGGGTTTGCACCTGCACAGGGAACAACACATTTGCTGTGGTGCGGTGCACTGCCTGGGTATGCACCTGGGACACTTACGAGTGTGCTGTGGCACAGAGTGGGATGCATAAGGCAGCCCCTCATGCCTAGATCCTTCCCCAAGGGCATATTAAGTGATTTAATGCAACTTTTACATCACTTCGCAAAAAACGGTACTTAGTCATTTTTTTCCATCTCCAGAGCACTGTTAAGGTGCATTTTGAGGCTTCTTGAAGGGAGGGCACCCCCTCAGTAGGCAAAAAATCAAGGGTTAGTCCAGCTCTGAGCCTTCTGCCATCCTGAAAACTGGTTCAGCAAGACTTTGCAGGAGATTTATCAAGCCTCCTGGAGCCCTGCCCAGGATAAAAACGTACTTCCGTCGCTGATGTATTCTGAGAGCCAAAAAGTAACTAATTCCAAAAGCAAAATTTGGGACAAATTTAACCCAGTGGTCAAATCGACCTCTGTGGTTAAGAAACCCAGCTTTCCTGCTTGAAGCTTTTCCTGCGAAAAACAAAGGCTTCAGCGGAAGCTCCATTACAGTCCATCTGACTTTGAGGGACCTTTGCCAGCTTCAGCTTCTTCCCCAGCCCTGCTGGAGGGCTAAGGGTTCCAGACAACAGGCTAAATCCTAAAGTACAAACATTAACCAATGCAACCTGCTTTCTAAAGGTTGGCCTGAAATTACCCCTATGTCCCGATCAACCATGAACTGAAATTTTACATTGGCGCTTTAAGGTTTATGGGCTCTTTTTACCTCATAATTTTAAAATCCATATCTCCTACTCCCCTTAACCAATTTCTTTGTTCTAGTTTATTTTTGCTCTTGAAGGTTCTCTCTCATTTTCTAATTTTGTTTGGGAATTTTACTGTGGTGTTCTCTCAACTGTAAAATGATTGGCACTGCTTGAATTTAATACACATTTATTAGGGGAAGTACCGGCTACTTGCGCCACAGCTACCAGGGGTTGAGCAGTTACCTCTTAGAACTGTGATGTGACCTAACCAGAGTGTGTTTATTAATTTGGTAAGGTTACCACTCCCCAAAATAATGATGGACTTTCTGACACATGAGTTAGACCTTTTAGTTAGAATTTGCAGACTGGCCAGTTTGTTGCCTTCAGAAACATTAGTGTATTTTGCATTTAACTACTAAGTTAATTAAAACCATATGTTTGAGAAATAATGTTCTGAGTTAAAATAGATTCAATGTGGAAGGCACATTGCTTTACTTTTTTCATACCTGGAGCAGTACCTCCAACTTACTGCTAACATCGAAATACCGCTGCCATAATATGGGTAAGCAGTAGTTCCGAGTCAGGCACTAGTTTGCACTTGCAAAACTTTTCCCAATGCAAATTCTGCGCAAATGTATCACTATATTCCATGTTTCACAGATCTACACTGGAGAAAACAACCAGCATTAACAACTCAGAATAGGGAGGTATTACCACATTTGCTAATGACATTTACAGGGTGCAATATTAACTCCAAAAATAATTAGCAAATTGTTAGGAGGGCCTAAGTGTGTTCCTTTTCCTTCTGTTATGAATTCTGTGGCGCCTGCATTTAGACGTTGGCTTAAACATCTTCTCTTTTGTAAGAATCAATTGTACGGTATTTTTCTTCGGTGCATCTAATAGGCAATAAGATTTGAAACGTCCTAACACCAGCAATAATTCACTGCAAATAAAATTGGCTTTATAAATGTTCAGTTTCGCCCCAGAGCTACACATGCACTTTGTGCTACCTTGACAGGTCTAAATTAGCCATTAATATGAATTAATAACCTCGTATCACAGAACGATGTACGTTTTATCCTGGCCAAGGGGCAAAATCAGCTTTTACCATCAATCAAATTGCTAGTTACTATCATATTTTTCTTAATAAAATGTCCAAATCTTTAATAATCATTTAGAGAAATAAGGCTTTTCAATACCCCTGCAGTACAGCTTTCCTGCTTGCCAATACTATCACAGACAATGTAAGACAATGAAATATAAATACAGAGGCAAGCACAGATGTTGTGTTCTTTTTATTTACATTTCTTATAAAGCCCAGATTAATATGGCGGTCCCATCTGTAAAGCTATTTCCGCTCCTGATAAAGTGAGCAAAAAGCATCATTTACTAGAGTAAATATGGCTTTGTGATTAGTGTAAATATTCCCAAAAATATGATTTTGCATGTTTAACAGCAAGTATTCACACTTCGAATTACATCAGAATTGTGTCATTTTAGTGAGTGAGCAAATCTTTTCAAAGTGGGGCCTGCGAGCATCTCATGATGCACTCACTTACAAAAGGTGGTGCACACAACACGTCACGGGTTAGTGGGTATTCGAAAGCTTTTTGCAGGTTCTTTCGGAACCCGTTGCAGATGTACTGCTTCAAAGGGCAAGAGGACATCTTTTTCTCTAGTAGAAGTGGGCGAGAACCCCCCTCCCCCTTTCACGGAGGGGTGGGGGGCATCTTCTTGTATTAAGTGCCAATGTACTGATGCATTACTTTTAGCATTTGGAAATGTGTACTTGCTACAGCGGCCTAAATGTTAACACACATAAGCACTCCTGGATGCTGTGACAGTCGTAGTTCCCCTAATAGCAATTTTTGTGAATTCCAAGAATGGTAAAAATGCAAACGCAAGAGCAATGCTACCGTGGAAAACTGCTCACTTTCTTTGTGGAACCAATTGAGTTAGTAAGAGTGAATGACGGAATTATGTAGTGAGCAAAATCCTTTTATAGTTTTACCTTCAGCCTGTGCTACCTCAAAGTACTCTGTTGCTATTCAAAAGAAATAAAGAAAAGGAGACATTCTGAAAATCAATGGATTAATTCAAAAATCACTGCTACAACTATGCAGAACGGAGCATTGGTAAACCAAGAATAGAAACAGCACATTGGGGGCATTATCAACTCGAATTGAAATCCAGTGATCACAATGATGCCCTTACCCTGGTGTAATTCAGATTAGCAAACATGAGTGATAATCATGTTACATTATAGACTGATTGCTCCATCTTTCTGAATGGCTTTTAACAAGAAATTCTGTTTAGAAATCGGTCTTTGGTTCCCAAATTGAATTTGATTAAACTATTTTTAATTAATGGTGTCTTAATGAAGATGAAAAATCATCCCTAAAACAAGAAGAGGTGTTTACAAAGTTCATGACAGGGAGGACTGCTTCAGGAGACCAGGACTGACACGTTTTAAAGGTTTCAATAGTTCTCTTGGCAAAGGGAGATGGGTAAGGGGGGCTTGAGGGGGTCTTCTTCCAATTGTGGTGGAATGAATCTAAATGCGATTATCTTGCCACTTATTCTTGTGAGTTGATTACTGTACATGCAGACCCCGCAGTTTAGTTGTCTTAATTATTTAAAGGACACGCCTGGTGCCGTTTCTTACATCAGTTAGCATAGAGAAATAGTTGTGCGCAGCCTCAAAAATCACCTTGAACTTGTCGCTCCTTATTTTACTAGTTTAATTTTAAGACCAGCATTGCAACTTTAACTCCACACATTAAAGTCTTTTCTTAGCTTCTTTTTTACATCTGTATCAACCTATTTGCAGTTCCTCTTGTTATATGGATGCTGGTATGTAGGAAAGTAGGATCTGCTTTCAGGGTTACCCCCTCTTTTTGCTTGGTGTCAGGGTGTTTTGACCTAGTCTGCTGGGATCCTGCTATTCAGGACTCCAGCAAGTGTGATTTCTCCACTAAATTGGCAGGGTAGGTACTTTGGTACCTCCACAATTGGCTACTGGTGCACCCTTGTAAGTCCCTGGTATGCAGTACTAAAGTACCCAGGGCCTAGGTACACCAGGGGTCTCTCATGGGCTGCAGGATGTATTATGCCACCGATGGGAGTTCACTTTAGCTGTGACTACAGGCCTGCCATTTCAGCCTATGTGAGTTGGTGCTTGCACCTCTCACAACAGATAGAAGTTTCTTTATATCTGAGGTCACTGCACTTTAAACTTATAAGTTACCCCTATGGCAGGCTCTTCAGTCCTGAAGGCAGGGTGCTTGGCTGTAAGTGTGATGGTGCCCCTGCATGAGCAGGAAACCCCTACAAATCCCGGGTTTGATTCTCCAGGCTTTGTAAGTGCAGTCAGCCATCTTTAGCCATATAGTGGACATAAGTCATTATGAGATGTCCAGCTATATAGTGGTTGCACCGAACATTTGGTATCAAACATGTTCAAACCATACCCCAACACCGATTCCAGTTTTAGAAGTACGATCCCATGTACTGGGGGGCTGTTAGGGGACCCCCCCCCTGTACTCCCAGTAACAGCCTTTCAGGATCTGCAAGCAAGCTAGTGCTGCTGCCGACCACAGACACAATTCTGCCCTCCCGCTGCTAGGCCAAGCTCGAGCAGGGGAAGGTAGAACAATAGGTTTCCTGTCACAGCGAGGTGTGACCAGCTCCCAGACAGGACTTAGTGTATTGGGCTGGGAGCGGGGCTTGCCACGGCGACCAGACTGCTTCGAAGGGCACATTTGGTCCCCTTCTTGCATACTCCAGTTTGAACCAGTTCAGGAACCATTGGTTCCTGCTCCGGGCCAAACTGGACAAAGGACATGGAAGTATTCTCCCCTCTGTCCAGCCCCTTCTCTAGAAGGGACCCCCGAGTCGTTCCAACCCTTTCCTTATGGCACTTATGGGATCCCCTGTGGGTAGGTCCTCAGATTTGCTGTGGGACAAGACTCAACTCTGAAACTACATTGATCTTCAATCGTCTGGACACTTGAGCTTTGTTGGACTTCGACTGGAACCGAGTCTGCCCTAAGGAAGAATCCTGCTGCTACTGGTCTCGCAGTTCTTCAAGTCTTCTTCGTCTGTGTCTGTGCTTCATTCAGGTTTTTAGGTCTCGCTGAGCCAGCGCGCATGCGGTGCTCTGCGAGACATTTAGTAAGGGGTTTTTGAAAGTGCTCCGAAAGCGGCCACCAGCGTGCGGTTACGCGCACAAGCGCGCGCGCCTCGCTCTGCCTCTCTAATCACTGCTGCGCGCGCGACTGCTTTCCATTTAGCTCTCACTTACTCCCATCTGGTTCTCACTCACCCGGCGACATTTGTCAACCGCTCACTCTCTTCTAGCAGTCCAGCATCGCTACTTTCTCGTTACCTCGCTGTTTCGTTGTAAGCTTGCACTCCTCTCTCCCTCACTTCCCCGGCACTCCCTTCACTTTCCCCTGGTTCCCACGTGGTCCTGGCGTCTCTCACACTCCTCTGGCTCTCTCGCGCTCTTCTTTCATCATCACGCTTTTCAGTATTACCTCGAGCCTCCCTGACATCCTAGCGCCACCATTTCATTTTACATTAACGTTTTTCAGTATAGCTGTGCAAATCCAGCATACAGTTAAATAATTTCAAGGATGTGTTATAAACCCCATCCTTTAATTCACAACTGGGTTGTGTCCGTTGTTCTTGTTATTGTGCTGTACCTGTGCTCGATGGTAAAGCTCATGTAACCTGCTTACACGCTCACTCACGGCCCACAGTTTTATGTGCTCCTCGGAGTCCCGTGGTGATCGCAAATTGTGACAATCGAGACCGTGTTGGCCATAATATGACAACCCTTTGGACCCACAACAATGTTATTAACGAGTCTCGGGAGCCCTGTAAATAAATGTTGAAACGACGCAGGTTGAAAATGCAAGAGCTGAATGCGCTTAAAGGAGGGGCTAGTACCTTACAGGGTGGGAGTGGCATAGCCAATAGGTCTTGCCTTTGGGACCTTATAAGTGTTAGTTATGCAGCACAATATCCTTGGTGCAACAACATCAACTGTTGCATGGCTAAACACTTATAAGGTCCCAAAGGCGAGACCTATTGGCTATGCCAATGCTTGTTTAACAGACCTGTGGGCATCAAGGACACCCGAAGAAATCTCCTTATCTGGTGAAGGAGTCACTTCCCTGCATCTGCAGGCACAGCAACAAAGCTGACCGGTCTGCTGCTCCTGTTGTCCTACAGATTTCCCAAGGCCCAGCAGCACATGTGGTGGTTCTACAGCTCCCTAGAGGCCTGACCTGTCTTCTCAGCAATTTTGAGGACAGTATCCCTCTGTGGACCGCTGGGACCAAACCCCTGTGCACCGTGTCAACTTGCCGTTGCCAAGCCTTGTTGGCTCTGCACTCCAGAGATCTTCACACTACAAGAAGCTCCAACCTCCAGCACCTCATCCCTTGAAGATCACTGTATCCTCTGCACCGTGGACCTCCATCTTTGTTGAGCTGCTTGAGGTCCTCTTGCAACTCCTGTGCCTTTGGCCTGTGGGTCCTCCTGAGGGTCTTCTCTTGCCTCAGTGGGCTCCCCTGCTTGCTTCGGGCCTGCTCTGACTCTCCTGCACTTGGTGAGTCCCTTGGACCCTGCTGGTCCCAAAGTTTGCTCCTTTTCGTCTTCCACGCCAGTTGCGGCTACCAGGGCTTGTTGGTGCTCCCGCCAGGGACCGACTACCTAGACACCAACATCCGACATGGGACAGCTCATGAACGGCTCCTGGTCTTCCTCAGCATCACCTGGTCCTCACAGCTGCAGCGACAAGGTCACCGTTGTCTCTTCAGAACCTCCCGACATCGGTGGGCATTGTGTTTCCATGCCTCCTGGTCACCTCAGAGTGGCATACACTCTGCTCCCTCTGCTTGCAGGTTCATGACTTCCAGAATCTGCCCTTGTATTCCACCGGACTCCTTTGCAATCTTCTCCAGAGGCATCTTCTTCGAAGTCTCCCATTGCTGTCTACAACAGGTTCTGACGTCACTTCACCCCTATGCACCCGGCTTCCCTGTTGCAGGTAACCTGGTTCCTAGGGGCATCCACAAGTGGGGTGGCTCTCCAGCCTTCTGTCTTTCAAAGGGTTTCTTCAGGCTCCTCCGGGAAGGGTCCTTCTTTAAAACTGCAACCACAATTTCTCCACTGACCTCCTTTGGGCATGTGGCTGTGTTTCCACTCTGCACACAGCCTCAGTGTGGTTTCTGGGTACTTACCTTGGGTGGTTCCTTGTGTCTCCAGCTTCTCTGAGTCTTCTGGCCCAAGTCCTGTTCTCCTTTGCAGTTCGCATTCCACTTTATTAGTATATGGTTTGGTCTCCCCCTGGAGACCACTGTATTGTGTGCTACTTACCTGATTGCTTTCCAAGTTTTCTTGTTTATTGTGTTGATATCTCCAGGTAGGAGATATACCAATGTGTTAGTGATAGTGTGTGTAATAAATAAGTCCTGTTTTTACGCTGTGTGGTCTCTTTTCATCTCACCAACACTACACATTAAAGTTGGTAAAACAAGCTGCTTTACACTCCTTCAACATAAGCCTAAAGGCTGCTCTCCACAGCTACCACTTTTGTGAGCTTTCAAAAATTATCAAAGACCATTAAAATCAACATTAGGGTTGTCTGGATCAGTACATGGTGCATCACTTAAATAAGTGTGCACCATATACTAAGCCAGCCTCCTCCATGGTGTATTTCAATGAGGCAAGCATGTCTGTTACTTGAAAACAAGCAATCAAAGAGAGAAGAGTCAGTTTGTCCTCTAAGATGGCAACCATTGTGTGAAGTTCTCTCTCTTATAGAGGCGCTATCAAGCATCTTATGCAGAAGAGCCACGTATGCTGGACTTGTCAGAAGCCTTTTAGATCATATAATCACTCTTGTACTTACTGCAGGGACATGCTGGGCTGCAGATTACAAGTTGTGAAGATTCAAAGGGGTGGCAACAGCGTGCAAACTATTCTCATTGAATGATATTATCCTATCAAACATCTGAACCAACTCAAGGGTGGTCACTGTTACTTATTGGGCAAAATGCACACAAATGGCATGTTTCTAATTTCTACTAAGAGTTATCTTTTACATCCCCAAACCGGGGATTGAAGTTTAGAGCACAATAATGTTACTGGACTTGAGTAATGATCAAGGTAAATAGTCAAATAATTTTCAACTTGAGGTTTTACCTCTGAGGACAATAAATGATGATAGTCGCCACAAAATAGAGAATACTAGAAGGGCATTATTTGACTAACAGAGTTTTAAATGATATTGATGAGATTTTGCCATAAAAACTTATGAATTTGATCATTGTTTCTTCATAGCAAGCTGATCATCCTCCTTTTGAAGACTGCTTCTTGGTCATGGCCATCGGAGTAGAAAATTTCAGTGGAGAGGGGCAGAAAGTGACAGAGTAAGTCCAGATACATCATCCAGCCAGATTTCTGTGGCAGTGACTGAGTCCCAATTAAACTAGTGAATTATGTTTACTAGTTCTCAAGTATAGCTCCAAATTAAGTGATTGTTAGGCTGGGGCCATAACATTCAAATGGACTGTCACATTGAAAAGTATGGCCAATACACTACAGGGCTGCTTGATACATTCAAGTTTATTAACATCATGCTTAAACGTATAGCATGTAAGAACAGAAATAAAGAATTGGGTGGTAATAACAGATTGCAAGGTAACTACATTAGCTCCTTCTGATGATATGGATAATGACAGTGATTTGTGGGGTCTAAGAAGTGACATAGCAAAGCAGGCAGAACCCAGCAAAATTCTAAGTAGGCATAAGATTGGGCCATGGGGACAGATCAGGTTTTTACCTGTATCCCACAGCAGATAGGCCTCAGTATTCTTTAGAAGAATACGTTAATAACCTTCAGTAACACTCTTTTTGGTGGATACTCTATCTAACCACAGATTTCTCACTTTCATTTCCTTTTGAATATCCCCAGGCTCCAGACTGGATCCAGATGACTTTAATAGCAATGCTGATGCTCACCGGTAGGTGGCATCACGTGGGTCTATGTTGACTTCCCTCTGCCCTGGAAGTGATGATTGAGTCATCTAGAAGCACGACCCCTGCACGTCAATGTCAGTTTCTTCTTTGACTCTATCTGTGCCCTCAGCTGCAGAGCCCAACAAACAATCAGACATGCAAGTGTGCAGACCTCTAAACTGGGACCTATTTTGAAGGAAGAAGAGATAATTCCACAGAACAGGGAGGAGTGAGGATGGTGATGGATCTGTGGTAAGATAACAGTACCTGGCAGAAAGAGTGTTACCAAATGTATGTAACTTGTTCTTCTGATGGATACTTCTAACTGCAGATTCGTCCCCTTTAGAATAGATACCAAAGCAATACCTTCCCAGGTGGTGTCTGTAAGACCAAGAAGTCCTGCAGAACTGAACGTCCAAATAGTCCTTTCCATCAGACATGGCAGTCAAAGCAGTAGTGCTTCGTGAAAGTGTGTACTGAAGCCCATGTCGCAGCCTGACAGATCCCAAGGACAGGCAGAAGTCTTGGCCCTGGTGGAATGGGCCCTCAGCGACTAAACCTCTGAGAACTCCAAGGAAGCATAAAAATAAGACCAATGCCCAGTCAACTCAAAAAAGAAACAATGTCTCAACAGTCTCATCATGAACACTCAAATCCAGCCAACAACCTGAGCCTATCATTGATGTTTGTGCAAGTCCTCTTTCCTATCACACCCCGGTTAATGCACCCGTTGACTGTATTCTTATTGTGACCGTTTCTGATAACTGTTTTAGAGCATTACTGATGAGAAAATTACATTCTTCAAATGAATAGAAATAAAAATCATTGAGTTTGAAGATAAAAGTAGTGAGTAAACATAAGGTATGAACATCAAATAATTGCAAAATCAAAAGCAGATAGTGGTACCCAAAGGGGTCGCTTTCAAAGTTATGTTTACATTTACGGCGGAAAATTAGGATGTGATTAAACTATTTACAAAGATGTGCTTATTACAGTTGTGGCATAACCTAACCATGCAGTTTTTTAAAATAAAATATCGGAAGTCCTTGCATAGACTTTTGGAAGTTTTACAGTGAATATAATGGAGAAAGAAAAGAGATTTAAATTAAAATTGTTAATAACCCTACTAACTTTCACTGGGAAATGCCTTGGAGTTTTTTTTTTTAATTTATGCATCCGTTAAGGCTGATATAATAGACTTCATGATTTAACTTATCAGAAAACATCCAGATGAAATTCAGTGCTATGAGAAGGCCAAGTCCTACATCAATAAAGGGCGCAATAAGGATGCCGCGTTTTACATAAATGTAGGTCAGCACACCTTTTATTAAATAATAAGTGAACGGACAATGTTTCAGGATCAATCTATAAAGATAACTTTAACTCATGGGAAGGCCGATATAGTTTTAAGATGGAATGGATGCCTTTTAAATAGAAGTTTCACAAAAATCCCAGCTCATTACACTATCGTTTCATAAAAAATACAAACATTGAAAGGTACCTATTTAACACTGGTTGCGTCATTCAGTAACTATTCTGAAATAGCCTTTGGAAAAATCATTCTTTACTGAAACAAGCTAGGCAATTCATGTGCTAGCTCACTGTGCTGCAGGGGAAGAGATGTGGATTACAAAGTAAAAGGAAATTATGGTTTAAATGCCTTTGTATTATTTACTTATTTGCAAGGTTTTGTAAAGCACAAAACAACACACTAAATTGCCATCAGAACACTGTTCACAATAGAATGAGCTAAATGGGCAAATACAAAAGTTAGAGTTACACAGAAAAAAATGTTAATGACTATACTCAGTAATAAATGGATGTAGGTGGATTTCAATTTTGACACTCTACATTCTGCGGCAGATGAATAGCGCAATAAGTATGGAAATATGTTGCTTAGCATGTACTGGGATATAAGCAGTGGTACTATACCGAGATGAATATGATTTTTTTGAGCTGAGTTGGAAAATCAGCTGAATGCATTACACTGAAAAGGAAGCCATGGAATGTCAGTTGTTACATCAGAGACCATTACATTTGAGTCGTTATATTGTGGGTTTTTCATCAGGAGTGCCATTACATTGCATGCATTTACATCTCTAGTCTAGTCTTCGCAGGTAAGTATGCATTTCTTTTAGCCCCTTATAATTCAATTTGTTTACATTTTTATTTTTAATCTATATAATACTTAAATTATACTCATGTGTATTATATATATATATATTTTTTTCTCTGTGTTCACATATAAATGTATATACATGTAAATAAATTTGACACTAACATTGTTTGTTTTTAATTTTTTTTTTTTTTTTTCAATACAAATAATTTTATTTTCAACTTTTTAATTAAATTAACTATTTAATTTTTAAATTAATAGAGATCTCACAGTGAGATCTGCTTCACTGCCACTACATCAACAACGATGTGGTGGCAGCCATCTTAGGACTCGGGACTCCGGAGCATTGTGGTGGAAAGCCTTGTGCGTCATGCAAGCAATCTTTAATTGAATTCTAGCTTCAAACAGGAGCCAATTACGTTTTGAGTCTGAAGGAATGTGATCTAATCTCCTGGAACCTGTTATGAGTCTGGCTGCTGAGTTCAATGTGGTCTTTAACGGGGCCAACTTTACTTTGGGAAAGCCAGCAAGAGTGGCACTCCCGTAATCTAATCGGGAGATGACCAGAGATTGTACAGCTAAATGAAAATCCACAGGGGGCAAGAAGGGTTTGATTTTTCTTAGGATATTAATTTAGTGAGTGGCTCCTCTGATGGTTGCACTGATATGATCTTGCATGTTGAGATGTTTGTCTAGAATAATGCCTAAAGATTGAGTGGAGTCAATAATGTGCAGTTGAGAGCTGTGAGTTGCTTGATCCAATCTTCTACGGGGGTTTAAAGATTGTGGGGGGCGAGCAAAAGGAATTCAGTTTTGAGGGTGCTGAGCATATTGCGGGTCAGCCATTATTGGGTTTTCAAAAGAGTGCAGTCGAGCAATTTGATATCTTCAGGTGAAGAGATTTTCATATAAAGTCGTGTATCATGAGCATACATGTGGTATTACATGTTTCAGTGCTTCAAAATGTTCATAGGAGGTTCCATGAACAAGTTGAATAGAGTGGGTGAGAGTGAGGAGCCTTAAGGTACTCCAATTATTACCAGTGTAATGTCAGATAAGTATTGGTTAGTTTTGATTCTCTGAGATCTGTTTTAAATGAAAGAAGCAAACCATTTTAAAACAAGAACAGATAGCCCCATTCTATTTGGAGGAGGTCAATCGTGCTGTCATGTTTGACTGTATCAAACGCCAGTGACAGATCAAGAAGTATGAGAGGACAGGAATCATTCTGATCAAGCAATCTCAGGGCATCATCAACAATATGTGTCAGGAGCCATTTCCATGCTATGACCAGTTCTGAAACCAGATTGGTAGTGGTCTAGAAGCTGGAATTGATCAATGTGGTTGCAGAGTTGAAGGTGCACATATTTCTCCAGAAGTCTTGCTAGAGGCGGGATGGTGGAGATTGGGTGAAAATTGTTGGGATCAGACTGGTCAGCATTAGGTTTTTTTTAAATTGGAGTGATCTGTCCTATCTTTAAGCTATCAGGGACCATGCCCTCGGAGAGAGATGCTGTGATGATCTTCGACTATAAATGGAGTATGAAAGAACTAAGTTCCTTCATAAGCTTAGCTGGTAGAGGATCATTAAAATGGTTAGATGGTTTTATTGAGATCATTATTGTGAGTATGTCAATTTCATCATGGATTTTGAAGGAGGACCACGTAGCCCTATTTTTTGTGTTATATCCAGTACAGGAAGAGCTGACCAGGTGCTGCACTGGGAGAAGACTGGGATGGTCAAGGCTGATCATACGCTGAGATGCGAGTTGCAATTCTAATTCAATCTTCCTTGTCTAATCGATGAAGTGGGTGGAGAACTCATCACCATTAGATAGTGTCTCCTTGTCTATAGAGTGTTGTTTAGAATGGCAGATGGTTTATTGTTTGATGATTTCAAAAAGTTTATTGGGTCTGTTTTTGGCATTATCCAATTATGACCTGAAGTATTTTGCTTTTAACCTTCGGATGTGTTTATTATAGGAGATTCTCACTCCCCTCAAATGCTTCAGGTGAGAGTCAAATGGGGAAATTCTCCATCATCTCTCAGCGAGCCTTAGAATGCGCCTTGTCTAAATTGCCATTGAAAAAGGGGTTTGAAATGTCTGCTGGGTATTATTTTAAGCTGCTTCAAAGCTATCATGTCCAATATATCTGTCATGGATTGAATGTAGTGATCAGAAAGCTCATTAGCCTTCATCATGTTTGTGGTAGGAGTTAGGATGTAGTTGCTAATAGCAGTTAGTTCAGTATGATTAATATTTCTTAGGTCTCTAGACCATTGTCTGGGTTTAAGCGGTTGCCCTTTTCTAGTCAGCACATTTTCCAGGATCAGGAAGGAGATTAAGTAGTGATCAGACCAGTCGCATGGGGTTATGGATTAAAGTTGTATCAAGTTATCCTTGGCAATGATTAGATCAATGGTAGAGCCTCTATTGTGTATTGGGCCATAGCAAGATTGGGTGAGGTTGAGGTCCATAAGGAAGGCCTTGAAGGTGTTAAGAATGGGATCATTTAAGTCTTTCCAGTGGATGTTGAAATCCCCAAGTAAGATTACCTGAGTGCTGGCAAATTGTAGGAAGTTTACACACAGGTTTGTTATTGCTCCAATACTTCTATCCCTAGGTATTCATACAATGTCATAGTAGCCATTTTTGAATGTTTTGGGGTGAGCATAGAACGATAATTAGTACATGCTAACCCACTACCAGTTCTTCCGGATCTGTCAAGTCTGATGATTTAGTAGTTGGGAGGTACTAGTAAGTCAAAAGTGGGAGAGGATAAATCATTGAGCCATGTTTCAGTAAGGATAAGAAGGTCAAGGTCTTGAGCAAGGATGAGATCGGCGATGTCAGCTGCATGTTTTACCGCCAATCTGCAGTTAAGGAGTAGAGATCTAAGATGAGATTTGATAACTAATGTCTTATGTTGTGTTGTGTGGACTTGTAACAGGTTATGTTTGTTCTGGGATCTATTGTTGAGAGTGAGTTCTCTATAAGGGTTCGAGGACATGGTCTGGCTGGTGCTCTGAGAGGGTGTAGAGTCATTATGAGGATTGGAATATGATAGCAGAAGGGAGTATATGTCGACATTAGACAGGTGTTCAGTGACCTTATGGGGTCTGGAGGTGGGATTGGAGTAGGGTCGAGACCTTGCGAGCAAGTACAGTGAGTTCTCATTAGTTATTGAAACATGGTGAGTGAAGTTAGGCCACACCAAATAGAATGAAGCGAGATGATTTGTGTGAGGGCTTCTATTATCCCCAGAGGTTTTAACATTTAAATGCTTTTTGAGCTTACAGGTGATGTGTATAAGGTTTTGGTGATTGGTTTTTAACTAGCTGAAGGTCTTGACTAAAGTCAGTGAGTTTGTCCTCAAGGTAAGAGGATTCCTCATTGTGGAAGGAAATGTATTGTGGCCTGGGGCGGAGGAGGGGGAAAGTGTGCTCACTGGGGTTTGTGGGGAGGTCAGTAGCCCAGAGGGACCACCAGTGTTGTGTGGAAAAAATAGGCTGGAAGTGAAGGGCAAGGAGAGGGACTGCTGTGTGTAATGGTAGGGGGATGGCAAGGAAGTGGCTTGATAGGTGTGGCATCGATGAGCATCCTCTTCTGTCAGGAAGTCAGTTCTGGTGAGTCGGAGATCGGTGCGGGTGAAAGGGCCACCGCCTGTGTAGTCACTGCTTTGAGGCTGTTGATTAATGTTGGGTGGTGATTATCATTTGTTGGTCTTCTGTGATCTACAGTCCTACAACACCTCAATAAGTAAGGAGTGGGAGAAGAGCAGTGATCATCAATATGAGAGGGTGATATGGGCTCATCAGTGTAGGGTCCTGATTTGCCAAGACCTGGGTGGACAGGTTGTGGCCTGGGAGATAGGATGGAGGAGGGACGGGAAGACACCTGTGTTTCAATCCTTGAGTGGTGGGAAGGACCTTGAGTTTGAGAGGAGATGTGGGCATTGTTAGGCACTGTGCTTTTGATCTTCATGAACATTTTGTCAAAGCTGTTTAGATTGTGATCAGAAGATTGGATGACTATGTTTCCATTGTTGTATAGGGTGATTATTACCTCTGCATCGAAATCAGCTGACGTGCTGTAGAGATACGAAAGCCCATGTGGTGTTTTCCTTGAAGTAATAATCTGTAGAAAGCAGCAATAGCTCTCCTCCATTGCGCTCTTCTATTGCTGAAGAATTTTAAATATGTCACCACCGACCCTTTATTAGTACAATAATAGGAGTCATATATGAGTGTTTTAGAGTTTCATTTTAAAAGATTGTGCTTGAAATAATTGGCAGCACTCTTAGTTAGATTTGGGGGGATAGATAATCAATTAGAGTTTTAATAATATTAAGAAAAATTAACATACATACAGTTAATTTTTCCCTGCATGAAGCTCCTGAAGTATAATATGCATAAAACTGCTAGCAGCTACCCATTCCATTGCTTGAACTTAATGAGGTGTGAAAACTGCTCCAAAAGGAGAGACATTGGCTTAGACCTTCATCCTGACATGCCCAGCTGGCCAGTAGCAAATCCCCCAGCTGGAACTCATAGCAAAGGTGTCCGAATTAATGCAACTTCATCAGATACAGCTTCAGGCTTGCCCGCTGGAAGATTCTGAGCTCTATAAAAATATTAAGTAAGAAGGTTGAAATCTTGACAGGGGGGAGTGCTAAAAGTATCTGCTAATGAGAGGACTTTTTGGCAGCTGAATTTGAATTTCTTCTGTTCTGAGCTTTTCTTGCTAAAATCAACAGCTTTAACTGGACCTCGTAAAATCACCATTCAGCTTCAAGTTGGCATCTGCAGATACATCTTGCAACCTTGCCACACTGAAGGTAAAATTTCTGACCAGGATGAACCCACTTAGTGTATCCGATCATGCTCCATTGTAATCGGCCTGTAATTGCAGCAAGGTCTCGGTCAGCTCAAAAAGTGACTACTGAATTGTGTTTACATTTCTTGTGATTTATGCCTTAAACATTCTAAAAATTCATATCTTAGGTTCACCTTTTTGGATTTTTGGTGCCATTTAGATTATTAAATTGTTCTCCAGTTGTATGGATTGGAGTGGGATTTTGATACTGTTGTGTTTTTGAAATTTAAAAGATTCACCACTTCTAAATGCTTTACACATTTCCTGTAAGTTACCCTAGTTGATCTATGCCATAGAGACCAGGGATTGAGCTCGTGTTTAAGTTACTGAAACCTTTGCCTGGACCTAACAGGTTAAAGGCTTTAATACTTGTGGTGGACTACCATCCACCCCAAAGAATAATTGACTTTTTACAAGAACCACTATATTTAATTTACAAAGGGAGTATATATGTTAATTTATGCCATACTAATAATGCACATTTCAAATAGGACACAGAAATAATGTGTTTTAAGTTTTTAACATTAAAGACGTGTATGTAGCCTCCAGGTTCAGCCTACCAATTCTGGGCCATAACTTTAAAACGTTTTATAGAGACTTCTACATTTTTCTTGTATATGATATTCAACATGCATTGTTTGCGTAAAAACCTCGTTATGGCATGCCAGAGGTACTTTCCTTCTAAATAAAAATGTATTGTAATCTAACACATACGTGATGTAGATATAAAACAGGAGGTACACAGTACAAACTTTTGGACTGATGACACCGAATACGAACATCCAGAGTCTGTGTACCTATGTTACCTCTTTGAGGTTTTAGGTCAAAAATATTATCGGTAGACACGTCTGACTTTATCTACAAGCTTCTCCTTCCCATACACTTCTGATGAAAATATTTTGATCTTTCTTACCCACGATACACTTATATTTACATAGTGTTAAGAAATAAAAAATGTAAAATATATATGTGTTCTGTTCCTTTTGTATTTTCATAAAAAATGGTTTCCTTCAAGAGTTGTATGCCTTTCCAGAGCTCTTATGGAAATGGGGAATACTGGTGTACTTTCTCAAACTCATTTTCCTTACACTAATGTGTATGGAAAATAAATTAGATACTCTGAAATAAGCCCCTATTACTCTACTTATCTTTTATTTTTTTCCTTAATTGGTTTTTCCTTTTCAGACACTGCTATGAAAACTGTAAATATTGGCTTTAATTAAACACATCCACTGAGTCATAACTTCCTCAACTCTCTCAGAGATTCTTAAAATTCTGTCTAATAATCCCCTGTGATTTATTGCCCAAACTTGGGATCTCCCTAGCAGAAATGCAAGATTCACTTAACTGCCACGAACATTAAACAGATCCTGTATATCCCTCCAATAAAAATGAATTGGCCAAGGCTTACCTATACTCCCGTTAAGCAGGATTGACCCAAATTAGCAGATGGATTTCAGGAACCTCAGTCAGCAAGTTGTTTTGGTAATCCACAGCAGACCACATCCCACTATACCCCACGTACATTCCCACTACCTCACAAGAAAAAGGGAAATTCTGTGCTGATGAACTGGCTCTATATAATATTAGACCTTAGATAAGGTCCCCCAAGCAAGCACAACAGTCACAAAAGACCTGTAGAAAAACTTCCAGAGAGTCTACTAAGGAAACTGTTAACCACAATTTCGCCATTTGGAGATAACAACAGATCAACCAATCTTATTTGTTCTTAAGTAATCCTCCTTACCTACCATGCTCTCAACAATTTGACTTATTTCCTGTTTTTGCAAATGCCTTGGCACTTGAAATCTCCTAGAAAGAATTAAATCAAAATCATAATGGTCAAACTTATCTTAGTAAAATAGAGCTCTCTATAGATCGGGGTACCCAAGAGACTCATTATGGGCGAGACCCACAGGTAATATAATGAGATGATGAAACAAAAGTTACACCTATGTGTGAAACCTAAGCAAGGTAAGGTTAGTAACTCCACCTACCTTCCCGCTAATTTTAAATCTTTGTGTAGGGGTCATCTGAAGCTTGGACAGATGCAAGTGGTCACCCCAAGACTTTCTCTTGACACTTTCATCTGCAGCAAACGTCGATGTCTTTCTCTTGTCTTCAGAAGATTTCAAAGGTGTTGATTTTGCTGCATTGTTTTTGCTTGCTGTCATGATGGGGAATCTTGCAGTTTATGCAGTTGATATATTGATATTGACTGTGTATGATGCTACAAATATGACAGTCTCTTCATTTGAACTAAAAGGTTTTACAAATGACGTCAGGTGGGTGGTACACTATTGGCTTGTGATATTTGATATCCTCATTTAAACAAGTCTGAACAATTACAGTATGTCATTCAAAGTGGGGTGGATATAAAACTGTGAAACAACAATTTCCATCTATGTCAATACAGATCTTACAGTGCTTCAGAGGCAGGCAACAATATATTGGTCCCTATTAAACACTATAATGCTCTGTTGAGATGGGTTAGTATATTGTAAACTGTGTTGGTGTGAAGTTAGTGGAAATCACTGTTAATGCAATCACTGACTACTAAGGCTTTTGCTTAGATAGGCCCATTTATCACTAGTGCTTTTTGTGTGTTCTCCCCTCTCTGGAGGGAATGGGGCTGCACAGCACCTACAACCTTGGACATGTGACAACCTCCAGCGAATGATACCAGCACCACTATAAGACCAATGAAAGGTTCACCTTAATCAAGGCAGCACAGCCGAGCCTCTGCTTCTTCTGCAGTCCATCCGATGAGTACAGTGGCTTAACTGGAGGGAGTTGGCCTTTATTTGTATAAATTACAAACCCATGCAGGTGGCTTGTATAGTGTTGGGAATACTATCATGAGTGAAAGGTGAGCAACACTAATTGTAGCAACACCTTCTAAGTACTGTCCATTGTTTATTGGATGAGCTTGGAGAACAGCTGGTGGTAACTGCCACAGTCGGGTACAATACCACCCTTTTTGAAATGGCACGTCTACTCTCAGGAAGAAACTGGTTGTCCATTTTATTGTTAAAAAAAAGTTGTTAAATATATTTGGACGTTTGGTGCTGTTAGTGAACTATTCATCAATGTCCTGAAAATGTAATTCCTTTTCCCCTTCATAAATGGGGTCGTGTTGCAGACAAGACGCCATTCAGAACCACAGATTTCTTTGCTATTTTCAGATAAATGGATGAATGAGGCGCAAGTTCCTCAAGCCAGACACAGCGTATTTCTCTTTCACCAGTTCCTATCAGTTTTCACACCTATTGTTTCGTTTATTGATAGTTGGAAATAAAATTTCATCATCTAAATATATAAAACAGTCACAATAAAAGCAAAGCTAAACTTTTTCATCACGGAGATACCATAAAAACAATGATAAATAGTCAATTTAAAAACATGTATAAAACAAAGTTCATCAAGATTCCAACAGGTCTTCTGCCCTGTGAAACTCAACCTGTTGTACTATCTAATAACTTTGGTCTCATTGTCCATACTATGTACAAACACGTGGACATCACCACTACCACTATCGATGAGGTATCAATTTATTACATTTTACATTACTTCTCCTCTTTCTACTAAATTAAGAGATCGACCTAAGGGCTTATCCACCTGCTTTTAGCTTTAGCGCACAGGGGCAGCAAAAAAATAACAAATGCTCGTCTGTTTCCATAGCAGTTTTACAATAGAAACAGAAACTTGACCTCTGGTTCATACCCTCCATTGGGCATTAAAGGTTGCTACTCGGAGCATCCCATACCTGAACTGTAAGAACACTGACTGTGCACGGGCCCGTCGTATGAAATCCAAGAGCTCCTCAGCCTTACTTGCAGATTTATGAAGTAAGAAAGCACTTGTCAAGCTGCCTGTGGTGATTCAATGTTCCCTGCGACTAGCCACTGGGCCAGTATGTTTTATACTAATTGTGCATCTCCTGGGCAAAGGGAACAGCGCTCTACCTGAAATTTTCCAGGCCCAGCTCGGTCCAGGCCCTTTTTAGGTCGAGCCTATAGCGGCAGCGCGCACGCGCTGCTCGCTTTGCGAGGCATGCAGTATTGAGTACAGAGTGGAAGCTTCGTGGAAGCTCTGCCCACTCTCCGCCCATTGGCTTGTGTCTTTGTCTTCCGTAAATGCTGTCTTCTGATTCATTTTGAGGCTTGTTAGTCCCTCCTTATGACGGCTGTGTCGTCATTTATCACCTCCCATGGCTACTGGCCCCTTTACTTCGAGTGTTACACCGTACGTGGACCGTGAGCACTCCTTTGTGCCCCCTTCTCCCACCGCTGGCACTCCCGTTGTCCGTGCCCCCACCCTCCCGCCCATTGTCTGTGATGCAATATGTTTTTGAATACTTGTCAAGAAAAGTTAGTGCAAGACTTTGCGCTGGTTGAACGGGCTCTTCACAGTATCCCCTGCATCTTGAAAAGCTTCACGAGACATCACATGATGTACAAACACGGCGCTCTGAAACCAGCCTAGAGAGTGTCCGAAAGGACAGGCCGAGACAATCTTGCAGTAAGTACCTCTGGAAACGCAGCAGGTCCCAGACACATCGAGGAATCGTATAAGTATAGTAGCCGAATTGTTCTGGCAAGCCTTTCACAAGTCTGTCACGCTTCAGCCAAAACCTCTTATTTCTCATTGTCCCAGAAGGACAGCTACTAAATGTATTCAGTGTCTCCAAGTTTGTGGAGAAGACGCCCCGTCGCCTCTTCACAGTAGCGCAGTACACGCTCAGAGTCAGACAACAAATTAATATAATGATATCCGCACCGAGCTGAGATTTTTGAAAGGATCATTGCCCTGTGTATATACCCTTATTTCGTGTTCTCGTGTGACATCCAGTGAACACGACAATACACAACCGGCGTAAAATACAGGGACGTCACGCTAATCCTCTTGCCAATAAATTACTTCAAAACACAGTACACCCCGGAGTATTCAAAGGAATGAGTCACTGCTCCTAAACATTTTGCCCGCTTTTACCACTTCACTGTTAGTTAGGCAAGATATAAGCATTTGAAGCCTTTAGAACGTATTTTTCAGAGTCAGTTATTTACCATTTCCTGTATTGAAAGTATACCGTGGACTTTGTTAAACGATTTAATTTAACTCCTATTTCCCTATACTAATCCACCAGTAATCCTTTTGGGTTCCGGTGTAGCGTGCTACTCGCCGAAAAGCGCTTTGACGCCTCGTCAGGGGTAGTAAGCGCTGTATAAATACAATTGCAATTACATTGATGCAAACCATGACATAAAACTGAAGGGCAGACCAGTCCTTTTTTAGGTCTCGCCTAGGCAGCGCATGCGCTGTCTCGTTGAGACATGCAGTATATGCTTTACTAGGTGAGTCCCCGCCTCCTTTTTTCTATTTGTTATTGAGTGTGTCTTTCAAAATCTACTACTTGCTATTGGCTAATAGTGTTCCAAGTCCCTCCTTTTTTCCTGTTGTACACGCCTATGGCTATTGGCCCCTTTACTTGTATTAGTCCACTTTTCTTTGGTCTGTTGTTTTGGGGAGATCTCTTTTTTTAATGTGCCTTGCTTTTTGACAGAGTTGAAATGTTTCAGCCCGTGCCCAGTGTGCCCAGTGTGTTTCCCGGTTTGTATATATATTTTTTACTTCGAGGCCAAGCGCGTGATATTGACCGACTTTGAACGTTTGATCTCGTGCCGAGTGTGTTTCCCAGCACGTATAATTTTTTTTTACTTCGAGGCAGACTTTGAACGTATAATCTGGTGCCAAGTGCGTTTCCCGACACGGATAATTTTTTTTTACTTCGAGGCAAGCGCGTCATATTCACAAACTTCAAACGTTTAATTTCGTGCCCACGTTGCTGTCTTCGGCATTGCGTGCACTTTTCAGTGCCCCTGGGGCACAAGCAGGGACCTACTAGAGTGCTTCTTTATCAGAACGCACTCTGCGGTCCCCCCGGGGCACAAGCAGGCATCCACTTTAGCGTGCCTTTCTTGCTGGGAAACCCGTGTGCCGAGGGGTTTCCCAGAGACCGGAGTGTTTCCCAACTTAGGACTCGCACTGCACAGATGGTGCGCGCTGAGTCCTCCAAGCAGCCTGCTGACATCACTGGCGCATTGGGGAAAAGGTATTTTATGTTTTGTTTTATGTGCTTTCAGATTGTGCTGCTCGTTTACAACTGCCGGTGACCCGGCCCACTTAAAGCCCTGGTAACTTCCTTTGTTGTGCAAGGCATTTACACTGTAAGTATTCCAGATACCCTAATGATTTGGCAAGGAGAAAAAAAGAAATTTGAAAAATAAAATCCTCTGTTCTAGAACATGATGTTTGGAGTGTCGATGACTTTAAATGATCTCCAGTGTTCGTTTTTGTGGAATCACCGAGGCTTGATGAACACTAAGTGAATCTGATGCATAAACGCAGCTTCTACCGCGATTCTGGAGTCAGTGTCACGGATAAGTGTCCGATGTGGGGCGCATGTGATGTGTGGTGTCTTTGTGATCAGGCAGAATGCATTGCTGCTTTTAACCTACTGTAGCGCTGGCATGTTCATTGCCCCCACTCAAGCGCTGCTGCTACGGGGTTTCAGCTAACCCTTGACTGCAAGGGGCCGGATCTTTTCGAAGGTGGGGTGCTGGAGACAGCAATGGGGCGAGAGAGAGGCGGGGGCGGGCTCATTAAAAGCTGCATCTCAGAATATACACTCAGAAAGGAAAAACTGCAAAGCGCACACTGCAAAAATAAAAATCATGCAAAGCACCATAAAGTACTTGTTCTCACACTGGAACAAAGCAGTGATTTAATTCACTTTTAGAATAGATAGGAAGTCGGGTGGACTAGATTTCTTTTTTTTTTTTAATGGGAGGCGCATTTTTTAGTGGCTGATGCCTTTGTACGAACTTTGCCTTGCATTCTTAACAAAGTTGGTCAAAATTGAACATTTGCAAGGCTGGCGAATTAACATTATTACTTGTCTGTCGATTCGATCTTGAACGTAGAGCAACATTTATTTGAAAATGTTACTTTAAGAAAAGGTAACTAGGCAGACATCTGTAGGCAGTAGTGCTTCATTCAAATAAGCGCACACACTACTATCGAAGTAACAGATTTTGTATGTACATGTCCTCCATTTGCTCTCACGATTACAAAAAGTTATTTTCCGTGAATTGATTCGAATAAGTCAGAAGCGGCCAATGGTCTTGCGGTGAGGTCGTCAGACACCCCAAACTGAGAATGAAGAGAAACGGAAACGCAACTTCTCTAATGCACCCCAGGTGTAAATGTGTCAGGGCCGCCCATGGTAAATTGAAGACCAGAGCTGTAAATACCGGTGGGAACCAGGAGATTGTATAACAGAAGCACATTACGAACGTCGGCTTCTAATCCTGGTTACAGAATCAGAACTGGTGGAATGTTATGGTCGTAAAGTGCACTTACACACCCGGAAACTCTGCCTCCACGGCAGAACGATGGCATACACACATTCAAGGTCAGGGGTGGGGTTCTAGGCGTTCTTCTGTGTGGCAGCCTGAAAAAGTATTTTACACCCACAAGCTTGCTCCTGACAAAGGCAGGGAAAAGTTCATTTTCATAGTGTGGCAGCCTGATTTACAACCACAAACCTACTCCTGTCAAAGGCAGGTACACCTTCATTTCCACAGTGAGAGTTGGGAGGGGGCACCCAGATATTTAATAGAGGAATTAGCCCCTGGCCTCATATGTCTCATCTCCAGATGCAAAGCACACACCAGAATCAGCCGGCCGGCACTGTACTGACTGAGCCCTTCCTGCACAGTGTGTCAGTCACTGACAGTAATGTATAGGCCCATGTTGTCCTGATGAAGTAGTGTGAATTGTGTAGCGTACAGACACTGGCTTGACCTCTTTTGTAGATGAAATGAACCTACCTACTACACTGTAACTGGGGGTACTGGCAGGGACAGCATGAGCATGTGAGGTGCAATAGGTGTGCGCTGGTATGACCGTAACTCCATGTCAGTGGAGGCGGAGCCTGGCGGTGGGAGATGGCGTCAGTGGAGTTGTTATTTTGGAATCTGAGAAGTTGTGGTGTCGGGGATCAAGGATGCTCCCTATGTACCAATGTCTGGATGCTGGAGGTCAGGCATGGGCCATCAGATGGCGTAAGTGGAGATAATGGTGAGTGCTCTGAACACACAGCATTGAAGCGACATGTGTTATTGGCGAAGGGTAGACTTCAGTTGAGCCACTAGTCATTATGGGTTGTCTGAGAAGGTGCAGTTTCCACCAGGAAGATGTGAAATGAGTACCTAGGTATCCAATGGGGGTTGAGGCCCAGCCGCACTGTGCATGCGGCTGGTGTGGGGGTGTAGGTGGGTTTTACCTATTTCCAAAGCTGGTCACATGGGGGCTTTGGAAAGAGGAGTCCTGACGCGTTGCAGTGGGAGCCTCTTACATCTTCTGCCCTACAAAGGAGATGGGGCCGGGTCTAGGATTTGTCTGGGCTCGCTATGTTACACAAATTTACTGGGCTAAGCCTGAGTTAACCACGGACCCACGGTGAGATCCTACCCCGAGCGTGCCAGCAGCATGCCTCTCTTGCCCTAACCGGAGACTCGTTCGCTTTTTTGGGTTGTGAAGACTTTTTTTTGCAACCTCTGCAAAACGTTTTGGAAAACAATTAACTTTGCAAAGATTTTTGAGTTTCTGGCAAAGCAAGAGAATATTTCGACCAAAAATTTGTATAGCACTGATAGAAGTTCATAGGGAATGAATGTGTGGCTGGTTACATGATAGGGGAGCACATGTATGTTTCATATATCCACATTTAATACTAGTGAAATGGCTCTGAATAGGAAACACCTCAGAGAATACAGAAGGACCTCGATTATCAGCCCTTCATTATTGCTGCGCTATTGATCACACCTGATACATATGACACCTTGAGGACTGGTATTTATCGGATGCAATAAATATCATCAATTACGAGCTGTACAGTGAAAATGGGGCATAACATGGAATTTAGTGCTGATTGCATCAAATCTGCATGTCCCAGAATTTACATTTTCACCCCCTTCAGCGCTGACAGGTTTGACCTGCTGAAATTTATTCGGAGAAAAATCGGACTGTTGGATTTTACCCGTGCAAATCTGACACCCATGCAAACCAAGGCTTGCGCATGTGCCGGAATTGAATAAGGAACTTATTTTGTAAAATGCTTGCATATAGCTACCAATAACAGCCATGCTTTTCTGCTCATGCTAACTCAGCTCACCACACCACACGTACCAGTCTCCGAAGTAAGACATGAATGAAGCGCATTGGCACTGGAGGCGAATATTTTTAAAAATCAGGTTGCCCAGCCAGAACTGTGTACAATGTCCTTACTATCGAAAGCTGTATTGAGTTTTCGCTCATGACCATATCTTTTCAACTGCTTGTATATAAGAGAGAATTTAGTCATGTGATCAATACTAGAAACTTCATTAATAAAATACATATGTGCATCCTGTCAGAGCCTGAGAGCTGTCTCCATAGCAGGTATCAAAGGCATTCTCTTTTCGATTTGCCATGTGACGCACAGTATGCTTATTTTTGCAATAAATGCTCTTTCAGACTCATCAAAAAGATAAACAATCTACATACCAATGGATACAGAATAGATCTGCAAAAGGCAAAAAATGGAAACATAAAACATATCACATCTTCCCTGTGGGGGAGGGTGAGTGAGGGGGAGATGAGCTCCACACAGCTCCTTCTGGGGCATGGCCCTGTGGAGTATTTCTGGGGAGTACCCACAAGCACAGAGAAGGAGGGTAAACAACGTTCACTCAGCCCTCGTGGGCGTCAGGCCACAGATTGCTCCCCACAGACACTCTGAGGGGAGCACTCACCATAAGAGAGGCAAGCAAGAGCAACACTCGCTCAGCCCCTCTGGGCAGATGTTGAGATTCAGCTTCAGCCTATGTGGGAATACACACTGGGATAAAAGGCTAAAACAAGCAGTGCCCACACAAACCCTCCAGGGAGTCAGGCTCCACATTCCTCCCCCTATAAAATGTATTTGCTGGTACACACCAAGAAAACGGGCGAGGGGGATGGGTACACATGAACTCCTTCCCAGGACTGGTCGGATCCCAGGTTCCTCTGCTGTAAATACCTGCAGGAGAGAGAACACTAGGGAGAGGACGATGCGTTAGCCAATAGCTCTGGCTAAACACTTCTAACGTCCCAAAGGCGAGACCGATTGGCATTGCCAATGCTTGTTTTGTTAGACGTTCCCCTAAAGCACAAAGATGAGTCCTTCCCCACATCTAACTGCACAGCCTAGATGCTTCAGAAGAGGCTCTCAACTTGGTTTGGGCATTGAGCCCATATAAGTGTCTGGGATGGTGCAACCTCATTCAAACTAAAAATAATAGAAAGTGGTGTTGTCAAATGTTTTTATAACCAAGAAAACTTTTGTCTGATTTAGGGCTAAGTTCCAAAACAAATTGCCTCATACCCCCGCAAACGAACTAAGATCTAGTGAAGTCAATAATGGGAAGTTTCTAATTCTATGCAAACATCACATTTTTAGAGCTTTGCTGAATGGCACAAGGGTGGGTAAGTAATTATTTCCAGAGCCAAGGCATTCAAGTCCTGTGGAGCAAATATATGGCATTGCCTGCTGGAAGTTGATCACTTTCAGTAGAAAATTGACAACCAAACAAGGCCAGCATTGATTGTTCTTATCCTGGAACAACACATAATTTTCATTTAATTGTTGTCGCCATCTCTTTATAATTTACACCTGTAAGAGAAGGTATTTTAAATTCCATTTGATTCCTTACTGGCTGTAGAGGGTTGCCAGAAGGTGACTGAGGTGTTGTGTGGGAGTTTGATTCCCTTTTGGCTCTCCCAAAAATAAGTCCTGTAATAACCTTTTGAAACATCAGCAAATCCTAAATTTGAAGTGCACAAAAATGTCACTGTCGTAGCTCAACTAGGATTTGGTGTTTAAGAGCTCCCAGCGGAAATTTAGGTTTCTTTTTTATAAGTGGGGCAGATTTCATTGTGTTAGACTTTAAAAAAGCATCTTTTACCCCTGCGCCTATTTGGATATTCTTCGTATAATACACACTTCTGTGGCAAACCATTCCTAGAACCAAAAAGTTTGGAACTTAGAGGCAGGGCATGAAATGGGGGCTTCGTTTGTGCGAACGGGCATTTAGCAGATGTTCTGGGCCAAGAAGATAAACTTTGGTTTTTGATCCATTGAGCTTATGATTGATATTGCTTATCAGGTCCACATCCAGCTTGAGGTATGCCAATAAGCACATAGCCATGTGTGTAGGGCACGCTGTTGCCACACAGTTTGATCGTTTTACTCTGATGACAGATTTTAGGAACCACTTGTGCCATGCCATGAACCAAGCATTTTAAGGAAATTTCCATTTGGATGCTTGACATAGATTTCATTGTATCTCTATGTAATATGGTTTATGGTATCTCACTATAAGAGACCCTTGTTCCTTAAAATGCCTATACCCATGGCCCCTTAAATAAGCCTGGGTTTCCTTGTTTTTGAAAACATGTCGTGAACCAAGGCCATTGACGGACCACGCACAAGACTAGCATTGTCCACCGTCTTGAGGGCTGTAGGTTGAACGTATAATATGAGCATTAAAAGGAACCTCAAATCTGAGCTCCGATGTCATGCAGTACTTGAACCCAAGGCATTTCCCATCCTGTTTTGACCTGAAATCAAATTGACAAGTTCTCAAGATTTTTTCATTTTCATAACCTCAATGGTTTGGAAAGGTTAGCAATTGTCTAGTGGTAGTCCTGCATCTTTGGAGCAAGTGTCTTCGTTTCGAAGGAGATACTGGCCTTGTATATACCTTAAGGAGAGTGAAATTCTGCTGCAATGACTGACCATGTAATGTAGCATGGTTGGCTAAATTATACACTAGAATAATCACATTTTGTGGTATAATGCAACACTTTCTTTGTCAATATTTCACAGTTTTATCATTTTAACCCAACAGTTTCTGGACAAGATTAACCTTGTTAGTAGCAGTGTAACGCATGAATACAGCTGTTGATCATTAAGTGAAAGGTGACAAAGCTTTTTTGGTTGAAATATGTAAATCGTCTCTCAGATGTTAGAAACGTGGCACGTGCAGTAGATCCATAATTATGTCAAACCCATCATTCAAGTGTTCCTAATTAATATGAATACAATTTTTATGTTTGATCAATTGACCCTACGCTGAGAATGTCTTGTTCATTATACATTGAAGATGACTATAGGAAGATCTGTATTTGCATTATTTGCTCTGAGGAAAAGAGTAAGTTGATAAGCTTTGGGGTTCCCTTGTTTGACTGTTAATTTAATCATCATCTGCATCTAGCCATAATGCTTCAGTTTGTACCACTTCTGACTAGTTCAAAGACGTTTGTTTTGTTTAATATGTGGATAGAGAACCATCAATGCTGTTTCTTTATGGTGCAGGATCACAAAGATAAGTGGAGCATGTTACAGTATTTTGCAAAGTAGTGGACATTTATTCATCCACATTCAGTCAACTCTTACATCTTGACTTCATTTCTTGGGCGAGGGCTCAGTTTGGTTGAGATTTGTGTGGTGTTGTACCTTTTTTATAAAGCAAGACACCAACTATTATGTTTGTGACTCAAAGCTAACTTAGTTTTCCCCCCCAATGGTAAGATGATTTCATATCCAAAGCAAAACTATTTCCCATCTGACATGGCATGCTGACAAGGTGGCTCTTGAATGAAACTAACCTAGATAATATTGAAGGGTCCATCATAGGAGAGCCTCTTGGTGTGAGGAAATCAATGTTCGAGGCATATGAGCTGTAGATTGTATACTTTAGCATAGATCGCCATCTGGTGTTGGGCTTGGATGTTTGCACTTTGTTTTTGTCGAAGAAGTCTTTGTAGTCACGGGATAGGTGACTCCTCCTTATGGTGATAGTGCGCATGGGCATCGACTCCATCTTCAGATTGTTTTTTTTCCGCCATCGGGTTCGGATGTGACTTGCTGCGCTCCGGGTCGGTGTCGTTATCGAAACCCCCTTCGACGCGTAATCACCTACCACTCGACGGTATTGTCTCGATCGCGTTTCCCTTTCTCGACGCGCATCTTCTACAATCGAAAAAAACGTCGATAAACTTCGACGTGGGCCGTTGGGCCTACCCGCGCCGATCCCGACGTATGTCGATGGAACGGACTCCCTTCAAGAAATGTCCCCAGTGTGGTGCTAAATTCCCACACTCGGACCTAAACCCAGTGTGTAATCTTTGCCTCTCTCCAGAACATCGAGAGGATACCTGTGAGGCTTGTCTATCTTTCAAGTCTAAGAAGACCATTCGTGATCGTCTGGCTCGACGCCCCGAAATGTCCAGAGGAAGCAGCTCCATTCCGGACATCTTCCATCCAGGCCCTGACAACCTTCAGGAACAAGCCCAGGAGGAACAGGTCTCAGTCTTCGAAGCAGATGACTCAGACGTCGAAGACGCTGTCACCCCCAGCTCAGCGGACCGTGAGTACCGAGACCCCTGCCCCACCCAAGCCCATACCAAAGGCTCCGGTAATACCTTCGCCACAGGGCCCAGGTACACACCGGTCAAACATTTCAGATTCCCCGCCCTCGGGCCCGGCTATGAAAAGCAAAGACAAGCCTTCCGGCTCGGGCTTGAGTCAACCACACTCCGGTACCGAAAAACACCTACGGCACTGAAGTCCAAGGCTGCCGATATGCCACGCCCTCCTCCATCGGCACCGGAAAACACTTCGGCGCCGAAACAGCTGAAGGACAAACCCTCGGAGCTGAAGCAAAAGGGAAAAACTTCGACACCGAAAACGTCGGAGCCGAAACAATCCAGGGAAAAATCTTCCACGTCTAAACCCCCGAAGCAAAAGACTCCAGAGCCGAAACAACCGACACCGAAGTCTTCGGAGCCAGAAAAGGCTTCTAAACCGGACACTATCCCTATGCCTAAACAGTCTAAGACCCCTCATAGGGAGAAATCTTCGGCACCGAAAAACAACACCGGCTCCGAACAACTTTTTGTCCCGGATCCAAACCAGAAAACAATTTATCTCCATCCAAAGACTGGTCATATTCTCTCCAAACAACCTACAAAAAGGAAACCAGACCATTTGCAAGATGCACCGGTTCCGGCTAAAAGAATAGACATGGTCACTAACACCTCTCCACCCCCTACACCTCCTCCTCCACCACCTATTAATCCCAATCTATTTATCTCTCCAGTGCACTCTCCAGAACATACTTTTCCACTCTCACAACCAGAGGATACTGATAATGGAGATGGGGACGGACAAGGGGATGATAATATAATTCCACAAGATATGGATGATAATGATGATCCCCCACAGGAGCCAGATCCATGGAGGGACTATAATACAGATCCGGACTTAAACAACGACCCGGATCTTTATCCCTCTAAGCCATCCCCACCAGACGATAATGTAGGTTTTGCCCAACTAATCAACAGGGCCGCAACATATCACGGGGTAAATCTACATTCAGTTCCTGTAGAGGAGGATTTTCTCTTAGAAACTTTTGCTCAGCCACAAAAATCTTCCCACGTCCTACCAATGTTAAAAGGCCTAATTAAACACGCACCAGACGTGTTTAAGGACCCTGTTAGGGCTAGGGTTCTTAACCCTAAGATAGACAAAAAATACAAAGCGGCTCCCAGTGACCCCACATATATTAAGGGTCAGCTTCCTTTAGATTCCCTGGTAGTAGCCAATGCACGCAAAAGGGCCAACTCTCAGGGTTCAGGTGACACCCCGCCTCCGGATAAGGAATCCAAACTATTAGACGCATCAGGCAAACGTATGGCGTCTCAAGCTGCAAACTATTGGAAAATAGCCAACACACAAGCTCTCTTGGCAAGGTATGATGGGGCCCACTATGATGAGCTGGAGAAGCTCATTCTACATCTACCTGACGAATACAAAGAAAAGGCCAATGACCTCATACAGGAAGGCAAATTGATCACAAATACGTAAATCAAATGCGCTCTAGACGCAGCAGACACCGCGTCTCGCGCAGTCAATACTAGCGTATGGTTACGCAGGCATGCCTGGCTCAGGATATCTGGATTTAAACAAGAGGTACAAACCAGTATCCTTAATCAGCCCTTTGACCAAGAGCACCTCTTTGGACCTGCAGTGGACACATCTTTAGAAAAGATGAAAAAGGACACAGAAACTGCTAAGTCTATGGGAGCCTTGCAGTTATCTTCTCCTAGAGGCTCCTTTCGACGCTCCTTTTATAGGGGTGGCTCTAAAGCCAACACACCAGAGCACCCATCCTCATCCTACAAAAGCCCCAATCAGAGCTCCTTTTCCAAAGGATGCTTTAGGGGATGTTACAGGGGTAACAACAACAACAAAGGCAGAGGCCGGGGTAATAACACCCACACCTCCCCTACCACCAAGCAGTGACTTCCCTGCGCTTCCCCCGACCATTCCACACCTGTCAGGGGACGCCTTTCACAGTTCCTACCTGTCTGGAATTCCATCACTACAGACAAGTGGGTAAGACAAATTATCCAGTATGGTTACTGCCTGGAACTCACATCCAGTCCCCAACACATTCCTCCCAAACACCGTCCAATGTCTACAGAACATTTGACTCTCCTCAAACAAGAGGTTCTCTCTCTTCTACAAAAAAATGCAATAGAACCAGTCCCCTTTCCCCATCAGGGCACAGGGGTTTACTCACTCTACTTTCTGATTCCAAAAAAGGACGGCTCTCTCAGGCCAATACTAGACCTCAGACCCCTAAACTTCTACATCCAATCAGACCACTTCCATATGGTCACTCTACAACAGGTGCTCCCACTACTTCAACAAGGTGACTTCCTCTCCACTCTGGATCTAAAGGACGCCTACTTTCATATTCCTATTCACCCCTCTCACAGAAAGTATCTCAGGTTCATGGTGGAAGGACAACATTATCAGTTCAAAGTCCTACCATTCGGGGTAACCACAGCACCCAGAGTCTTCACCAAATGCTTCGCAGTTGTAGCAGCTCATTTAAGAAGACAACACATCCACGTGTTCCCTTATCTGGACGATTGGCTCATAAAAACCAAATCTCACAACAGTTGTGTGCAGCACACACACAGAACTATCCATCTACTTCACGACTTGGGTTTCACATTAAACCTCGCCAAGTCTCACCTTCAACCATCCAACATACAACAGTATCTAGGGGCTACTCTAGACACCGCAAAAGCTCTAGCATACCCTAATCCAGGCAGGATTCACTCCATGCAAACTCTAATACTACAATTTCGGCCTCAACACTCGTTGCCAGCTCGATTGTTTATGCAGTTAATCGGGATGATGGCTTCTTGCATCCTCATCGTCCCTTATGCAAGACTCCAGATGCGTCCCTTGCAGGAATGCTTAGCACATCAGTGGAACCAGGCTCAAGGTCAGTTGACAGATCTGGTGTTGGTGGACAGCCGCACACATCTCTCTCTACAGTGGTGAAATACACAAAACCTTTCCAAAGGGCGGCCGTTCCTCGACCCGGTTCCTCAGATAGTACTAACAACAGATGCATCGCTCACCGGCTGGGGAGCTCATCTACAAAATCACACTGTACAGGGACTATGGACCCCTCAACAAAAACAACTCCACATAAATCACCTGGAGTTTCTAGCAATATTTTTAGCACTAAAATCTTTTCAACTCTTGCTAATGGGCAAAGCTGTCCTAATACGTACAGACAACATGACAACAATGTATTACATTAAAAAACAGGGAGGAACACACTCCCTCCAACTCTCACGCCTAGCGCAAAGTATGTGGAGATGGGCTATTCCCCAAAGGATATACCTCCTCGCACAACATCTCCCGGGAGTACACAATCAGATCGCGGATCTGCTCAGTCGACAAACGCAACACATTCACGAATGGGAACGTCATCATCAAGTTCTTCTTCCATTTTTTCAAATGTGGGGGCACCCAGACATAGATCTGTTCGCCACACATCACAACGCAAAATGCCCAACCTTCGCGTCCAGGTATCCACACCCATTATCCAAAGGCAATGCGCTGTGGATGAACTGGTCAGGCAAATTTGCTTACGCTTTTCCGCCTCTCCCACTCATTCCGTTAGTGGTTCGGAAACTCAAACAGCATTCCCTCACAATGATCCTAGTTGCTCCAACATGGGCCCGACAACCATGGTTCACAACCCTCTTGGAACTATCAGTAGTTCTGCATCAAAAGCTACACCTCTCACCCAAACTTCTTACACAGAACCATGGAGAAATAAGACATCCAGATCCCAATCAACTCAACCTTGCGATCTGGCTCCTGAGGTCATAGAGTTTGGCTACCTCAATCTCCCACCAGATTGCATGAACATCATCAAAGAGGCTAGACGTCCAGCATGCTATGCAGCAAAGTGGAAACGATTTGTTGTTTATTGTACAAATAACAAAATCAACCCACTAGATGCTTCCATTCAGCACATTATCTGTTACCTCTTGCATCTACAACAATGTAATTTGGCATATACATCTATACGGCTACATCTAGCTGCAATAGCCGCTTACCTCCAAAACAGACAACACCTGTCTTTATTTCGAGTTCCTGCTATCAAAGCATTTATGGAAGGACTTAAAAGAATAATTCCACCTAGAGTTCCACCTTCCCTGGAACCTCAATATTGTCCTTACCAGGCTCATGGGTCCCCCATTTGAACCTCTACACAAATGTGAGTTACAGTTCCTCACTTGGAAAGTAGCCTTCCTGGTAGCTATCACATCCCTCAGGAGAGTTAGTGAACTCCAGGCATTAACCATACAAGAACCATTTTTGCAAATGCATCATAGCAAAGTGGTTCTTAGGCCTAACCCAAAATTTCTACCCAAGGTAGTTTCTGCCTTCCACCTTAATCGGTCGGTTGAACTCCCAGTTTTTTCCCCTCAACCAGACTCGGTGGCAGAACGCGCTCTTCACACGCTAGACGTCAAAAGGGCGTTACTATACTGCATAGAAAGAACTAAACCTTTTAGAAAGACTAAACAACTCTTTGTATCTTTCTCCCCACCTCACAAGGGCAATCCCATTTCAAAAACAGGAATTGCAAGATGGATTGTCAAGTGCATACAAATCTGCTATCTCAAAGCTAAACGTACGCTAACCATGCCCCCTAGAGCTCATTCCACACGCAAACTAGGGGCTTCTATGGCATTCTTAGGGAACATTCCCCTAGATGACATCTGCAAAGCAGCAACTTGGTCTACACCGCATACTTTCACTAAACACTATTGTGTAGATGTGCAAGCAAAACAACAAGCTAGTGTGGGCCAGGCTGTATTAAGAACACTTTTTCAGACTACTGCAACGGATACAGGTTGCCACCGCTAAGGAGGAAAACTGTTATATAGTCTACGCTAAAGTATACAATCTACAGCTCATGTGCCTCAAACGGAAAATGCTACTTATCAGTATGCATCTGTTCTTGGCATGTAGAGCTGTAGAGTTGTATACGCCCACCCACCTCCCCGGATACCTTTATCCGTTGCAGTATTATCTTATTTAGATATATCACATGGACATCCTTTTCTATTCTCTTACTAACTCCATCATCACCCTTTATGGCGAAAAACAATCTGAAGATGTAGTCGATGCCCATGCGCACTATCGCCATAAGGAGGAGTCACCTATCCCGTGACTACAAAGACTTCTTCGACAAAAACAAAGTGCAGACATCCGAGCCCAACACCAGATGGCAATCTATGCTAAAGTATACAACTCTACAGCTCTACATGCCAAGAACAGATGCATACTGGTAAGTAGCATTTTCCTTCTGTACTATGCGAGACTGGAGCTTGGTTTTGTGGCAGTCGACATTTGTGCCCTACAGTCAGTAGCTGCTTCATGATGTGTTCAGTGAAATAATGGACTACTGAAGAGAGGCATTTGCTATTATTCACATTGGGGCAACTATCATTAGGAGATATCAGTTATACTTGGGTAGGTCTTCCTGATTTGAGGAGCAGGAGACTGTTTTGCTGTCTTTGCACAAGCCGGAGTTGCTGCAGGGTTGTATGAATTGGTTTACGGGTACGCAGGGTTGAGCCTCTTGTTTCAACTATCTACTGACCGGGATGCTGCTGATGCCTGCATTTTATCTGAAATGTTCAATTGTCATGACAAGAAAAAAATATCATCCTCCTCATTTCTTAAGAGGAATGATAATCTCAGTGTATTCTAATGATGCTTGCTTCTTTTTAATCTGTTTTTATTAATATTATTATTAATATTATTACAAATAAACTTAGTCTAGTCTTCGGGCTGAAAAGCATTAAACTGAGCTAGGATTAGTACTGCCAAACGTTTTTATGCCACAGTCTTGTGCGTGGGAGAAAGTGAACAGTGCTGTATATATTATTTCAGCTAATCTTTGAACTGGGGCTGTGGGATCCTTTCAGGGCTGCCCAATAGGATCTTGTATCATGGATCCATAGTGAGAAATATTACCATTGATTTAAAGTAATCAACGCTTCTGTTTTAGATTTTCTTGTCAGTAATTTTTCACAAAACTGTTTCTTCTACAGACTTACTGGCAGAGAATGGCCGCCTGAGCAACACTGAGGATATCATTTCTTCCTTCAGTAAAATTATGAGCGCTCACCGTGGTGAAGTACTTTGTTCTGTCACAACTGCAAGGGTTTGTTAATGAGTTTTTCTACAAAAAAATACATCCGTGCTTGTTTGTTAAGTACAATTTAATGCATTTGTATTTCTCTTATGTACACCAGGCTTTTATTGGAAGGAAGGGAAACTCAATTTGTAACTCAGTTACTGTACTTAAATCATCCGATCTGTGTGTAATGCCATTTACTTCTCTTGGGTAACATCTGCGAGTTGTACTGTTGGTGTGCTTTTCATTAATTGTGGAATGCCGCCAATTTACCTATGTTTTTTCTGTTGCCAAAAGAATCTTCCATTATAGTCGGTCAATGTTAACATTTGTTTTAAGGTATATCTCTCTGCCTCTCGTTTTTATTCATTGGGATTGAGACTGTTCACAAATATGATTGACCTTAGAAGTGAAATAACAGTGCAATAATGCAATCCAACATTAATAGCCAACACAATTAACATCATGCAAAATATAGATGGTGATAGAACAATAGATACCATTGCAAGCCTAGGGTGTTTGTGAGAAGAGGGCCCTTCCCTGTGAAGGATTTTGTTTCCTACCATACAATTGATGTAATTGAATATTGAGGCTTGTCCTCACTTCGAAGAATGAGAGAAAAGAGAGTTATGCCAGACAGCCTGTCCCATTGTATCACTTGGGGGCTGGATAAAGAACTGGGCAGAGAAATACACCTGTGAGCACTCATAACAATGTAGCATCTCCCATTAAGACTAAACATGCCTTCTCCTCCTCGTCATGGAGTACTGCCTGAGACTTTCTGGAGAGCAGGGAGGGGGTTGGAAATGGAACCACAATTGGGGATTCGATTCTATATTAAATCTCTGATGAGCTATGGGTGGCTGTTGCTTGAGAATTGCGAGACAAAGGAAAGAGCAGCACAGTCTTTGTGGATATTTTTATCCAACTTTCCAGCAAATATTCAGTATGAATTGTCTGTGAGCCAGTCAGACGACACACAGCCAGTGAATATAATGTACCTTTAAGGGAATCAACTGGATCAACCCACTTGGTCCTATGGGTTCCATAGTGGCCTGACCTGAATGGAAGCAGAATCCTTCACACCCTTACAAGTCTAAGCAGTTTCTCACCCAAAGCATATACAAAAATAAGAGGCATGCCTGTTTTATTCTGCCAAACATATGGTATATTATTTCACCTTGGAGATTTACACACTCCTTCTCTCACGAATGCTAACAGATGCTCATTTTGCAAAGACTTGGTTTATGATAACTTAACGGAGATGGTGTTTGTGAGAAGTAGAGGAGAATATGTTTGAGATTTATGTATGTAACTAATGTTTTAGATGAGGCTGCCCCAGCATGAGACTTGCTCAAGAAGTGCTGCCTCGGAGAGTGAGACCTAAGCCCTTTTTATGAGTACTTTGCCTATCCCAGTTTTGGCAGAAACAGGAGTTTCTCCCTGAATCCGGAACTCAGGATGTGCAGCAATAGCATCCCCTCAGGGTTTTCCAAGGGCAAATTCTGGTTAGGTAAACCTGGTGAAATATATCCGCAGAAAGAGTCCTTGAATGCCCGAACAACATGCAGAAATTGATGCAGAGGCACTGCTTTCCACTGCAAGTCTCCTTTCCGAAGGGGATGTTTCATAATGGTGTGGTAATATAACACCTAGAAATTATCTCGCCCTGCAGTATTGGGATTTTTGTGTAGTATTATTGCATCTGAAATTTTTCTGAACCTTTTGAGGTGGTCCTAAATGGTGGTCAAGTCGTCCTGGTATTAAGAATTACATTTGATGATTTTTTTTGTTTTTGCCTAGATTGTCTTAACCATTCAGGAAAAGATCTTAAGATAGTTCAGTCTATCACATTTTGGTAACCTTTTGAAAAGTAGAAAAACCTTGTTTTTCCCCTGCTTCTTCTGATGGTCCCCTTTTAACTTCACCTACGACTCGTAATTAGTAAAGAAAAGATGAATTAGTGTCTGCATGCATGATTAAGAACTGTTTGAAAGTTAAACATCAATATATTATTATTCAGAAAGTCATTTTTATTACAATATCGGAATCTGAAATGTTCCATTAGCAGTTGACTACATTTTCTTTATTTTTCTTTTAGCCTTTGGATGAACCCACACTGGCTGATTTAAAAACTGCTCTGAATGGATTCCTGGCCAAAGGGCAAGTCCTGCAGCTGGAGACCCAGGTGAGTACTTGCATCATTTCCAGCCTCTCTAAGCCGGAGGTTATTTGTATCTGTTCTATAAATACACTAAACACTGCACTATAAATGGTGATCTGAAGCAGATGCCATTATGTTTTTTTTCTGTTGTCTATTTGGACTTTGGTGCAACAGAGCAAGCAAAAGCAACTGTCCTGTAAAGCAGTACAGCAGTAAAATATTCACTTCCATCCTGGTCTGCCGCCTGCATTCAATATGGCTGCTGTTGTTGAGCTGCCAGTCCGGCTTTAAATAATAGAGAAGCCTGAAGCCTAGGACAATGTACGACTAGTGGTAAATGTTATCAACATGACGCAACGGACCAAGACTATACTTCTCTCTTTAGATGCAGAGAAGGCCTTTGATCGAGTGGATTGGCAATTTCTTGGAGCAGTCCTCTCGAATAACCAGCCTGGACCCCCATGTTACAACTAAGGCTCCCTGTTTTCCGTTTTTACTTGTTTTTACAGATAAATACAGACAGAAAACATTAATTTTCTTGTCTGTATATATTTTTAAATGTGGATAAAAACGGAAATTGGGTTGCTTTTTGAATCATTCTAAATACTGTCTGCCAGGCCAATAGATGTGTGGATTGATAATTAAGGGGGTTAAAAAAGGAAGGAATTTTAGTCGAGGCTTTAACAGCAGTAGATATGCACAAGTTTGATACTGAAATTTGCGTATCTTCACATAAGTGCACTGATTCATCTTCTGCGGGTGTTCACAGCACTGAAACCTGGCAGACATTCAAGCATGAGTGCATATTTAGCGGTTAAATAAATGTGGAAATATACTAATTTCAGCTTAATTTTTTCGCAGAACCCAAAATAAATATGGATAAATACAGACGGAAATGGCAAAAAAAAAAATACTATAAAACCGGGAGCTCTAATTACAACATATGCTTTAGCCAACTACTCTGCCCCGGTGACGTGAATGAGAGTTATTGGCACCCCTTCCCCTCTTTTCTTTTCAGTAGGGGCACTAGACAGGGGTGCCCCCTATACACTTAAAATTCACTTTAACAAAGGTACCCCTAGTCCACTACTTAGAAACCAATCCTGAAGTCTGGGGGATCTAGGTTGACGGGAAACAGTGCAAACTGGCCCTGTTTGCTGATGATTTGCTGTGCTTCCTGCCCTGACACATCCCCCCCTTGTCTTTTATACAAATTGAGACAGTTTGAAGCCGCTTTGGGGTTTCACATTAACTATGCAGAGTCTTTAGGTATGGGAGTGAAAGACCCCACCAATAAGTCTCAACGCTTGCTCTCATCCTTGGCATGTGCAGACACATGTATACTGTACCTAGGTGTCTTTCTTTCCAGCACTATCCGTAATCTGTAAAGATACAATGTGCAACCCATACTTGAGGCCTTGCTTAAAGACCACTATCACTGGGGTAAGCTTGAAATTTCCTGGCTGGGCTTAATCAATAGCATCAAAATGAACTACCTACCCAGATTGCTATATGTAACACAAACGCAAACACCAACTCCCTTTTACTAAACCTTAGGTGCTGCTCGAACAGGGCTGCTCCACCCCATCCCCTTTCACCGACCTCATCAGCACGCACGCGTTGACCTCCACCGACTACATCCTCCTCGGAGACCTGAACTACCACCTGGAGAACAACAACAACAGCAACTCCTCCGCCCTGATCGACAACCTCGCCAACCTCGGATTGAAACAGCTCGTCAGGACGCCGACCCACATTGCCGGACACACACTCAACGCCATCTTCTCCTCAAGCCCCCACGTCGCCTTCAGCCACGCCTCCGAACTCACCTGGACCGACCACCGCTGCATCCATTTCACCTTCCGGAAGCCCGCCGCACACCACCGCACCCTACAGATCCCCCGCCGCTGCTGGAGCAAAATCAGCGAAGAACAGCTCCAGACAAACCTCGCTCTCAACCCACCAACCGACCCCACCAACCCCAACGATGCAGCACGCAACCTCAGACGCTGGATGGATGACTGCGCCAACACCTTAGCCCCGCTGAAAAAACCAACCCACAAAGACACCAGCAAGAGAGCCAGCTGGTTCACCCCGGAACTCCTAGCATCTAAACGCACCTGCCGGAAACTGGAGAACAAATGGCTCAGCGAGAAGACGCCGGACAGCCATGCAGCCCACAAAGACGCCATCCGCAACCACCATCACCTCATCCGGACCGCCAAGAGGACTTCCTTCAAAGACCGCCTCGACAACAACGCACACAACAGCAAGGAGCTCTTCAACATCGTGAAGGAACTCTCCAGCGCCAACGCCAACGACATCCCGCCGTCACAAGCCCTGTGCGAATCCCTCGCCACCTTCTTCCACCGCAAGATCGCCAACATCCACGACAGTTTCGACTCCCGGACGACCCAAACAGGCCCCGACATGCCGGACCCACCGCATCCCATCGACCACGACCCCCTGACAACCTGGGCCAACGTGAGCATCGAGGACACAATCGAGACCATGGGCTCAATCCACTTCGGCTCCCCGTCAGACGCTTTCCCACATCTTCAACAAAGCCGACAGCTCCATCGCACCCCACCTGCGCAACGTGATCAACCTCTCTTTCGAGACCGCGACCTTCCCTGAGAGCTGGAAACACGCCGAGATCAACGCCCTACTTAAGAAACCCAAGGCGGACCCGAGCGACCTCAAGAACTTCCGGCCCATCTCCCTGCTTCCATTCCCAGCAAAGGTCATCGAGAAGATCGTCAACTCCCAGCTCACCCGCTACCTCGAAGACAACAGCATCCTGGACCCATCCCAGTCAGGATTCCGCAGCAACCACAGCACTGAGACCGCCCTCATCGCCGCCACCGACGACATCAGGATCCTGCTGGACAACGGCGAGATGGCGGCCCTCATCCTCCTGGACCTCTCCGCCGCTTTCGACACCGTCTGCCACCGCACACTACGCACCCGCCTCCTTGACGCAGGGATCCGAGACAAGGCCCTGGACTGGACCACCTCCTTCCTCTCCGACAGAACCCAGAGAGTGCGTCTCCCCCCGTTTCGATCCGAAGCCTCCAAGATGATCTGTGGCGTCCCCCAGGGATCCTCCCTCAGCCCGACGCTGTTCAACATCTACATGGCCCCTCTCGCACGCATCGCCCAACAGCACGACCTCAACATCATCTCCTACGCCGATGACACGCAGCTGATCCTCTCCCTCACCAAGGACCCAATCACCACCAAACCCAACCTCCACCATGGAATGAAGGCCATCGCCGACTGGATGGAGAACAGCCGACTCAAGCTGAACACAGACAAGACGGAGATCCTCATCCTCGGCCCCAACCCATCAGTATGGGACGACTCATGGTGGCCCTCATCGCTGGGGACCCCCCCCGACTCCAACAGACCACGCACGCAACCTGGGAGTCATCCTCGACTCAAAACTCTCCATGACCAAACAAGTCAACGCAGTCTCCTCCACCTGCTTCAACACCCTCCGCATGCTACGCAAGATCAACAGATGGATCCCGACAGACACGAGGAAAACTGTCACCCAGGCACTCGTTAGCAGCAGACTCGACTACGGAAACGCCCTCTACGCTGGAGCCCCAACCAAACTCATCAACAGACTGCAAAGAATCCAGAACGCCTCTGCACGCCTGATCCTCGACGTCCCACGCCACAACCACATCACCCCCCACCTGAGAAACCTACACTGGCTCCCCGTCGACAAGAGAATCTCCTTCAATCTCCTGATCCACGCACACAAGGCACTGCACAAAACCGGCCCAGCCTACCTCAACAGTCGACTCTCCTTCTACGTTCCCAACAGGAGGCTCCGCAGACCTCTCCCTGGCAACCGTTCCACGCATCCAGAGAACCACCACCGGAGGCAGATCCTTCTCCCATCGCGCCGCCAAGACCTGGAACACCCTCCCCCTCAACCTACGACAGACCGAAAACCTGCTGACCTTCAGGAGACGACTCAAGACCTGGTTATTCGACCAGTAACAGCAGCATCACCCCCCCTCTTCCCCCAGCGCCTTGAGACCCTCGCAGGTAAGTAGTGCGCTTTACAAATCCTATGATTGATTGATTCATTCATTACGTCCTGTGAATGAGGCCCGGGGACCGCTTCCTGCCTCCTCCGGCACCCCTATATGCCATGGCCATGCTCTTGCGGTATTGGGATAAGATTAATTTCCATCATGTGGCAACCATGTATCCCTCCCCAGACTCCCCCATTGTACGAAATGTGGAGTTCCCCGAGTACCAACCACCTTGAAAATAGGAGGGGGGGCGGGCGGGGGGTTGTACCCACCCCACCTCTTGTGAAAACCTCTATCATGATGAGGCCACCTTAGATAGGCCCACTTGCAAACAGATCTTCCAACTGACTGGACCAGATGAGTTCTGACTTAATCAACTCCTCCACTGTGTGAACACACAGTCCGTGAAAGATAAAGGTAGAAGAGCTAAAACCCTCTTTGAAACACACAAGGGTGATGGGAGGCTGCTTGCAATAAGTCTAACCATTTGCAATAGCTCGGGGTAGCACTCCATCGTTCTTTTGCACACCATGCCACTTCAGTTTGGACCCAGCCATATGCAAATCAGTCTTGACCCTGCTCCTCATTGGAACAGCCCAGCCCGAACTGCCAAGCCAGGTCCTCCCTGAACCAGAACACAAGCAACCCAGGACCGGTTTCGCCCTAGTTATGGGATCATCAGCTGGGTACAGCTTGCTTCTAAAGCTCTCTGTGAACAGCTTTTCACCCAGGGTTCCACAAAGAAAGGCATCACTGATCTCGGTTGCCCTGAACAGCCTCACACAAACATAGCAACATAACTATGAACTAAAATGGGAGCAGGATCTGCGCAGGAAAATTGCAGAGGATACTTGGCTACAGCTTTGGCCGCGAGCTGCCAAGACTTCTATTTGCTTGCAACACAAAGCCAACTCATACAAAAATCTCAAATGGCTGTGGGACCCAGGGTTCCTATTTCATTATGTGGTGGCCGTGTACCAAGTGAAGTGATTGAGTGGAGGTCCTACAGCAGATCTGTTGAATTTGCTTGGTGGCCTAGCTACTTGTCCCACTTGTGCTCTTGTTGGTGGAGGCTGGGGAGGATTTGATATACCCGTACCCTACTCCTAGGGGCAAGTTGGTTACTACTAGCAGTATGACTATCGCCCACACTTTAAGAATTCACTTCCTCCGAGCCTCTAGTTGTGGTGGTCTAAGGTCTGGCATATTTATTCTGTGGAGCGGCTGACCTCTTTAATCAGTAAAAGGTGGGGGGTAAAAGTAACTGAGGACAATGAGGATGGTCCTATATAGGCAGCATTTTGTACCATGGCTGAGTTCTATTAGTTTTTTGTATTTGAGACTACTGTGATGCATTGTACTATGCCCTGTAATACCTGCACTGCTGTCCCTGTAAGGGCCAAGCTATGTATTTGTTTTTCAAATGGCAAATGCTGGGACCAGTTTTTCAATGGGTATCTATAAAACGAATGAATCGCTATGTTGCTTAATGCAGTTTCAAGGTAAGAGCCTTGTTTTTCCAAATGTGTATACAGGCTACTATTAATAACTGAGCCAATGGAATAATAGATGAATAAAGAGGTTACTAAATGCAGTATATTGCTGCTAAAGGTTTGAGAATTTTGAATAACATGATCTATAGTTGTAACAAAAAAACGCAAAGACAATCGTGAAAAGATGCATGTCATTTTTGTTTTTTTTATAAGTGTTAACCCTCAAGCAGTTAATACTGTAAAGTTTACAATGTAAACAAAAGACAATTGAGGGTAAAAAAGATCTTACAACTGTTTCTCCTTGAGTGAATGTGTTTACATGTAGGTTTAACTGTTTTAGTTTGAGGCCATCTCAGTCACATACCGTTGAAATGATTCTATGAAAGTCTGATAGTAGACATTAACTTATCATTTTGACCGTACCCAAAACCTGTGTATTTAGTACAGGGCCTTCCAATATTTTTGTCGTTTTTATTGTATTTTATTTGTTGTGGATTTTGGTTGAGTGACAGGTGCCTGTTTCAGAATTAATGAAGATAAGCCTTTTCTCATGTGCAGCATTGTCACATAGCGCCTAATTCACAAACGGTTTTTAAAAATATAAGAAATAAACTGTGTTCAATTTAGATTTACAATTAAAGCAAGTTTCCGTCTTTGGGAATCCAAATAAATCATTGGGCCCTTGTGGAAATTCATTGCCACTTCAGTAAGCATACCATAATTGTTCTTCAGCTCTTAACATTTAAATTCTTATTTTAGGGCAATTCGTTCACCTGCCCTCCCCCCCCCCCCGCCTTGAAACACGGGTGTATTATTTTCCCTTTCCCACCTTAGAAACAGTTATTGGTTCTTTTTGTTTTATTACTTGTGTTTATCCAGCCTAGGAGCTACCATGCAAAGTGTTGAATACCCACAAAATGATAACTGTGAGGTTATGTGCATTCTGCTTGAGCAACATTTCTTTTCCCTTTTTGCTCTCCAAAAAAGCCCCCATCCACACACCTCACCCTGTGGAAATTCCACCATTCTTGTAGAGTTCATGTGGTACTATATTCCATTTGCGGAAATGTTGCAGAGCCAGATTCTGTGATTGAACACTTGAAATTTGCAAACACAGATAATTATTTGGGCAATTAAGTTGAACTTGCATGTGCAAGAATAGTGGTGAATTGGCCCCATTAAGTTCTGAACCTAAATTACCAGGTGGACCAGTTTCTGACTGTTCTGTGAATTTGGCTTTGACATTTGGTAATTTCTGACTCTAAATATGCAGTTAAAATCTATGGTTCTGCATTACGCCTCAGACGTTATTGAGACCTCTCTGAGAAAAACTGGTTCAAAAGGTATAATTGCTTCCAGGGAGTGAGGGGAGGGGGGTCAGATTTGTATTTGAAAGAATGCCCAAGTCTCACTCAGGGTGTGGAATTCTATAACCAGGGCCAAGGTGCTTCCGATTTCCTTTTGTTTTGTATAAAAAGGAAAAACACTTGTCCCATCGTGCCATGGATTGAGGTGACAAATTAGAACAATGTTCTAATATCCAAACTCTGAAAGTAGCCTCCATCAGGGGTCGGATTCTAACCAGCCTAATCATGCTACCTTTTCGATCGTACAAGGCTGACAACAGTACAGGACTCAACTTATGTCAACTATATATTCACAAGCTCTATATATGCCAGCACTTTTATTATGCTTTATTTCGGATTAATGTTTGATCTGATTTATAGCAGAGTTCAGAATGCATCCCTGCTGTCTTTCTAGAAAGTGTGAACTGCACAGGAAAATGTACTTTTAAGCTTTCGCTCAATTTCATTAAATGGTACTTGCAAAGAAACTTATTCTTGTGATCCAGTGCCTAATTTACCAACTGAGAACCAAAGAGATCGCTCCTAGCCTGACATTGTCCACTTCACCATATTGTTATTTTTGGGCAGATCACTTCATCCCACTTTGCCGCAATTCAATTTTTTGATACAACTGTGAATATATACCAAGCACTATACCAGTGACTAGACATTTATATTTTACAACTATATAAAATCTGCATTTTCAAACTAACAATATGTTAGTTTTGCACTCCTGAAAGGATTCACTTGCACGAAGGTTTTCATGTGAGCATATCGTCTCATAAGGTCTTGAAGTAGGCCAGAAGTGGTTGTTCCAGGCCTGCAATGCCCTCTGAGTTTGTGCACACACACCCATGTGCGCTCATGAACCCTCTGGGGCTCCCGTCTTTGCTTCTGAAGGTAATTCTGGATTTTCACATACATTATTCTGCATGTCCTTAGCCTGCTTCCTTGAAGTCTTCCTCTCCAGCTGAAGGGCCTCATTACAAGTGTGGCAGCAACAATGATGTGGAAATACTGCATCCAGAATTAATGGCACTACGTTCAGCGTTACCACAACATAAGTTACCGGTCACCTATGGAATTGGCTTGGGTACTGATTTCTACAGTTTTCCCCCTCATTCCATCACATTTAACTAGGTACATCCTGGCGAAATATGAAAGCATAAACTATGTGTGGATTTTCTCACTTGACTCGTAATCCTGATTTAGCCAGCTACTGGCTTAATCAGGATTCATGGAGATTTTGTAATGAAGACCTCGAGTTAATTGCCTTTTTTATTTCTTTGTGTTTCTACTCACTTTTTTAAATTGTGAGTTTGGAAAAGATTAAAGCATTGTAGTCTCCTTTTCATTCTCTGTATAACTAAACATTGCTTAAATATAAAGCCAGATGGGTTTTTATACATGTTTTGTGAACAATGGTTTTACTTAACATTTCCAAGATATAGTGATATGCGGAGCTAGCTATTCAGTACTTATGAAAAAAAAATTCTCGTAGTTTTATATAGCGCGAACTTGACCCGAAGGTATCGGGTATCAGAGCGCTTCACATGAGCACCAGTTGTGTTACACAAGGACACATTAATTTTTGGTAGACGCGGGGAGATTAAGTGATTTGCCCAGAATCACAGGATGTTGAGCGTCATTGCCGAGACTCGAACCCGGTTCCCCAGATTTGAGATCGACCGCCCTAGCCATTAGGCTACATCCTCTCCCCATTTTATTAAAGATACTCCTAAAGAAAACTGGGAAATATAAATAAGTTAAACAGCAGAATTAATTTGAATTAGTTTTGTCGGTTCTCTATTGTAGACAGTATAGTTTTTTTTTCAAGTACCTTTGACTTTCAGAAGGCAGGGAACGTAGCCGCTATGTATAATTCAACATTGAGGCACACCATTGATCAATGGCTGGCATCCCTCAATATACAAGAATGCAGAAGTATGTTACTGTCTGCATGAAAGGGGTGGAAAGGTGCTCTCTAACTCCAGTGTACAGCCCAATACAAGTGTATCACAATACCTGAATTATGACTCTCTCTGGTCTCATTGGTAGCTTAACATTTTTCTTTACCAATTTGTGGTTTTGTAATGTAACTTGCTGAACCAAACAATCTGCTACGTAAGAAAATCATAGAAAAAAACGCTCTCCACGATCCTCCTTCCACACTTAGGTGAAATCTCTTAAGTGCACATTTTCACCAAGGTATATATGTTATAAAGAAAAAAGTTATCAATATCAAAGGAGCATGAAAGATGAAGATACAGTAGCGGCTGACACGGATCGGGAGTGGCGGGGGGGTGTAAAAACGTACCTTCTCTCCACTCCACCACCCTCTCCCACGTCTTCTCGGTCTCCGCTCTCTGGGGCGGAACACGAAGCAGTCAGGCTCCCTCCCCTAAGCTGCAGCGTTGTGATTGGTCTGAGCGCTGTGGGTAGGCGCTCAGCCAGGGAATGGGGGCCTGGGCATGTTCTCCACGCAGGCTGTAATGCAGCCTGCATGGAGAACATGCGAAGTGCCCAGAGGGCCGGCCAAATAGTCATTGCGCACTAGAGTGGGCAAACCACCCTGCCCGCCCGCAAAGCTGTGCAGCAGAAACAAATACAATGATGATAACCTCGAGTTATTATCATTGTATTTGTTCTTTCTTTCACTGCTTTGCAGCAGTGGGGCGACGCTCCTCCGCCTTAGCGGAGTAGCCACCACTGTGAAGATAATGGATATCTACTACTTCAATACACTCAGAAGACAATAGCTGCAACCTACTGATGAGCAATAACGGCTGCATGCATGTGAGTGTTGATATCCTTGAAGAAGTTTGTCATTGGTTATCATAGTCACTGCTAAAGTAATGCCACAGTTAGATGGACATTGTTGTGGGCTTGTGCATAGAATAATAAAGACAATTTTTTCCCCCTTTTAAACTTTGGATAACCAAAGCTTCCTGTACCTTAATTCTGGGTAAACTTTTAATATGAGTGGATTTGTGGTGTTTTAATGATTTAGGCAATTGTTAGCGTACCTTCTGTAGCAAAAAACATAAAACTGTTCTCAGGATTAAAAAATACACAATTTCTCTACTAATTATAATGTGTCTTCCTCTCTGTAGACTGATTCAGCGATCCTTGGCGGAATGGTTATCAGCATTGCCGATAAATACATCGATATGTCAACAAAAGCCAAAATTCAGAAACTGAGCAAAATTATGAGGGAGACGGCATAGGGAAATATTTATGTAAAAGTGATATTTTTATCGCACTGTCAAATTTCACCATGAAGCCCCTTACATGTATTGAATCAATAAATATTCCTTCTGATTATCAAGTAGTAATGGTATTTGTTTTTTTGAGTTAAAAACGAATTACACATCTACTTATGGTGCTGTAATTAAGTGTGTCCAGTATGAGGTGACTCATAGCTTCTGAATGACTTAGATAAAAAGTTACAGAAGTACAGTTAAAAGAAGCACAGCTGTAAAATGTTGGCATTGCAGCATTTCAGAAGGAGGCAATGGAAGAAGCAAGAGAACACCTGTCAGACGAGATTAAATAGAGGCAAACCTATTTTAAAGACTGTATACAATAGGCAGTCCCTAGGAGGGACCTGAACATGCAAGTTTCTGTTTGAGATATTTTGTACTTGTGCCTCCAATGGTAGTGGTTTTCAGAATATATAAAAATGATTTTCTGCAAATCCAACAACCTCTGTTCAATACCTGTTTCAGTGGCTCAATCTAGGTACTGAATCCTGGGCTATTCACAAGAAGGGAAGCAGCTGAGTTTATTTGATATATTTGTTAGGTACAAAACATTATCACTTCCACTGATGCTGCAAAACCATCCAAGTCACAAGGAAATTACAGTATTTAAAAGGTTAAAGATCAAAAATGAATAAAAATGGTTACTTATTTTCGGTGACCCAGTATAATACATAGTTTGTAATGTTGCTGGACTGTCTTACACCCTCTAGTTAGAAATATTGCTTGTAGGTATTCTCTCTGGGTTTCTACAATTGAGTATATTTGTCATATTGTGCAGCCAACCCATTTTACATACGACGCCAGTTGATAGATGAAAGTTGATCATAAATCTCCTTACCTCGTGCTTCAGATTTGCATGGCGATAAAATTGATTATACACAGTTCTCTTAAAAGATTAACATGAACTACGAATTATCCTAAAAGCTTTTAAAGACCTTTTCTTTAAGTCGCCTAAAATACAGTGAATGATGTATTTGTGCCTTAGCATCCCAAAGCTCTTTGTAGATTAGTATTGTCGGCAAATCCTGCAATGTTATGGAGAGGGAATGTTAAGAGCAGATAACTTGAGCATTCAGTTGGGTTTTGCAAAACTCTTTAGGCCCAGACTCAGTCTGAGGTCTGCATTTGGTAAGGATTGCCTATCTGCTAAGAAGCATTTCCAAAGTTATCCTTCAAGTTTAAACAGATGCACACATTGAAGAGCATAGCATTCTATGCAATCTATCGTCTATGGTGGCAGTTTAGCATTATGCACCATTTTTGAGGACAGAACAATGACAACCCATATTGACAAAAAAGTAACTAATTTTTTTTGTTCAGTTCTTGGATTTTGGTACAAGATTTCCCAGCTAATTTAGATGACTATGCGACTCCTAGCTAGCAATAGTTGAACTCTAGCTCTTTGATCACCATATAAATGAAGATGTAATTTACCTTCAGGCAAACGCCATGACTTTTGCTTTTGTAATATTATTTTTAAGCCATGTTCCTATTGGTATTTTTCCAGTTTTTTTAATTTTCTTTTGTAGATTAATTTGTGTTTACTCCATTTAAATATAATCTGCATATATCAGTGCTTCCAGGAGGTGATTTCCACATTTAGGCAGATGAATTTGAAGCCCATGTTTAATAAGAAAGAAAAAAAAAAAGCATGAAAGTAGGTCACAGATAAGGAAAAATATTGCCAATACGAAACATCCATGTCTCAATTATGTATATTTATGCATATTTATTTTCCGTGAATAATCTGGTTGCCTCCATTAAAACTTTAATCCATGTTTCCAGTGTAGAGGGCAGTAAACAACAATAGCCCCGGGAAATGCCCCACTTAAAATTTTTTGCTGAAGGAGTTTGTTTAGTCTACAGGTCACATGTGGGACTGAAGCCTATCAAAGAAATACATACAGTATTTGCCCTTTTTGTAATATTTGATATTGTAATGCTTAAAGCAAGTAAAGTATCTGGTGTTGACGATGCCTGAAAAACAGGGTTTTAACTTATCTTGTCAGCGCTGTTTTATAAATAGTTGTAGGGGAGCGTGGCCAGGATGGCGGACGAGGGAGACATGCCACGTGCTCTTCCGCCTGTTTGCCAGTTGTTAGCTAACATAGCGGGGCCCGGACCACTAATTCTGCTCCCAGAGTGCCAGCAGAGTTTCCTGAGAATTCACCTGTCCTGCGGCGACCTTGATTTCTGGCAGATGGGTGAGCAACAAGGTGGTCGAGCACGAGCTGTGTGGCAAGCAAGATGGCAGCTGATTGGGTGGCCCCACTGAGTCAGAGGATCAGGAGCAGCCGCAGCATCAGGGGGACTGGAAATGACTTCTCCCTAGAGCTAATGAGTGGGCTGCTGACAACCCGGCTTACAAGAAGATGCTGCGGAGTCCTCACCTGCCAACCGAGGAAGGTGAGCAGCAGTGCTGGGAACGCACAATAGACAGGTGGCGGCAGCTGCCCCGGGAATCCTTGTGCACACCGGTCAAGGTTGTATCGAGCACTTGGGCTGAGTTTCCAGCAGCCTCAGCCCAGATTGCTGCCGTGTGGAGAGAACACCAAACACATCTTACACGTCAGACAAAGTACAGAGATCCCAAAGGGAGGCCCTACTGATCGCAGTAGATGCTGAAAAGGCCTTTGATCGTAGCCTGTGGCCTTACTTTGTTGCCACCTTGAGACACTTTGGCCTCGGGCAAGGGTTTTGCCGATGGGTTTTCAACGGGTACAGTGCCCCACGGTGCAGGTGAACGGAGTAATCTCCCATCCATTGCCATACACCAGGGAACTCATCAAGGCTGCCCTATGTCCTTGCTCTTCTTGCCGCTATATAAGGAGCACATGCACAATGCATCTGAACCGACCTTCCCATCACAGGAGTGTGCTTTTGTGAGGACATCCGTACCATCAGCCTTTTATGCGGGCAACATGTTTGTGGCCCTATCAGACCCCATGCGCTACATGAGGAACTGCAGCATTTTGGCGATGGTTCAAGGTTGTTAGAAATTGTAATGTAAATGTAACTTATAAAGCGCAAACTCATGCCCTAGGGCGTCTTGGCACTATCGAAGTCCGATTAGGCTATGATAGTGTCGTAGTCTCATCAGGCACATGTGCAGAAAACATCTACTCCTGTGTGAAAAGCCAGGTCTTTAAGGCTTTTCTAAAGGAGAGTAAGGAGGGAGCAGCTTTTAATGTCAGTGGGACACTATTCCAAAGCATGGAAGTGGCCCTAAAAAAGCTCTTTCCACCCCAGGTGGCTTTCCTAAATGGGGGGACAATCCGGTTCCTAGTGGAGCCTGATCGAAGTGTCCTGGCTGGGACGTACCATTTGAGTTTCTTTTTGAAATGGTCTGGCCCAAGTCCATGCAGAGATTTATAGGCCATACAGAGAGCTTTGAAACTACATCGTTGCTTGACTGGCAACCAGTGTAATTTCCCAATTGCTCCTCTGGCTGACTCATACTTCGGAATTTTAAAATGGAAGCGAGCTGCAGTGTTTTGCAGTATCTGAAGCCTCTTTATGAGACCCATTGCAAGCGTAAGATGGACTGTTGCAGTAATCAATCCTCGTGAGAATGAGTGCCATTGTTACTGTTTTGAGTAGTTCGGGGGGCAGAAATGTTTCTATCTTTTTTATTAGCCTTGGGGAGCAGAAAGCAGCCGAGGTTATTTTGTTTACTTGGTCCTTAAACTTCTGTTCCTTGTCTACCAGGAACCCTAAGTTTCTAACTTTGTTTGAGGGTTCGGGTAAAGAGTCCATCTCAGGTGGCCACCAATCTGGTGTCCAGAAGGAAGGGTTGTTACCGAAAATGATAACCTCCTGTTTTATTGGCATTCAATTTAAGGCAGTTGCAGTCCATCCAGTTGCTCACCTTACTTGTACATGAGCTGAAAGCCGCACCCAAATTGCTTTCAGGATTTGCCAATGATACCACAATTTGGGTATCATCGGCATATTAGGCCAGGGAGAAGCCGGATTTTTTAATAATAGGCGCAAGTGGAGTAACATAAAGGTTAAACAAAGTTGGGCTCAGTGCTGAGCCCTGGGGAACTCCACAGGGCAGGGAAACAGACCTGGAGACAAACTGGCCCATCTTCACATTATTTTGTCTGATTGCCAGGAAAGATAGCAAGAGATCAAAAGCTGTTCCCTCTATCCTTAGCCTATGTATACGGTCAGCCAAAATCCCATTGCTGATTGTATCAAAAGCTGCAGAAAGATCCAAAAGGATCAGTGCAGCTGTCCCACCCCTATTGAGTACTTCTCTTATTTCCTCTGTTGCTATCACCAGGGTCGATTCTGTGCTGTGGTGTTTTCTAAAACCATGTTGTGTGTCATCTAGCCAAGAGTTTTCCTCCAAGTATTCAGAAAGTTGTTGGTTCATTATTTTTTCTACCAACTTGGCGGCGAAAGTAAGTCTTGATATTGGTCGGTAGTTATTAGGGTCTTGGGAGTTCAGATTGTCTTTTTAGGTCGAGCCTAGCGTTGCAGCGCATGCGCTGCCCGCTTTGCGAGGCATGCTGTATTAGGGTATGTTTTAGAAGTGGTGTGGAAGCCCCCCCCATATTTTTCTTTGGCTGGTGTCATCGTCCATGGTAAATGCTGGCTTCCGATTGATAATGAGGCTTCTTAGCCCCTCCTTGTTACCGCCCTGTCTCCTTTTGGGACCGCCCATCAGGACTGGATCTTTTACTTGCAGCATTAACACTGTCTCCTTCATTAGTCAGTAAGCACTATATTTTTTTCACAATGGCGACAGCTTGTCTGGTATTTGTATTTGGGGGTTTTAGCGCGCGGCTGTAGAGCCTGAGAACTAGGTCAGCAGAGCCAGAGAACCAGGTCAGCAGAGCTGCTCTACAGCCAGAGAACTAGGTCAGCAGAGCTGCTGTAGAGCCAGAGAACCAAGTCAGCAGAGCTGCTGTAGAGCCAGAGAACCAGGTCAGCAGAGCTGCTCTAGAGCCAGAGAACCAGGTCAGCAGAGCTGCTCTAGAGCCAGAGAACCAGGTCAGCAGAGCTGCTATAGAGCCAGAGAACCAGGTCAGCAGAGCCGTTGTAGAGCCAGAGAACCAGGTCAGCAGAGCTGCTCTAGAGCCAGAGAACCGGGTCAGCAGAGCTGCTCTAGAGCCAGAGAACTGGGTCAGCAGAGCTGCTCTAGAGCTAGAGAACCAGGTCAGCAGAGCCGCTCTAGAGCCAGAGAACCAGGTCAGCAGAGCCGCTCTAGAGCCACCGAACCAGGCCAGCAGAGCCACTCTAGAGCTTGAGAACCAGGCCAGCAAGCTGCTGTATAGCTTGAGAACCAGGTCAGCAGAGCTGTTGTAGAGCCAGAGAACCAGGTCAGCAGAGCCGCTCTAGAGCCTGAGAACCAGGTCAGCAGAGCTGCTGTAGAGCCAGAGAACCAGGTCAGCAGAGCCGCTCTAGAGCCAGAGAACCAGGTCAGCAAAGCTGCTGTAGAGCCAGAGAACCAGGTCAGCAGAGCTGCTGTAGAGCCAGAGAACCAGGTCAGCAGAGCTGCTGTAGAGCCAGAGAACCAGGTCAGCAGAGCTGCTGTAGAGCCAGAGAACCAGGTCAGCAGAGCTGCTTTAGAGCCGGAGAACCAGGTCAGCAGAGGGGCTGTAGAGCCTGAGAACCAGGTCAGCAGAGCTGTTGTAGAGCCATAGAACCAGGTCAGCAGAGCGGCTGTAGAGCCAGAGAACCAGGTCAGCAGAGCCGCTGTAGAGCCAGAGAACCAGGTCAGCAGAGCCGCTCTAGAGCCAGAGAACCAGGTCAGCAGAGCCGCTCTAGAGCCAGAGAACCAGGTCAGCAGAGCCGCTCTAGAGCCAGAGAACCAGGTCAGCAGAGCTGCTGTAGAGCCAGAGAACCAGGTCAGCAGAGCCGCTTTAGAGCCAGAGAACCAGGTCAGCAAAGCTGCTGTAGAGCCAGAGAACCAGGTCAGCAGAGCCGCTCTAGAGCCAGAGAACAAGGTCAGCAAAGCTGCTGTAGAGCCAGAGAACCAGGTCAGCAGAGCTGCTGTAGAGCCAGAGAACCAGGTCAGCAGAGCTGCTGTAGAGCCAGAGAACCAGGTCAGCAGAGCTGCTGTAAAGCCAGAGAACCAGGTCAGCAGAGCTGCTGTAGAGCCGGAGAACCAGGTCAGCAGAGGGGCTGTAGAGCCTGAGAACCAGGTCAGCAGAGCTGTTGTAGAGCCATAGAACCAGGTCAGCAGAGCGGCTGTAGAGCCAGAGAACCAGGTCAGCAGAGCCGCTGTAGAGCCAGAGAACCAGGTCAGCAGAGCCGCTCTAGAGCCAGAGAACCAGGTCAGCAGAGCTGCTGTAGAGCCAGAGAACCAGGTCAGCAGAGCTGCTCTAGAGCCAGAGAACCAGGTCAGCAGAGCTGCTATAGAGCCAGAGAACCAGGTCAGCAGAGCCGTTGTAGAGCCAGAGAACCAGGTCAGCAGAGCTGCTCTAGAGCCAGAGAACCGGGTCAGCAGAGCTGCTCTAGAGCTAGAGAACCAGGTCAGCAGAGCCGCTCTAGAGCCAGAGAACCAGGTCAGCAGAGCCGCTCTAGAGCCACCAAACCAGGCCAGCAGAGCCACTCTAGAGCTTGAGAACCAGGCCAGCAAGCTGCTGTATAGCTTGAGAACCAGGTCAGCAGAGCTGTTGTAGAGCCAGAGAACCAGGTCAGCAGAGCCGCTCTAGAGCCTGAGAACCAGGTCAGCAGAGCTGCTGTAGAGCCAGAGAACCAGGTCAGCAGAGCCGCTCTAGAGCCAGAGAACCAGGTCAGCAAAGCTGCTGTAGAGCCAGAGAACCAGGTCAGCAAAGCTGCTGTAGAGCCAGAGAACCAGGTCAGCAGAGCTGCTGTAGAGCCAGAGAACCAGGTCAGCAGAGTTGCTGTAGAGCCAGAGAACCAGGTCAGCAGAGGGGCTGTAGAGCCTGAGAACCAGGTCAGCAGAGCTGTTGTAGAGCCATAGAACCAGGTCAGCAGAGCGGCTGTAGAGCCAGAGAACCAGGTCAGCAGAGCCGCTGTAGAGCCAGAGAACCAGGTCAGCAGAGCCGCTCTAGAGCCAGAGAACCAGGTCAGCAGAGCCGCTCTAGAGCCAGAGAACCAGGTCAGCAGAGCCGCTCTAGAGCCAGAGAACCAGGTCAGCAGAGCCGCTCTAGAGCCAGAGAACCAGGTCAGCAGAGCTGCTGTAGAGCCAGAGAACCAGGTCAGCAGAGCCGCTCTAGAGCCAGAGAACCAGGTCAGCAAAGCTGCTGTAGAGCCAGAGAACCAGGTCAGCAGAGCCGCTCTAGAGCCAGAGAACCAGGTCAGCAAAGCTGCTGTAGAGCCAGAGAACCAGGTCAGCAGAGCTGCTGTAGAGCCAGAGAACCAGGTCAGCAGAGCTGCTGTAGAGCCAGAGAACCAGGTCAGCAGAGCTGCTGTAGAGCCAGAGAACCAGGTCAGCAGAGCTGCTGTAGAGCAGGAGAACCAGGTCAGCAGAGGGGCTGTAGAGCCTGAGAACCAGGTCAGCAGAGCTGTTGTAGAGCCATAGAACCAGGTCAGCAGAGCGTCTGTAGAGCCAGAGAACCAGGTCAGCAGAGCCGCTGTAGAGCCAGAGAACCAGGTCAGCAGAGCCGCTCTAGAGCCAGAGAACCAGGTCAGCAAAGCTGCTGTAGAGCCAGAGAACCAGGTCAGCAGAGCTGCTGTAGAGCCAGAGAACCAGGTCAGCAGAGCCGCTCTAGAGCCAGAGAACCAGGTCAGCAGAGCCGCTCTAGAGCCAGAGAACCAGGTCAGCAGAGCCGCTCTAGAGCCAGAGAACCAGGTCAGCAGAGCCGCTCTAGAGCCAGAGAACCAGGTCAGCAGAGCTGCTCTAGAGCCAGAGAACCAGGTCAGCAGAGCTGCTCTAGAGCCAGAGAACCAGTTCAGCAGAGCCGCTCTAGACCCAGAGAACCAGAGCTGCTGTGGAGCTAGAGAACCAGGTCAGCAGAGCTGCTGTAGAACCAGGTCAGCAGAGCTGCTGTAGAGCCAGAGAACCAAGTCAGCAGAGCTGCTGTAGAGCCAGAGAACCAGGTCAGCAGAGCCGCTGTAGAGCCAGAGAACAAGGTCAGCAGAGCTGCTGTAGAGCCTTAGAACCAGGTCAGCAGAGCTGCTGTAGAGCCTTAGAACCAGGTCAGCAGAGCTGCTGTAGAGCCAGAGAAGCAGGTCCGCAGAGCTGCTGTAGAGCCAGAGAAGCAGGTCAGCAGAGCTGCTGTAGAGCCAGAGAACCAGGTCAGCAGAGCTGCTGTAGAGCCAGAGAAGTAGGTCAGCAAGCTGCTGTAGAGCCAGAGAAGCAGGTCAGCAAGCTGCTGTAGAGCCATAGAACCAGGTCAGCCGAGCCAATGTAGAGCCAGAAAACCAGGTCAGCCGAGCCGTTGTAGAGCCTGAGACCCAGGTCAGCAGAGCTGCTGTAGAGCCAGAGAACCAGGTCTGTAGAGCCAGAGAACCAGGTCAGCAGAGCTGCTGTAGAGCCAGAGAACCAGGTCAGCAGAGCCGTTGTAGAGCCATGGAACCAGGTCAGCAGAGCTGCTGTGGAGCCATAGCACCAGGTCAGCAGACATGCTCTAGAGCCAGAGAACCAGTTCAGCAGAGCCGCTCTAGAGCCTGAGAACCGGGTCAGTAGAGCCGCTCTACAGCCAGAGACCGAGGTCAGCAGAGCTGCTTTAGAGCCAGAGAACCAGGCCAGCAGAGCCGCTCTAGAGCCAGAGAACCAGGTCAGCACGCCACTCTAAAGCCAGAGAACCAGGTCAGCAGAGCCGCCCTAGAGCCAGAGAACCGGGACAGCAGAGCTGTTGTAAAGCCTTAGAACCAGGTCAGCAGAGCTGCTCTAGAGCCAGAGAACCAGGTCAGCAGAGCTGCTCTAGAGCCGGAGAACCAGGTCAGCAAAGCTGCTCTAGAGCCGGAGAACTGGGTCAGCAGAGCTGCTGTAGAGCCAGAGAACCGGGTCAGGAGAGCTGCTGTAGAGCCAGAGAACCGGGTCAGCAGAGCTGCTGTAGAGCCAGAGGACCAGGTCAGCAGAGCTGCTGTAGAGCCAGAGGACCAGGTCAGCAGAGCTGCTGTAGAGCCAGAGAACCAGGTCAGCAGAGCTTCTGTAGAGCCAGAGAACCAGGTCAGCAGCCCTGCTGTAGAGCCAGAGAACCACGTCAGCAGAGCTGCTGTAGAGCCAGAGAACCAGGTCCGCAGAGCTTCTGTAGAGCCTGAGACCCAGGTCAGCAGAGCGGTTGTAGAGCCTGAGACCAGGTCAGCAGAGCTGCTGTAGAGCCAGAGAACCAGGTCTGTAGAGCCAGAGAACCAGGTCTGTAGAGCCAGAGAACCAGGTCAGCAGAGCCGCTCTAGAGCCATCTAACCAGGTCAGCAGAGCCGCTGTAGAGCCAGCTAACCAGGTCAGCAGAGCCGCTGTAGAGCCAGCTAACCGGGTCAGCAGAGCCGCTCTAGAACCAGCTAACCGGGTCAGCAGAGCCGCTCTAGAACCAGCTAACCGGGCCAGCAGAGCCGCTCTAGATCCAGAGAACCGGGCCAGCAGAGCCGCTCTAGAGCCAGAGAACCAGGCCAGCAGAGCCACTCTAGAGCCAGAGAACCAGGTCAGTAAGCTGCTGTAGAGCCTGAGAACCAGGTCCGCAGAGCCGTTGTAGAGCCAGAGAACCAGGTCCGCAGAGCCAGAGAACCAGGTCAGCAGAGCTGCTGTAGAGCCAGAGAACCAGGTCAGCAGAGCTGTTGTAGAGCCTGAGACCCAGGTCAGAACAGGTGCTGCAGGGTCTGGAGAGGTACAAACGTAATCAGACACAGAAGAGGTGCAATGATGCAGCGTAATATGACACATTCTGTCGCAATATTTTGCCATTTTACAACACAGTGGTACTGTCTGGGCAACCGTTTCTGCTCATTAGCAGCACTCTAACACCCGAATACAGTCCTCAGCAACGAAATGGTGACAGTTAATCTTTGCAAAGCGTCTGTCCCCCCCGGGGGACCACGGCTGATGCTTTTTAAAGCCTCTTTTGATCCATCTGAGCTAGAATCAATGTTTGCAACTGATACAGAAGATCTGAATCATGCGGCAAGTGTGGAAAATATGTAAATACTCCGAGAACGCGGCGGCCACAATATTGCGTTATTCCAGTGGTCCTGCCTATGAGCAAAGACTTGTAGTGGAATGGCCTTGATTTACTGACTGTGTTGTAAATCCATGGAACTGTCCCCCAGAAGAATATTTGGGCAAAAAATAACCTCGAAGTACTGATTCTGTGGTACTGATAAAGTAAGGGTAAAAGTGGAGGCCATGCAAGGTCACTGAAGTCAGGAAGGAATGGGCAGTTCTGGACAGCATTGTCATTTTCCAGGTAGGAATTCCCATGCAGGGCAGCGCCAGGTAGCTGGGATGAAACGAGCATTTGCAATGCAATAGGTCTTCATTTACGTGAGTTGAAGCTATTGGCATTGTAAATGACAATGTCTTTTATTTATGTTTTAAAAACCAAAACATAAATAAAAGGCATTGTCATTTACAATGCCAATAGCTCAAACTTGCGTAAATGCGAGACCTATTGCATTGCAAATGCTTGTTGTATCCATGACATGGCTGCAAATGCCGACCAAGCTCCATAGGAACTATATATTAGAGTGCATCAGAAGGCCTGATTCTTAAAAATATGTGCGCAAATCTGACTTGAACACACAAAACGTGAAGGCTGCGGGCAAAATTGTGATTCTTAAGTCGGCATCTGCTGTTTTTTGTTGTTTTTTTGTGCTGTGATGAATGTCATGAATGCCACACATGGAATTTTACTGTACCCTTTACACCGATGCAAGGGGTTTGGGTGTTTATAGAGGATGGTTTTATACAAATGTGTTGCACGTGTACAAAGTGGTGTGTTTTGGGGTATTTGCAAACATTTGCAATGCCTTTCCCACGTCTCGTGCACCTCTAAACTTAAGTATGTGCATATGCAATACCCCCATTTTTAAGGGTAATATGGCAAGCATTTACAATTAAAGTTACTTTCTTGTGACTGAAAAATAGAAGGTAAAGGTGAAACTTCACACTAATGCCTGTGATTTTTTTTTTCGATGCTAAAATGCGCACAGGTAGGCTTACTGGTTACATATATGTTAGGGGAACCTAAACAATGCAATCTCTCCATCACTGCTGCAACAGGAGCTTCAGATTTTATTAAAGATTCAGAGGTGCGTGTGGCAGATAATCTGTTTTTGGTTTCCTTTGTCAGTATGAGCATTCCTCTTTGCTATACTGGTATAATTCTCATAATCCTGAATACAATATTTTGAATTCTTAAGACTCGAGGTTGAAGGTTATATCAGAGCTTTTCTGCAGACATTTAAACAAGGAAGAAAAACGTTCCACAGTGAAACACCATGAATACAGTCTAGTGCATGTCCCTTTGTCCTACATAATCCACAAATTCTATAGCAGGACAGCCTACATAAGACCTTGTCTGACACTATTCCTCCTTTACTTTGTGGACAGTCCAGCTGTTAATGTCTTTTGGAACTGAAAGCAGAAAGTTGATTGGCAGACGAAAAACAGCTCCCAGAACTTGAAACTCCAAAAACCCTATAACTCCTGGGTGGATTTCACTTCAAAATGAAAGAGAAAAAAGATAACAACACAACGCAGAGGTTGGGAGGAATAATGATCGTCCCTGTGTCTTTAATAGAACTGAAACCTTCGGGCATGCTAGTGGGGGAGATTTTGCATTCGATGGCAGGACTGGAAGCTCAGTTGTGACAAGTTTAAAGCTAGGCAGTCACATTCTGAGATAAATGAGCCAGATGCTTGTAATTGACAACTCTACAAAGAGATACATAAGACTAGTCTGCTGCTTTCATAATGTCCTCCAAGCTAAAGTAAATAAAAAATGTCTCCGACGCATTAGCTCCTCTGACTGAATAAGCACCAAAGGCAGATGCAGCAATTCTTGACTAAATCATTAACCATATAACCATCTTACTAGAGATGGGGAAGAAATCAAAAGCTGTGAGCAAAAGAGGACACGAAAGCCATAGCCTACGTTTCAGAAAATCAAAGACATTTAACAGTACATTGTTCAACATCATGAATAAAAGTGGGATAAAGAACTTTGATAGAAAAGTATTTAGAAGGTCTAGCAATATATAAAGATACCAATAGTGGAGAGAACACTCATTTATCAAAGTCTAGCACTTTCACATCTGAAACCATTCAAAAGGAAATGAGACACAAAAGCATAGTCCACTTGGTAGATACTTGCTTTAATGATTGCTATTCCTTAGCCCACTACTACAACGAGAAGTCCAAAACTAGCTTAACCTTATGCAAAACTGAATACTTCAGAACCTTAATCTGAAACGAACATACAGGACCTTTTACTTGAAGATGACCACCCGAACCAGCAGATCTTTATCCACTAACAGTACAATGGGCCTTACCCTCAGAAAACAGTAGGACAAAAAAAATCACGAGCTCTACTGGAGGCGCACAAACAGGATCGGTGTGCTGTTACACCACCAGCTTACCCAGATAGACCAGGCATGTCTAGATTTTGCTTGATTTCATGGAGCCCAAATATATCTGATGACTGAAAATGATGTGATTTTGTTTTTCCAAAGGCATCCAAGTAACCCATGAAGTCTTCCAATCATCAGCTGAACATGACTAGAAGTACTGAATCACAATGAGATCTTAGCGGATCTATCTATAGACTGAGAAGGATGGCACTATTCTTAGGAAGTTCTTTGACGGCTCCATAATTGGGAGTACTACACTTGCTCAGGCCAAATGGGAGACACCAGGAACAACACTGCTCTGTTCCTTCTTCAATGTACTTAGGACCTGAGGATCACAGAGAAAGGCTGTAATGATGGGAGGAAAGCGCAGAGAGCTTCCACCTCCAGATCTCAAAGCCAACCGAAAAAAAACAGAAGAAGATTCCAACAGATGAGCGGAAAGCAGATCAGAGATACCGATCATGTATATCAACATGGCATGGTGATGTACTCAAATTCCCTGATCCAAAGCCAGATCACTCCTTTTCTGAAGAAACCTGGTCCCCCACTCTGCTACCTAACTGGATAAACATGGAAGATAATATGCCTGAAAAATTACTCATAACTCCCCATAGCTCCCTAATAGTTTTGAAGAAACAGATGCCTGAACCATATACACTGGGAACCTCAAGAATTAATTTGATAAAGAACTTGAACAGACTTCTTTTCATCACTGGCATATGAATTTCACTCCCAAAGATCAACTTGTCCTGGCACTTGAACAACACAACGTCCAGATACACAGCTGTATTCCTCTGGACTTCAGCAAAGCTATCACTGGCTTTAGGAGCTTGGTGAAACACTAGGAGGCTGAGGAAAGACTAGAAAGTGACCTGAATTGGAACATCTTTTGTTCCTATGCAAACTGAAGAAACGGGCAATGTAGAAGCTAACCAGGAACGAAAGATGAGCATTTTAAAGTCCACCATCCCTGTCCGATTTCCCCCTCCAGTAGGGAGTCTCTGAGATGATGAATATTCTCCACTTTTAAATATCTTTATAGGACAAAACCATTTATTAACCTGAGATTTATCATTGGATGACCACCTCATTTCCTTTGTGTACAAGAAACACATTGCTGATAAAACCTGCAGACAAAAAAAGAGCCCTCTCAGTTACCCCCTTCTGCAACAACTGGAAAGTATTCTTGTGCAAAAACACTCAATCCTGTTCTGAGAAAACTAGAAGTTGGGGAAAATCAATTGGGTTAGGTGTGAATAAAACTCTATTTGGTACCTTGTGTACTTCTAAAACAGGGAACTTGGGTATGCAATGTTGTTAACCTCCACTAAAGAGGGAGGGTCTACCAACCGCCTTTCTCAGATACAAAGATTTAATCGAACATTGTTATCTTTCTCTTTAAGGCCTCTTCATTGGGCGTAAATATTAGTCATGGGCCCGATGTCTAAGCTTGTCATGTTGATTCTTTTAAGGTCTTAACCAGTTGTGTTGGTGAAAGGAACCTTCTTTAGGTTTTGCTCCACATTGACCAATGAAGTAAATGTTTGGCCGTAATTTGAAATGTCCTATGTATATTTGTCGTAAAGAAAATATGAGCTTTGGCCCCAAATCAAATTTATATATGCCATGTGTGGGCTAGCCATTAATCAATCCAGATCGGCAAAGGCTTTCTTCTTTCAGCTGAAAGTGAAGCATTGCTATTTCTTAACCGCCGTGTAACTCTGATCACTCCCACTATCAATTGGGAGATTTAAAAGTTACTTAGTTTGCTCAATGATGTGTGAGAAGCCTAAAATATCAAGAACACTGTCTTGGCAAAATTGTATTGCCTTCACAATTCCTATTTTTTCAGGTCTTTTCCCTTCATGACTAAATTTATAGCCAAGGACAGGTTGATGTCAGGACTTTCTGTCAACATATTATATATACTACAGCAATGCCCCTCAGATCATTACATCTTTCTGTTGGCTTTGTCTATTGGAATGCAAACCCAGTGGCTGACAATGTCAACAGTAGTCTGAGATGGAGTGCATTATGCTAACCTTGGAGGTCTCATGGTGTTGGGGGTCGAAGTAAGCTGCATGCATTGCGGAAAAAATGACATTAGACTTTGTCACCTTACCAGAGACTACCAGGGGAGCTGGGAAATTAGCTTGGATTGATGCTGACAAAATACCTACAATGACCTTTTAAAGTCCAATGATCTCTGATTATCCTTATTTTCATTGGGACCATGTTTCAGAGCTTGCACATATTTACAGAAAAAGATCACCTGCTCAGTAGTGTGTTTTTTAAAGTTTCAGCCTTTGCTAGTAGAACCTGAGCTTTGATTGTAGAAAGATCGGTCCTGTTCGGTGGCTCGTCCAGTGGTTGATGCAGTGATGAATAAAGTTTAATGATTTGGACTATGTCTTCCTGGTAGGATTTAATCCAGTAATGAAGGGTCACTTAGAATCCACTGTCACTCAGCCTTTGGAGCTTACATTGATAGTTAACAGTGCTATAGGCTGACAATCAGTTGATAAGGAGGGCTGCCATGCCATTGGAGTCTACTATATTCACGAGGTTGTCCCACACTGCAAATAACACGTCTTCCAGGAGGGAAACCATTCTTTCTGTCAGAAGTGAGGTGGTTTTGTTGGAGGAAATAAATATATATATATATATATATATATATATATATATATATATATATATATATGTGTATATATGTATACATATATATATATATTTATATATATCTCATTTGTTTATGAGCTTCCAAGGAATGGTTTCACACAAATAGAGCAACCCGAGATTTTCATGTAAATATTTTATGTTATGGATCCCTCCTGATCCATTTGCAATTGGTCTGTAGCTTGCTGTGCCTGATTCATCAACTCATAGTTTCTTAAGCACTGGCTTAATGTACAACATTTTTAGTTTGTTAAATATATATCTTTAGTTGAGTAAGTTGGGAACTTTGAATGCACATGAAAGAAGTGTCACTGCCTGTTCTCATTTGAAATTCGGATTTCTGGCTGATCGCTTTTCCAATGAGGAAGTGAGTTGCAAAGCTCCTGAGAGTAGTTCTTGTGTTTGAGTTCCAGTCCTGGGAATGGATTTCAGAGATGATTTTTAAGAGCTCGTTAGTGTTCCATGATTCCTTCGAAATGTGCTGCAAGTGGCGGGATCCCTTGGCTTTCTTGGTGCTTTCTCGTTATATTCTACAGTTGATTATCACACCAGGAAGCAAACCTTCCATATCCACTGGGGTAATGGATGTCTTCCGGCTATTTATTGTACAAGCAATCAGAGTTATTTATTTATCTTTTTTGAGAAATCCTGCTATTAAGTATGTATCTTTGTCTGCACTTCTGCTCCATGGGACAAGTGTGGCTGGAACATACAGATTTATTCCACATTCTTATATTAAGTGAATTAAATTATTTATTATTTTGCCATTATCGATCTGAGTTTCCCTCGGTTTATTTCATGTTCATATATAAAATATGGCAATGCAAATTATGTTTCCAGCAGCCCTCGAATACTCGCTACCGCCTAGCTTTAAACATGGCGACCGCCCGCCTTTCTTTTTTATTAATTTACTTTTGTAGCATGCACGTTATCATTAAACATGTCAAGTTAAAGAGTGGCATGCCGCAAATGCTACACAATTAAATAAATAGAAAGGAAAGGCGGGCAGTCGCCATATTGCATGGCTAAATACTTATAAGGCCCTAAAAGCGAGACCTATTGCATTGCAAATGCTTGTTATAAATCCCAACTGTTTTCTCTTTGCAGCTGATTTTGCTTTTGTAATGTCTTGCAGTTTTTCTCTGTAATGGGAGAGTTCACTAGTGCTCCAGATACGTATCCAACACAACAAGGGTCAAAAACGCAGCCAGGACTGCTATTTCGTGGATATCAAAGTCCAAACGTAGGGGTACAAGTGGAGTTCCCCTCCCTAGACCAGTAATGGATCTAAGGAAGTTATTTTCCGCCACACTCATTGAGTCAATATTGCAATGGCCCCATAACTCCACACCATAAAGGGATGGCCCCCTTGTTTGAGCCTTATATATTTCTACAGATGGTAATATGGGGCTCAAGTTGGCTTGTTTTGGAAATTTACATATTGCCCCAGCTCTGTGCTCCACCTCAATTGTACTTTTTAAAATCTGCGGATCCCAATACCCTGTTTCAGCTAGTCTAATGCCTAGGAAATCAAACTCTTGCACTTATCCTAGTGGTTCATTCTGCACTTTCATCACCCCTTCCCCCCAACCTCTCTTAGAGTAGGCCATGTATTTAGTTTTGGTGGTAATAATTTCGAGGCCATACTCTACACAAAACTGGTTGAAACTGTCAATCAAGTTTTGCAAGCCCCTCTCGGTTTTGGACAACAAAGTGTGTTGTCTGCAAAAAAGGAGTGCTGGAATTTTTTCCCCTGCCAGGCTAGGGGAGTCGTTGGCACAATGCAGCAAATCACTGACACAATTGTTTATATATAAAAGAAAGAGTTGGTGTGAGGACACAGCCTTGGTGCACTGCCTGGTCAACAAGGAAAGCCTCGGTCAGTTCCCTTTGGTGCCACACCTAACTTTGAAAAATTCCCCTTGAGGAGTGTTTTAATTATGCTAAGTAAATTAAGAGGGACCCCATTTCTTGGACCACCTCCCACAATTTAGCCTGGCACAAAATCCAAAGCGGCACGGAGGTCAATGAAAGCCACAAAAAGTTCACCCTAGGCCAGGTCCACCGTCCTCCATTTCGGAAGGAGAAATCAGATGGCCTGGTCAATGGTGCTAGTCTTGTGCCTAAAACCTGCTTGCCAGTTTGAGAGACCATGGTTTCCCTCGCTCCAATCTAGCAGGCGCTCGAGGATCTGTTTGCTGAAGGTGTTTTCAAATTGTCTGTAAGGCTGATTGGGTGATAATTGGATGAGATGCTGGGATCCCCCTACTTACGAATAGGCATGATCTCAGCATCCCTCCAAGATGTAGGAATAGCCTCCTCCTTCATGATTGCATTTGAGATGCCATTTTTATAAGGTAACCAAATGGCATTATCGGATTAAAAAAGGGCTGCGGGGATCTTATCGATGCCCATCGCTTTACCTTGCTTGAATGAGGCCACGGCACGAGCAGTTTCCTCCAAAGAGAAAACTACTGGGGGTAAGTTGGTGTTCAACGGCCAAATGGCATCCCCAAGGGCAACAGCTCTCTCCATCTGATAAGATACAGACTTCCAAAATGGGCAACCCATTCACATGGTAGGATAGAGGACTCGGCTGGTTTACCTGGTTTCCCTCCGCCTAAGTTAACCAAGGACCAAAATGTCTTCTGGTTGTTAAATGTTACAGATTTCAGAAGTTCAGTCCAAACATCATTTTCCCAGGTTGATTTGGCTTCCTTTAGGCTAGTCCTGTAGGTGGCCCTGCTTTCCTTGATATCATTAGTGACTCCTTTTTTTTATCACTTCCAGCAACTTCACCGTGGCATTTTTGCAGGACCTATTAAACCATCCCTTGGGGGCAGTTGGTTTAGGCTGCCACAAAGCTTCATTAGAAAAAAAGATCCCTTAATTTTGAGAATAATTTATTATGCACCATTAAAATTGATGCATTATTTCCCCAGTATTGAATATAAATCCATGACTGTTTTGGACGAGGAACTCACTGCCCCCCACTTAACATTTCTACTGTTAATTGCAACATGCAGATGATTCTGGTGGACACCAGAATTCTGCCTCGCCCGTGGTCACTCCAGTGCTGAGACACCCCTCCCAGGGTGATTCAAGCATCCTATAAGTTAAATTAATATAACATAACAATACACCTACATCAGGGGCAAGGGGCAATGTCATTGACTGCTTCAGTTTAAGTATCAAGGGGTTACGGTCACTTTCAGCACGTTCTACCACTAACGTATCTCCCAGTTTACTCCAGAGTCTAACATACAATAGGATGTAGATGATGGTGCTATAGTATAGCCCTCTTCTGAATGTAGGAGCAGGCGTTTTGTCTGAGAGTGTCCGCCCATTAGATGCACTTAACCCATACATCAGGGTGAGTTCTACTACTTGGAGGGCTGCCCTAGAGAGATTTTTTTTATGGAGATGTGAGATCAGGGATCCCCCACATTGAATCATCTGTGCTGGACAGATCTTGTGACACACCGTTAGGTTCAAAAGACAAATTAAAGTCCTTGGCCACAACAGCATGGTGGGTGCCAGAGTGGGCTACCAATATTCTATCCAGCACTTGCAGAGTTTGGGATTCCTGCTTATGGCCACCAGTCCTGTTGTATATATTAATTACCAAGAGCGGTTTGGGGTATTGGTCGGGAGAAAATTAGCCCTTGGACATCAGGGGAGTCTATGTCAACAACAAAAACAGAATACGATAAGGTAGACGTACCAATTCAAGGAACCCACCTAAGGGATGCCCAAACGTGGATTTGTTACAGGGCACAATGTAACTTTTAAAACGACCTCTATGAACATAGTCCATCGCCCACATCTCTTGGAATAAGCAAATGTCATGACCACCAATAAATGTTCCACAGTCAGGATCACATAATTTACCCTTAATTCCTGCATTGTTCCAACACAATAAAGTTGTCTATGGCGGGCAGCTGGATAGTGGGGCAGTAGTGTCAGTGGTATCTAACCAGGGCACTCTGGTACATTGGATGCTAGCATTTCTCTACCCACACAATAATCATTCAATATGTCAATGCCATCAATGTCATCAATAAAAGGTGTGGTCTCAAAAGCTAAAGCAACTGGGCCTTTTGAGTATAAAGATACACTTAGGACAAGGCCATATGCTGATGGTGGCCTATTTTCTCTTTAAGCAGTGGGATTCCATCCACTAAACAGTCAGTCGACCTGGGTGAGGGGAGAAGAGATTTCTACTGGGGCAGTAGGGGCCTGGAAACTAGCATTCACTCCATGGATGCATCTTGCTGGCACACTGTTAGGGACTGAGGTACAAACCTGCATCTATCTCTTAGGTGTCGGTAAAAGAAACCCAATGGTAAAAGGGAGATGTTAGGACCTGACAATCTGAGTTGCGTGAAATTGGATAAGAGGTTGTGGACAATACTTGGGTACCTGAAATTTATGACAATATAGTCACCCTCCAGGGACTTGGTCAGGGGCCCAACTCAGCCCACCCACCTCACTCTCAATATATGGCAAGCATCAGAGTATGACAAACCAGCATGTGTACAGAGCCAATATAAAACCTTCCTTTTCAATTGGGAGAAAGATTTCTCTACACTGTTTGTTAGGCAGGGAACATTTGACAATACAATTACATATGGTCAGCCATCAGGTGGCAAGTTCAGTGAAGTTGATTTAAAGCCAGGTGTCTGACCCATACTTGTGCAGACCTGTGCACCTCCCTCTCCACGAGCACCCCTCTTTACTCTACCAGTTGAACCCAGGGCTAGTGGTTCTACCCTCTCTTGCATGCACATAGGCGCGTTAGGTTGAGTAGGAGGCACGCTACCCAGAGTCTGAGTTCTAGCCTCATCACCCAAAGTGATCTCTGCCCGAGAAAAATTGTCCTTGCTGGTGGACATTATAATGCAGGTTTCAGCTAGCTGGGGTTTCGTGGCTGGTGTGGTATTGATCTTCTGAATCTCGGCTTCTTTACCAACCAAACGCTCATAGATAGGCTCTAGTTTGCACATCACTGCCGAGATGAGGATATTACACAGATCTTTTACTGCCTCAAGTAGCAAGTCTTTTTTCGCGGCTTCAGGGGCCCACCCACCAAGGAGGCCCTGGGACACACAGTCTCTTGGATTTAGGACATGGGTCTGTTTGCCCCCTGTCATCTTCACTACCCCACTGCGCAAGTTCAACTTTTTTTTGTTTCGGGCCACTCCTATGTCCATCATCGGGGAAACATCCATTTGTTTTGTTGCACGTCCCCCCAAGCTCAAGCTGGTATCAGTAGTTATTATAGCTGGGGGAAGTGATTCCAATGATTCTGGGTGGATCGATGCACAGTCATAGGGCAGCGGTGGAGGGGATAAGAGCGATAAGCGGCGCTCAGCCAATTCAATCTCTTTGCTAATTGCCCCTACTGCTCTCTGTAAAAAAGCCATCAAGGGGAGAGACCAGTGGAGCTTTATGGCTACTCTCCAGTGTTTTTTCGTTTCCCCATGATGGCTCAGGTATAGAGCAGGTTGTGGATAGGAGAAGATATGTAACAATAAAAAAAGAAAAGGAATGATCTCAGTACCTGTAGTGCAGCTGGGCTAAGAGGGGGTGACCTGGCCCAGCCCAGCCTCTTACGGTTGATAATGAGCCCACCCTTGGCCCGGGCTTCCCTTGCAGCAAGAGAAACGATGGCGATTTGTAGCTCGTTGGGGGCTCCTCCCCTCCCCCCCCCCCAGCCTATGTGTTTGGGCGCCTCCTGGCAGATTGAGAAAAGGTGGCACTTATTGTTTATCTATTAGCTGTCAGGCTTGCTCCTCCCTCTTGAATTTGTTGACCTGGCAAAGCGATCATTTTGGGTGAGCCCCAGCAAAGCGCACATTTTGGGTGATATACCGCCTTTATTATACTACTGACAACAATATGGCTTGGCAGTTCGGGCTGGACTGTTCCCATGAGGAACAGGGTCAAGGCTGGGTCCAAACTGGGGTGGCATGCTGAGCAAAAGAACGATGGATTAAACCCAGATCTTTGTGACTGGGGGGTGAATGTTTGCATTGTTCAGCATTCCGTCCATTATTTGTTCCTTTTGCTTGTGTTCCCTAAGTGGAATGGCTATACCCAGACATGGGTCCCATGCTTACTGCCCCACTGGATTCAATAGAGCCTGGCTGATGAGGGCTGATGCCCCGAAACCGACCCCAGGCTGCTTGTTTCCCGTCCAGGGAGGACCTGGCTTGGCAGTTTGGGCTGGACTGTTCTCATGAGGAACAGGGTCAAGACTGATTTGCATATGGCTCGGTCCAAACTGGGGTGGCGTGGTGATCAAAAGAATGATGGATTAAACCCAGATCTTTGTGACTGGGGGTGAATGTTTGCATTGTTCAGCATTCCGCCCATCATTTGTTCCTTTAACAATATGGCTGGGCAGAAAATGTTGGTACAAGTCATGCACCTACATGTTCTGTTTCTATAATCACTCGCTTCATTACTCTTCCAATTGCTGTTGATTTTGCTTATTGTTTGCGTTCATCCATCCTTGCTTTGCTTCTGTTTATCTGTTTCTTTCTTCTATGTAATAATGAAACAAATCAACACGCCCTCGTTCACAGATGAAACAACAATTAACCAATGCAAGAAATCTTTGAGTGGAAAGAAAGGCAAACTACCTTTCAGATGCATTTTTGTTAACCCCATCATATATTTAACTCTTTTTATTAACTTTATATACTTCAAGGTCTGAGCTTCGCTTCCATCTTCCTACCCACTGTCAAGTTTTACATGTTTCATTTTAGGAGAAAGTTAAATCTTTTATTTTATTTTTGACCAAGTTAAAGCAGTTTTGTTTTTAAAACAAAGGACAAGCACAAAGTGTCCTTCAAATAATCTCTTTTTTTATTTTTAACTAGACAAATTCGCCTATTTCCCTAGGAGAATCAAGAAGTTTCCGATATTTAGTATGTCAAGTCAGCGAAGAACATGGGTCGAAATCAGATATATATATATATATATATTGTATTGCTTGAGCAATTATAACACACCCCGGTCCCAGAAATGTGTCACTGGGTGAGACTATGACTGTCTGTTCTACCCTACTAACCCCTCATGAACAAACGTCCCAGTTTGACGATTAAATTCGGAGCATTCATAGAGTGTGCATCTTAAGCGGCATTGTCTCTTTTCTCTTAAGTAATAGCTATTATTAGGACCGAACAAAATTGCACTCATTTTATTGCCATAGAAAGATGAAAGGCTGATTCAGACTCGGTGACATTTGAACCCGTGACCTGCAGGATACATTGAGATCCTCCTGTGTGTCTAGCATTGAGCATAAATGTTAAGTACAATTTAAGATTGCTGGACAGAGGGCAAGGGGTGACCCCAAACGTATTTTGATGCGCACCTCCTACTCCTTTCCTGCTGCCACTTCAAATAGGCAATGGCAAAGCAAATAGGTTTGGCATTTATAAAGTACAGGCCCACGATATATGTATATCGACCAGCATAGGCACATAAAAACATACAGACGCATAGTGTTATGTATCAATGAACACATCACATCAGCAACCCTACATAACCACGTGCAGATGGAAGCAGCAGGTGATGGGGATCAGCACTAGTGACGTGCTCCTGGAAAGTACTTGGGGAAGCACAGCACGCTGGGCACGAGATGAAAAACAGGGGTTGTCGATAAGCAAACTGGATGTTTTATATGAATTGTGGGGGGAAAAGGGGATGTGCAGCAGTGGACAGAGGTTCGTGCTCAAGGAGTCCACCAAGTGATTTAGAATAGAGGGAATATGTCCTTGCCACAACGTGATGTACAACAATTTGAATATAGGATAAAGGCAGGGGCATAGCTTGGTCAGTAAGATGGGGGGAGGGGGGGCTGAGCTTCAGATATTTCCAACAATTAATCACGCTGGCATACAATGTTAAAATACATTGTAAGACAAGCAGGGTCTAAGTGGAACTGGAAATAGAAAGGGAAAGGATAGCGGATTGGTAGGGGTATTAAGTGAGAGAAAACACAATATCTTGTAAAATAATCAACATTTTTGAGGACTTTCAAATCAGAGAGGGTGTATGTGTGCTTTTGTCTGTGTGTATGTAAAAATGCCTGGTGAAATATGACAGACAGCTCACCATACCCGACTGAAAGGACCCCTACCCAAATATGTATCAAAAATACATTTGTTAGGGGGGTGTAACACCCCAAACAGCCCCCTGAAGCTATGCCCCCAGATAAAGGGTTATGTGTGACACCTTAATGTTTTTGACCAGCATTTTGCATGCTGGGACTTGGAAGACTACATATATAATGATGCAAGCAAAAATAGCAGTCCTGGAATGTAAAGCACAATAAGCTAAGAAAAAACACGTTCTGAATTTATCACATATGACATGGGTCACTTACGATATATACTCACCAGAATAGATAGATTGAGAATGTAAAAAAATTAATAAAAAAATAAGCATACATTTCATCTTTATGACAGTTTCACATTTTTGTTGCTTCAAGGGGTTTCAATGCCCCACGATCTGAGCAAACAAAAACGTTGCCTAACTTTCAAGTATTTTCTTTACTTTTACTTTCTGAAATAATTATCCTCCTAACAGAGTGTTCCAGGCAATACATCACTTTAATTGGCTGCCTAAATCATTACAGAGGATCTCTGAAAGAACCTTGTTGCGTGGAGCATTGCATTTCCTCACGATTTTTGTGACCACTTGATTTCTTTTACGCCACGGTCTAAACCAATTAAAACAGCATATTCGGTAAAACCAAACATCGGCAATGCCAATAGGACTAGCTTTAATGGAATGGTGTATGGTAAATTGAAGCATTACAAGTAAATAGCATGGGAATGAATAAGTATTTGTGTGGAAGCAAAGAACTGTGGAATAATTTTGGTGTAGGTCAAAAGGTCAGGTAACAACAGTTGCAATGTCAAGCCAGACCTAAAACTCCATGTAGATTAATAACTTCACACCTCCCATCTGTGCTGCTGCCAGAGAAAAACACCATCAATTATCTGGTTAACTAAGACATTTTGATAGCTTTACAGTGTCATGTGTGTGACACTGAATCTACAAGCTCAGCCAGCTGGATAAATAAACAAAATGATCACAGCTGTGTGGAGGGCAAGCACTTGTTTTGTGTTAGCACATCATTTCTGCCTAATCATAACATGTACTCCTGGTTCCCAACATGTGGGCAGAGCCAACACCCATCTCTAGTGATGCTCACATAATTGTCTGGTAACACGCTATGCTATCAAGCCAGACCTGACAAAGACAGCGAAAAAGCAATACTCGTTGATGAAGCACTACACTAATACCTAATCCAATCAAAAAGTCAGCAATTCCAATAGGCTATAGCAAATTTGAATGACCCATTCAGTAAAGGCAAACATATAAAGATGTCACTCATTTTCACAGGACATGCATCACATATCCAAACCTCATTTGCATAAACATATATATATATATATATATATATCGGACAAGTCAATAACTGAACTAGAATGTAATCCTATGCATGGTAATTAACATGAATTTTGATAAACATTCAGCGTTTTGTGACAGGATTACATTATTTGACAGGATGGGAAAAGCATATGTAGAAATGTCAAAAAGCATATTCAGTAGTAGTACAGGCTACTAAACACAGAGAGATGTTTTCCCAGAAGACATAAAGATTACCACTAGTATCAGAAGTGATTTAACACCAACTCTAAGTAGTAAGGACCTCCAGTCTCTACAGGGCCGGCCTTAGCGCTGGTGTCACCCGGTGCAACAATGTTTGTTGGCGCCCCCCAATGACCACCTCCGCCACGGAATTTCCTTACTACCACCCTTTTACAGTGCCCCTCGAGTCTCCATAAACACTCTCTCTCAGATGCATTCAACTAGTTTTATAGAGCCACTCAAACCAGTGTAGGGTGTCAGAGCACTTTCCATCACACACAAATTACACAGAGACAATCAATCATATGAGTGTAAATCAGTGTATAGGAAATTTTACATAAGACAGAGGATTACAAGGTGTAGGAGTGATATGTCATCCATACTGGTAGGCAGTATAGATTAAGGGTGCTTGGTTTGGAGAAGCACAGACTCAGAATTTTAAACTTCACACCATGGTTGGGGGTTCTCTTTAGTAATAAAAATTGATTCCTACCCAAATTAACCCTTTTTGCAACATTAGGATAAGGAAAACAGGAAAAATCATAACAATCTAATCCATACCTTTCAGTTTGCGTGCATCTCTTTGATGACAGTTAATAGCTCACTGTTCTATATTAGGATTTTTACTTCTACACTACAAGTACCAAAGGATCTCTCTGACAAAGACAGTAGCCCACTGACCTATTTACATTATATGCATTTTGTGACCTTTATGGTACACGTTCTTTGAAGCAGGCATATTAACTTTCTGCGCTACCTTATCGTGAGTCAAAACTTCCATTAGACAAAACTCCGATCTCTCTCTTGGAAGAACATTAATCACCATAGTTATCTTGACCTTTTAATTGTTGTCTGAAAAATGCTGGAGGTCAGGAAAGCAGTAGCAGGTGCTTCTAAAACCATAATATTCTTGCAAAAATGGCGCCCCCAACCAAAGTCAGCACGAGGTGCGGTGGCACCAGTCGCACCGCCCTAGAGCCGGCCCTGAGTCTCTATCTTCCTTTCCATCCAGCCATTTTCTGTCTCTCTCTCTCTCCCCTCCCTTTCTCACCTCTCTCTCTTTCTCTCTCTCCTGAAGCCGCTATGCCTTCTGCCATTAACCTCAGGGAGTGGGGGAATTTGAGAGATGTGCCAGCAGTGGCGCTAGGCCTTCAGAAAATATACGTACTCCAGTGAAATGTTTTGTGGGATAAATTGCCAGTCCATCCAGGATAAGCAATCACCGTATAGTAATCTATGGGCCACACTGTGAGTGCCCTGAGACTTCAGCTGCTGTAAGTAGCCAAATTCTCAATGTGAAATACTGGACAAAAATATATACCCTAAAATCCTGTAACTGGGCGTATTTCTGCCACTCACAGCAACCAATGCCACATTATCAGTAAATTTAATGGTTTAACGGGCATAAAACTGCTCATATTTGTAATTGGCCCCTGTGCATTAATTCAAACCAAGGGCTTGATGTGTAGGGCAACTTTGGTGTACATCAGACCTAGACCTTGAAAATTATGTAACCTATGCATGCAAAATTTAGGCATGATTCAGAGAGATCTAAGTAGTAAATGCACACTCAGGCTTTGTGGGCATTCACAAACAATTCTAAACGCATTTACCATATGTGCAAATTGTGTCTGAAAAATCCAAGGCTGAGTACTGCAGAATTTGCAGTAATTCCATTAAATAGCTCAGTTTTCACACCGGTGGTGGTGCACGAAGAGTAGACATGTTGGAGAAATAGGATATGAGAAATTATGAACACTTGTTCTCTGCAACATTGAGCACTTTGGTTTTAAAATAAATCAAGAAGGAAAATGCTTCCTAAAAGTACATTAGTATTAATGTAGTCAAAGGAACTGCTCCTATCAAATGTTAATGGCTGATGCATTTGCAAGCCTACATTGTATGGTGAATTTATTAATTTAGCTTAACTCATAGGCCTCGATTTGTAATACACTTGGAGTGTCTTCGTTTCTGAAAGTAATGTTCAAATTCCTATGTGAAATTTGTAGAATGTTTCTGTCTCACGTTTGCATTGCAGGTGGACAACGTTACTAGGGAAGAGTAGGGGTATTGTTTTATTAGAAAAGGTTGTGGAATGAAGGCGTTACAGTTAGCTTGGTCGCAGGCGAAAAGGTGGAGGGAGGTGTTTTCACATGGGAGATGGAGAGAAGACCAAGGACGAGCTATTACAGAGGGGCGTGTGAGTAGAGAAGGCCATGAAGGGAGTAGACGCCACAGAAAAGTTCATGGCTGAGCCCTTTGTGCAGCTATGAGAAGAAAAGCATTATAAGACATTCGATGAATACAGCTTTGTATAGAGAGGGACAGTCACCCCATTCCTGCTTGATCTCCTGACATAGAGCACCTGTGCGCTGATGTGCTTTCTTTCCTTTGCTTTGCAGACCCATCTTATGGCGAAGTGACTTCTTAGGAAGGCTTTGACCACTGAAACCTTTTTATCCTCTCTAGCGTCCTCTGCTTGTGCCTTAATTAGGGATGCAATAAGAAAAAGAGGGACCCCTTTGCTCAGACCAGGGGAATAGGGTACTATTGACATTGTGTTTTTTAAATGACAAAATGTATTGTCTATATTTGTCTCTCTGTTGAGTGTTTGTTGGCTTATTTTAGAGATCAAAACTCCTGTAATTATTTCTGTGTTGAACAATTGTGTTGTTTTTATTAGTTTGTGTTGTTACTTGAATGTTTGTAACACAGGTTTTTAATGGTATATGAAATTGATGTTATTTTTAGTGTAATGAGTTTTAAAAATTTCCTTTTGTATACATTGAGTGATGAATTTTAAATAAAACAATATTTTTAAATACAATTTATAGTTGTGTAGGAATATCCTTAACTCAGCATCTTTCTAACATATGGGCTAAAAATTTTGTACTGGAAATTTAGAGACCCAGTAATAGCACACATTCTCACCAAGGGATTTCTCCTTTCTACTCCTTAATTAGGGATGCCATTTGAGAGTAAAAATAGGGATAGTTAGAGTTAAATGTTGCATATAGAAGAAGTGCCCATGCAAGGAAACTTGATCATTTGTTTCCTCATCTTATGCATAATTGTAATTGAGTTTCTTGTTCTTTTTATGCTCCATCGGGGGAACCTTATAAGAAGGTTCAGCCTTTTCTTATTTGCTTTGTATTTCTATACTCTCGATAAGATTTGTGTACGTCCAACTAGTTTCGAATCTGTAATAAAACTGACTAACCTTTAATTGGTTGTTGATTTGGGTTCTTATGTAACCGTTCGTGTTACACTGTATGTCAAGTGATTTATGATTTTATCTTCCCTTTACACATTCATGCTGCTAAGAACCACCATTGAGGATCCGACATTAGATTAAATTGAGAAGGCGGGCCCAGGCTCCTTCAAAGGAGTTAAACGGGGCACTGGAGATAGTTCATTGAACTGTTACACTGGCATAATGTTGATGGACGCGCCACTGCCTATATTAAAAGGTATGGAGCACCCATTCACTTTCAGTGTAATCTTGGGACAGTGTCCAAATGAATTTTGCAGTTTCACTTTGCCAACCTAGCTTCGACCGGCATTCTTCCTTGCACAAAGCTAATCCTATATGTGCACGTCGTACAGCAGTCAACATTGACATCGCACACCCATCTTCATCACTGTCGCTTGACAATGACGAACTTTTAAATGAGGAATTTGGCCATAATCGACGTTGTTCAGTTTCTACTTGGCTCAACTGACATGTTCGCTTGGCCGTGTGGGCGCACATAGAGCGTCACGTCTGAAACGTTCTAACATCCTTTTTGTTTTCTCTTTGTGACACACTTGATGTTTCCCTCACTTTGCAAACCATTACAACATGGTTTTCTTTCCTGCATCCTTTACATATCTGTCTAATGGCGGGACATATACCTTCATGTGGAAAGGATAATCTACATCGAAAACACAACTTCTTTTTCTTTGGAGACATTATAGTATGGCCTTCTACTTTGTATTTCAACGTAATTTTCACACTCCGTGATTATTAATTTTTGGCTGTTCCGGCCTCCATGTGAGCTGCTTGTGTGCCAGCTCTTTCTTTCACGCTGGCAGCCTTGAGTACTCGCTCCAAGCTGAGTGTCTTTTCCAGCATTCGTCATCTGAATGAATCGGAGAGGCACCATCTATTTCTCTGAGACGCATCGCCTCTTCATTTTTGAACTCATTGAACTTCCAATGCTTTATGTGCGAATCTAGTCTTTCTAAAAAAAACTCATCCATTGTATCACCAGCTCTGTGCCTTTCTGGACTGAAAATGTACTTTTTATATTCAACATTCGGCATTGGATTGAACTTGGTGTTTAACACTTCTTTGATTTGACGATGCGTCACTTCATCACCTTGTGGTATTTTCTTTATCACTTCTTTTACTCATTCCCCTACTAAGTTCTTTGGATATTTAATGATCTTTTTGTCATTTGCTTCTTCCAGCGCATCAATGTAACCATCGAAGGTTTCGACCCAGGCAGTCCATCTGTCACCAATATTTTGCTATTTGGCGGTATAAAATGGAGGCAGTGGTTTCAGGAAGGCGGCTGCTCCATATTTTGCACTCTTTTCAGCAGCCATTGACAAATGTCACTCATCCGATCTAAGCTCATGGCCTTTCAGTTGGTCCAACGTGATTCATCAGCCATGCAAGCACAACCCCTGGGCTTCCGCTTGGGTTGCGGTGCCTGGTGCTGAGTTCGGATGGCTCTATTTACTGAGATTCTGGCAAGTGTGATCATATTCTCTAGATCTGGTTATCACCACCTCTTATGTTTCTCTGTATTTACCTGCTTCTACTCACAGCGTTCGCTTGCACCTGGCTGTTGCTGCTCATTACACTTTCTGTTGTCACTGCCTTTAGTGTTTCTTGGTGTCAGAATTGTCTCTGCTTTTAGTGCTTCCTAATACTTGGCTATCACAGCCTTTAATACTTCTCTGAAGCTGGTTCTCACTACCTTTAGAATTGTCATACTGTATGAATGACGGTGTGTCGTGTTGTGGCACAGTACCTCGTCTCGACTCTACCAGCCAAATTCTAGATGAAGACAAGCAAACTTTCTGTAAGGCCTTCACTTTCTTTACCAGCATAGCACTAGCTAGAGTGGCGCTTTGACTCCACATACGCCAAATGTTGATTTTTCACTTCGACTGAGGCACACACGGCACACACAAGCAGTTTGCTGGACCATGGCAAACTCTCTGGGAAAGCACTCTCGGTTTTTCGGGTCACGGGGTTTACGTAATCCCCTATCTAGTCACCAGTTGCAGCGTCCTCCCAAGCCCAGGTACAGGTAAATGCTCACACCACACAAGGAGCTTGCTATTACACATCTTTAGTCCTCAGCATGTAACCGTTAACTGAACATTCTACATCATGAACTCTATCACCCACGCACTTACGTCACTGGTCTACGGAGTCCATCAGGAACCAATAGGGTACAGTCATCTCTACCTCACAAGACACTACAGCTGCCATCATCCCAACTGAAAGAGTACTTATGAACAGACAAAAGGGCAGGCATCACCTAGAAACTTCCCTATCTCACATGACAGAGACTGCAGTCCACTTCTCACCCTTACCATCCCCTAAATGGCAGTGCTGAGAAAGACTAATCAGCAGTTCCTTGCTAACAAAAGGCATCATGGAATTTCTAAAGCTAACTATCTCCATCCTCCTCGCTTCACTGTCTGGTTCTCCTCCCTCCAGCTACAGGAATGCAGGCAATACACATCCACTGTGTGTGGGTACAGTCCTCAATCTCCTTCTTGTGCTATGCCAGACCAGGGTCATGCAAAATGAATCCCACTGGCCCCCATTACTCAAACTCACCCATACACACAGCTCATCACATCACATGTTTAATGCACTATACATAAACGCACACTTAACATACACACAAGATGCCAGTTCAAGGCTTAGGGCAAACATATAATAGCAAATCTTCCCACAAGTAGGGCTGGTAAGTCTCATCTCAGTGACAGTGATACAAAAGGTCTGGTTGCCTGTTTGATTCTTCTAAACATATGGTATGCTGCCACCACCACTTTAGGCACTATATTCAGGACAGGAACAGTAGTCTTCCGTCCATAATAATGGCACAATTAGCATGTCCCTCCAGGTCAGAGAACAAGTCTAGGACCTCACATAGTTAGGAACAGGCCTAGGGCTCTGCGCACATGGTTAGATTAGTGCGAAGCTAGGTTCAAAATAAAAGTCTGGAAACTAAATATATATTAAGTTAGGCACTCAGAGCTTGGGCTCATGGCTGTATACCATGCAGGCGACATTCCCATTGCAACCTCTGTGAAGTACAATGTTTTCAAATTTCACCCAACATAACTTTAAACTGAAAAGAAAACACTTGCTGACTTATAACAATCGTACACATTTCTTAGTCCTAAACACATATGCTTTAAAATAGTAGAAAAATGTTCATATGCATAGTTAGGCTAGCACTGTTAATTCTATTTGACATAATTGCCAGGGACTTATGGCTATTTCTTCTTACAAAGCAAACACAAGGAGATGATGGACGGAGTGCTGAAACTTTTCAGACACTCACCCCCAGTCACAGATCTGGGTTGAATCCATCATCATTCTTTAGCTCACTTTGCCACCCCAGTTCAGACACAGCTATATGCAAATCAGTCTTGACCCTGTGCCTCATGGGAACAGTCCAGACCGAACTGCCAAGCCATGTCTTCCCTGGACCGGAATCAAGCATCCTGGGACCGGTTTCGGGCTAACAGCCTTCATCAGCCAGCCTCCTTGTGTTTGCTATTTGTTCTTACACACATACATTATGGCTGTGCAAATTGTATACTTTTTTTTAACACTGTAAACCATTGTAACGTACACCCTGTGAGGGCATGAAGTAAATTATGTCCGTGTTTTTTTTTAAACTGGTCACTTATAACTTACTAGCTGTTGGGTTCATTGGCTGCAATCACGCACTTTTAAAGTATAAGATTACAGCTATTTTTTTACTAAGGTTTAGTACAATGCCTTGCTGTACAATGTAATTCTTGTAAAAGTTTAGAAGCATGCCTGAAATGTGTGAATTAATGCCCACAATCCTCGTTCATTACAGGCTTTTAAGTCTCACAACAGAGTCGAATCTCCAATACAAGAACTTCTTTAGTGCACATGTATTGCTTATGCTGGTGGGGGTTGGTCATAAGACACACACTCCAGCTCTGGTACTTGTTAATTTATGATGGAAAATGGTAAATACATTTCAGCACATAAGACAAGAGAATGTTTAGCATTTGATCTTAAGAATGTGCTAAAAAGACACATTTTTGCAAGAGCTCTGGATTTTTAAGTATGTAACATTAACATTATATTAGTGACCCATGTAACATATTATGGCATATTAATTTTAATTTCACTCTAACTGTGTACTGAAGTGAGACTTGTATGTCAGTTCCTCATTATCTAGTTATGACACTCATACATTTCAGGAAAGCACTATCAGGCAAATCTAATGTCCTCATTACAAGATGAATGGTACTGGTGGGGGTTAAATTAACAATGGCATGGGGTGAAACTATGCAAATACGTGTTAACCCTCCCCCCTCAGAATAGAAAATAATTGAGCTGAGCCAGTTTTATCCGGGCAGAATTCTGCATTGTTTTTTCTACTCAAAGGGGAATAATGATAATACTCATGTTTAGCACCTGCTCTTAGCTGGTGGCAAACATCGGCTTGGGGTCAGGCGCGGTGCGGGTGAGGGGGGTTGGAGGGAGGGCGGTTGAGACGGTATTAGAGGTGAGTGGAAAAAAGTGCCCTGGTAAGGGGGGGGGGGCGCATTACATGCTCCACCTTTCTGCAAAAAAACTTTGCAGGCCAGGATGGGCAAAGAGGCTTGGCTGCTGGTGCAGTCAAAGCATCATGTGATTTCACAGGTCAGATTTACTGGCCTGAAAAATTGGATCAGTTTTCTTGCACATGGGGAAACCCGGGTGTCGGAAATTATTATTTTTCCACATGTAAGAGCAGAGCGGGATCAGGTAGAGTAGTATTCCACACAGGGATACTGTACCACCAAACACATAATGATGGCTTAATTCAGCTAGGACCCATACATTACTTCCCGTAGGTTCATGGGAGCCGAAGCTTAAAGAAATGGTGAAGCTTGCTTGCTTTTAGCATTCTATGGCAAAACCAATCTACAATATATGACTCATTTTGGGGAGAAAAATGTATCTCCTTTTTGTATCTTACCATGAATATATGTACACAAAATGTGGAACATTTTCAAAGTAGTGACTTTTGAAACAATGTAGGAACATTTTAGAGAAAATGCAATTATTTATGACTTCAAACAAATGAAAATGAAAAGCTGAATCCGCATTAAATCAAACAAATATCAATATTAGCTAGAATTGTTTTTTTAATCGGAGTTCTCTTATACAATGACTTCATCACATTTGTGACACTAGACCTGGTTGATGGATAGTAACAGATTATTATCCAAAACTCACTGATGTCGGATAACTTTATCCATTCTCCTCTTCTATGTATGAGATCCAAAGAACTCTGGGTGTACCACACTGTGGTGTATTATCAATGAAAGAAAGGACAGTATTGAGTTATGGCTAAAATTCATTATAAACGAGTTTTTTGGCAGCAAACAGCCTAGCTAAGTCACTGGGCATCATTAGGGTGTCTAGACACCTGCCTCTCCATTGATAACAGCAAGGCATCTCCGATGATGACTAGCACTCCAGTTTACTCTTACATAATCCACGTCAGTACACATTCACTAAACAGGAAGACACATCACCATCTTTAACATATTACGTGAGGGCTTATCCTTGAAATTATATAGAGTGGGTTTATCCTAGCTTGAACAAGCAGGTCAATGTGGGGGCATGCCGAGACGCAGAGAAAAGATGTGGCTCTTTGATCATTCTCAAGGGGAATTGGTACCATCCTTTTGTTTGGCCTTTTTCCAATTGCTGAGAACACTGCCTGGGAAGTTTAGTTCAGAAGTGAGCTATTCGTGGAAAAAGTGGCCAATTAGCACATCATATTTTCAATGTAATGAAAGCTAACAACCAATCAGTGTTGGAAATTGAAAGGGAAATCTCTTAGTAAAAAGGAGAAAACTGGAGGCCATAATTTTGGCAAAACCGACACAATTTCCTAACAATGTTTGAGCCTTCAAAAACGTGTTTCCACCAGGAAGAAAATTCATGGAGATGCTCTTAAAATTATAGATCTATAATGATGCATACCTAATACTTGCAGTGTGGAATTTGAATTTTTTTTTGTCTGACCCCTTATTCAGCGGTCTTGAAAAGTATGCAATATTAAGCAAAGCTAAATGTTTCCTAGGCGTAACGTTAACTTGACTATTGATCGAGTCCTCTGTTGTCTAACTGTGTCCGGCTCTTGCTGATGAGTTATATATTTATATATAATGATAACAAAATTTCAATGTTGAATAGTCAGAAGGTGTGTGCCTTGAGCTAGGACTTGATACTGAATGAAAGTATTTGTGATGTCTAATTTTGTGCACAGGTTTGATGGCTATGTTATGAATTCTAAAATTATAAGCGGTAAGCACTAAGTAAAGGATTAAAAAAAGTCTTTATTTCTAAAGCACTGACCAGGAACACAAGCGCATTTATTTATTTGTATACAGAAGCAGTAATATTTCTATCAGGAATGTTGTACAGTATAACAATGAAAGGATATGTGGGCTAGCAAACAGGGTGAGTGATTTACATATACCGATGTAGTGGAATAATGTGAGAGTTAGGAATATCCTTGTATGAAGGCTTTTGTATAGGCAGAGGTCTGAATACCAAATTATCTAAGAAACGAGATACAGACATTTGACTTTATTTCAATAGTAACAGTTCATACTGCCTGATTCGCACTTGGTGATGGTAATTATCTATTTTTTCCCTTTATGTAGCAACTAGTCAACTTGTAGAGTTGTTTTCAAATCCTGCAGTCAGGGAATAGCACGAGTGGGTAGTGGGAAGTGAGTTCCTTTGGAGCAGTCCTAAGATAGAAAAGGACCGAAATCTAGAAGTGTTCCAGAGCAGTTTGGGAGAGGTTAATAAGTGCTGATTAGCTGATCTTAACTTAATTTTTTATGGGCAGTGACTGCCCTTTTGTCTCTCATTACTGTTACTGCTTCAGAAAGGCTGATGACAGCAAGGTGCAGAAAGTTCACACTTCATTGTGCCCACATTGCGAGTATTCCTACTTGGAGACAGCCACTGTAATACCTGCTGTAAGAGACATCACTTTACACAAACACTGTGTTTGGAGAGGACACCTTAAGACAGAGCCAACCAAAACTAGTTCTGAAAGTTGAGACAGTAGATCCACATACTCTGCCTGGAAAATTAGCATAAAAGTGGGATCCAAACGAGCACACTCTTTTCCAGTACCAAGTTCTCCTTGATCAAGGCAGGACGTGATCAGCAGAGTACTCAAAAAGTCGCAGTTTAACCATGGCTGGACATCACCTAAGGCATGACGTTTTGCTAGAGAAGCTGAGCATCAGCCTGAAGAAACTTAGAAACCTGCCTGCCTGCTGAGAGAGCAGAAGAGTGAGCCTGGTGCTGCAGATAGAAAGATTGTCCAGCAAGGAGAGGCCTAGTGTGCTCTTGGCATGAGGAGCATCCAGAGGACATTGACAAACTTGAGAGTCTGATCCAGGATTGGCCCGTGCTGAGAAAGGATCCTCCATTCTTTCTGTGCAGTATTTGGGAAGCTGCAACCAAGACTATCCCAGAGCATGCCGTCTTGGGTTTACCGGCACGCAGTCTTCCAGAGGCTGAAATAATTGGAGCTTTTGCTGATTACTAGTCAGTTCCAACGCAGCTGGAGCAGAAGCCCCAAGCTGGCCTTGTGGTCGCAACTGCCTGATGTCTTATGGAGGACTCAGAATGGAGGCCCGACCCCGACAACTGAAGCACCGATTCACAGACGATAGATATCAGATGATTGTTACTGCAAAGAACTGGTGCTGCCATCTGAGGCTGCCCCAACCAAGTCAATCAGAGATTATAGGGCCATCTCTGATTGACTTGGTTGAGGCAGCCTCGGTTGGCAGCACTAGTTGCATAGACACAGCCACCTCTCTGCTGAACAAGCCCTGGGGGACTACGTTCTGTACGACGGGAACACCCTCAATTCACAGCACGGACAGCCAAGGATGCACAGAAAGGTAACTGTGGGCACTAGCTGTGCCTGGGATTGAGTGAGAGACTGATAGCAAAATATGATCACGCTTGTTGAGACTTTGTAATACAATAAGTCATCCTGTCTCTTTGAACTGAATTGCCTCATGATGAAAATTCACATGATTCTGACCAATCTGCGCCTGAGCCAGGCCTTTATATATAGGATACAAGATGGACTGCATGTGGGCGGGAACGCCCCTGCTCTCACCACACAGCCCGTACAGTCACTGAGCAAAAGAAGGTAACTGTGGACCTTAGCTGAACCTGGGGATGAGGGAGAGATTGAGACACACACTGAAAAAACCCACCATGGTCCCTTGAGACTAAGTGAGCGAGCAAGATGTTTTTTTCCCTGTGGGTATCAGCCTCTCTTCTCTATGAGCAGCTAGGTCCCACAGTTACCTTTTGATGCTCAGAGGCAAAAAAAACATCATAATCCTTTGAACTGAGTGTCTTTTGAAAATCCACAAGACCAACATGCACCGGACACCTTGTCCCTGCTGTATATAAAACTTCATATATAAATAAATATAACCTAACACACGGGATGGCAAGAGTGGGATCCCAAACTCAGAGGGCGAGAAGACAAATGAAGGGGAGAGGAGTGTAGTGCATCATGATTTGTGTAACTTAAGACAACCCTGTTTAATGGAGTGATTGAGTTGTATAGTATTGATTGTTGAGGTGAGATTAAAGTACTTTATTTTCTATCACTAAACGATAAGCACTGGGCTGGGCATTATATTATTTTGTCTGTAATTTGACTGTTGAGTTCTGAGCTCTTGCTCCCTTACCCCCCAACTGCTTCCATGGGAAGACTGACTGCTCACCCTCTCTGACCTGAGAGTAAAGTGTAGAATAGTTTGTACTTGGCCCAGTTTGCAAAGCCATGGTCGGACAGACCCCAGGACATCAATGGCAAACGATCTCCGTCACCAAGGGTGGGACCTAGTAGCCCCGGTTTGCATGGTGGCCCCCTGAACAGTATGTGACAAGAGCCTAAAAGTAAACACAGCAGTGCCTAATTGAAAATGTACGGCATATGCAACAGTGCCCAAACAATTATCTAAAGGACTCCCAACCATGCAAACCTCATTCTCTGCCCAAGCTGATTTATTTCTGCATAATATTACAACATTGTGGATGATGATGCAGCATCCTCTTAAGGATGTTTGGGGCCCGAGCATTACATATTTTGGGGCCCCTGTTAGTAATTTTATTGCCCATTTTTTGCTAATTGATGCTCACATGATGCCAAACAAACCTTCAGAAATGGGGTTCACACAAAAACAGTTGAAGTATGTCTTTTTTTTTTGGGGGGGGGGGTGTTATATAAAGCAAAATAGACCCCACGGTATCAGAGCGCTTTACATGAGCACCAGTTGCGTTACAGACATTTTTGTTAGGCACGGGGAGATTAAGTGATGTCTTTCCAGGGCCCCCAAAAATCATTAAGATGCCACTAGACAATGCAAGAGAGAGTCAGAGGTAATGGTAAACAGAGAGGAGAAAGGATGAGATATGGAAATAGACAGAGCTAAGCTAGATAAAGAGAAAGTTTACTTTTGCAGGGGGGCCCTTGGAAGGTGGGGGCCTTGGGCAATTACCCACTTTGCCCATGTCTCTGTACTTGTGTAACATTACTGGGCAGTAGATGGATTTACAATTGTAAATTCATGGTATCTGAATACTAAACATGAATTTGCACTCATAAATCCAGCCAGTTACATATGGATGTTGAAATTGCAGACAGAAATGTCTTTGTGAATCGGGCCCAACATTTTAACATGAACTCCTAGGAAGAGATATCAGAATACACTCACAGCATGGCGACCATATATTCATACTAAGACCTCAGATGAACACTGGTTATAAATTGTATCAATATCTGAAAGGCAATACCACTGTGAGACAAATTCAGACAAAGGAGCCGTGCCAGAAAAGCGCTTATACATTTTGATTAGTTTTACTACTCTAGAATAGGCCTTCAATGTCAAAAGTGAGGACATTGCTAAGACTGAACATGGTCTCTGGCACTGTGTAAAACACAGAAAGGTAGAAGGGCAAGGGACTGGAAACTGCAACAGAGACAAATGGAGAAGCGGGAAGAGTAGCCAGGGTGAAGCAGAGGTCATTATTCTTGATTCATTATACATGAACCAGGTCATTATTCTCAAAGGTCATTAGCCTGTATCATTATTCACATGATAAAGTTTCTCCTCACTTCCAAAGACCCAACTAATTAAAGAAATGTTTCCCCTGACACAACGCGGACCTTTGATAAATCCACCACCTATTTTTCTAAATGAACTTTCCATATAATTCTCCCTTAAAGTTTTCTAACGACAAAGTAGGGAGACGAAGACCACAGGAAAGTAGGACAGCATGAGTTCTATATGTGGAATGCACATTAAAATGAAAGGAGAGCATTAGGTCCACAGCACATTGAGACCCCACGATGGCTGCATTGGGAGCTAGAGGTTGGGTGGAGTGAGACATAAGCATACAAACTGGCACTGGTTTCTCTCTAGTAAATGTTTGTTTTTTAGAATAGACCAGGTCAGTTCAGGTGAGGAGAGCTGGTGTGTGCATATGCTAGAATAACACTACAATTATAGATAAGCAATAAAAAGTAAATTAGGATTGTTGTATGACCGCAATTAGAGTTCACGATCCTTAAAAAGACAGTGAGTTATTACCAGTGTGGACAGAATGGCTCAAGCGAAGCAAACATCACAGTAGGGTGCCTCTATCGGAAATTCACCCTAACAAATTACATTTTGTGTCCCACTTCAGTAGGGAAAAACGCTGATGTTAAAGTTGGTGCTCCCATCCCACAACTGGCACAGAAAACTTAAACCAAAATTAAAATAAAAGTTTCCAAAGTCAAATGTATTTTTAGAAATCTTTCAGGAAAGCAGAACATTATGTGTGCTGCAGTAACGATAAGTTGCACACATTTAAAAAAAAATCAAATTGGTCACTTTTCAGCCCTAAAATGAAGAAGACTGTACATAATCTATATGCAGGACGGATGCTGAAATTACTTGAACGTTTGTTCCTGAACCATGCAATGACATCCAGTCCACGATTTGGAATCCCAGCAAGGCCGAGCAAGTTTTCAGTCCTTGCGACTTCGTACAGCTGACTAATATTACATTGGGTAATAGTAGGGCTTTATTTTTCAGCGTCTAGAAATGGGAGTTGTGATGTGAAGCGCTCTACTAAGCACATTTTTAGGAAGTATTTAATGATATGCTGGAGTCTCATTGGTATGCCATGCGAGTACAGACTTGTAACTTCAGACAGGCAATGTCACCGACCATAATGAAACAAAACCGAACCAGCCATGGGCTTAATGGTATACCTTAGAGAGAAAAGTCAGCAGACAGCGCTGACAAAGTGGGATAAAGCGGCATTATCCTCAGCCAATCGGCGAGTGATGACTTACGACCAATAAAAAAATGCAATTCTGCACTACTTGAATCCGAGCAAGATAACAGAATGCCAATGGTGCACAAAACTGCTGAACTCGCAGGAGTAATACAAATATAGTTATATCAGACTTGACAAGAAAATCCTTAATGGATTTCAGCACTGTGTTTGCTATAGAGCAGATCTTTAAAACTAAGATGTAGGTTTTCAGGAGGTCTCACATCACTGAGCATGAAAGAACATCCTTATTAGCCTGATCTTCGATGATATGTTCCATTGGTTTACGGAAATTGGAAATGTAGCCCCAGGCTTGTAATTAGCAGGGTTATTATACCATCAAGTAAGCAATTTATGCATGTGCTATCATCTTGCATAATGCAGTTTTAAATGGCAACTCACAGTATGTCATAAAAGAAACTTTTTTTGTCAGATTTGCTGCCAGGGCACCTTGAGAAGTGACAAGGCGCGGATAAGAGATCAGATGTTGGGCACGGCTATAAAAAGTTCGTAATGCATGGAATGTTATTCTTATTTAATTAAAACATGTACTAATTAAGAAATAATCTGACACATGGGAAACTTGTATTTTCTTTCTCTCTTCACAGATTATAAGAGCCTGATTACAGATGGGGAGGCAAAAAGTACTTACATTTGTGGAGGAATTGATAAATTCTCACGAATTCCCTGTAGATAATCCTCTGGGAAATGACTTCCTTCATAGCAACGACATGGTGGATGCATTTGCCTGTGAATTCTCCACGTGTGTTAAATCCTCCAGTGGATTTAGACACGTTTTTCCAGACAGCAGAGGTTTTTGTTACCACTGAACTCTGAAGCAGGGTGCAAATGTCCATTCACCCAGTGGAGTGAAGTCACATAAAGTGAGCTCACTTTAGCTTGCACAAGTATGAATTTGTGCTTGTGAATAAAATAGTGTCTGCACACTGTGCAAATCAACTAATAAGGTCCACTCTGTTCGTAAGGGGATCCCTTGTTTAATTCTACACACATCTTAAGGTTAGCACTGCAATGGGAAAGGGATTGGGAATGAAAGATTATTCATTATAGTTCATTATTCAGGAAAAACTGGGCAAAACTGCCAGCAAAATAAAGTGCCTGTCCCTTTTAATCATTCTGTGTACCTGTTTTCAGCTCTGCCAACTCAAAGCTGGTGTTCTGCAAGTGAAAGCACATTGCACACTTAGCGAAGCTCTGGACATTTTATGAAGTGCAGGGTACAGGGCAGGGTTGAAGTACTTTTGTACATTCTGAACACATCTCTTCTGCACAATAATGTTTTCTTTCAAAAGGATGTGCTTGAAGAGCGATCTTTGGCTTTATGGAAACCCTAGGACCGACGCCCCTTGAATACTAGTAAGGGAGTAGCAGTGACAATGTTTGCTGGGCTGTTAAAGTCCACATAATTTCATTGACTGTCCAATGCTTTGTGATTTCTGGGGCAGCGCGCTTCAACATATAACAGCGTACTTGGGGTCTGATTTCCATTTGACCAACAAGGAAATCATGTTGGGGTCACTGGTTTCCTTTAGAATTGTTTCTGCCCGATTACATATTGCCATGGTCTGGATAAGCTCCTTTCCACCGAAAGTGAGTGAGTCGTGGGCTTTGCTACACCAAATTTATGAATGTGAATTTGCAGTAGCCAAGGCAAGAGGTTCCTGAGCTATTAAGAAGGTTGAAAGAATATGGCCCAGTCTTCAATGGGAGTAGGTAATGAAACTGCCGGTTCGACATCTGGTTCAAGCTCAGATTCGTCCCTACCCCTCTACTATTGTATGTTTTCCTTCCTTCCCTGCCACTGTCATACTTATATAAATATCTATTATTCGAACTGTGATCAATTTATCTTCTAAAACAGAGTCCGTTATTCGGAAATGTTTATTTGTGTAACTTATGCTTTGTGTTAACTATTTCTGACTCCTTATAAAACAAAAAATATTATTAAAAAAAAAATAAAGTCCACATAATTTCTAAATCAACTATTTATGACTCGTTATAAAATAAAAAATATTATTAAAAAAAAATAAAGTCCACATAATTTCTAAATCCTCTTTGAAAGTTAGGGGTAGTACACTGCAAATGTAGACATATTCGCGAATGTCATTTTATGCGGTCCATGTAGAGTTGAAGGGCACTCCCGTGGCGTGTATTTACTAGGTATATTAAAATACAATTAAATATGTTTTTAGGTTTTTGGGGATAAGTATCCTTCCTCGTAGCTGTGGAACCTCATTTTTAAAGTACCGCAGCTACTTTTTCCAACACTGATGCCCATTTCTTTACTCTTTTCTCACAATCACTAGTGTCTATATGTTTTCTAGAAATCAAGTTTCACTGAATGTGACTCAGTAATGAGTATTGTTTAGTTAGCACATGAACAATGTGTTGTCTATTAAAAATAGACAGCACAGTGTAAACTTGCTAATACATGATGGAAGAGGGGTGGGGGTGGTATTTAAAGGGCTTTTTTGCCATGAGTATGTGATGCATTCAACCTAATTAGTAAACTATAAATAAGTGCTCATTTTAGACTCGTTGAAAGCATGAAGCAGTCAGAATAAATTATCAAGCTGACAAACTGTGATTCGGAGTACATTTCAAGCATATAACACTCAAGTAAATATACACAGCATGATTTGTGTTAAAATAGTTCCACTATGACTCTCCTCCTTCAGTCACCCTATCAACCACCATCTTTTAGACAACATTCATAAATATTTTCTACTGATAGCAATTTAACTTTTTTTAATACAATGTAGATAGGGATAATGGTGTACAGAAGATGACCTCCATAAGTACCTGTGAATTTAAATTTTTTTAAGGTGTGTATTTTGTTTGTGTCCTTTGTTGTAATTAGTTTAATTTTTAAATGCTTTATATTTCCTAATGTTAGGCTCTGTGGCTGTTGATTAGACTGCATATTGCCTTCCAGTATACACGAATTGAGAAGCATATTTCAAAAATGTAACTGGTGCGATAGATGTTGAAAGCAACCCACTCTTGCCTTCGGTCAAAACATTCTAAATCCAGCTATTCCGAAACAGAACTGTGAGGCAAGCTCTCTAATATACCCATTGGCTCTACATTCGATAACATGGACAAGCTCAAAATTAATGTCTGTGGTTTGCAGTGTCTGGACTTTGGCAAACCTGCGTTACAACAAGGTACAACACTAAATTTTACTACATGTCCCCCCACCCTCAGTTATTACTTAGGCACTCACCCACCCACTCTGAGACTGATGTGCCCACTGAGAGATGCAATTAGACATTTATGGACCCACTCAAAGACCCACTCAGACACTCCCGCACTCACAGACCCAGTCAAAGACTGATGCACCCACTTACAGACCGACTCAGACTCACGCACTCACTCACAGACCCACTCAGAGAGTTATGCATTCACTCACTCCCACTGAGAGACATGCACCCACTCACAGACCCACTCAGACACTCATCCACCCACTCACAGACCAACTTAGAGACTAATGCACTCACTCACAGAGCAACTCAGAGGCTTACGCACCCACTCAAAGATCCACTGAGACATTCACACACCCACTTACAAATCCACTCAGAAACTAATGTACCCTGTCACAGACCCTTTCAGACACTCCCACACCCACACACAGACCCACTTAGACACTTACACATACTCACAGATCCACTCAGAGACTCATGCACCCACTCACACACCCACTAAGACTCATGCAACCACTCACATATCCACTCAGAGACTGATGTACTCAGTGACAGACCCACTGATAAACTCATGCCCTCACTTACACATCCACTCGGAGAGTCATACAACCACTCACAAACCCACTTAGACACCTACTTAAACACTCACAGACCTACCCAGACAGTCACACACCCACTCACACATCCGGTTAGAGACTTATACAGCCACTCCCAGGCGCACTCCGACACTGAAACACCCACTCATATGCCCATTCAGACAGTCACACACCCACTAACACACCCATTGAGACACTCATGCAGTCACTCACACACTCACTCTCAAACATTACAGGTAACAGTTAGAAAAGAAAATTAAAAAACCTTAGAAATTCACTGAAAAAAACAAAGGTTACAGGGACATTATAGTTAGGCTCAGATTTTACTCGTACAAAACCAGTGAAATTCAGCAGGTATAAGTACCAGAGCTAACTATAACTTACAGCCCCGCAATGCACTGCTTATGACCTCACATATTACATCACTCATGACATGGTCAGTAACATCACTTATGACATCACTGATAACATCTCAAATGACATTACTAATGACATCATCCACAGAACCACTCACACTCCCACTTATACCCCTTACAACCTTTCATACACCCACACACAACCACTCACACACCCACTCACTCATCCATACAGCCACTCACGTACCCACTCACCCATAGAGCCACTCACACACCCACTCACTCACCCATAGAGCCACATACACACCCACTCACTCACCCATACAGCTACTCACAGCCACTCACTCACCCATACAGCCACTCACATACCCTTGCACTCACCCACACAACCACTTGCATACACATTCTCACATCCATACAACCACTTACTCGCCCACTCACCCACCCATACAGGTGCTCACACAGACATTGACTGTGCAATACAGACACTCGCACACCCACTCACTGACCCATACACCCATTCAAACAGTCACTATTCACTCATACACCCACTTACATACGCAGTCACTCACCCACAGAGCTACTCAAACAGCAACTTAGTCACCTATACAGCCACTTCTACACCCACTCACCCACCCTTACAGCCACTCACATACCCACTCACTCACCAATACAGCCACTCACTCACATATACAGCTACTCACACACCCACTTATTCATCCATACAGCCACTCACACATCCATACAGCCACTCATATATGGATACAGACAGTCACACAGCCACTCAGAAGACATATGTTAGATATAGTATCAGTAGTACAGAAAGAATAATAATTTAACTTCTGCAGTAGCTCAGTATATATCTCAGAAATGTTAACGAAACACTTACACTCACTGGATGATGTTATCAGTGATGTCACTGACAGTGTCATGACTGATGTAATATGTGAAGTTATAAGTAGTGCTTTGCTGGGCATGTTATATTTAGCCCAGAAGAAGTGGAGTGTGGTGTAGAGTGAAATACCACACAGTAGAGGGGCAATGACAAAAGTTGCGTACAGTGTAATAGTGTAGAATAGAGTGGAGCACAGTGGAATAGCATAGAATGGAGTGGTGTAGAGTAGAATAGCATAGCGTAGAATAGCATAGTGTAGAATTCCGTGGAGTGGTGTACAGTAGAGTGGTGTAGTCTGGAATAGCATATAGTGCAGTGGCATACAGTGAAGTGGCATACAGTGAAGTGATGCAGACTGGAGTGGCGTACACTGGAAAGGGGTATAGTGTAATAGCATACAGTGGAGTGGCATCCAATGGAATAGCATAGAATTGAGTGGAGTAGAGTGGAGTGGCATACACTGGTGGGGCATAGAGTGGAGTAGCATACAGTGGAATGGCGTAGAGTGTAATAGCATATACTGGAGTAGCGTATAGCAGAGTGGCATACAGTGGAGTGGCATACACTGATGAGGCATAGAGTGGAGTTGCATACATTGTAATAGCATATAGTGGAGGGGCGTAGAGTGGAGTGTTGTACAGTGGAGTGGTGTGAAGTGGAATAGTGTATAGTGGAATAGCATACAGTGGAATGGTGTATAATGGAGTGGTGTAGACTGGAGTGGCATACAATTGTGTTGGGTGGAATGTAATAGCATAGTGGAGTGGCATACATTGAAGTTGGGGAGAGGATGTGGCATTACGGCTAGAGCGGTCAACCTCGAATCTGGGGAACCGGGTTTGAGTCTCAGCAGGGACGCTCAACATCCTCTGATTCTGGGCAAATCACTTAATCTCCCCGTGCCCAACAAAAATGAATGTGTCCGTCTGTAACGCAACTGGTGCTCATGTAAAGCGCTCTGATACCTTCAGGTCTAGTTCGCGCTATATAAAACTCTGGGGGAAAAATAGAAAAAAAAAGTGGGTTCCAATCGAATAGCGTTGAATGAACTAGAGTGCAGTGCCATACATTGGAGTGGAATAGTGTATAGTGGAGTGGCATACATTGGAATGACGTAGAGTGGAACAGTATATACTGGAGTAGTGTATAGCAGAGTGGCATACAGTGGAATAGCGTACACTGAAGAGGTGTAGAGTGGATTTGCATACAGTGGAGTGGCATACAGTGGAATAGCAAACAGTAGAGTGTTGTAAAGTGAAGGGGCATATAATGGAATAGAGTTGAGTGGAGGGGAGGGGAGTGGTGTACAGTATAATGGTGTAGAGTGGAATAGCGCATAGTGGAGTAGCATCCAGTGGAGTGGCATACAGTGGAGTGGCATACAGTGGAGTGGTGTAGAAAGGAGTCTTGTACAGTGGAGAGGCATAGAGTGGAATAGCGCATAGTGGAGTGGCTACAGTGGCATGGCATATGGATGTATGTGAAATTTAGCAGCAATGTTGATTACAGTGAGCAGAGTAATGCAAAACAGCTAGTTGCACTGCCATGTGTTTCTCCAGATTTACCGATCTACGAAGGCCACGCAGGGTAGCCTTGCGTCCCTTTATAAATCTGACTTAAGTATTGCATTGACTATGCAACACCATGAGTGTTAGACATGGCATCTTTTGGCGTGTTTCCCCCGAGTTTTTGCTTTCTGACCTCCCGGTTTTGACTCTGTTTTTGCTGGCTTAGTGTCTCTGCGCACTTTTCTCACTGCTGATCAGTGGTAAAGTGCAAGTGCTCCTGTTGTAAACTGTGTTATGGATTGGTGTTTCCATGATTGGCATATTTGATTTGCTTGTCAGTCCCTAGTAAAGTGCACCGAGTGTGCCAGGGCCTGTAAATCAAATGCTGCTAGTGGGCTGCAGCACTGCATTGTGCCACCCACACAAGCAGCCTGTAAATGTAACTCTGGCCTGCCATTGCAGAGCCGGTGTGCAGTCTGGGACTGCCATGTCGACTTGGAAAGTGTACCCACTTGCCTGGCCCTAACCTTCCCTTTTCTTACATGTCAGTCACCCCTAGGGTAGGCCCAAGGTACCCCTGTGGGCAGGGTGCAGTGTATGTGAAAGGTAGAACATGCCCTGGTGTGTGTGGCCTGTCCTGATAGTGAATTACTGCCAATTTCGTTTTTCACTATTGCAAGGCTACCTGTTCCCATAGAACAGAATGGGGAGTTTGTTTCTAACATCTTATAAACATAACTGGCCCTGGGAACTAGGTAGAAAAATAAAGTTTAGTATGCCTGAACTCAGAATCTAAAGAAGCCTCTTTTAGTGAAGGTGATTTTTACATTCTGTGTTTGAAAATACCACTTTTAGAAAGTAGGTATTTTCTTGCTCAGCCATCCAGCAGGCCTCTGCTGGGTTTGAGGATTGACTGTCTGGGTTTTGGATGACAGGGTCTGGGGAGCAGCAGTGGCTCCAGATAGTCTAGGTGGGTCAGGAAAGGGCTGAATAGACCTGGGCTGCATTTAGAGTAGGGGGAGGGGATTTCCTTTCACCTGAATGAGCCTGGTTTGCCTCTGACAATGCCGTCTCCATCTCCTGCCAAGAAGCCACACCATAGAGGGCAGAACTGGTTATGGCTGGGCACAGACACTCTCTGCCTGAGAGGACAAAGGATTTTGGGCTATAAAAAGTGGAGACCAAACCCCTGAACTTTAGAACTCTTTTGGACCAAGAAGACTGCCAAGAAGAAGAGCTGGAGAAGCTGTGAGGAGGAACTACCACTTTGCTGAGTGCTTTGCTGTGTTGGCCTGCAGTGACTGCTGCTTTTGTCTTGGGCAGTGAAAGGACTGGACTGAACTTTCTGCAATCTATCTTTGTGAGTTTCTCCAAGGGCTTGAGGTAGAGCTTGCCCCCTGTTCAAGAAGTCTCAGGAACAGCAAAGACTTCAAGTTCTTCTGCCCTCAGCACTGGGAACTGTGTGTTTTGTGCCGCAACAAGAAGAAAAAGCAACCCGACGCCGTCTACGACGCCGCTGCCGACTCCGTGTCCTGAAGTCACCGCAGAGGGCACCGCTGCAACGCGACCCTGGTCTCACCGACGACACCTGCTGACGCCGCCACCGAGCCGCTGCTCGCACCGCGACCTGTGGGCACCGCACTCCGCATCGCCTTGCTTCACGACGACGCCTTGGTATCCCCGATAACGCTGCTCCACGCCGAAATCTATGCCGCTGCTTGCACCGTGGTTCGGGGGCACCGCTCGTAAAGCTACACGACGCATGGCCCTCATCCCGCACCGCAGCCTTGGCCTACTGACGCCGGCGCCATCGACTCCAGTTTGTCAGCCGACGACAGCGCTTCAGCAACGACGATGCCGCTGCTTGCACCGTGACCTGTCATCACCGTGACGAGCACCGCGACCCTGGTCTCACCGACGACGCCATCTGACGCCGCCACCAAGCCACTGCTCGCACCGCGACCTGAGGGCATCGAAGGCCGCACCGCTGCACTTCGCACCGCAGCATCCGACGCCTGCGCTCCTGACTTCAACCATGAGGAGATCGATCTGCAACGCATGTGACTTCAAGGGCAACGACGACTCCTGCACCGACCTCCGGAACAGACTCCTGCGGATGCCGTGGTTTCGGAAGCTCAACGAGAGGTCGCCGACGCCCTGCATTTCTAAAGGTACTGTTTGGGGGTCTTCCAGACACCGTAGCTGGCCCGCGACGCCGCGGTCAGCCAGAACTGTTTGGATTGTTTGTTCACGGCGCTGTGATAGCCCCAGAGGGAGCTATCGACTTCAAGGAACTGTTTTTCAAGGTTATTTTGATAACTGAAGATTTCTAAGTACTGTATTGTGGATTTTCATCGTTTTTGGTCTTGTCTTAAGCATATAAAAATATTGGATATTTTTCTAAACTGGTGTGGTGTCCTTTTGCAGTGCTTACACTGTATTACTGTTGGTTATGTGCAAATGCTTTATACACTGCCTCTAGGATAATCCTGACTGCTCGTGCCAAGCTATCAAGGGGGTGAGCAGGGGTTATTTTAAGAGTGTAACTCCCTTATCATGACTAGAAGGAAAGGTCCCTACTTGGACAAGTTGCAAACCATTGCCAACTAGAGACTCCCATTTCTAACAATGAGTGACGCTAGGGTACCACAATACAATAATACAGCTTGGCCTTTGTTATATTTTGGGCATGGTATACAGTGATAGCTTTGCAGTATACCGTGGTACATAGTGACGACAAGCCAGTATATAATTGGGTAATGGCTGTTTTTAGTGAATAAAAAGTCAGCCATATTGTTTTTACTACACTTTGGCTGTGTTCAGTGTCAGGGCTTTAGATATAGGTAAATAGTAGGTCCCTACCTTTAACTACTTTGTTAAAGTGGTAAAAGATGGGAAAATTGATTTATATTTTTAAAATATATTTTTAAATAAGTTTACCGACATGTACCACAGTAGTTTCTCAAAATGTTGTGAAATTCCGTGAAAGTACAGTTGTAACAGATATCACCAAGTTGAAATGTCCTATAACTTAAAACATGCTTACCATACTTTTAAAAAAATTCTTTTTATTTATTTATTGCATTTTAAGACATTGCACAACATGCATTAATTGTACCATTGCAGCTGATGTGACTTATGGCTAGTGCATATGAACAGTCAAACAGATCCCCCCTCCCCAACACCCCACAACAAGACAAGACATCCCCTTATCACTGCTGAGGTAGTTGCAGCAAGTTACATCCTCAAAGACCTGACAATAAGTACACAATTGCACCTGAATGCACGGTCCCACAAATAATATAGGAAGTGTCGAAAGTAAGCAAAATGTACAACAGTACCCCAATGGCTGATATCACAGTGTCCTTAATAACAGAGACAGTAACAAGAAACAGCTCCCCTCAGGCGGCAATCTGCTCATCTCCCCCCTCCGGCTCGCCCGACAGTTTCCCAACTAAGTATTGCTGATATAGGCCCCAAAATCCTTTAGGGCGAAACTGCGGGAAAGGAGTTCCAATTATGAATGAGTGGTATGGGGCCCTTAGCCCACCGCATTGCAACCCTGCGCTTGGCCAATAGCAGTCCCATAGCAACCAGTTTCCTGTAGTCGGCCTGGATATACATGTTGTATCCCAGTAACGCAACTAACGGGCTGGGCATTAGGTGGTGTCCCATAATCTCGCTCAGCCTCGAAAAGACTTCTTCCCAAAAGGCCAAGATCTTAGGATAGGCCCACGCCACATGGAGGAATCCAGGGTCCGGCTCTGCGCATCTGTCACATTTAACATTCTCCCTCAGTCCATATCGTGATAGCCTGTGGGGGGTATAATACACTCTGTTAAGATATTTAAAATGGATGAGATGGAGCCTGCCATTCTGGACACCCGCTTAGTGGCCTCGGAACAGTACATCCAGCACCTATTGTCAATAACTGTGCCCAGGTCACCTTGCCATTCCGCCCTAGCTCTGTGGGGCTGTAGTTTCCGAGGCTCCTGGGCCAGGGAATAGAGAACAGTGATAAGTTTCGCTGGAGAATTAGCCTTAATAATGTAAGTGAGAGCTGGGAATTCAATCGGTTCCTGCATATCTTCCCCCAGTTGCTGTCGCCATGCATGTCGAACTCTAAGATATTGAAATTTGTCCAATGGCAAGAGTCCTTGCAAGCCCTCAGTGCAATCCTCCCAGCTGCGCAGAGTCCCATCCTGGTAAAAGTCACCCAACGTGTGTATGCCTATTTGCGCCATAGCTTTGAGGACAGTCCGTTCCCTGCACGTCGCGAGTCAACTGCACCAATCTAAAGGTGTGAGCGAGGAGTACATAAGCGCCCCCGCCTAAAGATCTAGCAGTCTGCCCCATGCGTGTATTGTGGAATTTAGGGAATCCATTACCCCGTGTCTACGGATTGGGGGGTAAAGAGGAACTGTGGAAGAGTCAAGGGGCCCGCTGCGTTCTGCTCCAGAAACAAATGTGGGAGATCGTAAGGGACGTGCAGCCATCCGTACGCATGCAAAGCCTGTGCCACCCTGTAATAATGTTCTAAGTCCGGTGCCCCCAATCCGCCAGCCACCTATGGAAGCATCAATGTATCCCATTTGACTCTTGCTGTTTCCCAGCCCAGGCCAGTCTAATAAATAGTTTTCGAAGGAACCTAAAGACAGAGCCTGGGACTAATATTGGGATATTGAGGAATAGGAAGAGGAACCTGGGCAGGATAACCATCTTCATTAAGGAAATGCGTCCTATCAGAGAGAGAGGTAGTATGATCCACCTGCTGATGTCGTCTTCTAGTTTAGAAATGGCCTTCCCGTAATTCTCCTCTATGGCAACAGCTGGTTCGGCATGTATTTGAACCCCCCAAATAACGAATTGGGTCTGAAGTCCATTGCATGGGGAAGTCTAACGCAGTTGGAGTAGTCACTGGGGTTAGCGGGAATACCAGGGATTTGGACCAGTTTATGCGAAGTCCCGACATACTCCCAAATTGAACCACCTCCGCCAGAACTGGGTTGAGGTTGTTCACTGGGTCACAAACAGGGTATCGTCTGTATAGGCAGAAATTATTAATCCATATCCCGGGAATCCCAGTCCCCTGTGTGAATTATATTCTCGCAGCGCACAGGCAAGGGGCTCAGCGACCAGAGCATACAGTGCGGGGACAGTGGGCAGCCCTGTCTAGTCCCTCTTGTTATATGTATAGGGGCCGTAACTTCCCTGCCAAGGCGGACATGAGCAGTGGGCTGCACATACAGAGTCATTACTAATTGAAGAAAAATATCTCCAACCCCAATTCTTTGTAACACTCCCTTCATGAAGGCCCACTCAACAGAGTCAAAAGCCTTCTCGGCATTTAAAAAAACCGCTGCCACTTTGACCTCCGGATCAAGACTCTGAATTGTGCTGAATATGGTACGTAAATTAGAAGTAAGGTTGCGCCCAGGGACAAACCCCGACTGTTCAGGGCGAACCACCAGTGGCAGCATTGGGGCCAATCCATTAGTTATTTTGGCGTATATCTTGGTATCAACGTTTATAAGGGACAATGGTCTGTACGAGGAACAGGCCTCTGATGGCTTCCCAGGTTTCAGTAACATGACGATCCGTGCTTCTCTCATGGAGGGAGGCATAATGCCAACATGGGCCATATGTTCATACAAGGTCATGAGGTACGGGACCAGCAAATCTTGGAATGTCTTATAGAAGGAGACAGTGAGACGCTCTATGCCGGGGGCACTGCTGAGTCGCATGGAGTTGATGGCCATCTTGACCTCCCCTGAGGAAAGGGGGGACATGAGGTACTCTCTATGCGCGTTCGATAACCAGGTCATCTGTATGTGTTCCAGATAATCTCATATAGCATCTAGGTCAGGGGGAGCCTGGGAGGTGTACAGTTGCGAGTAGTATCTATGAAATCGACTTGCTATGTCTTGACTATTACGCAATAGCTGACCTCCCTCATCCAGTATTTCAGAGATAGTGTCCACTTCGCACTTGGGATGCATCAATGCTGCCAACGTGGCCCCTGGGCAGTCTCCCTCGCCGTAAACCCTGGCTGTGGCATACTTACCCAGGTGTTTAACCTCCTAACCTCCCTATCTGCTGTGTCCTGGTACTCTTCTAGAGAGGCCTTAATGTCGCCCAATATATTGATGTCCTGTGTACCCTGAAACTTTTGCTCTAAAGATGAAATGTCCTGCTCAAGTTTAGTCAGTTAGTTCCTCAATGATCTGAGCACTCCAGAGTGTTTAGCTATAACAATACCCCGGATATACACTTTAAAAGCCTCCCAGATGGTAGAGAAGCTATCAACTGACCCCATATTTTTCTCGAAGTATATCTCAAAGTCTTTGGATATTTCCGTCACAAATACTGGATCGAGAAGAGAGTAGGGCGGGAACCTCCAAAGGAAAGCTGGCGCCTGCCTAGCTGGGCAATGCAAATCTAGTTGTAGGGGGAATGGTCAGAGAGAGTGCGCTGGTGGAGAGAGCATTTTGTGATCTGGCCAATTAGGCCCTTTGACGCAAGCCAGTAATCGATTCTCGTGTGGGTGTTATGCGGTGCAGAGTAGTGAGTGAAGCCAGCGATTTCAGGGTAGAAGAGCCTCCAAATGTCCTTCAATTCTAAGCCCGCCATGAGATAGCTGTCCTCATGGGGATTTAGGATGCAATTGAAGTCCCCGCCTATTACTATTGAGGAGTCCCTGTAGCAGAGCAGCCTGCTACCTAGGCTATTATAGAATTGTGGGTCGTCATAATTAGGCCCATAGATTTTTACAGCCGTGATGTTGAAACCCTCTTTCTGGCATCTCACAATAACATACCTGCCATTGGGGTCAGACTTGAGTGTCTGCACCATAATACCCGACGCCGGGTTCACCCATGTCAGGACTCCCCTAGCATGTGATCTGAAACATGACGAGGAAACCCTTCCCTGAAGCATCTTATGCGCTAACATACTGCTCTGTGGGGACAAGTGAGATTCCTGTAGCAGCGCAACATCTATGTGATGCTGCTTCATGTATGCAACAACATTCCTAATCTTCCTATGATCATTGAGCCCCCTGATATTCCATGTGAGGAGATGAACCGTGCTTCCCATGATCAGCGGGAATGGCAACGATGTTGTGTGTCATAGCTCTTCCTGCAATGGATTCAACATTATTAGCCACAACATACTCATATGCACCTTGCAGTCCTCTGCTGATCCAGTGCATGTCTCACCCCCCCATTACCTCCACCCACGCTATGCAAACTCCAACCATGCATAAACAAAGCCCCCTCCCGTGCACACTTCAACTACTCTGTAGAACTAATAAAAACCTAGTAGGCTAAAATAAAGCACACCCTTCTGTGGATGACACTGCGTACAGATGTCACCCAGCTCAAACCCAAAAGTTATGCCAACCGGCACTCTGTTAGAATCATATCATTCAGACAATGATGCGTGTCCCCGTCAATGAAGTCCAGACGTCCGCACACTTCCAGCCAGTGGGCTGCGGGGCTTTTAACCAGAGGAGAGAGTAGAGCCCCCCCCCACCTTTCCGGGTAGGGGCCAAAAACGTGCAGTGCAATCCAACACTCTGAAAACAAATAACTTCAGATGCCGCCACCGCACCACACGGACCCCGTCCTGGGCCGGCCCAGCGCCTGTGATGGTAGAATGTACAGTAACAGTCTCCGGGTTGGTACTGCAGTCCGGCCGCCACTGCAGTCCGGCCGCCACTGCAGCCGCTCCACACAATGTCCGCCCCGGGCCAGTGCAGATCCACCAACCGTCTCCTCGTTCCCAACATTGGAAGCTGTACAAGCTACTGAGTCTCGTCTTCGCTACCAGTCTTGGAGATGTTTTTGGAACCAGAAATGTTCCTGCGTTTGATGAATTGCATCACTTGGGAGGGGTCCGTAAAGATTTGTGTTTTGCCATCCGCCGTGACTCGTAATTTTGCCGGGTACAGCATGTTGTACTCCAAGTGGAGTTAACGCAGTTTCCTTTTGGCAGGTGCGACCAGTCTACGTGCTTCCTGCACCTGAGGTGTAAAATCCGGGAATAGAGACACAGCCATCCCCTCATAGTGCAGCTCTTGCAATTCTCTGGATTTCCGAAGTGCACTATTGCGGTCCATATAGTTGAGCAGTCTGGCTATTATTTGGCACGGTGGTGCCCACGGGAACGGCTTAGGGGCCAGCCATCGGTGGGCCCTCTCCACCACAAACATTGCAGAAAAGCAATCCGAGCCCAGCATTGTGGTAAGTAGGCGCTCCACGAACAGCTCCATATTAGGGATGTCTGTGCACTCCGCAATCCCAATGATGCAAAGATTATTATGCCGGGAGCGAGCTTCCAAATCCGCCCCCCTGGCCTGCACTGACTGGAGTTGTTTTTCCATGACTGCCTGTGATCTGGTCGCTGAGCTTCAGATACACGTTGTTCAACACAGTCAAGCCTGCCCGCTTGCTTGTCCAATCTTTCAGACATCCTATCCATTCTGAAGGATAGGGCATCCATCTTGCCGTCTATCTTGTTTAGACTGCGTTGCATGATAGCCAGGAGCTGCTTGATGTCTGGATCGGAGGCGGTGTCGCCGGCTTCAGAGCCCCATTCTCAAGGGTTCTTATCTTGTTCCTGCTGCCTTTGCGATTTCCGCGGCTCAAATGGTAGCCTTGACTGCGACTTGTCAGTCTTCCACATGTTGCAGTGTCACTGCGGTCGCCGTTTACCACTGGCACCAATTCTGAGTGTGAGGCACTGTGATGAGAGAAGCACTGAAGAGCGCCAAAACCAGCACTGGCACCTCGCAGACGCCAGCACTTAGGATGTCGTATGGCCGAAGGCAGGCAAGGCACAGAGCACCCGCCAGTGTTTTTGATGCAGCACTGACCTCTGTTGTAGAGCGTAGTTGTATGCGTCCACCGAGGCCCTGGCAAACCTGTCCAGGCACCTGAAGTTTCACAGGCTGTCTGCCTCAACACTCTCCCAGTCACACTGTCCAAGACCAGACCGTAATGCACCAGGGGGAGACCAAGCGGGGGTATGCCCCCTCAATGCAGTGCAATCTTCTTTGATGGGGGGGACCGGGGTACTCGTCGCCACTACTTCATATGCCGGTACCCTCCTCAGCTCTATGTCCCAAACCCCTGACACAAAAGAGCCCGGTCTCTGAGCAGCCTCAGCCTTCTCCTGCCACAGTCCGCAGAGCCTCACCTCCGCCAACCACAGCAGAGACTGCAGCACAACAGCGCTCCAGATGCTGCAGTCCGCCTGTCCGCAGTGCTACAGACTAGCACAGAATCAGCTTATCTCTCTGGGTGCAAAGAGGATCCACAAGGGGCACATCCAGAGCTCGTCTCGGCACCAGAAGCATCACAGGCAGCCGTCCCAGCATGGGCCACAGCAGGGCCGCATTCACCTGCAGCGCAGCACCGCCGCACCAATCCAGGTAGTCACTGTCTCTCCGCCGTGCCCAGGGGCAAGCAGGCAGATCCGTTGTGCTTACCTCGGCGCTCCGTGAAGGGCCGGCCCCCGACACAGGCTCCCGCACTCTAAAACCGCTGCACTGGCGCTGCAGCTTCTCTAAGGAGGAGGAAGGCCAGCTAGGCTGTGCGCAGGCCCCAAAGCAGCACGGGAGCATGTATCAGCGTCCCAGGGAAGCCCGCAACCGCTCCCATCAAACCTGCCCTGGTTCCGGAGCTGGGGACTGTGGACTCAGCAATGGAGCACCAGCAATTGCAGAGGATTATGGAGGATATTGAGCCCCCATGCTTACCATACTTAACTACAGAACCCAAAAAGCATCATCTCTGGACCCTAATGTATAATCCTGCCAAATTTCATGTAAATTTATTCACACTACGTCAAATACAATAGTCTATACGATAGAAATCACATTTCTGGTTGGCAGAGCATACACCCTGTCTGAGCAGGAACCACAATCCCAGTCAGGGTAAGTGAGGTACACACCAAAAGATCATCTGTGCTCACCCTCTCATAGCTTGGCACAGAGTAGGCAGCCTTAACTTAAGAGGCAATATGTGAAGTATTTGTACACATGACACACAGTAACACAGTGAAAACACCACAAAAGTCTTCACCCCAGTTTAGAAAAATAAATTATTATATTCTGACAAAACAAATATTGAAATATGAATTTTTACAGAATAAGTATCAGTGCCAAGAAGCAAATAGTACTTAAAGGGGTTAAGCTGTTGCAATGGACTGGGTCAAAGGGAAGAGTTCAGGTCGCGCGATGGAGCACATGCCGGCTACCAGGACCCACGCAGGGCCCGCTGAGCAAAGTACCTTAATCCGGGTCGTAGCACGAAATGCAGTAGCGGTGATTCGTTGGTAACGTGGGTGAAATGTCGACTCTGGAGTACGGCGTTTCCGAAGGTGCTGCACTGGGTTAACCCACGCTGGAGGGGCAATATGTCGATATTCTCCATGAAGTGGCTGTGATGTGTTGGTTCCGGTGCAGTGATTCCAGAGGTGATGCGGCATTTCTGGGTGCAATACGCCAGTCCCAGACATTGCAGCAGCATTGATGTGCAGGTTCTTCGCAGATGCAGCACTTTAAACTCACTTCCAAGGGCCCTGTACAGATTGGCACCACTTGGCAGAGCAAGACTTACAGCAAGTAAAGTAACAGTGCTGGTGTGAAGATGAAAGGTGAAGTCTTTGATATCCCTGAGACTTCAGTAACAGGAGGTAAGCCAACAAGCCCTTGGAGAAACTTAAGTCCTTAAGATGTAGAGAGCAGGTCTAGTCCTTCTCACTTTCAGGCAAGCAGCAGCAGGCCAATACAGCAGAGCAGGTAGCAAAGTGGCAGTCCTTCCTAAAGCACAACAATCAGCAGGCAGCAAGCCGACATAGCAAAGCAGTTAGCAAAGTGCAACTCCCTCCTGCAGCAAAGCAGCTCTTCCTCCTGGCAAAATGTCCTTAGTTTCAGCAGTGTTCTGAGTACATGGTGTCAGATGTCCTGTACTTATACCCATTTTAGCCTTTGAAGTAGGGAGACTTCAAAAAAAGGTCTTTGTAGTGCACAAGATCCTGCCCTTCCCTGGCTCCAGACTCACTACCGGGAAGTATGAAACCCTTTGTGTGGGGACAGCCCTTTCAGGTAGATATGTTAGCTCCTCCCCCTCATCCTGCTCAGGCAGACCCATCAGTAGGCACTTTTCTGGGAGTTTTATATAGCGCAAACTCGACCCGAAGGTATCAGAGCCATTCATTTTGTTTGTTAGGCACCGGGATATTAAGTGATTTGCCCAGAATCACAGGATATTGAGGGTCCTTGCCGAGACTCGAACCCGGTTTTCCAACTTTGAGGTCGACCGTTCAAGCCCTTAGGCCACATCCTCTCCAATATGACCTATATGACAGCTCAGGCACTCCTACCCTTTCCTTGTGTGTGGCTGTCTGGGGGACTGCAGGAAACCAGGTGTCACCCACCCCAGACGTGTATTTCAGGTACCAAATGATTTGAGTAAGAAAATGCCAACATTCTAAAATGTGGCATTTTCAGACCTGCAATCTAAAAACCAACTTCACTAAAAGATGTATTTTTAAATTGTGAGTCCAGAGATACCAAATGTGGTTGTCCTACCTTATGAGCTACACTCCTAAAATGTTACAAGGCAGCTCCAATGTTATCCCATGGGAGAGATAGGCCTTGCATAGTAAAACACACTACACTATTTCGCTACCAGGACATGTAAAACTTAAAAGTACATGTCCTACCTTTTAAGGACACTGCATACTGCCCATGGGCTGTCCAGGGCCTACTCTAGGGGTGACTTATGTGTAATAAAAAGGAAGGTGTGGGCCTGGCAAGTAGGTTAACCTGCCAGGTCGACATGGCAGTTTAAAACAGTGGCAGGCCTGAGACATGATTAAAGGGCTACTTATGTGGGTGGCATAATCAGTGCTGCACGGCCACCAGTAGAATTTGATTTATAGGCCCTGGGCAAATGTAGTTCACTGTACTAGGGACTTATAAGTAAATCAAATTTTCCAATTAGGGATAAACCAATTGTTACAACATTTTAGATACAGAGCACATGCACTTTAGCTCTGGTCAGCAGTGAAAAAGTGCACAGAGTTCTACAATCGGCAAAAACAAAGTTCAGCAAAACAGTCAAAAAAAGGAGGTCAGAAGGCAAAAAGTTAGGGGAACCACTCTAATGATGACAGGTCTAACACGATGGAAAATGCATTGGTAGAAAACCATGTTTTGGGAAATAGATATATACTTTGCTCCTGGCTAGAGGGAGTAGCATAAGTAGCTTCTCCCTGTGGGCAGGAGCAATGCCTGCTCCCACTGCATGTGGGGAGCTGGCTGGGGCTGTGGGGACCTTAGGGCTCCCCCCACAGCCCCCAACACCACCAGGGTACCCACCTTTGACAATACAAGCCCTCGGAATGGGGTCCCCAGAGCTGGAAAGATTCAGGGAGTGAGGCCACGTGGTCCCTCTCCCCATTTTTAATAATTTTGGCCTCAGGGGTTGGCCCAGAGCCTAACAAGAGTTGGGGAGGTGGGCCACGCGGGCCCCCCACCCCTTTAATTAAAATAAACGGCCCTGTGGTATGGGGTCCTACTAGGCCGCCTCCCCTTTTTTTTTAAAAAGGACCTGGGGGATGGAGTTCCCAGGGCCTAATACTGCTTGGGTAGAGGATGGCACGTGGACACCTTCCCTTTAAAAAACATTAGGTCCAGTGGCCAACCTGGTAATAAAATATTACTTTGCGTTAAAAAAAAACTTGAAATTCACTGAAAAAAAAGGGTTATACTAAAGTTATAGCTAGGTGAATTTGTCAGTGACAACATTAATGTTTTGAGTTCACAAGTTATAGTTAGCAGAGCTATAACTTGCGTCGCCGCCATGCACTTTTTATGACCTCACATATTACATCACTCATGGCATGTTTTATGACATCAATTATGACAGCATTGATTACATCTCAAATGGCATCATCACTGATAGATATATATATATATCTATATATATATATATATATATATATATATATATATATATTATCCACCAAGCAATTTTCTTGCCGCACTCCAGGAGCTCTTAGCAAATCCTTTTATATAGTGGCTCTCTGCCACATAGCACATCAACAACCTACATGTTTCAACTAATGAGTTAATAGTAGTTTGTCATAAAAAGTTAATGCACACTAAGCTTCTATATTAAATGCATCGAGTATCATTTTAATGTTATGTTTTTTTAATATTCTTTGAATGTTGTCAATGTGGTGCAAACTACGTTTCCCATAATGCTTCATTATAAGCAGAGTTGGGATATATAATGACACTAAAGAAGGACTTACCCGACCGTGAACAAGACTCATTAGTCGAAACGCGTAGGTTGTTGATGTGGTATGTAGCACAGAACCACTAAATAAAAGGATATGCTAAGAGCTCCTGGAGTGCGGTGTGAAAATTTCTTGGTGGATAATAAATGCAGGACATGGTTCTGTCCTGAACGCCAGCACCTTCATAGTAGTGCTCTCTTTTTGGAACCAATTCGGTGAGTACCTGTAATTTAGGCATTTGGCAGGTCAGGAGAGGTACATTGCTGACTGCTCTGATCCCCAGTATTTTGCCTTAAGATATCGGCAGTCATTACAATTTTGCACTCAGTCATCATGTCAAACGAAGCGCTACGAGAACTAGCAGCTGAAGTGCTATCTGACAATCTACCCAATATTCAAAATCAACTGAGAGCCACTAATTCCACCGCGGCCTCCTGCAACGACGATTACAAAGCCAAACTTAAACAATTGGAAAAGCTAATGCGCACTGAACTGACCAAATGGTGGGAGGGTAAGTCCCTGCAAAAATACCGCGATGTGGGCCGTGTTCCACGCGGACTAAGAATAATGCTGGCACCCAGCTTTGAAAGCCCTAACCCACAAATGCTCAAAGAATGGGCTGAGAGCAATCTGGATGCATCAATGCGGCTTATTATAATACTCATCAAATACGTGGAAATTGACCGCGCAACCACACAAAAGGAAATCGAGCGCATTAACAATGAACTTGACACAAGGAATCACAAAGAACTGATATCCAAGGGACGTGATGAAATCGCCACATGACTCAAAAAACACGAGGAAGCGATTAAAACTCGCAAAGCATGGAAATTTGCCCAAGACAAGGTTGACTATGAGTGTGGGCAGATTTTCACTTTTGCTAGAAAATACGATTCGGTCAAAAAACAGAAATTGAGCAAATCCGTGATTCCAACACCAGGAGCCACATTGGTCCTTGAAGGAGCAGACTCGGCTTCAATGTCTGATCTCAGCTCAGCAATCGAAAGCGGGACAGACTCAGATGATGGTAGGAACATAAGAGAGAGAAGTGAGACCACAACCACCAACTTCAGTTTGGCAGAAGAACTTGATTTTTTAAGGTTAGACCGAAGACAAACCCTGCGTCCTCGGGTGCCAAAGAAACCAGGCACTGATGCAACTGCAGGAGACGTGAGAGAAGGAAACGGAGGAAATCCAAAAGGAAACAACAGAAAGAGGGGCAATTGGAGACGCAAATGACTGCAGACTCCAAGACTATAATTAATCTCACCGACCTCAACCTCACAGCAGCTGAAAATCAACTTCTCTCCCTTGGTCTGACCTACTGTCCTGAAAGCAGTTTCAATTACAGTAACACTCGGATTGATGTATTCAAATTTATCAGAAAGTTGAAACTCATTACATTTTTCAAGCTTAAACACACCAATACCTCCAGTCTACCATCTTCAAACACAATGGTGCCAACTAGCAGCAATTTGTTGGTCTCTGACATCCCCACCATCCGCATGCTGGCAGAGTTAGAATCTGGGACAGAATCGGTCTCTACACAACATATGCTACGCAATGAGGGCATTGATAACTTGGCCACTGTTGTTAGCCCGTTCAAGCCAGTATCCACATTCACGCCCATGATGCCAAGGGATGCCATTGATATCTTCAATGATGTCATCATCGATGAACTCAAAGACCTACACCTACGAAAAACACGCACACAACGCAAGCACAACTACCGCCACCAACAATATTCAGATCTGATGAACAAACTTCAAAAGAACAACGAAGTTATAATCAACAAATCCGACAAGGGTGGGAATATTGCACTATGGCCAAGGAATATGTACCTGGAGTAAGCTCACAGGCATCTAGATGACAGCACGTGCTACAAAATTTCAAGTCACAAGGAGGTGACTTCCAGCGGCAAGGAGCTCAAAAAGAGAATGAACACCTACAGATCAGATGGCATTCTCAGCAAAGATGAATTCTTATTTCTGAACACTGACTTTCCTGTGCTTCCGGTGTTATATTTCCTCCCAAAGGTACACAAAGGTCTATCACCAGTCCCAAGCCGTCTCATCATCTCGGCCCGCAAAAACATGTGTGAAAATATATCGAAATATGTAAATTTCTTCTTAAAAGAACTGGTGACCAACCTACCGACGTACATAAAAGACACGAGTGACTTCCTGCTCAAAGTCAAGGACTTCCCGTGGTCAGACGACTATATCCTTATGTCTCTTGACATTACTTCACTGTACACCAGCATCCGTCAAAGTGATGGCTTATCAGCTTGTCATCACTTTCTCTCCAAAAGGCCTATTCATTGCTACAAACACAATGACTTGATCCTGTTCCTGATCGAATGGTGTTTATATCACAATTTCTTCATGTTCGACAGAACTATTTACCAACAACTCAGGGGTGTTGCCATGGGAGCATGCTTTTCCCCTAGCTACGCATGTCTTCATGTGGGCTGGTGGGAGAAGCGTGTTCTCATGGCAAGTCACTCTGACGCTTGGAATAACCACATAGTGACATGGCTAAGATACATCGATGATGTTTTTGTAATTTGGAGAGGTAACATGGAGAGTGTCACAGCGTTTATTTCTGAGATCAATACAAATGATTTAAATCTCGAGTTCAATGCTAATATAAGTTCTATTTCAGTAGAATTCCTTGATGTCATGTTACATGTTTCCAATGGCATATTACACTAGAAATTACATAGAAAACCCACTGCTGGTAATTCCACTTTACACGCTTCCAGATTTCACCCCAGACACCTGATTGCCAGCATTCCCTACGGTGAAATGCTCCGCTTACGCAGAATATGCAGTTCCACCACAGATCTCACCATCTGTCAGAAGGAGGCTCACCAAAGATTCAGGGCACGTGGCTACTCAGAAAAAAACATTGTCATGGCTACCAACAGGGCCAATGCAACACCTAGGGAGGAACTATTAATGGGTAGAGCTACCACCAGTACCAACAACACTGATACCCCTGATGAGTTAGACAGTCAAGGCACCGTCAACACCCGTCTTATCACTACCTACAACACGGAGGATCGGGCCATCAGATCCATTATCAATAAACATTGGAAGATCATTAAATCTGATCCCACCCCAGGGTCATTGGTATCACAACGCCCGACATCACATACAGGCGAGCATTTTCCATGCATGGTGCACTGGTCAGGAGTAGCCCGGAAATCATTACCAAATCTAACTGGCTATCTAACATTAAGGGTTTCTTCAAATGCAGCAGTTGCCGAGCATGCAAGTTTGGGTCCAAGACCAGCCACATCACTGCCACTTTCCGCAAAGAATGATTGGCCATCAAATATAGGCTTACCTGTAGGACTGAGTACGCAGTCTATGTACTTGAGTGCAAATGCGGTCTTAGATATGTGGGCAGTACCAAACTACAGGTCCACCTTCGCATCCTCCAACACCTGAGGACGATTGTCAACAGTGACCCCACTTACCCGGTAGCTAGGCATTTCAAGGATGTACACAACAACAATCTGGAACATCTTAAATATTTTGTTGTGGACTGTGTACCCCCCCTTAGACGGGGAGGCAACCGTGAAAAACAACTCCGACAGTTAGAAACACGGTACATCCTTGAGCTCAACACCAAAGCGCCTGCATGCCTCAACATCAGGGAGGACCTACATAACTTTCTGTAGCATTATACCAACACTACTTATGCCTGCCATTATATTTCTCCCACTTCAATACTTGATCTGCTTGCCTTTATGGTTTGATGTTTGTCTTCCATGTCTAGCATGTTCCATGCATGATGACCGACTACATTCATTCTCAATAATGGGAGCGTTGCTACCTTTCTTGCCATATGGCCATTTGGCTATATTTACTGTATCCCTAGTGGTGTGTTCTGCAGATTAGGACATACACTAATATGAATGTACTTGTGTTCCTCATTGTGTTGTTTCCACTTAGAATCAAGTGACTCATTCGTTTATTTTTGTTTTCGTTTGGTACCTGTGACTCTCACGTATTTGTGTTTTCATGTTGCTTTGACCATTTAGCCTCTGTCATTGGACCAAATTCATAATGATTTCTCGGCTGTTTTTAAACCACCATGACACATTGCACACCTAAGTACTGAATGAGGAGTTGCATTTTGCACTCCCTATGCATTTCATTGGCACTTAAACATCACACCCTATTAAGCACTCCAGCACCCCTCTTGTTTCTATTCCCCACATATTATATTTTTACTATCACGGCACTGTAGTGTTTCACATATGCGGTACCACTCGCTCTAGGCCGTTACCATTCAGGACTAATCGAGCAAGCCGACACACCAACACAGCGCATTAGTGCTTTTTAGTTTTCAACACTCACTTTACTTCACATAGCATGGAGAACGTATTTCTGCTGCATGTCTCCACTGTAATCACTAGGAGTCGACCGCTTCTATTCTGGGCATATGCCCCGTTCACGGCGGCCCTATCGAAACCAACAGCGTGAGACACTCGACTCCGCACCACATGAAAGGCTTCAGCCAGTCTTCCCACCCTTGTGGTCACCGAACACATTGACATCGTTCGTGTGTCAGTTTCACTTTTCTCGCAGATGGCATGAGTAGTATTATTCTTTCATAACAGCCATCGCGATATTCATGTACTATTGCAGATTTTCTCTGTGCTTTGATACAATGTTTATGATTCTTTAATTGTCGGCATCTTAAGCCAATATCAACCGGTCTGTCCTTTATTTTGTCTGCATGCCGGCTACGTGCCAGTAACTATGTCATCGGCAGATGACTTACCGCAAACGCATTTGTAACGTCAATATGCACTTCGAAAATAGGCGTAAAACATGTACCTATTGCCCAACATGTGTGAACATGGTAGAAACACTACTGCACCTATAAATACTGACATCCACCAACAGCGCGCCATGTGAACAAGGCCGCAGTCCGGCGGCCGAAACGCATCATTTGACATGATGTTGCAATAAAAAAACCTGTTTCAACATAACCGGAGTCTGTGCCCGTTTGTTACCCGGCGTGGTTCAACCTTGGGAAGGAGTTTCGATATATATACACACACACAGACACACACACACACACTTTGGGCTTCATATGTAACACAATCCCACTAAAAGTAGCAGGAAGCCCAAAAACATAAAGTAGACTGCATATGTACAGTTTCTGAATCATTACCTGAACAACTAAAAGACATATTTATGATCACATGATTACGTAAACCAATAAACAAATGCACAATAAATACAATAAATAAAAAGAAGGAAATCACATTAAATCTGATTGCCACTCTGTAGTTATAGTTAGTATTCCCAAAGATAGGAATTCCTCAGATATTGGCTCTCTAATAACTTTCCACCAGTTTGACCAATCACGACAAAGCTTTCCAGACCTATAGCATTTTCTACATTTTGAGATGATGTCAATTTTTGTGGTGAATCATTAATGGAATCAGTGCAAGCAGGTTAACAGATCAGAAGTCTGCTTCCAGTCGGCGGGAGCAAACTTGAATGAATGAATGAGGGACTTTGTATAGTGCAAACAACTACTCAAAAATGAGTGTCCCTAGGCTGTCAATGAGGAGATGTAGAGAAGAGAGAGTGAGCTAAAGAATCATTGGCTAAATAGATAGGTTTTCAAAGCTTTGCAAAAAGCGGATTCAGATTCTGCTCTTCTGAGCCTAAAGGGCAGGTGGTTCCAGATTTTGGCAGTACATGCAAAGAAAGAGGTGCCACCATGTCTACCTTTTTTGAAGCGGGGGATTACTATGAGGTGGGCCTTACTGGAATGTAGATTTCTGCTTGGTGGTACTCAGTGACTCTATTGTTCAGATAACTGGGGGCGGTGTTGTACAAGGTCCTGTGTACTAGAGTAAGTGCTTAAAGGGTGATCCTTTTATTAACAGGGAGCCCGTGCAATTTGATGAGGGAGGGTGCATTTTCACAGATCAAAGAGAAGGTGCTGCTGTGTTTTGGACCATCTGTAGCCGCCGGATTAAACATGCAGGTAGACCTCGATACAAGGCGTTTGAGTAATTCAGCTGAGAAAGGATCGTAGCTTGGACTAAATTTTGGCAGGCATCTCATGGATGGAGGGGGAGGAATTTCCTGAGAGCCTTGAGGATCCACATACAGTTTCTGACAACTGAGTGGATCTGGGTCTTGAAGGATAGGTCATTATCAAAAATGGAGACTAGGTTTCTAGCTGCCAAGGTGGGGGAGTGAGAAGGTCCTTGTATGGGCCAGGCGCCATCCCAACCTGGGATAGGCCATAACAGTATGGTTTCTGTTTGATACACGTTGCACTGTAGTTGGCTTTGCTATAGCCAACCTAAGACTGCTCTCATGTAATTTTAGAAGGTTTCTTTGTGGGTTTCGGAATTGCCTTCATAGGAAAGGACCAGCTGGATGCTGGAATGTTTCCATGAGGCACAGGGTCAAGAATGATTAGCCCTGAGGCCTAAGACATCCCCCCCAGCCCTGAAAACCGCCCGACCCCTAGCCCTAGGCCTAAGACAGCCCCCCAGCCCTGAAAACTGCCCAACCCCTAGCACTCAGGCCTAAGACCGGCACCAGCCCTATGCCGAATGATTATACCAGGGTGGGTTGTATGATGATACAATGACTCCCTAAACCATGCAAGCCTTAACAACCACTGCATCTTTACCACACATGCTTTTACCACGCATGCCTTTACAATGAATTTTGTTGTAAAGGCATAAGTGGTAAAGGTATATGCATTGTAAAGATTACACCCCATCCCCCCTTGCCCTGAGCCCTAAAACCCGGCCCCCAACCCTGAAATTTACCAACCCCAGCCCTAAAAACAACCCCGACCCCCTACCCTGAGCCCTAAAACCTGGTCCCCTGCCCAAAAAACTACCCAGACTCCACCCTGAGCCCTAAATCTCGCCCCATCCCTAAAAACTACCCTGACCCCAGCCCCCCACTCTGAGCCCTAAAACCGGCCCCAACCCTAAAAACTATCCAGACCCCACCACCCCCTCACCTCTCAGCCCTAGCCCTACTTACCAAGCCGCGTCCTGGTCCTTCCTGTCCCGATCCTTCCTGCTCCTCTCCCCGCCCATCCACTCTCCATCTAGAGCACCGACTGCCTTAACCAGGCATTTGCGTGGATAAGGCATATGCATGCTTAAGGCAAGCATTGTTCTGCTGGCGTTGAAATGGCACACGTTGTTAAGTCTGCATTGTAAATGCCGTTTCCCGCAATGGAGACATGTACACATTAAACAATGTTGGGTTAAGGGCAGAGCCCTGGGGTACCCTACATTTTAAAGTTTTAGCCTTGGAGAGGTAAGGGTTTCTCCAGACTAATTGTTCTCACTGAGAGAAGAGCGAGATTAGCCAATCGAGCTCCGTTACCCTGACACCACAATTAAACAGATGTTGTAAGAGGATGTCATGGGGGACAGTGTCGAAGGCTGCCGAGAGATCAAGCAAAAAAAGGACAGCATTATGTCCACAGGCTAGGGACATTTTTAATGACTCCGAGACTTCAAGCAGCGCTCTTTGGGGCTGTGATGTGAACGAAAACCTGACAGAGAGGTGCAGGAGGTGATGGAGTTTTGAGAATTCTATAAGTTGTTTATTTACTATACATTCTAGTATTTTGGTAGCTGCTGGGAGAAAGAGATTTGGGTCTAAAGTTAGATAGAATCTTACTGTCTGCGGAGGGTTTCTTCAGTAGTGGGATGACACTAGCTTGTTTCCATAGCAGAGGGACCGAGACTTAGTGTTTGCTCCAACTTGGTGGAAGATTCAAGAATGCTCCTGGGAGCAAACTGGGAGCAAACATAGGTTTCCTTGCCCGAGCCAGTGGGGCAGGGAATTTGCTATGTCACAGGGGTTGGCTTACCAGGACATAGCATGTGAGCTGGCCCTGCGGGATGGGGTACCTGTGACCATTAATGGCTCAGGGGGAGGGAGTAGGGGGTTGCACAGCCCAACTCTCACCAGGACTTTAGAGGCTCAGAGAGGAGGGCTACATGGCATCCCTCCTCATTTTTAGACATTTTAGCCCCAGTGGTAGGTTACCCAGGGCCTCTGATGGCTAGGGGAGGGTGCTGTGTGGCCCCCCTCACCAATGCATTAATTTTGGCCCTGGGGCGGGCTCTCCTGGGCATGTCATGGCTCAGGGAGGGGGGTCACGTGGCCGCCCCTTCCTTTCGTTATTAAAATTGGGTCCTGGGGAGTGGAGTCAGGAGGCTTCGGGAGGGGCCAAACGTCAACAAGAAATAAATTGCAAGAGCAAGTTTAAAATGTTGTTTGTCCAGCAGCTTTGTGCTCAGTGCTGTGCATTCTGTCAGGTTATTCAGCATTCTAGTTTTTTAGTAGAACCTTGTGAACCTAGAGTTGTAACCAGATCAAGACAGAAAACTCCAATATCTTTTTGAGCTGCTTGTGTCAGAGTCTGAATTTTATGACCCATTTCGAGTTGGTATTGGAAAACCTTCAAAGCGATTTGAAACCCATTGTTTAGATGGGTTTCAACCAGATTTCAGGCAGGTTGCCCGTCTTTTTAATTTTCATCACTGAACTAAATTTTTCAACTGAACAAATGAAGTAGCACTATATGTAAATTTTAGTATGTTTCTGACGGTCCAAGAACTCTTGCATCTCAAATCTATCAGCTACCAGGCATATGTAACAAAAATGAAAATAAATAAGGGAAACCTAATTAGAATCCTGGATAATCTCCATTTGCCTTGAACAGTTAAAAGGGAGGAGAGGGGCATGATTCAAATTATAGTAATATTTGGAATGGAGTCAACATACTATAGTGAGTGCCAAATCAATTATGGGTTGCAGGTGTCTTCAATGAATTAAAATATATTGCTATTAATCAGGCATCAAACATTTGCAGAGGGGAAATGGCGAAAAATTGAAATGTATTCAAACATACAAATGTAATTCTAAAATAAACAAAGCATTGATAAACATGGGCTGAGCAAGGAGGAACCAAAGCTCTAGTTATTTGAATGATAAATATTTATAAACACAACAGATTTGCATTGGCAAATACTCGACGTTTGTCATCAAAGTACCATTTTCAAAAATGATGCACAAAATTCTTACATTTTCTAGTCATTGTTCTTGATATTGTTCTTAACCATTTAACCATAATTGGAGATTGTTAACTGAGTGGGATGGGGCATGAGTGGGATGGGGCAATAGTGGGGTAGGAGTTGGCACGATAAGAGCATAAATCTTGTCTAATGATTACACATATATGGCTCTCCTGGCTGCATTTTTTTTTCTTTCTAATACGGCTACCGGAAACTGGATAATATGAGAGAGATGCAGCCTCCTGGCCAATGTCTATTCCCATACCTGATAGTGGACAGGAATCAAAAACTAAGGTCTGAGTGACAGGTGTTGGAGTCTGTGGTGAATGAGGACAAAAATTAATTTCAATAGAATTAATTATGTATGGATCGTAGCACGAAGCATCGCTGCATCACCCCCTAGACTTAATGATCACTTCTATTGCCTACAACTAGTACTCATCTTTCAGTATCAGGACATCACATTGTTTTGATAGATAACCTTAGTATGCACCTCGCCCTCCCTGTATTGAGTCATGGGTCTCCAGGTCAGTCAGGGATTGGGGACCATATGTTGTGGAAAACTTACTTCTCGCCTTGCAACCTTTATATTATCTGTTCCCTGGGTCCCCTTTTGAACATTTTTGCCAACCATTCTTCTCCTGTCTGCCTGGCGGGGAAGTGCCAATATCTAAATATGCATCGTTTGGCTATCGCCAAGGCTATTGAAAGCACCTACATTGGTGGGTCAGCACATGTCGTCTGGCTAGCCTATACATGGAAGTGATTGGGCTTCCACCATTATTGGTTATCCGTCTCTGGATTTCTGCCCAGTATGGTTGTTTACATCATAACCAGGTGTAGTTTTACATTAAGCAAGCCTTCTGCAGTCTGTAAGCCACTAACTGATATTAGTGATGAAGGATTTTAAAGTGGCTAAATTTAAGACACACTTCCCTTTGGCCTGAATAGTGAGTGTCCAGCAGTAGATACAAGTCTTCCTTTGAGATGTTAATGTTAAGGACAGACTGCCATTTCTGTCTGGAGCCATGTTCAAGATATGCGGAGAAAAGCAAAGTAATCACAGTTTTATAGAAACCTAACACCACCGCCTTGGGCTGTCTCTACCTAAGTAAACAGTTGTGATAAGTTAAACTTGGCCTGCTATTTCTGGAAGAATTTCAGTTGTAATTGGACTAAGATGTCGTACAAGCTGCTACCCATGCTTTCCATGACACAGTCGAACTCCCTATTCTGATAGCTTCATTTCTCACAATAGGCACACAGTCTTGCCCCCATGAACTATCCATTATTGTGTATGTGTGTCTTCAATTCTAGGACACTCAGACTAATAATGGGATTACTGAGGGTAGGGGGTGGCTGTTTGGAAGCATAGAGTAGGAAGGTGTTTGGGTGCCCCACCATCAAATGCATTTCAAAGTGCACTAAAATGGGAATTTCTCAGGTATGGAATCCCAAATGCAAGCTAGGATATGTGTAGTGCATTACAATACAATTGTATCTGTGGTAAGCCTAGTTTCCTTTGATTTACCCCAGTATCAGAGTAGGAGCTTTTAATCACAATGTCTGACGGCCCAAGACAAAACTTTTAATGTTTCTATCCTGGAGCCTGGTAAGCCAAACTGTGAGAGTTAGCATGAAAGGGTATAAAGGTAACACTGAGCCACAGACATTTTGATTATCTGGACCTTCCCCATAACGACAGCTGAAGTTGGGACCAATATTTGTATTTGTAGTCATTTGTTAACTTTTGATGCTAGAAAGACAGACTATTCTCCGCTATGCTCTCCAGTTTCCTAATAATCAGTATGCTGAGATATTCATGTTCATCCTATTTCTAATAAAAGTGGAATCTGTCTATTGAGGCCCTCGTGGTTAATCTAGACATTAGATACCCTCACATTTACTCCAGTTTATTTTGTAACCAGTGAAATGTCAAAAAACATCAATTATGGCCATTAAGGCAGGGAGGGAGGTCTATGGTTCTGTGAGAGTCAGCAGAATGTTGCCTGCATAGAGAAGATTCTTATACTCATTCTTGCCTGTTTGAATGCCCTTCATCTCTCTATCACATTGAACTTCCACAGTTAGGGACTCCAGGGCCAAAAGATACAAAGGTGGATCAAGGGGTATGCATGGCTTGTTCGTCCATTGACCCTGATGGTGTCTATCAAGAAACACCTCCCCCACAGTTGACAAGTACCATCAGAGACCCATATAGTCACCTGACCTTACCAAAACGTCATCACCCAGGCCTACCCCTCTTAGGAGTTCGAAACAAGTAGTCCCATTCAAACACAGTCAAATGTCTTCTCAGCATCCAGGGATAAGGCACTGATTTTTCGTGCATGTACTTTGCAAGTCCAGAGCAGGTGGGCTAGCATTCTCATATAGTGATGTAAACTGCTACCAGGGACAAACTCAACTTGTGAACAATGGATGAACCAAGGTATTACTTTTCTCAACCCATTGACAAGAAGTTTAATATCTACATTAATCAACGATGTGGGGTAGTAGATGGAGCATTGGAAAGGGTTTCTCCTAGGCTATGGAGTGACAGAAATAAGGGATCTGTTGGACAATCCACTCAAGGATCCCATCATTTCTGCCTCCTTGAAGAAGTCTTACAGCAGGTCAACAAGTTGACATTTGTTCCATTTGTAGAAGGGGACTTATGCAAGAGATCAGTTATGGCCACTACATTTTCATCTTTGGATATGTCTAGGAGAACGTGTTCTCGTGGTCTGAGGGACGGTAGACTCAGATCTGTCACAAAGTGTTCCTTTTCCTCCATTGTATCTCCCTCTACAGATGTATAAAGGTCTTTACAGAAAAAGGCAAAAGTGTTGGCAATGTTTTGAGGAAAGGTGTGTAGCTGCTTATCTGAGTCATAAATGCCGGGGATCACAGAGGATCATTCTCTCTACTGGAGTGGTGCTGCCAAAAGCTTACCAGCCTTTTCACTGTGTTCATAATGCTGAAAACACAGGCAGAAAATAGAACTTTCTGCTTTTGAGATTTAAAGGGAGTTGATAGTTTTTTATCTCATTCCAGATAATTGTTATTGGCAATGGTGGGGGATCCAGTATACATCTGAATTCAGAGTCAGGGTTTTCATAGCCACCTCCAGACCTTTTTTGTTTCAGTCCAGGCTGTATTTTGAGAATTGCTCCATTCCTCATTAGTTGACCCCTCAAGGACACTTTGCAGTAGCCAATATCATTTACTAGGATGCCACTCAGCCCTTGTTCTCTGTGCATTCATCTTGATGTCGTCTCTGATTTTCTTATTTTCCACTGGTAAATTACAGTGTGAGACATTCAAATGTCATGGTTGGTGCATAGCAAATTGCAGGTCACAACCCAGCATTCATGTTATTGCGACATGGCCAGAGATCACCCCCAAATATTGATGGGAGTGATGATGGCATGACAAGAGAGTAGTCTATAAGGGATTGGGATCCATGCACAGTCAACCAGTAGGAGGATTCCTTGTGGGATGGGTGTAGGAATCTCCACACATCCATGAGCCCTTAATCAGAAATCGCATCCTTCAGTTATGCTGTCTGGGCAACTGGTTATATCAGACAGACCAGTTCTTTCCAGAATAGAGTTTGGGCTCAATTTATGTCACCACCTCATATCATGTGTGTATGGTCGAATTGGACAAGTATTCTGGAAATGTTTGACAGTAGTAGTGTCATAATATGGTTGGCCACGAAGGCCGAACAAGCTACCAGGAATTTATCAAGTAGTGCAAGTTTGCAAAAACAAACTTTCCTTCTTCATCAATACATGTCTTTAAGACCCTACATAGGAAGGGCTTTTTGGTTAGGATGGTGACTCCACATTTCCTGGTGCTGGTGACAAAGTCATTTGTGGCATTGGTCATGGGGGCCATCCGGCAGTTGTAAATCACTTTCCCAACCAGTCTCTCTTAAGCTTATTAGCCTCCTTCACAGGCAATGGGCGATGTGGGTTTTCTTGGGTGCCAAATAGAAGAGTCTATGTTTCCTCTTGTCATTCATGTTGAGGGATTAGACAGTCAGAGGAACAGAGGATGGTCTAGATCAGGTTGTGTCTGGGAATCTGGCATAGACCTCAGAAGCAACAATGGATTACTGACCATGCAGATGAGCGGAGGGAATACCCATGCGGGTAGGCGGAAAGCAGGAAGAAGAAATGGCATTAGGACAGGAAGGATATAGGAGCTTGTGTAACAGGATGTGGGGTGACACAAGTTGAACCTACTGTAGGATGTTAGGTTTTGGTCTGCGGAGTAAAATGCAGTCCTTTGTATGCAATGCAACACAAGGGGCCTCAGTCATATGAGAAGCCTGAATGTAAAGTGGAATGGATCCAATGGTATTTCAAGGGAAGCACAGGTGAGAGGATATGAGATACCCTAAGGTTCAAGTGCATGGACTCATGGAAGAGATGCAATTCACTTACCGGCTGAAAGTGGCAAAGAAGATTCCTGTAGGTGTAGGCCATGGAACATATGTGGACTGCCAAAGTGTCAGTGGTGGTGGGGTGTTGGTGACAGGAGGTGGGATTGAGTAACACCCCTATCCGACAGTGGGTTTTACGGTCTTGTGAGAAAAGTGTCATAGAGGAAAATAGAGTGGAGAGGAATGTTAAAAGGTGAAAGGGGCCTGACAGGACAAGTCAAGCTAATGGGTGACAGAATCCATCCTGTGTGAGCCCCGTCAGAAAAAAGGGTTTTGAGTTGTACATGAGTTTGGAGAGGCCAGGGTCAGTATGAGAGGCAAAATACACTAAGTTGAGCAGACAGTCTATCAACAAGTAACCTTAAGGTTACAGGCTTGGAAAAAGTAGGGAAAATGGGAGTCAGAGGGGTGTCATAATGCTGATGTCTCACTCATCCTGCTGCTTCTCAGGTTGTTCGGAGTCTCAGGATTTCAATGATGAACTGGATTTATATCTTTGGCAGCTCTTTCCCAGAGTGTCCACAATGCGAACAAAGCTTTTTCTGTTGGATGATTTCTGATTTGGACACTATTTAAAATGGTTCTAATGCACTCTCCTATGGTGAGGCGAGGATGAAAGCACTCTCTTGTGCTTTGGGAGTACAGTAGTTTCCATGTCTGTCAAGTAACGACTAAAGAAGAGTTGCTCAAGGTCCTCTAGATCTTTGTAGTCTGTTGATCGATATTGTTTTGGGATCCGATAGGCCAAATGTTATGTTCAGTGTATATAGCCTGGGTCACAAGGCTAGGAATGCTTTTATTTTGGCATTAGTCTCAAATGAAAAATCTGCCAATACATGGATGTTGTTTTCCTCCACAGTATAGTATAGTATTGTGTGCCGCTTAGAATTTTTGCTGATTTGGATACTGTTGGCCTAAGATATAAGGATTCTGTTGACTTGAGTTGTTACTATGCATCCTCTCCTTAGTTACCAGTTCCCTGCTACTCAGCCAGTGTCAGTGTGATGTCATGGAATGTTTATGAGTGGCTGGTGTGGATGGATGTCAGTTAAAGAGAGGGAGCTGAGCAGTAAGGATGCTGCTCCTTGTGGGGCTATTTTCGATCTTACTTAGTACCTGTAACTAAGACTTATCTTAATCAATAAACCTTCTTCTTATACTCCACATTCCTGGCAGTGCCTATCAATCTACAACACTGACGACGACTGTAGAAAGAAACTAGACGTGGGAGTAACTGAACCTACAGAAGAAACTAAGAGGAAAACAAAGAGGAAAAGAAATTGAAGCGTGCAGGAAAGACATACGCCCTGGAAGCCCTACCTGAGTCTTTTACACCAGCAGCTCACAAACAACAGAAGTGCTGGTCTATTATTCAGTTTATTTATGTGAACTGGCAGCGATTAAGTGAATTTGCAGAGTTTAATTGATAAGAACCAGCTTCAGGGAAAGGAACCCTTGTGGAGACTGAAATGGACCCTTGTGGAGAATTAAATTGACCGTTGTGGAGATTTGCATGAAAGGTGGCGAACGGGAGCATCATAGTCCGAGTCACCCTGAATTTAGCAGAGTTAACTCTGGGGCATAAGACTGGTATGCTGCAGCATTCTTTGATTTAATGAGGTCCGTGCGACGTGCTGTTCCCCAGACTTTTGAGTGCCTTTGAGGGCTGGCGAGCGTGTGTCGCTATACTGTTTGGAGCACGTGTCCCCTTACCATTGAAGTGTGAGGCTGCCATGTTAAGCAGCATTTTAGTTTGCTTCAAGGCTGTCATGCACTGCTCCAGACAATCTGGGAGCGAGCCGCAATGTCAGCTTGTGCAGTGGAGAGGGAGGACTGGTCTCGGCTGTATACGGATGAGTGAGCCGAGCACTTAGGCCATTGTGATGTCAGCTGGGAGAGTGAACGCTGACAACTTTGTGCCCCACACACAGTGAGGACCAATTATGGCGTAGCGCTGCAGAGGGAAGTTAAGGGGCACTACCGAAGGCTAGAACGCTGATTCACCGTGCCGGCTGGCTTCACTGAAATTAAGTGTTGGAAAACAATTAAGGTATTGCGTTGCACCTGGAAGCTAAGCAGCTGAGGTAGCGTTGAGAAACACTAAGCGGTGTTGCATGGCAGATGCTTGGCCGGAGCAATGGTATCGTAAATACTTAGCCCCTGTGTGGGCAGAATATCATCCAGCAAGATATGGGATTAAAATGCCAATTTCTGTGACTCGTGAGGGTACAAGTGTTGTTCTATATCGCATTTTTGCCCGTTCCTTAGAAGACATGGTTTGCCTTTTGAATGGCACTGAACCAGTAATGAATCAGAGGGGATCTGAAGATGATGTAAAGGAGAGTTAGTTATTTTGTGCTCAAGGACTGGCTGCATGATATTTGTCAAATCTGAGGCAATGGAACTATAGTGATCTTTCTGCCACATTTACTGACTGGAAATTAGAGCGCCGATGGGTTCGGGCAAGAGATCACTCTCCGGATTTTGAGTTTTTTTCTGGCGATTGTTCTAGGCCATGATATGTTTGTTTATAATGCCATGGCAGTATATGTCTGAGTGCTGTTCTTAATTTGCTGCCTGTGTATTTGATGTATGCCATGCTTAATTTGCTTTCTAAGAGTGTTTGTATGCTATTCTGGATTTGATGCATGCGTATGTTTTTAGAATGCTCAGTATTTGTCTAAGGTGGGTTTTTTTGGGGAGGCTATTCTTAAGTTGCTGTTGGTGTATGTGTTGATGCCATGCTGGATTGATTGTCTGTGATCGTTTACCCCTGGTCATGTCAGATTTGTGGTATGGGTAAAGAATAGTGTTAAGGGTTGTGTACCCTGATGTTGAGTTTTAGGAGTTGTATATCCTGGTGTTACATTGTATAGTTGTCCACTCTAGTGTGGAGTTGTGTACCCTGGTTTTACATTGTAGAGTTGTGTACTCTAGCGTAGGGTTGTGTACCCTGGTGTTGCGTTGTAGAGTCGAATACTCTAGCTTGGGGTCGTGTACCCTGGTGTTACGTTGTAGATTTGTGTACTCTGGCATCGGGTCGTGTAACCTGGTGCTACATTGTAGGGACATGCACCCTAGTGTTTTGCAGTGTTGTCCAAAGAGGTAGGGGAAAAGAGTAGGGATTGTGTGCTGTGCCCCAGAGTGTGTCACCTCTATGTAATAGTGTGTTGCAGAAGAGAGTGAGTGATGCAAATATTACACCTTAGTGATGTGAATGTTACACCTCAATGTTCTAGTGTGTTGCAGAAGGAGGTGAGTGTGGGTGTTGCACCCCACTGATTCAAAGGTCTTTAGGGGCAATATTTGTTCCCTATATCCTGCAGACGATCACGTGATGTGATTATTAATGTATCTGATGTTATAAGACTGTCTGATCATTTATTTCCATCTTTAGTACTTTTAGTTATTGATTTGTTAGTTTGAATTATTACTTCCATCTGCTGTCCCAATGTTAAAGGATGATGTTTATTTCCATCATACCTGGTTTGATATTTTCTATTGTTTCCCTAAGAAGAACAAATGTGTAGTGACTTGAGTTGTTACTATGCATCCTTTCCTTAGTTACCAGTTCCCTGCTGCCCAGCCAGTGTGAGTGTAATGTCATGGAATGGTGATGAGTGCCTGGTGTGGATGAATGTCAGTTGGAGAGAGTGGGCTGAGCAGCAAGATGCTGCTCCTGGTGGGGCTATTTACCATCTTACTTATTACGTACAACTAAGACTTATCTTAATCAATAAACATTCTTCTTATAAACTACATTACTGGCTACCTGAATACTTGCCTACAAGTGCCTATCTTCGTTTACACCAGATTCACATGGAGATCGTGGTCAAGTCCTGTTCACTCTGTGGAATTCCAGAGGTGGTCCAACAGACATATTCAGGAATATCCATAATATAGTCACCAGGAGGTTCTTCATGTCTTCCCTCTCTGTGCATGAACACTGCAGAAGTCGACATTGTCCCATCTTGACCAGTCCTCCTTGTACATCACCTTCTGATGAAGGTGCCACATTTCTTGACTCCAGCCTTGGACTTATTTAAGGATTTCTTCAAAGTCTTACACTCTCTTTTCTAGTGTTGTAAGCCAGGTGTAGAACAATGTTGCTTCGCTATGCATGGTTTTGATTTTTAGAGGTCAACACGAGCAACCCAGAGTCTACTTTACTTACTTTGGACCCAGTAGTCATTCTCTGCTTCATGATTGTCTCTAGCGATTTTGGTGGGTGCCAAAACAGAAGAATAAGAGGACAAAGTCCCAAAGCTGAATTTCTCGGTAAGTGAATAAGAGTCATGGTAAAAGATGATCCCATTTCCTCCTGCGATTCTCTGGCAGATTTTCTAATGTGCTCTTACATGTCTTGTAAAAGCCTTACACCAACCCATTGGTCTGTGGGTAATACACTGTCATAAGTAACACCAGCTTTCTCGCATATCTCTCTTATATACGAGGGTATGAAATTGGATCATCAGTTGGAAATCGCCATCCTCAGAAAACTGACATTTGAAAATATCCCATGGAGTGCCCCTGCAACTACTTAGTAGTTGTGCTCCCCAGATGTACCACTTCAAAGAACCTGGTAGCATGGTCCACTACAGCCAAGATGTACTTATTGTCTGATGCTGGGGGGGGCAAGTCTAATAGACTATTAATTAAAAACTCAACCGGTTCAAATGGTACACCTACTACAGGTAATGGCACCAGGAGTCAGCAACAGGTTTTATCTACTGTGTTACCACTCAATTAGCAAGTGGAACAGCTCTTACAAACCCTCTCTATGTCCCTGCACATCCGTAATGGCCAGTGAAGCAAAGGGCCAATTTTCCTTGGGTCTTTTTCAAGGAAAGGTGTCTAGCTACCGGTACCTTATGAGCCAATGACAAGCGAAAATTCCTGTGCCTTAAATAAACCACTCGCTCTTGGCTTAGAATTTCCAGCAGTCAGTGCTCCCGGCCAACGTATTTTCTGTCCACTCATTTGCTGACCTCTTCCTATGCGTCCTTAAGTAGGCCCACAAGACAGGACACTCAGCTTGTGCGGAACTACTGAGTCAGTGCTTCAGCAGCTGATAAGCCCTGTATCCGTGGTAGTGACCAGACTTCAACACTGAGCCCACTTTTGATGCCTCATCCTCCTTTCCATCTGGAGCAGGTGTGATGGGTGCCATGGTCTGTGCCTTCTGAGAGTCTACCTTTGTTCACTCATTACCCTTCTCTGGTCCTTGCAAATCTCTCTTCAGACTGACTTGCATATATGCTCTGGGTAATGCCACTGATGTTGTCTAAGCCATGTAGACCTCTGGTCCTTGGAGTAACTCGGCCACAACCAGCTCATTGATCAACAAGCATCCAGCGCCCTATTTCTCTTGCACTCCTAAGTTGACCTTCTCTTTCTTGGTGTTGCCCTATCCCTGAACCCTGGCAAGCTGATACTATGTGCTGTCTCCACTTCCGCAAGGCCTGTACTATTGGCACCAGGGAGACTTTCTTCAGGTTTGAGAAACTTCATCTCAACTGCAGTTCCCTAAGCACCCATGTTCCTCAGGACAGTAATCCTCCCTCCATTAAGACACATCTCCAGTACAAATGCAATGGTATTTGGGTGGATGTGCTCGAGTGCATCTGCGTACCTTTCCCAAAGGTATATCATTACTAGGTCGAGCGATTATATCTTTTTGGTCCCCTTTAAAACAGATAACCCACTATCACGGGAGTTGTTGGTACAGGATCTTTAATAGTACAATCTTGTCTTTCTGTGGCACTTATGGGTCTCAACTATGGGCAGGGGGAAGTCTCTTACTCCTTTCTCTTTGTGCTGCTGGCTAGGAACCCAGGGCCATATGTACAAAAGCATTTTTGTGGTCAGAAACTGCCTGATTCAAATTCATTTTTCTGGATTCTTTTCAGGCTGGTATTGCTGGAATGGTGTAGAGCAGTCCAGCTGAAATCACGTAGCCATTATCAATTATGTAGGGGCATGAAATGATCATGCTTCCATCCATGTGACCCACTCATTCCAATCCTACAACACCTCATAAATACATGCTTCAAATGGAATAGCATCCATTCCCTAGTTCTCATGAAAACTTTAAAGGCACTAAGCTCGCTTCAGCATGAACTGTATGATTAGATCTTCCTTCATTTGTTTATAGATAATGTTATCAGTCTCTGGCATTCTCACAATGACAGCCATTCCTTCCAAAGACAAGCAGCTCATTAGAGCTGCTGCTTTAGAGACTCAATCCCTGTGGTTTACAGGCAATCTCAAAGTGTAACTTAGAGGTCTTGCTGGACTGCCTAGGCTACAGCATGAATGCATGATCTTTGTGTGTGCCAGGCCAGAAAATAAATGAGAGGATATTACATATTATGAAATGCAGTAACTGATGGCAGAGGTAGCAAATCTGTGTGAACATGCAGGGGATATTCCTTTCCCAACAGGCACATGTATTTTAAAAATACTGATATGATAGCTGAGTTTATAAACCATCCTCTTCTAAGCCTCAAGTTTGATTTCTCAGCAGAGTTTACTCAAAAAGCATTAAGTGAAGAACTCCGAATTGTGTTTCATAATCATAGTTATCACATATATAAATGTTATCAGATATAAATATTGTATACAAAAGTCTCTGTTTGCATAAGTACCTCTCACCCCCATTTATTTGAGCTGATGATGTTCTAGCTCCCGCCATCAACCGTCCACCCTATATAAAGCGGGGCACGGCGCGGACGCGCGCAGCGGCGCTCCGTGAGTATATGCTGTAAGCCACTGATCTGCTGCTACTCGTTAGTATTCATTGATAGCCTCGATATTAAGAATGCTATTAATTCACTAAATTCACTTCTTTGCTAAATTGCAGTCAGTTGCCATCACGACAATTGTATTATTATGCATTTTTAAATTGCGCCGAATATACTCCTTGAATTTTAAACTCACCTACCTGCTGCACTAATCAGCTGCCAAAATCCCCGGTCCGTCGCGGCTTGTGCCGATTGTACGGAGGGACGTCAAGACAACGTAACAACTTCCGGTCTGCCGACCGGAAGTCGCAGTCAGCATTCTAGCTCCCGCCATCAACCGTCCACCCTATATAAAGCGGGGCACGGCGCGGACGCGCGCAGCGGCGCTCCGTGAGTATATGCTGTAAGCCACTGATCTGCTGATACTCAGTGTTCAATGATAGCCTCGATATTAAGAATGCTATTAATTCACTAAATTCACTTCTTTGCTAAATTGCAGTCAGTTGCCATCACGACAATTGTATTATTATGCATTTTTAAATTGCGCCGAATATACTCCTTGAATTTTAAACTCACTTACCTGCTGCACTAATCAGCTGCCAAAATCCCCGGTCCGTCACTGCTTGTGCCAATTGTATGGAGGGATGTCAAGGCAACGTAACAACTTCCGGTCTGCCGACCGGAAGTCGCAGTCAGCATTCTAGCTCCCGCCATCAACCGTCCACCCTATATAAAGCGGGGCACGGCGCGGACGCGCGCAGCAGCGCGCCAAAGGCAAGCCCGTCTGCACCCGTCCGCGCCTGACCGCTGCCAGCGGCCACGACCCCTGCATCTTTTTCCATTTTTATACTCAGTATTAGCTCTTGCTCTGGTGTTTTCTTTTCATTAGCAGCTGCCATGGCACCGCTAATATACTCCAGTAAAGAGCTAAAAGATTTAAACACATCTTATCTTAGACCCTCCGACACATTAGAAGAGAAAATCAGTAGAACTCAAGGTATATCGCGCACAATAGGACCCACCTCACCGAACAAAGTCCAAACATCTCACGACTCAAATCATTTCAGAACCTCCAAACCATTAAGTGCCATCTACCTTAATGCACGCTCCATTCCGAAGCATTCAGTGGAGATGTGGAGCCTCATAGACATGGAGACACCTGACATCTGTTTTGTCATGGAAACCTGGCTACATGAGCACGCCTCCACCGATGTACAGATCGCCTTTCCACCTCAATATAACATAACCAGAGTGGACAGAAAAGAGACAAGAGGAGGAGGTCTACTCATAGCCGCTATCACTGATCTGACTATTACCTCTTTAGAAACTATAAGTTCAAGCCAATTAGAATTATGTATCTTCAGGATAGAAGGCCTAATTGGGGGCACTTGGAGGGAGCTTTAATATACCGACCTCCCGATCCTAAAAGCTGATTTCTTAGACAAACTACTGGAGATAATCGCTCCGCAAATATTGGCCTCTGACTTTTTTTTCCTAATAGGTGACTTAAACTATCACGCCGAGATACTGTCGAACTCAGACACAGATCAGCTGATTACAAATATAAACATATTAGGGCTGACTCAACTGGTAACAGGTCCCACCCACAACGCAGGCCATACGTTTGATCTTCTTTTTTCTAACTCTCCAGATATCACCATAGAACCTCCCACCCCACTGCTATGGTCAGATCACTATTTAATAAAATTTGTTATCCCAGTCCATAGGATCAAAGAGGACCCTAGAAGTGAACTAATATGGCGAAGGTCCTGGCGCAAAGTCACTCCATCTCTGTTTTCTAAACATTTTAGTTTACCCCATCCAAGCCAGAAGGAAAACATCAACCGTGCGGCAACTGCCTTTGATAAGGCCATTACGGTTGCACTAGACAAAATCGCCCCTCTCACTAAAGTCAAAGTTAAATCTAGGGCTGCTCCCTGGTTCACGGAGCAACTAAAGATAGTGAAGCTCTTGTGTAGAGCAGCAGAGCGGAAATGGAGAAAAAGCAAAGATATGACCGACCGCGAAACATATAAAAACATCCACCACGGCTATATGGAGGACATCAAGCAAGCAAAAAAATTATTCCTTCTAAACCGAATAGACAAGGGAGCGAACTCCTGCAAGGAGCTCTATAGAATCCTAAAAGAATTCACAACACCTCCCACCCAGTCACTAACCCCCAATTCCCAAGAATGGACGGATTCTCTTTCCAAATTTTTTGAAGACAAAATTGCTACAATTCAACACTCCTTTCCATCCCAAATAATTAATGACCACTCAGAAAATGCATCCAGCGTGTCCTTAGACCTCCCCTATACCTTGGACGAATTTGCTAATTGTAACTGTCATGCAGAAAATAAAATCAGGGTCCCCCACTGACACTGTCCCTCCTAAATTCTTCCCAATCATCGCGCCGGTGTTATTGGAAAGTCTAACCAACTTATTTAATACATCACTATCGGAAGCTGAATTCCCGAAACTATGGAAAGCTGCTAGGGTTAGGCCTATCCTAAAAAAATCCACAGCCGATCCTAAACTCTGCCTGAACTATCGTCCTATTTCGCTGCTTCCCTATTTTGGGAAGATGCTGGAATCATTAGTAAATCAACAGCTTGTCACATATCTAGAGAGCCATGGGCTACTGGATCCCTCACAGTCGGGTTTCAGGGCAGCCCATAGTACAGAGACAGCACTGGTGGAGGTAACAGACAACATCAGACTAGCTTTGGACAAACGTCAGTCAACAATTCTTGTCCTGCTTGACCTTTCCGCCGCCTTTGACACCATCTCCCATAGCATTTTAGAACATCGGCTCTGGGAGATTGGTGTCAGGGGAAACGCCCTAAAATGGTTTAAAAGCTACCTAAGAGACTGAGTTACAATGGTTCAGGTGGGAAACACTGTTTCATGTAACAGACCGGTCAAGATGGGAGTGCCACGGGGCTCCATCTTGAGTCCGACTCTTTTTAATCTTTACATGACGCCACTGGCCAAGGTGATCAGATCTTACGGTTTTGATGTTGTGTCGAATGCTGACGACACGCAGATCCTGGTCACTCTTGGACCAGATCCATCAGAAACAAAGCAGCGTTTTAAAAAATGCATGTCCCATATTGACAAGTGGATGAGTACAAACCATCTTCAATTAAATGGAGGCAAGTCCGAGATCATGCTCTTCGGCAATGCTCACGAGCATTGGTCTCACGACTGGTGGCCCTCGAATCTTGGCCCTTGTCCAACACCCAAACCGACGGTACGGAATTTAGGTTTTCATATGGACAGCCAACTGTCAATGAAAAATCAGACCAATCACATAATTGGCTCATGTTTTGGAGTGATGCGTAATCTACGAAAGGTCTTCAAATGGATTCCGATAGAGGCCAGGAAACCATTAGTCCAGGGACTGATAATAAATCGCATGGACTATGGAAATGCCCTGCTGTCCTCAATCAACGAAGGCCTTCTCACAAAACTCCAGATTTTGCAGAACACTGCGGCCAGACTGGTTCTGAATCTCCCGCCAAGATCCTCGTCTGCACCCTGTCTGAGATCTCTACATTGGCTCCCAGTCAGACAGAGAATCTTATTTAAGACTCTCTGTCTCACACACAAAAGCATGTACGGAAAAGGCCCGGGGTACTGGTCCAAAAAACTACGTTGGTACCAGCCTTAATCCCTTCTTACTCCTCTCAGAATCCGCACTGCGAGAAACGGAGGAAGGTCTTTTTCCTATCCTGCTCCTGTCTCCTGGAACAAACTTCCCTTGAATCTATGTATTATCCCAGATCACAATTGCTTTCTCAAAAAGTTGAAATCATGGCTATTTGACAACTAAACGAGTACTTTATCAGAGCCGTCTGCAAGCGCCATGAGACTTCCGAGTGATATGTGCGCTGTACAAATGTCCCTGATTTGATTTGATTTGATGTTGCTGGTTCTTTTGACTCTGTGCACTGGGACTCGGCTAACCAGGTACCAATGCATGTGCTCTGACCCCTAAAACATGTCAAAATTTGTATTCTCCTAATTGCCGTATTTAACCTATCTATAAGACCCTAGTATATGGTCCAAAGAGCACCCTGGGCCTACATGTTAAATGTCACTACTGGGCTGCAGCGCTCATTGTGCCACCCACTACAATAAAATTGCAAACCTGAGTGCAGGCCTACCATTGTAGTCTGGCTGTAGCAGCTTTAAAATTGCAAATTCGACCAGTCAAAATAAACCCTTTTGACATGTACCAAGCTATTTTCACTGTCGCAAGACTGGCTGATCCATAGGAAAGCACTGGCTTACATTATTACATTTCAGAATGTTAATTTTGGTTGGGAAACAGCTTGAAATATAATTCAAAGTCTCTTTTCTAAAAGGAATTTCACATTCGATTTAATGGTAAAATACACATTTATAATTACTATTACGGAAAAAGTTATTTTAGAAAGTTACCTTTCCCTGCATACAGTCATAGGGGGCCCATTTGCATGAACTCCAACTGTCATCTTGCAGAATAAACCCCCTGACGAGGTGTGAAAACTGCTCCTTGAGAAGAACAAAGGACTTGGGTTGGGCAAGTGTTTCAGTTCCTTTGGCAGGATTACCATCGGGCTGAGCCCAGGAACTTGATAAATTTGAAACAGCCTGTCACAGGCAAATGTGAGCTGACACCTGGGCAAAGCCTTTCTTTTTTGCCCCTGTTGGACAGGCACCAATCCCATTGGGAGAGGATCTGCCCCCAGAATTGGCTTGAAGTGACCACAGAGAATGGGTTGCTCACATCTCTGGCCACATCTCTGGGGTGGGTACACAGGCTCTGCTCAAGGAGAGAAGGGTTTCGCTCTTTTGGATGTGGTCAGAGAGGGGGCAATTGAGGTTGTCTGCAGCAGTACACAAGGAAACCACTGCAAAAGTGGGTAACGTTACCCCTGGTACCTTTTTCTCTATTGGTTAGGGAGAGGCCAGGCATCACTCCCACTAGCAGGCTAGTGCCAGGCAAAAATATGTCATGCCTAGATACCCTCTTCAGAGCACCACTGGATCAGAAGAAAGAATGCATCTCTGTTTAGACTTATTAGGAGACCAAAAAGGTTGGACCTGCTTCCAACTTGTACCCAGGAGAAAGATGTGGACTCCAAGGGTCAGTTGGTTGACCTTCTGTTAAGCTACAGGGACATAACAAGATGCAAAAAGTCCCATATACAGCAGAGCCCAGCTGACTAGGCCTGCCTAGGCATGAGTCTTGACCCCTAAATGCCATTCCTGAGAGCCTAGTACCCTTGGCTTTGTCAAACTGTACTCCTCCTAACATCCTGAACAATCTGAGACTTAGAAACGTTTTGGCTCCAAAGTCCTCTGGAGGACTAAGACAAACCTACCAAGACTATACGACAGAGGAGTGTTGCTGCTTGGGCAAAAATGTACGTTGTTCTTGCTCTAAGCTTTTCTACACCGGCAAATCTGTTTCAGAGGGATGTTGAGGAGAGGGTATCCGGCCTCGGGGAGACCCGTTAGGTCACAGCTTGCAGCCTCGGCCCTCTGGAGGAATCTGATCTCCAAAAAAGTGACTACTTCCGAACATGGATCGCTTCATTGCGTGAAGGCGCCAAAAGTATCCGTCTCATTAGGAACCTTCCTTGGGTGCAAATTTTGAATTTCTCCCACTCAAAGCTTTCATGCAGAAAGTCAACTGCTTCATTGAGACCTCATCCCATGGCTATATGGCCTCATGGAGCCATTCTTGGCCACAACATGCTGCCTTGGCCCGCTGATTATTTCTGACTTCCATTTCAGAGACTCAACCAAAGGTAACATTTCAGACCTGGTTTCAGTGCCTGACCTGTGCTCCATCCCGTTTGGCCTTAAAACGTGCCTAGATATTGGTCAAGTGCAACTAGATGACCATGGTTGGCGCTTAACACTTTTTGAAGCTATTTTTATTTTAAAATTCTAAAAAAAATCATACTACCAGATTTCCTTATATTTTGTTCATTAAAGTATTTTCTATTTTTATAAATTGGAGTGGGATTTTTACTGTGCTATGTATTCAACTTTATAAATGTTTTGGTACTTCTAAATTCTTTCTACATTTCCTTAAAGTTAAGCCTGTCTCCTCTGAGCCATAGCTACCAGGGGCTGAGCTGGTTTAAGGTATTGAAACCTTTACTGAACCTACCAAGAAAGTGTCATTATTTCTCGTGGCGGACTCCCATCACTCCCAACTAATAACCAACTTTCTCACAAATATCATATCCTAGATATCGTTTACAAAAATATTGTCCAATTGGGTATGGATTTCTATTATTAATACTATTTTAGGACACAATATTCTGAATAAGATATTCTGATACCAAATCCCCATCTGTTTTCTTCAGTAGCAGAAACTAATCTTCCCTTGAACAGGCCTATTGTCTTAGGGGCAAGTGATCAGTGAGCTTGAGAGTACAGTAATTATCTCTCCTCCCAACCACACAAATCTGCAGTAAAATTCAATACTCGTAGACTCAGTAATACAAATGTATAAAAAGCAATCCTGCCAGGTTAAAACCGACTGTTCTGGATTGTAGACCAGTGCAAACGTATTGTTAACGATCTCTGATCCTCATACCATGTGGCAATAAAAAGTTACAATATAAAGTACAAAATGTAAAACACAACAGATTGTACACTTTACCCAAAAGGAATGATGCATTCCTTTTGGAAACCAAACGAATTATAAGACCTCAACATAAATATGCCTCACGCCATAGTCAATTTAGGCCTCATCTTATCTTCTAACAGCAGATGGCAGGGTGAGTCAGACAACAGCCTTCCTCACAAAGCCTACACATGTGCAAGCATATTACAGTGTTCGCCGAACATACCCAGAGCCAAATACCACAGCTTTTTAGAGGCAGCTGCACTTCTACTAAAGAATGGGCACTAGAGTTTGCAGCTCAGACACCAGTATGCACAGAGTGCAATAGTGAATAAGACTCCATTTGTGAGTCTCACATCACATCAGTTGGCAAAATCCAGTGGTCAAAAGATAATGGAGTGGTATTTTTATGGGTAAGAACGCCATCCTTGCAGCGTGTAAGTTGGAATTAATAGGTTTCTAATGTTATGGTATGCTGTTAATTAACAACGGAGTGAACTTAGAATACAGAAATTAAGGGTTTGTTTAAATACCCCTCCCAATATGATACCCAAGATAAGTCAAACCAGATGTGGGGACGCCCATCTGTAAAATGTACTGATGGAACATGCAACATGCCGGAAGCGGTTAATGGGTAAAGGGATGCTGGCGTGATACCAATATAAGACACCCTGATGGCCATTTTGAAAATTAAAATAGAACTATGACATGTCACATAAAAATGACATCCGACACCATCTCATAAGTAGAAAGTAAGGATACGACAAGGTATGTTTGTGCAGATAAAACTCAATACTCAGGAAAAAGTGTGTTTTCTACACTTCCGGCACCATTTACTTCTGGGACTATCCTGGTGTAAGCCTGATATGCAGATATAGATACGCGTGCACAACACGTAAGATGTTTATGAATCCCCAAAATGATTCTACTGAGTGAGTGTTTACCTCATTAGCATTGTATTTGCATTAACACTCTTTGGGGAATACTGCTACTCTAAATTCACACCCACGCGTGCGTACTGTAGGCATGAGCTGCATACTTTGCGCATGCAGACGACACCTTCCTATATGTAAATGATCTTTCTGAATCACACATGCATACATTAAGGACCGTTCATGACGTTTGTACTATTAACTACTGGAAACACATTTGTTAGTTTTGGTTCTTGGTCACAACGTGCTTTCTAACATATGGATATCACTATAATATCATTATCAGTATTAATGCACAAGTGTTTTGCGACATTGTGTGAGAACGCAAACAATGTTTCTTAATTGGCTTTTCACACATTTTTCTCCATATCTTGAAAATTGAACATTTTTTAATATCTGGGCCTCACATACTTGTTTACGAATATATTGACTGCTATGCAGCAGCTATGTACATTTAAGTCTATTCTTCGACCCCCTTTCTTATTTGTGGATGTATAGATATAATATAATCATTTAATGCAGAGGCCACGTGAGCAAATGGTTATAGATGATAAATGAAATATTTACCACCACAAGCTTTCCAGTGCAACCTTTCAATAGTGTAAAATATTATATACTACTGTGACACAACTCACATACATCAACAGTAACACAGCAGACTGCTCCCTTGACCCTTTGCCTTTCTATAAATCACACACTGCGAGGATATACAGGGAAATCAGATCACCCAGCTGACATTTAATCAAACACAGGTTCAGCACTGTTATTTATAAACTGCTCAGGACCATTCTTCTCTCACCGTGGAAATACTTTACTGCAAATCACACAAAGGACTTCAGAGCTCGAGAATTTCTGGTTCAAAGATTGTGGATCTGAGGCTTTGGTTTTAAGTACAAATGTGGTTAATGCTATCTGCTTAAAAATCTAAAATATTATGAGGATCAAAACCTAGGGTACCATTTAATATTTGACAGAGTGGGTGCACACTGTAAACTGCTGGTGCTTCTGCCCTGCCAAAGAAAGGCATGGTTTGGCTCCATTTACAATAGGTGGAAGCTCTGTGTTTACACTGGAGGAGCCTCTGCTGGCAGAAACCTTTGACCTGATGACCCATCCACCACTGGACTGTCATGTCAAAGTGACAGCAGCCCCACACTATTTACGGCAGGGATGCTGCCACCTTGATTTTTTTCAACAAAACCACTGTCAGGCATGGTTTGCCCAGTTAGGGTAAACGCACGAAGCCCACCATGTGCAGAGAGTAATTCTTAGCCCATCAGGGCAATTCTATTGTTTGTTTTCATAAAACAAACTCCCACTTTGAGACCTTGTTTCTTCAAAGAAAAAAAACCCTGTGCTGACATGAATGTGAGGGTGGGATAGCCAGGAGTACCTGCCTGTGGTTTGAACTTCTTAGCTGGCCTATGAAAGCCAGGCCCGGACTGACTGTAGCGGGCACCGGGCATTTCCCCGGTGGGCAGGAGGGGTGAGGGATGGTGTTGTGCCCGCAGGGGCTGCAATACCGGCTCCCTGTAAGTGCCCCACCTCCCCCCCAGGGCCGGTCAAACAGCAACCTGCCAGGGCTGGTTGCTGTACCCAGTCCGGCCCTGATGAAAGCGTAGAAAAGGCAGAGGAGAGACGCAGCTGCATCTGCGTGAAAGAAACCAGTAAATAAGCGGTGACTTGACACTTTGCTCTAAACCTGACTGGAAATGCGAAAATGGCTCAAAATCTTTCTTCGAAAATTTGGGAGACTTTTGGAGCGCTAGGAAAGATGCTCTGGAACTTTTGCTAAAAGTTGTAACTTTAAAATTTCACATCTCTGGAGGCCACAAAAAGTTCACACAAAAACTCGTGATCTTTGCAGCTACATTTTCCTGGTTTCTCCGTCTCACAGCTTTTTAAGTTAAGGATGCCACACAACCACAAAAAAACAGTTCCTGAGCTGTGGAGAGCCCTGCCTGGCAGCAGCTTCCAGACTTGCCCCACTGAAGATGAACCATGAACATTACTCTATTGGCAGTCAGTTGATAAGGGTGCCTAAGCTGTGATCCTTTATAAAATAATTTGGCAAACCAGCAACTTCTGTCCTACCTCACTCCACCTTTGATCAGCTACGGAGAGTGCATACTTCTCAATAACCCCATTGCATTGACTTGCATTGGATGTTGCTTCCCATTGTTTTCTGTGGCTCATTTTTTGATATTTATTAACTCCTGATCCCTAGGTTGATTTTCCACATTTCTTTGTATTTGTAGTTGATAATTATAAAGCTTGACTGTTACCACAATGGGGTCCTGGAGCTACGCAACTTAAGAGAACAGTGTTATCTTCTGGTTGCAAACATTCTAGACAGAGTAAAGCTATGTTCAAATGATTTAGTAAAAAGTGAAAAGTCGTTTATCATTTTGGTGAAGGTGCAAGAGGAGAGCATTCCAGCTCTTAGCAGCTTGAAAAGAAATGTCTTTGCTTACAGATCAAGGCCTTGGATCTTAGGGATTGTGAACAGACTGAGGTCAGAGGATCTGAGAGAAGAAGAAGTGGTATAGTGTGTGTAAGATACCGCCTCTCTGTACAGTGCACTAAAATGAAGGACACTATGTAGAGAGTGTGAGAAATCTCATTATGCAAATGTTGTACTCACAGAGGCAATAAATGAGATACACATTCAAGAATAAATCCGAGACCAATGTTGTATAAAAACAACTAGATTCTTTATATATTATTTTCAAGTCTCCGAGAACCTTATCCTATATCCTTCATTGGTAAGACCAAAGCCCTCAATCAGGGTATCCCTCATGAGTTCATAGGTCTTAGCATCTGCCTCATTCAATGCCAGGAGTCTATCCCAGCATTTTCCTGAGAACATGTCCCATAAGAAGGAGCCTCAATGTTTCTTCTCTACTTCCCTAGCTACACATGCTCTCTCAAAAGATGTGGTAGCCCAGTCTGAGGATGATGACATTATCCTGCTGTCTGAAAAGGAAGACTGGACCTGCAGCCTTCATCCCACGCTGAAGTGATTCCAAGGGTTAGTTGACTGACCTCCTGTTCTGAACTACAGAAACACAACAAGCTCTAGAGGCCTCTCTGCAATTACACAGATGACCTGCTGCAACTGGGGGCGCTAGAGGGCGCACAGCAAGATGGCTGCGCCTTAGTGCAGCTCCGCCCGGCTGATCCTCAATCCGCCCACTATCTGCTTGAAATCGCGGCATCTTAGCGTCAAAACCTACTGATATGCACAGCGCAACATCCATGTGTGGAGTGGTGTCCTTGCGGACGGTCAGCGCCTCAGCAATCGGTTGAAAACAGCTGTGACAGGTCCCGACGACAAGAGCGCAAAATGGCGGGTGTTGGGGTGCCGTAGTGATCTGGGCCATAATGCCGCCCCGCTGCGATACGGTGGCGGACTGTGTTTGCGGAGCCCCGGCTGGTGAACGTACTGCCCGCTGCTGACTGCCCTGGCATCGAAATTGCGGAGTGTGCGGCGAAGCTGGGCAACGTACCTTGTGGGTGCCCGGTCCGTTACAAGAAGCTGCGGGGATTCTGCAGAGCGGAGACGGAGTGTGGACGCTCGATACCATCGGCGGTGCCGGACGAGGACCATCGCTTCTCGCATGGCGTCTGGTGCTGGTTGCGGTAAGTAGGAGTGCGGCCTGGCCCAGGTCTGCAACTGCGGCGGCGGGTGTGGGCCTGGGTGCCGGGCTTTGCCCTGCGAGCCGCGGCCGGATACAGTGCGCGCACGTTGCTGTGGCCTGCTTGCGACTTCTGCCTGCCTAGACGGGACCCGGTGGACTGCTATAACCGCTGCTAATTCCCCCGCATTAACTTCCTGACTCACATTTGCTGGATCGTGACCGCTGGAGTGCGGTTCTTCACGCGTGCTCCCACCTCTCGCCGGCACTACCACGGGAAGTGGCCCGCTTAGTTGAGGTGCTCCGGTGGGTGCCTGTGCCTGGAACCTGGCCGCTCTGGGGGCCGCTACATTATCCCTGCCTCTCTCAGAAGTTCAAGCGGCAATGCAAATTTGTGAAACATTTCAAGCGCAGTAGCGGGGTAAATTAAGACACTGCCGGCCTGCTCTCTGGGTCATAGTCGATTTCTTGGGCCAAGTTGTGGGGGCTTCGGCACATACCTCATGCCTATGCCTGCCTGTTCAGTGGGCTTCTAAACCAGACTCGTACGCCTTAACGGGCCGCGCAGCAGTGCACACAAGACATCTGGAACATTACCTATTCTCTGGGCCTTATTGTGGACTCTCCTGGGGTTGCAGGTCCCCTTTACATTGCGTACCATCCTAGACAGCGGCGGCCCTTGCATGATGTTTGTCAACAGGCGCCCTACTTCTGACCAGTCCGGTCACCCCCTATGCGCACCTCGGGAGTGACGCTGGCATTGCTGAGGTTGCGCGCGTGAAGCTTCTCTTGCTCTGTGGACACAGCTCGACTTTGGCTTTTGGCCCCACTGGAACACTGGTGTCTGATTATTACCACTGCCTGGTAGTGGTGGTGTCTCTAGCGCTCCTGCCATGTTCAGCCCCACTGTACTGTCTGTCACCTCTATTTGCATTGCCTAATATCTAACATGGGGAAAACGGATAAAACCCAGCCTCGCCTCATGTTTGAGGCACGAAAATCTAGCAAGGCGCAAAAGGCGGCCTCCGATTCCGAGGCAGACGTCCAGGGGGATGGCCCGTCCACGATAGAACTGACGCTGCTGACCATGCAGAAAAGCCTCCAATCCATAGAGGGCAATAGGTCTGCCACAAACCATAGACTTGACCATATGTCTTCCCAACTTGAGAAACAGAACACGAGAATGGGGGAGGTCGAGCAACGGGTCTCTACCACCGAGGAGGGTCTAAGTGAGGTAGCTGATAAGGCACTCAACATGGAGAAAGTGTTGGCACTTATCCAAGCAAAGAACGGGGACTTAGAGGCCCGGTCTCGTCGTAACAACATTCGAATCACTGGCTTGCCAGAGTCCACAAACACTGGGAAGATGGAAACCTTCATTGAGGATCTGCTCAAAGACATTTTCGGACCCGAGAGCTTCTCCACCCTGTTCATAGTAGAGCGGGCCCATCGTTCCCTGGCGGCGAGACCGGTGCCGGGCGCTCCACCTCGCCCTATAATTGCTTGGTTATTAAATTATAGGGACCGCGATGCCATTTTGAGACTGGCCAGAGAAAAGGGTGACATCAATCACCAAGGGAACTCATTATCCTTTTTTCCAGACTTTACTGTCGCAGTCCAGGCGGCACGGCGAGAGTTTGGCCCTGTAAAGAAATTTCTCCACTCAGAGGGCATTTCCTATGCCATGCTGTATCCCACCCGCCTCCGCGTGGGCCAGGTGGGGGCCTTTAAAATCTTCACCACTCCTAAGGCGGCGATGGAGCATGCGAAAAAACTGAAGCGACGGCGACGTGAGGCCCCGGCTGATCTTGACGAGGAGGAACAATGACTGATTGTGCGATGACGAGCTATAACTCTGATTGATGCTTTACATGTGTGATATGTTCTGATCTCATTGTCTTGGGGTGTTACTGTTCACCGCAGCAGAAATGTTGCAGTAACGCTGGTTAACTTCCGATGGTTGTCTTTGATGCAGTCTATATTTTGCTATGTCTTTTGTCTTTTAGCACAGGTACCCAGACCTGATCAGCCACCTCCTACTCAGTGGGAGGCAAGTAGCTCTCTGGCAGTCCCCACATGGGAGTACCCCACATGTTACGAACTGTTAGATTTGACTGTTGGGGGCTGTTTAATCAGGGAAGGGATGGCTTTGGCAAGTTGGGATCGCTGAAGTGGGTGGGGGGCTGGAGGGGGGTTGTGGGGGGGAACTGGTTAGCACTTCGTTATTGCACTGATTATGAACCCGGGCGACACACTACCATAACTATTCATCACACTGTTATGTATATCCTTTCCGCTGCATGGCACTGGTGGTAATATAAAGTTCCTTACATGGAATGTGCGCGGTTTAAACAGCCCCAAGAAAATCCGATCGGTATTGGCTTATTTAGACAGGCTTGATGTCCAAGTAGCATTCCTACAAGAGACGCATCTTACACCGCTTTTTGAGAGGAATGTGGTCATGTGCTGGGCAGGGACCAGGATAGCTTCCTCCTACTCCTCCTATTCCCGTGGAGTCCCCTTCACTGTCCTCAGTTCGGAGACAGACGACCAGGGCAGACTAGCTCTTGTGCATGGCAAGCTTGGAGGTGTGGGTGTGCTACTGATTAATGTGTATGGCCTGAAGGTGGATGACCACTCCTTCTTTGCTGATGTATGGCGTCGCATTTCCAGGTTTCCCCCTGTCGAGATGCTGTGGGGGGGTGACTTCAATACCTGCCTAGATGTAACTATAGATAGATTTGGAAGCGGGGCCCCACGACACAGGTTAGCGACGGATGCTCTGGTGGGTTTGTTAGAGGCCGGGGGCATACACGATGTTTGGCGGATGCGACACCCTGGGGCCAGAGAAAAAAAAAAGACCTGCTGCAACTGGATCTCTCCGAGTCTGCCTGGACCTGCAACTGGACCTCTGCTGACCTCTGCTGGAATGATTCCCACGAGGAGCCTCCCTCGTCTTGGACCCTTGGTGTAGCATTGGTTGAGCTCTTCATTGAAGAAAAGGAGAAACCCTTAGGTGTTGAGCTTTTCTCGACAGTGAACAGGCCTGTCTGTTCCATTATCTTGTCTCCCCCACTGACCATCAAAGCGAAGTTCCGGTGAACCTGACTCTTCATGCTACAGGGACCGCCAGCGATGACCGCTAACACGAGAACTGCACTTCGCAATACAGTATCAATAGCCCGCGGATGCGACACCCTGGGGCAAGAGAAAAAAAAAAGACCTGCTGCAACTGGATCTCGCCGAGTCTGCCTGGACCTGCAACTGGACCTCTGCTGACCTCTGCTGGAATGATTCCCACGAGGAGCCTCCCTCGTCTTGGACCCTTGGTGTAGCATTGGTTGAGCTCTTCATTGAAGAAAAGGAGAAACCCTTAGGTGTTGAGCTTTTCTCGACAGTGAACAGGCCTGTCTGTTCCATTATCTTGTCTCCCCCACTGACCATCAAAGCGAAGTTCCGGTGAACCTGACTCTTCATGCTACAGGGACCGCCAGCGATGACCGCTAACACGAGAACTGCACTTCGCAATACAGTATCAATAGCCTGCGATGACAGTCAATGCAAATATCCAACAATGACTGTCTGTGACTGTGATGCCGGACAGGATCTTTGCGCTACAGTGACGACTGTCTGTGACGCCCTTCATGTTCTTCATGCTACAGCGATGGCCATCCTGAACGCTCTGCCTGCTCTTTGCAGCTTCCTTCACCACAAATGGAATTCTTCATGCTGGACTCAAGAAGGTAACTTTTTAAGCAGGATTAACCTGGTCCCTTTATGTGGCCTGCACTACTTCACGGTTGGCCTGAACATGTGATTTTCACCTGGTCTTGCACCACCAGATAGCCACGAGTAGTGCTTTGTGCTTTTAGGCGCTATACTTACCTGAAACCTTTAACAATTGCTTATCTCCGGTTCTACTGATTGGATTTTTGTTGTTTTGGTTGCAAATAATCTAGCGAGTTTTACTCTATTTTTCTAAATTGGGGTGGGATTTTTCTGATGTTGTGTTTTCACCTAAATACGGTTTATGTGCTAAATAAATACTTTACACATCACTTCTAGGTTAAGCCTGACTGCTTTTGTGCCAAGCTGCCGAGGGTTAAGCCCAGGTTAATCTAGTGATTCTTTTGTGGTTCCCCCTGACAGGGATTGTGGCTGTTGCTTGAGTATGGTTTCACCCTCAAACCCCGTACACACCCAATAAACAACCCAATGTTTCACAGATTATAAAATAGGTAACAAGGGCTGACGCAAACCTGACAGAGTGGTAAGATGAAGAGGGGAAAACAGATGGTCAAAGCAGGATGATGCAAGTGCCCGTATATGACTATAACTGAAAAAAATAGAATAATGGGATTATTAGAATAAAAGGGAGAAATGGAGAAAAGTTAATAAATAGTAAAAAAGTGTTTGAAGAAAGACTGGACAAATGACAAAGAGAAAAAGTAACAAAAAAGTAAAGCAAGTATTTTGGAAAAAGTGAAAAATCGAAGTCTACAAAAGTCAGCGAGCTTGATAAATTATTCATACCACACACAATGCAAGAGAAAAACAACAATAGTCATACTTTGGGAAATTCTAATGTGTTTGGCAAGTTAGTCAAAAGATTAAGTTTGTTTAGCTTACCTATCCACTAGTGACTACCAGCGGAACGAACGACCCCCATTGTGCCCCTTCTACACAATAATAAGCCCCCAGCGGGTATCGCTCTCTTTATCCTACAGAGGTTCAGTTAATCAATGCTTTTCATAAAGAATGAACCCTGTGAACTTTTTTTTATTTGTTAATGAAAACTGTGGGTCAATATTTGGGCACCAAGCTGAGAATGCCTCCCGCAATGCCCTGTGCAAGCTGTTTTAGAAATTGAGAACTTCTCAGGATTAATCCTTTTCATTTCATATCCCTCCCTCCCAATATGGGGTCATTTATTTCATTCCAAGTAATTTATTTACCATGTTACCAGAATTAACATGGATTTAAAGCAATCTTCAGCTGAACGGATGTTCGCGTTTCCCGGAGCGAACCATTATGCAGTATAAATGGGCATGTGAACCAAACAAAATATAAACTGGACTTTCAGTGGTAAGAACAATATTTTCCCTTGCTCCATTCATCCCATATTCCTCAGTGATAAAACAGGAAAGCTATCCCTGACAGGCCCTCCTTGCGAATTCGGAAAGCACCGTCGACAGACGAGGCAAATCTGTGATCAATTGCATTTCCTCAGAGAAACACAACTCGCATATTTTAAGGAAAATACTCTCTTCTACCTACAACCAACCTCTTTGTTTTCTTTCTATTCAAACTACAAGACAAACTGTAGGATAAATTGTACAAAAATGTAAATCGTTGCATACAAATGTGTAAAATGGTCACAGTGATTTCATTTGATACACCAACACCTAAGGAAAACAAGCATTGGGAAAACCATAGGTCTGTCTTATAACTGAAAGAGCTTGGATGCGTCCATATATGTCACCACTCCGTTCATCCGCGCACTCAATCATTCATTAGCCGTGCACTCTGTCACACATACTTGCACTCATGCATCTATTCATCCACTCACTGACTCATTCTAGTATTCAACCACTTACCAATCCACAATACTATCAATGAAGAGACGCTTTCCATTATCAGGCAGTCTAGGTGGCTGGCTGCTAGTTTATGAGATATGTGAGTGTGCTACTTGTATTGTGTGACTGTTAGTCTGTGAAATGTGCGAGAATAATTCCGGTGGGTCAAGGCTGCTACTCTGTGGGAGAACTGAGAGAGCTATTGCTAGCGCGAGGCTACCCTGTGAGGGGTGTGAGTGCTGTCAGTAGAGAGTGATTACTCGTGTGTGACTCATGGTCTGTGGAGGATGTAAAAGGTTTTCCACTAGTGAGGGGCTCCTAGTCTGTGAAGCTTGTGAAAGTGGTGTTGGGTATTTACGGTGCTTCGCTTTTCCACCATATGGGTTTTAATAGTTCCACTGAAGTTTTTGTTGAGGCCATGGCTTAAGATGTGGTGTGTACTAGTTTAGTCATAGATGAGCTTTACTTTTGAAGCACTGCTACAATAATTTCTAAGCAGTTGTCTCCTCCGCTGCGTGTCAGCATTGATGGTCTCCATTTCCCTAAGGGTGCAGCTCAAAAATAACCAGGGGGAGGGGGCGTGGCCTGGCATCGGCCGTGATGGCGGCGTAACTCTGTAGCTCCGTCCAGGCCCGCAATAAAGCCCGCGAAATCCGCCTAATATCCGTCTCCTGGAGAGCGGAATTGGAGAGCGCTGCCTTCCCGGTAGGGCCCTGAGTCAGGGGAGGCGTCCTGAGCCCTCGATGGTGCGAAGCCCTGCCACGGCAGCGACGGGCCCTCTCCGAGATCTGTGACGCGCTCCGGCTGGAGAGGGGGCAGAGTCGCGTAATCTACTGGCCCGCCCGCTGAACTCAGTGCCCGAGAGCCATGCCACTCGAGCCCCGGAGCCTGCGGCCTGCGATTTCCTCCCGACTTCGGCATCGTGAGGTCCCGGGTGCAGCGCTGCCCGGATCCTGCAGGCGACACATCCCCTGCAGGCTGGAATCTACCGCATTGCCCTCTGCGAGAGATCGTTGTGCTGCGCCGGCGGGCCAGCATCGATGCTGCCAGACAGAGGGGGACGGCCCAACAAGGTATTGGGGAGTGGAAACGGTGGGCACCCTCCCCTGCTTGGTCCTATAGTGGGGTCCGGGACACTGGGCACGCTCACCCTGGCCCATGCTGGATAACCTGGGCCCGGATCTACGGGGGCCCGGGACTCATAACGAGGGACATGTTGCTGTTGAGGGGCCCCGTGCCTGTGACTCTGCTGTTTGGGGCTGAACAGTGCATGAGCCGTAGTCTCTGCTATGACTAATTGCCAGGGTGGGACTTCGCCTGGTAGCTGGGGGGTCCCTGCATGATTGATCAGCGGCAAGATACCGGCACTTCCGTGACCTCCCTAGCCAATCGCAGCCTCGGCATGGAATAGCCGGGTAACCCACCACTGGGTGTACTGTGGATCCTGGGAGGGCCCGACAGAAGCAACTGCCCCCCAAAGCGCTACGCTGGAGTGGCTGGACCCCGTCAGTGCGCACACCCTGCCATTCAAATTGAGAGAGCTGCAGGCAGCTTGCGGGCGCCCTACGAAGGGAGAGTGTCACCATCCCCAGCCTGTGGGCCCGGGACTCCCGGGAAATAGTGCTGTGCCGTAGGGGTGGCACTTGGGGGACGGGGCTGTGCCTCTCTGTCTCCACCAGGAGCGAAAGCCGCTATGACGAAACCGAAAGGGGCCCCGGCCGTGACACAAGCAAACAAACTGGGCAAATACACTGTACCACGACACCAACACTCCGAGGAGGGGGCTCATGAAGACAAGCCGGCCGGAGATGAACCCTCCCTTAGCTCAATTATGGTGGCGATCCAGTCAGTGGGCACGAACCTGGAAACTAAAATCGATAAGGTCACAATAGAAATTAACCTCATAAGGCAGACATGCGAAAAACCTGTGAGGGGGTCACGGCGACCGAGGAGAGTATAGGGGAGCTCCAGTCTGCAGCGCGCAAGCTAGAGGAACGTGTGCAGAAACTGACACACCAACACAAAATGATGGCCTTGCAGCTGGACGATCAGGAAGGGAGGGCTTGCAGCAACAACATTCGTGTGGTGGGAGTGCCCGAGGGGGCGGAGGGACCCAGCATGGACCTCTTCATTGAAGACCTTATCATAAATCACCTCAAGGGTTGTCCCCTCTGTTTTCTGTGGAAAGAGCGCACAGAGCTCTGATCCCGAAACCGGGGGCCCCCCACGGACAATTATTGTGCGCATATTGAATATCCGAGATCGGGATGCAATCCTACAGACTGCCAGAGTGTGAGGTGACCTCGCATACGAGAACGCAATGGTTCGGTTCTTCTCAGACTTTACCCTAAAAGTGCAACAGGAGAGGCGCACATTCGATGGGGTCAAACGGGCCCTCAGGGACAAGGGGGTCAAATATATGATGTTTTTCCCTGCGAAGCTCAAGGTCATAGAGGGCGACAAATCCTGGTTCTTTACGTCGCCTGCAGAGGTCCAACAATGGCTGGATGGGGGTCCTCCCCTGGCTCACCGATGGAGGGAGGAGACGAACTGGCGTGGGAGTCGCTACCGCAATCTTGAATCTCTGGACCGACGCACAGAAGGGACGAGGTCGGCGTCCATATCCAGGAGCTCCCGGTCTGGGAGTCCTATGAGCGAAGCGAGGTACCCCGGAAAATTAAGGAGTGAACTCATTTCAATACTCCGCCATAGGGGTGGTACTGGACTCCAGGTATAGATCTCTCCCTTACTGTCCTGGGGGGAGGCTGCTCTCCGTCTTCGGATACACTGATGCCCGGGTCTCGGCTGAAAGGGCCTGGACTATATATGCTCCAGCTGTCCTTGCTGTTCTGGGGCGGACTTGCGGGCCTGGGGGTGGGCACTCCTGGGTGTTGTTGCCAGGCAGCCCTATAACACTTTCTTGTTCTTCGGAGCGACAGGCGCTCTGCTGTTGGGGATGTGGGTAGTTTCAGGTCTACAAAGCAGGGTGGCAGGGAGGGGGGTATCATTACGGGACTTTTCATTGTTTGTTTGATTGTTTATGCTTCAGACACATTGCTCCGCCATCGGCGACCCCACATTTTACATGTTCTCCGAGGGAGGTGGGGGCGTGCTTGCAGGTGGGTTGGGAGGGGGGAGGAGACGCATATGGCTCCCAAATGGCGGCCCACCTGGCTGGTAAACTGACAATTCTCTCTTGGAATGTGAACGGTCTGGGGGACAAGATAAAATGTACTATGGTTCTACAATACCTTCGAAGGCATTCCCCGACATAGTGCTTTTATAAGAGACGCACCTCCAGGGCACAAACTACTTGACACTTAATCGATTTGGGTACACACTTCGGGCGCATGCTGGTTTCACCACGTCCTCTAGGGGCACAGCCATACTCACTAAAAACTTGGTGCCTTTTGTTGTGCACCGCACCTGGTCCGACCATTTGGGTCGGTTCGTCGCCCTGTCTGGGACATGGGAGGGTCAAGGGGTAAATGTTTGTTCGGTCTACATTCCCCCACGCCTTCACGGAACTACACTCCCTGACCTTAGTAAGCTCTTACTTGATCTACCGCAGGGGACCCTGATTCTAGGGGGGGACATGAATGACACAATGTACCCTGCAAATTCCCCAGGGACCCGGGAACCCCGACATCTGCATACATTCGCGAGGGCTTTAGGACTGACGGATCTCTGGAAGTGTCACAATCCAACCCTGAGACACTTCACGCATATCTCCGCAGCCCACGGCAGCGGATCACGTCTTGACTATGTTTTCACGCACACAGTATCGGTGGGACTTTTTCGGGGGGGAGGGGTGCCATAAGGCACGTGGGATATCGGATCATTCACCGGTAGAGGTTTAGCTATACGGGCCTAGGCGGGATTGGTCTCTCCCACCAAGGTTGGACCCCTTCCTGTTTAAAGACCAGGAATTTCGGGACCTGTTTGTGGAGCGCACCGACCAGTACTTTGCTGAAAATGTTGGCTCGGTATGTTCTGACTGTATCCTCTGGGAGGCGTATAAGGTGGTGGCCAGGGATTTTGTGCAGGCAACAAGTGGCGCCAAGCGTAAGTAAAAACGTGCTCAGTGTGAAGCTTTGGAACAAGAGATTCTGGATCTTGAGCTGGGGATGGCCTCTGAGCCCAGGGAGGATACCGGGCACGAACATATACTTAAGCTCAAGCAAAAAGAGCTTAAAGATCTAGAGGGAAACGCTGCTCGCACACACACGCAAGCTACACAGAGGAAGATCTATGATCTGGGAGACAAGGCTAACAAATTAATCGCCTGGCTCGAAAAGAAGGACAGGAGTCGTAATTGGGTTTCCGAAATTAGGACTGAGGACGGCTCGGGGGGGGGCATGGGCACAGAATTAGCAGAGGTCTTTGCTGAGTATTACGAGAACATATATCAATCACGCACCACGCGGGGGGAGACAGAGTCCTACGAGTTACTCAAAGACATGGCTCTGCCAACGCTTGAGAAGGAGGATAGAGTGACGCTTGACTCGGACTTTACCGTAGAGGAAGTAGAAAATGCCATACGTGACTTGCAGTCCGGGAAGGTGGCAGGCCAAAACCGACTACCCACAGAGATGTACAAGTGCGCGGCGAGCAAATTAGCTCCGCACATGCTTAATATGTTTCTTGGTGCAAGGGACGAGGGTCAACTCCCAGAGGATCTGAGGATGGCAACTATTGTTGTCATCTTGAAGAAAGGTAAACTACATGGCCTCTGTGGTTCATACAGGCCTATCTCCCTCTTGAATTTTGAAGCCAAAGTATTGGCCAAAGTAATGGCAACCCGTTTGAGCTCGGTTATCCAGACCCTCATTCACCCAGATCAATCCTGCTTTATGCTGCATAGGAGTACCAGGCTTAATTTGCGACGTCTATATGGTGTCATGCAGATGACCCAAGGCAATTGAGATGTGCCTGCCGCCCTCCTATCGCTCGACGCCAAGATGGCGTTCAACAGCATCGAATGGACATACTTGTTCGCTGTCCTGGATAAAATCGGGCTGGGTCCGAAGCTACGGCAGTGGATTCGCCTATTATACACCGCCCCAATGGGGCGAGTTCGAGTCAACGGGAATATATCCCGAGCCTTTAGGCTCCATCGGGGCACGAGGCAGGGCTGCCCGTTGTCTCCAATGCTGTTTGCGTTGGCATTAGAACCGTTAGCGGTCTGGATTCGGGGGGATCCACTGGTCAGAGGAATTGATCTTGGTGGAGGCTGGGAGGAGCAAATATCCTTATACGCTGACGATATTCTACTGTACGCCCACAGGCCACGCCAAACGTTCCACCGGTTTATTCATATCATACAATCGTTCGGAACATACTCTGGATATTGTGTTAATTGGGACAAATCTCTAGTGTTCTCATTGGTGGGGGAGCTCTCTCCCCTAACGTCAATATGCTCAGAGCTGGTGAGGAAGGAGACGTTTAAATATTTGGGCAACACACTCGGAGCATGAGTTCATGCGATTAAACATACAGGCACAACTAGATCATCTTCGAGACGATACTGCCCACTGGAGACGACTACCTGTTTCCCTGGCGGGCAGAGCAGTCCTCTTTAAAATGATGGCTCTCCCCCGCCTACTGTATGTGGTTCAAAACACACCGTTTCGAATACCGGAGGCATTTTTCCGCTCTGTCAAATCCGAACAGCGTATGTTACTGGGGGGGGGGGGGTCAGGAGGGTGGCAGCCCCAGGATTGCGCTCAAGAAACTCCAGAAAGGAGCGTATGACGGGGGCCTGCTGTCCCTAACATTAGATTATATTACTGGGCCTCCCAGCTTGTCAATATTAACGGATGGGTCTTCTCCCCAAGTGAGGAACCGGCATACAGAGTCGACCGGCTAGCAATGAGCAGTGGTAACTATCGGATGTAGCTGTATAGAAAACGGAGAGGCAATCCACTCCTCCCAGTGCACACCCGTACAGTTATCGACGTATGGCATAAGGCGACTAAAATGACAGGGTGGGAGGCCAAGCTCACGGAGCAGACCCCTCTATGGGATGGAGACTGTTTGAGTGAACTGAAACGACTAAAGGGATTCCGGCAATGGGGTCTGATTGGGATCGATCGATTGGGAGATGTTTGGAAGAGAGGCAAGATGTTAGATTTTGACACCTTGAGGGAGGAGTTCAAAATGGGAGGGGGGAATTCCTCAGATACCGACAGCTACGATAGGCTCTTCACTGTCACCTGAAGGATGACACTCCGTTACCGGAGTATTCGCCACTGGAGGACCGCCTCCTCCTAGATCCCATGATTGATAAAGCGATATCTCTCACTTATAAGAAGCTTGTAAATAACTCCCCAGACTGCTTGGGCCCTCTGCGAGAGGCATGGGAATCAGACGTGGGTGTACTCGAGGACGATGACTGGGCTGAGGCCTTACAGAGCCCTAGAGAACTCACCATTCGGGCACGCTTTAGGCTTGTCCAGCTTCATAATCTCCATAGATCGTGTGCCTCTCGCATGGTCCACGTACGCATGGGTAACTGTACGACGGATGAGTGTGTTCGGGGATGTGGGGAGTCCGGGTCCTTTTTTCATATTCTATGGTCCTGCCCCAAAATTCAAGGATACTGGGATGGTATTACTCGCGTGATGACAGAGGTGGTGGGAGAGAGTGTCCCACTAGACCTGAGGTGGCATATCCTGAGACTGACGGGAGAGACGACGTGGCCACAGTGGGCCAAGACTTGGCTGGCCTTGTCAGGGGGGTGGCCAAGCGAAATATCGCCCAGGCATTGGGGGCAGCGACGACCCCCACATTGGAAGCCTGGAAGAAAGATATGGATTGGTGTCATGGTGCGGAACGGGTGATATATCAGAGCAGGGGCTGCCCACGTAAAGCCGAAAAGATATGGGGGGCATGGGCGCAATATCGAGGTCCGTGGACAGTGCCACAGTGGGTGCTCTAGTAATTGTCCTAGAGACGAGAGTTTCCTATGTTCATAGATTGTACGGATAATACCAGCTAGTATGTGCCAAAGACATTCGTCATGTTCTGGGATGCCTGTGATAATGCTCATCCTGTGCTGCTACAATGTAACTGATGATGATCTGAAGCTTGTTTTTCTTTTCTTTTTCTTAATGTTTAATAAAAAGAATAAAAAATAAAAAAAATAACCAAGGGGAAGAGCATGAGCATTTAGGACCCAAGCTATCCATGTATTCACTTTTGAGAACACATGTTGAATTGAATGATCATTGGCAGGCTGCTCCACCGACCAAGTCCCTGCAGGGATCCCATTTACCTCTGCTCCTCTTCCTGTAATCCCTAGTGCTTCAAAACACTCAACCTTTGCCTCTGGCCTCACACGAATGAATGGTTTAGCTGCAGTTCCTAGCAAATCCATTCTCTGCCTGACATTGCTTGAAATACAGAAATTGTTAATCTACTCCAGCTTCCCTGGGTGTGTGCACACATAGTGAGCATGTGCAGCAAATCACCCTTCACATAATAATAATAATAATTCCGGACTGGTAAAGCGCAACTTATCGCCCCTAAGGGCATCCAGGCACTGGGGGCCGTGGGGAGATTAAGTGAGCTATTGCCCAGAGTCACATGATGCTAATCTGCGCTGGGGATCAAACTGTGAGCCCTGCACTCCGGAGTCAGCTGCTCTGGCCGCTGCATCACACCTCTTCCCTACATACGTACAGGGCACATGTGCGGTAAAGTTAGCTTCCCAGTAGCAGCTGGCTTGCCAACAGGCAGGATCACTCTACTGTCCATGTGCCAAAGCACACGTACTTCCACCAGCACCAAAGAGTGTACTACTCACACACTACCTAAACCAACCCCACGCAGCGCTACTTACTGTTCTCATAGCTGCCTCACTGAAGGGGCGGTGGGGCTGCAGCAATAAAATCAATGCATAATGTGATCACCCTTGGGGAGAGGTTGGTAGTACAGTGGCTCAGGCATTTGTTTGTTTACTGCAACCAGCCTACTCTATATGCTGCTACACCATTTTTCTTTTTTTCAAATTATTGACAGCATAACCAGCATCATCACAGTATACATGTATTCTATATCTAAATCCTTCAAGTGTAATGTATTCACTAAACATATTACAGGAGATAGGTATAGAGGTAGAGATAACATTAAAATGCGCAAAGTGTAGGAATAAAGAGGCTGGGAACAAAATGACGACTACAGGTAAATACAGGGACTTACACACAGCACAAAGAGCAACTAGAATCTGTGCCTTCTGCCCAACGTAAATGTCACTAATATCGAGAAACAGGCACCTTGCAAGGGCAGGGAGAAAACAAAAAGAAGCACGAGTCTCTAGTAGTGCCCAGGAAGGGTGAGCTAACATGGGTCACACACAGGCATCCAAACAAAAGGGGAGGATCTAGAAATGAGTCTCAGGCCAAGCAAGCTGAATGGAAGGAGAGATGAAGGTCGAGAGTGGTGTCAGTAAGGACAGTGGGGCATAGCCAGATTCATAAAAGAAACACAGTACAAACACACAATCAAGATCAAATCAATAATAAGATAAAATATGATAAAACAATTCATATTATCAATTCATCATAGCATCATGTAATTTACCCACTGTGTTCCTCAATCTTACAGCGGCTTGAACAAGTTTATAAATCATTATACATACCAATTCAGAATGAGTTCTTTTATTTACAAATTGAAACTAAAGTTACTGATGGTACAATATGGCAGGCCTACATTTCCTTCCATTAAGAGACCTCAGTAAAGACATTAAAAACAACGTCCTGGGTGCTGCATAAAGCTTACAGAACAGAACTGTTGGACTTGGCCCTTTTTGCAGGGTCATCCCTGAACTTTTTGCCTTCCTCCTGTATTTTCTCTGACCTGTTTGTGATGGTTTTATGACTCTGGGCACTTTTTCACTGCTGATCAGTGCTAAAGTGCATATGCTCTCTTTTGGAAATTATTGTTATGGATTAGTGATTCCATGATTGGCTTATTTGATTTACTTGTCAGACCCTAGTACAGTGCACCATGAGTGCCCAGGGCCTGTAAATCAAATGCTGCTGGCGGGCTTGCAGCACTGATTGTGCCATCCACAGAAACAGCTTGTAAAATATGGCTCAGGCCTGCCATTGCAGAGCCTGTGTGCAGTCTGGGACTGCCATGTCGACTTGGCAAGTGCACCCACTTGCCAGTCCCTAAACCTTCCCTTTTCTGCATGTTAGTCACCCCTAAGGTAGGCCCAAGGTACCCCTATGGGCAGGGTGCATTGTATGTGAAAGGTAGGTGCATTGTATGTGATGTGTGTGGCATGTCCTGATAGTGAATTACAGCCAATTTCGTTTTTCACTATTGCAAGGCTATCTGTTCCAATAGGCCAGAATGGGAAGTTAGTTTATAACATCTTATAAACATAACTGACCCTAGAAACAAGATGGAAAAATAAAGTTTAGTATGCCTGAACTCAGAATGTTAAAACACATCTTTTAGTGTGGGTGATTTTTACAATCTGTGTTTGAAAATACCACTTTTAGAAAGTAGGTATTTTCTTGCCTAGCAATCCAGCATGCCTCTGCTAGGTTTGTCTATTCCATGTCTGGTTTGTGAGTGACAGGGGGCTGGAGAGGGCTTTGGCTACAGCAGTATGATGAGTCAGGGCTGGGCTGAATAGGACCTGCATTGAATAGAGAGTAGGGGGAGGAGATTTCCTTTCACTTGCCTGAGCCTTCATAGAATAGAGAGTAGGGGGAGGAGATTTCCTTTCAGCTACCTGGGTCAGGTCTGCTTTCAACAATACTGTCTCCACCTTCTGCCAGGAAGCTGCACCAGGGAGGACAGAACTGGTTTTGGCTGGGCACAGACACTCTCTGCCTTCAGAGAACAAAGGATTTTGCAGTATAAATATTGGGGCCCAGACCCCAGAACTTTAGATCACTTCTGGGAATCAAGACAAACCTTTGCCAAGGAGAGAAACCAAGGAAGCTGAAGGAGGAGACTGCCCCCGGGCTGTTTGCTGTTTGAGGTTGGCCTGCAGTGGTTACTCATTGCCAAGGAAAGGAGAAAAGGAACTTTGTGTGTACTTTTACTATCTTGAGGAAGATCTCCAAGGGCTTGAAGTTGCGCTTGCCTCCTGTTTTGAAGTCTCAGGGACACAAAGACTTCACCACCAGCTCCCCCTGAATTTCCTTGCTGGGAATTCTACCTGCAGAGAGGTGCCTGCTGTTGTTTTGGGCCCTCTGGAGACTGCATGTCACTGGGAGCTGGAAGCACGACGCAACGAGGAAGAAGCGTGTCGCCGCCGCAGCTGTTGCCGTCGCATCGCAGAAGAAGCATGCCGCTGCCGCAGCTGTTTGTCGACGCATTGCCGAAGAAGCGTGCCGCATCACCGGAGAAGCGTGTCGCCGTCACAGAGGTTGTCGTCGCATCACCGGAGAAGCGTGTCGCAGGGCCTGTCGCAGCTCAAGAGTCCACCGAGTTCGCCGCACGGCCGTCGGGCGTGCACGCATCGCATCCATGTTGTCGCATCGCATCAAAGACGCCATTTTGTCACATCGCACCGGATCATTGCATCGAGGCACCATCTTGTCGCATCGTAACCGGAACGCAGTAAGAAACCGACGCATCACCTCCTCTCCGGTAAGGAACCAACGCATCAGCCCCCCTGCGCTGCAGTAAGGAAGCAACGCATCACCTCCCCTGAAGCAAGGAACCGACGCATCACCTTCCCTGTGACCCTTTTGTTTGTATTGCGTTACGCATCCAAGGTACTTTGAGAGTAAAGTGTCGCATTTACCATCTGCACTGAACTCAGCTATTTCTACCATTTGAAAGCCATATTTTTGAATACTGTATTTTTGACGTTTGGTCTTGTGTTAAGTCTAGATAAAGATTACTTATTTTTCTAAACTGGTGTGGTGTCCATTTGTAGCATTTTCACTGTATTACTGTATGTGTTCACAAATGCTTTACACACTGCCTCTGAGATAAGCCTGCCTGCTCGTGCCAAGCTACCAAGGGGGTAAGCAGGAGTTATTTTAGGAGTGTAGCCCCCTTACCCTGACTAGAAGCAAGGGCCCCTACTTGGTCAAAAGTACCTACCTCTGCCAACTAGAGACCCCCATTTTTAACATTGGTGGTCAGCGGTGAGGATTCTGGACTTGCATTTGTGACTCATATACAGTGATTGGTGTACACTACTAGTGAGTGCAGACCATTACGCGACCACATACTGTTTTTCTGTTTGCTGTTGTCCTCCTGGAAGTATTTTTTGATACTAAGACTCTGGTCAGTTGTTGCAAAATGGAACTTGACTTCTGGCACATGTTCATCTACACAATGAAGGAGCTACGTGTGTTTTGCAAGGAAAGAGGGCTGCCTGTGAAGAGGAGGTCCAGGGAGGATCTAGAGGCATCCCATATTCATTATGAGTTACCCCGCTGGGGGCCAACACTACCAGTAGAGTCTGAGGAGGAGGAGGACTTCCCTGAAAGTGAGGGAGAAACAGAAAAAGATGGATGGCTTCTGGCTTGTGAGCAGAGGCTGAGAGAGCTTGATGAGGAGCTCGAGAGGGCTGAGACCAAGAGGGCCTTAGCCCAAGAAGAAGAAATGTGTGTAGCTCAGGAAATGAGCTTGGCTGGGTTGGAGATGGAGTCCAGCTCAGATGGTGGCAGCAAAATTGAGTTATCTAGTGCTGAGGGAGTAGTACACACACCCAGAGATGTGGCACCTGACTTGAAGGAGGGGGTTAACATACACCAGGGGGTTCAAGGATATGAGGTAGCTCCAGTGGTGCGCAGTGTCCCTGAGGTGGATTGGGGAACTGGCACAGGGGTTCATAGTTCTAGTGGTGGGAGGGCCACTCTACTGACTCTAGATGAGAGGTGCAGGGAGAGGGGTTCCCCCTTGGTTTAAGTCCTGGTGTGTGAGTGTGGAGACCGCCCAGAAGAGTGTGGGTTGAGTGACAGAGACAGTCAGACACTGCCTTGCCAATCTCAGGAGAGTGGTGTGGGGTACGTGTGCGAGGCACTGGCTGGTGAGGTGGAGGATAGTTTGGTTAACACATGTGTGGGGCTGTACGATTCAATTGTGGGAGAGCATATTGTAAGTCCCTGTTTTCCATCGCTATGCCAACACCTGTTGGAGTGTGAGTTCTCTGATCCCAGGGAGCTTGCACAGGAGGCAGACCTCTGGGTGGTTGCCAGAGGTTCTGAAGAGGCAGTGGGGAATGACCCTAAGAGGAGTGGCTCAGGTATCTTTCAGCCCAGAGTGGTGGGAGAGGTTCAGAGTAGCCCAGCTAGGTCCCATTGTAGTGGGAAGGCTGTAGGGCCTCACGTCCTGTCTCCTAGGAGAAGGAGTGAGACTGGGATGTGTCCCAATAGTGCCCAACCTCAGTCTCAGGGCCTGGATGGTTCCTTAAGGGAACACCAGGTAGGGAGCCTAAGCTGTACTAGTAGTCCATTTGAGGGGGATCTCCTAGTGTCAGGAGAACGTGGAGTGTCTGTAAGCAGACCTCCATCAGTTCTGGTGTCTGGCAGTGCCACTCCTAAGTGGAGGGTGCAGAAGTCCAGATTGAGGGGTGAGAGGGGGAGAGAGTCCCCAGTGCAAGAACCAGTGGGTCAGGGGCCAGCCAGAAGGGCTGAGTCCCCTTGGAGTGACCATGGTGACACCACTTCTGTCCTGGGGGATCTTCACGCACTGTCAGATGGACAGGGGTCGTGAGATCTGCGCCAGGCAGACTGTCACATGACACAGGAGTTATGTGTTACCCTCGGGGGGCATGTGTGCTCCCAAGGAAGTCCTGGTGCGCCGGGCAGGTGCTCTGCCGCAGGGGTTAGTCCCTGGGTTGGGAAGCCAGGTTCAGGTGTTGCCCGACCTAGAGGGAAGGACAACTGTAAACAGTGTCCCTACCGGTTTGTCTTCTGGGGGCACTGCTCCAGGTGGGAGGGTGCAGGGCCCCAGTAAGGGGGGCAGGGAGAGGGCAGCCTCACCCCTGACCTCTGTCCAGTCTAAGGGTACAGACCCTAAGCTGGGATCCCAGTTACAGGATAGAACCCCTGAACTGGTGTGCGAATTGTGCAGGACACCTGCCACAGGTGCCCTGACAATTCTGGAAGGGGTACCGCTCCAGGTGGGAGGGTGCAGAGCCCCGAGGAGGAGGACCGAGTGTGGGAAAGCCCACCCCAGTCTCCTGTCCAGCCACCGGGTACAGGCCCGGGGCTGGTGGGTCAGTGTCAGGATGTCATACCTGACCTGACAGGAGGAGAGTGGACCAAGGGTGCCAGGCACCTGGGGCTACTGCCCCGCTCTCTGATGCCACAGAGGTTGGAGAACCATGAAAGGCCTGGGGCCTGGTTCTCATCACTGACAGCTGTCAATGGCCACTGTGGCTTGCTGTCGTGGTGGACAGAGTTGCCGATGGGAGGGAGACCGGAGTCACACCCCGGGGGTGGACTGGCCACACCTCTGTGTTGGCCATGTGGGTACTGTCTGTCTGTTGGGACACACCTCTGAGCAAGCTAAGGTTAGGTGCTGCACAGATGGTGTCCACAGGTGAGGAGAAGGGTTCCCCATGGGTTAGCTTAGTGGGCCCTGAGAGTATGGACAGAGGGATCCAAATGGGTTCAGATTGGCATAGAACTGGAGTATGCCCCTGCAGTTGCGGGCCAGGGTCCATGTTCTATCGCCCAAAGCAGGGAAGCCCATCAAGGTAGTGATTGGTCTATCCTGCGTTTTGGCTGGAAGGGGGTTGTGTTGGACTTGGTCCTTTTTGCAGGGTCATCCCTGAACTTTTTGCCTTCCTCCTGTATTTTCTCTGACCTGTTTTTGATGGTTTTATGACTCTGGACACTTTTTCACTGCTGATCAGTGCTAAAGTGCATATGCTCTCTTTTGTAAATTATTGTTATGGATTAGTGATTCCATGATTGGCTTATTTGATTTACTTGTCAGACCCTAGTACAGTGCACCATGAGTGCCCAGGGCCTGTAAATCAAATGCTGCTGGTGGGCTTGCAGCACTGATTGTGCCATCCACAGAAACAGCTTGTAAAATATGGCTCAGGCCTGCCATTGCAGAGCCTGTGTGCAGTCTGGGACTGCCATGTTGACTTGGCAAGTGCACCCACTTGCCAGTCCCTAAACCTTCCCTTTTCTGCATGTTAGTCACCCCCAAGGTAGGCCCAAGGTACCCCTATGGGCAGGGTGCATTGTATGTGAAAGGTAGGACATGCCCTGATGTGTGTGGCATGTCCTGATAGTGAATTACAGCCAAATTTCGTTTTTCACTATTGCAAGGCTATCTGTTCCCATAGGCCAGAATGGGGAGTTAGTTTATAACATCTTATAAACATAACTGTTCCTAGGAACAAGATGGAAAAATAAAGTTTAGTATGCCTGAACTCAGAATGTTAAAATACATCTTTTAGTGTGGGTGATTTTTACATTCTGTGTTTGAAAATACCACTTTTAGAAAGTAGGTATTTTCTTGCCTAACCATCCAGCATGCCTCTGCTAGGTTTGTGTATTCCATGTCTGGTTTGTGAGCGACAGGGGGCTGGAGAGGGCTTTGGCTCCAGCAGTCTGATGAGTCAGGGCTGGGCTGAATAGGACCTGCATTGAATAGAGAGTAGGGGGAGGAGATGTCCTTTCACTTGCCTGAGCCTTCATAGAATAGAGAGTAGGGGGAGGAGATTTCCTTTCAGCTACCTGGGCCAGGTCTGCTTTCAACAATACTGTCTCCACCTCCTGCCAGGAAGCTGCACCAGGGAGGACAGGACTGGTTTTGGCTGGGCACAGACACTCTCTGCCTTCAGAGAATAAAGGATTTTGCAGTATAAATATTGGGGCCCAGACCCCAGAACTTTAGATCACTTCTGGGAATCAAGACAAACCTTTGCCAAGGAGAGAAACCAAGGAAGCTGAAGGAGGAGACTGCCCCTGTGCTGGTTGGGGTTTGCCTCCAGTGGTTACTCATTGTCAAGGAAAGGAGAAAAGGAACTTTGTGTGTACTTTTACTATCTTGAGGAAGATCTCCAAGAGCTTGATGTTGAGCTTGCCTCCTGTTTTGAAGTCTCAGGGACACAAAGACTTCACCACCAGCTCCCCCTGAATTTCCTTGCTGGGAATTCTACCTGCAGAGAGGTGCCTGCTGTTGTTTTGGGCCCTCTGGAGACTGCGTGCCGCTGGGAGCGCGACGCATCGAGGAAGAAGCGTGTTGCCGCCGCAGCTGTTGCCGTCGCATCACCGAAGACGCGTGCCGCTGTTTGTCGACGCATCGCTGAAGAAGCATGCCGCATCACCGGAGAAGCATGTCGCCGCCACAGAGGTTGCCGTCGCATCATCGGAGACGCGTGTCACAGGGCCTGTCGCGGCTCAAGAGTCCACTGAGTTCGCCGCACGGCCGTCAGGCGTTCACGCATTGCATCCACATTGTCGCATCGCATCAAAGACGCAATTTTGTCGCATTACAGCGGATCGTCGCATCGAGGCACCATCTTGTCGCTCTGTAACCGGAATGCAGTAAGAAACCGACGCATCACCTACTCTCCGGTAAGGAAGCAACGCATCACCTCCCCTGCGCTGCAGTAAGGAACCGACGCATCACCTCCCCCGAAGCAAGGAACCAACGCATCACCTTCCCTGAGACCCTTTTGTTTGTATTGCGTTACGCATCCAAGGTACTTTGAAGTAAAGTGTTGCATTTACCATCTACATTGAACTAAGCTATTTCTACCATTCGAAAGTCATATTTTTGAATACTGTATTGTGGATTTTTGTTGTTTGGTCTTGTGTTAAGTCTAGATAAAGATTACTTATTTTTCTAAACTGGTGTGGTGTCCATTTGTAGTGTTTTCACTGTATTACTGTATGTGTTCACAAATGCTTTACACACTGCCTCTGAGATAAGCCTGCCTGCTCGTGCCAAGCTACCAAGGGGGTGAGCAGGGGTTATTTTAGTAGTGTAGCCCCCTTACCCTGACTGGAAGCAAGGGCCCCTACTTGGTCAAAGGTACCTACCTCTGCCAATTAGAGACCCCCATTTCTAACAAGAACGAAATGCAAACATTAATTGAACTGATTCGGAGCCACAGGGACATAGGTCAAGATCTGAGTCTTTGTATGCACCTTTAGAATAAGAGACCAAGAAGGGAGCTATATTAAAATGGAACTTGACCTAATAAAATCTTTGCAGGATGGTCGGTATAAAACACAGGTTTGGCTCCATAAAATTGGTGGTCGATAAACGTTGGTAACTAGCCGCCATCTTCTTCCTACATTCAGTGTGTACTATTTTGCTAGTTAACATAGCCAAATATTAAGTTTTAACAATGTCTTTCACAGATGAAATAATACATCTTGATTGGTAAATCGTTCTATCTTGCCAAAAGCGTAAATTGCTCATTAATATAAGACAACCAAGGTATTTTAAGGACATCATCATGTCTCAGGCGGTCTAAGATCACAAGTCGGTTGAGGAAAGCTTCCCTTTTCGACCAGACAGAAAGCCAAAGCATTAAAGGGGACAGCTTTACGTAGTACTCTAAATATGAAATGCCCAGTCCAGAGTGGCAAACATGTGTTGAGGAGCTAATTTGTACAGCCAAAAGGCCTTTCAAGAAGTCATTTTCACTGACCTATAAGGGTGCATCACTAATTCCCCATATATCTGCACCATAAGAACCCACAGAAATGCACCTTGCTTTATAGATGCTAATCATGGTGTTTAACGGCTTTGACCCCAGCTTTGCCGAAAACCTAAAAATTGCTGAGACAGACTGGCCCAATTGGGAAATGCTTACTTTCATACAGTGTGACCAGGTATCTTTTATAGCCAAATGGGAGCCACACCACAAAACCATTGTAGAGGGAGCTGGGGAAAGCAGGTCCTGGATCATATATCATCCTGTGTGCATAGACAATATGCTCAATGCCACCCACCAGTTGTCAGTACACAGGAGGCATGACCCACATGGAGATGAGGCATATTACTTATTGCATAGACAATCCGCTCAATGCCACCTAGCAGTTGTCAGTACTCGGGAGGCTTGACCCACATGGAGATGGGGCATATTACACTGTCACAATCACTTCTTCAGTGAATTCCCGTGTGTCTAGTTGTTCTAACCAATTGGTAAGTCCTCTCATTGACCCCTATTTGTGATACATGCTATAATGAAGCAAAGAATACTGGTGGAAGGCATATTGTAAATTGCCACCCCGTTTTATTACTCATAGTTAAGGCAAGGGGCAGAGACATCACTAGCAAAGTTGTGGACTGAAGGTAGTTACAGCAAACATCAGTAAGAAGGAAACTCTCAGGTCTGCCCTTTCCCTGAAAAAACATCAAGGAACGGACAAAATACAATGTGGGTGCATCACAGGCAGAGTATTACTAGGTTATAGAGAAGCATCAACAAGAAAATGCTGCATATGTTGTCTAAAGCCTGCACGTTGTAATGAAGTCAGTATATCAAATCACTTACATAATCATGTCTTCATCAGCCAAAGTCTTTTAATTTTTCAAGATGCAGACTTTAACTAACACAAGTGACGTCAAGACTCACCTTCTCCAGTGGATATTCATACCAGCAATTTCTGCAACTTCCTGGAAAAGGGTCAGCGATGTCGTGCACACAAAGCTATGGCCACAATGTGCCTTTAAGGTATGTTCTAGTCTTGATTCAGATATGAGCAGGTCCAACATAATTGGGTCGAAACGTCGACGATTATTACAGGTGTTCCATATCACGATTGAGCATATCCCACAACCTAACAATAAGAACATACGCTTGAATCTGTCTGAACCCTGGATACCTCTCGAGTAATTTTTGTATTTTCTGTGTAATTATGCAATGTCTTGTGTATTTAAATATTTGTATTTGTGATTCACTGCACCAATTGTGTATTGTGTACCCATTATTCTTTGCATTCTTTGTACATGTTAAACAATGGTCCTGTGTACTCTTGTGAGCCCGCATGGTATATGAATATTAATATACCTCATTATTCTTTAACAATCTTTGGTGTCAATGACTTATTTTTTGTTATTAATATGGGTGATTTTTGCCATAGAGGTGGCCATTCCTAACTAAACAGAAAATTAATTGATTTATAAAGAAATTCCCTACAGAACCGACTGTTCTCCAAACGAATTGACTTCCCAGGTTCTGTGGGATACTGGTTTACCCCATTAGCCATAACGGTCTAGTATATTGTACTACATGTACAGAGGGCCTGTAAATTAAATGCTACTAATTGGCAACAGCACTCCTTGGGCCACACAATAAAGTAGCTTGTGAAACGTGTCTCAGGCATACCACTGCAGCCTGGAGTGTTGCTCTCCTGTGCAGGATGTTCTGGGGGGTTGTACTCAGACTTCCTGAGCTTCAAAGGATAGACTCAGGGCTTTTCCACCACCTTCCTGACTTCTAAGAGCTGCCTGCCCTGCCACTTACAAATGCAGTTCACACCTATGCCTGCCTGCCCTGTGTTACTCTACCCTAGACAAGTTGGAGCCAAAACCAGGACAGGGGGAAGGTTAGACAAAGTGGGCATCACCCACCTACAGGCTGGCACTGGGGATACAAGTGGCACCCTCAGACCTTTCATCTGAACACTCCTGGACCTGTGGAAGATTCAGAAGGAGGACTGCCCTGCTGTTTGAAGAAGGACCTGCTTGCCAGAAGTGACTCCAAAGGACAGCTGGCTGATCTCAGCCAGCTGTCCAGTGCCAACTGGACCTGCCTGAGCCCTGCTGCTGGCCTCTGCTGGAGTAAGCTCTGATCGCCAGGAGGTGCCCCCAGGTCCTAGATGCTTGATTGGTATCAGAGTGTACTCCTCCTGAACTCAAGATGAAGATAGAGAAGTTTTAGGCTCCTCACAACTAGAAAGCAGCCTCTTCTCACTGAGAAATGACCTCCTGTGATGACAGCCAATGCAAAGCTCCAGCGGGACCTGTATTAGAGCCGTGTTCCATTGCGATGGCCTGAATTTGTGACTTTACCCCGATCAAATAAGACCAGATAACCGCATGTTGCGCTGTGTGCTTTTTCGTGCTATTTTCACCTAGAACGTCAAACAAAAATATCTCCGGTTCTACTGATAGGATTTTTGTCATTTTGTTGTCATTTTATGTATTAAGATTAACTCTATTTTTCTAAATTTGTTTGTGTTTTCTTCTTGTGTTGTGTTTTCACTTTATTACTTTTTGAGTGCAACATACTTTTCACATTGCCTCCGAGTTGAGCCTGACTGCATTTTTGTCAAGCTGTCAGACAGTTAAGCACAGGTTTATTTAGTGACTTCTGCAGTTCACCCCAACAAGAGTTGTGTTTATTTGAGAAGGCTGCCTCTCCTTTCAACTAATAACTCAATTTCTAGTTGCATGCAATAAATAGGGAGAAATCTCAAGCAACAGGCCAGTTGGTGGGCCATGTAGAAGGAGGCCATATGTGACATGAGGAGGACTTGAGTCATGGTCTTGCCATATAGATAAAGGGCTTTTAGTATGTTATCATGTTTCAATGCAGTGGACTTTTGAGTAGCAGAGAGCAAAAGAGGCCACCATTCTTTTGGACCCAAACTGAGCACCAAGTCACTCCTCCAGCACTTTAACATCAGAGTAATTAGTGAGAGCAGTCCCGGGCTTACTCGGGATGTGGTGTTGGTTAGAAAATCAGAATTCCTTAAAGAAGACAATACCAATGAATACATTAACCCCTTCGATGCTCATGACGGCCCCCGGCCGTCATGAGTCACGGTGGGCGTGTGCGCACGACGGCCGGGGGCCGTCCGAACAACGCCCAAGTATGGAATGTCCAGCACCGCGGCGGAATTCGCGCCGCAGCCAAGGTGTTAAAGATCACTCAGTGGCTTTACTACTGAAAAGAATAAGTAATTTATTTTACACACACTAAACATAAAGTTACAGTTGTACACAATGAAAAGAATGACTCTCTAGCCACTCTTGAAATGTAGATCTGTGTAGGAATGTCTCTCAGCTTTAGGCAATGTAACAACCCTTCCTACTGTGTTTATCACATAGATCAGAGAGAAAAAAAGACTTGCTATTTCACTTATCCCACAGTTCACAATGTAAAACCTCTTCCTACTGTATTTTCCAGAGACATCTCAATGTAAACCCCTTGCTATTGCACTTTTTTAAGTTAAGTATGTGAAGCCCCTTTCTATTGTGTTTGTTAGGGTATCACAAGGTAAAACCCCTTTCTGCTGTATCTCTCAGGGATTATTGTATACAAGATCTCTTGCTCTTGCATTTGACAGACATTTGACACATGGTCTGCATTAATAACGCTTCTATCAGTTATGTGTAGCAAAACTAATTCAGAGAAAAGCTATTACAACTGCTGCCCAATCCGATGCTTGTCGGGATCAACAAGACCTAAAGCCTCCCTCTATACCGCTTTTTTAACTGTTTGCGATTACATGAGTTCTGGCAAACAGCTCAAGCTGTCTCTATCTGGATCTAAAAATTAGTAAATTTTGACAATTTCATAATTACTGCTTTGGAAAATAAACAAAAAACTTAGAACTGCAGTGCATCTAAATATCACATTGATGTATAAAATAATTGCATTTAAGTTCATAAATACTACAGTCTGATTTACAGACTCTCAATGCGTGGAATTATACAAATGCGAAGTGAAATTGCGATAGGAGCAGGGTCGGACTGGGACAAAAAATAGACCCGGGCACCAAAATAAAAGTGGCCCCTTTAGCGAAGTAGATCGCTAAAAAAAAAAGTGGTAATATCGGGAAAAAACTGTAAAAACCAGCCTGCCTAGCAATAAAAGCCCACAATTGCAAAACAAAAGGACCCACACACGGATCTGTCAGTCAAGCCCTTCGAACACTACCTGATTACACTATAGGTCAATCTGACCCTAGATAGGAGAATTCAGCAATATGGTTACATTCATCTCCTAACACAAAATCAATAATAAAGAGAAAGGAACAAGCCAAAAGATCTTGCCTATACAAGAGCTATTGGGCAAGGCTGAGCACGGACTCGTGCGTGCCGCCATTATGGCGGTCGCGCCGGGCCCCTGAGCTGAGCTCGGAGGATGTGGGGGGGTTGCCGCACGCACTATTGACGCGGCGCCCCACCTCCCTTTGAGCGGCCAATGGGTATTCCCGGTGGGGGTGTGAACCGGAAGCACTTTAGCGCTTCCGGTTCAGCGCGATCCCTACAACGTAGGGGCAGGCCGGTTTAGACCGGTCTGCCCTGCGCCCCCCCCCCTTTTTTAAAGGGGGCTGGGGGAGGGAGAACAGTCTCTTGGTTCCCTCGCTCCCCAGCATACGTGTCCAGGCCATCAGAGGCCCGTAACTTGTTTTCCCCACCCACCATCCCCTAAGGCAAGCAGTTCATATGAGTGTTGCAGTCATATGTGTTTTTGCTTTGTTCTCTTACATTTCGCTGCAGGTATCTCAGGAGACATGGTTGATGTGAAGTTGTGATGATTGATGATTTTGGTATTTTGTAATAAAGTATCAGTATAGGTTGTTTTCAGGTACAGGTAAAGTTGTGTGTTGAGGCTATGGGAATATGTAAGAAAAGTGTCAGTATATGGTATTTTGTTTCAGGTAATATTGTCGTATTTTAAGTAGTGTTTCTCCGGTCAGGCGGTAAGGTCATGATTGGTAAGCATAGTTTTCGGTCCTTAGCGGGCAGCACCATGGAACTCCAGGGGCAGTTACAGCCGGTCGGTAGGCTGAAAGGGTGCGGGGGCCAGGGAGTCACGCTTTCCAGTAGGCTGGTCGGCCACCCCCGCACGCGCATGCACATCAGGGCACAAGGATACAAAATTGCAGCGCCCCGTTATGGAGTTAAGGCTCAGGGCGTAGGGGGGGCCCGGGGGAAAATATCCATCCGTAAGCTGGACCCCCTACGCAATTACGCAATCTTACTCCAGTGGAGTCTTTGTAGTTTTACCTGGATCTGGGGCTGCCAGTCATTGACCTTGCCGTAGGCTCTAGCAGGGACACACAGAAAGTAAAGTATATACATGTTTAGATTACGGTAGGAACGGATATGTACTAGAAACATGTTCAAGTTAGCCAAAGTAACATCATGTATCTATCAAATGTAGCTGGACTTTCTGCGTAATTGTACATAATGTAAATAATAAGCTAATGTATTAATTATGTAATAAATATGGCCGGGGGGGGTTACTCGCCCCTAATCCAAAAGAGTGTGGTCTGAAGTGCTTGCCTTGGAGGAGGGAGGGAGCCCACATCCAAGGGCGGTCTTAGGTCTAAAAGTAAAAGGGGACTTAGGCAGTACCAGGCCATATGACTTTGGCAATGTATTTTTGCCATGTTGTACACCAGTGTGGCTATTGTTCAGCATGGCTAAAAGTTAGTGGCGTGGAGTGTCATAGAGTGGAGTGGGGTCGTAGAGTGTCGTAGAGTGGATTTGTTGAGTAGAGTGGAGACTGGGGAATAGAGTGTCAGAGTTTAGAAGAGCTCAGTGGTTCAGTGGCAGAGAGTGTCGTAGAGTGCAGTGTTGTAGGGTGGGGTGGAGTGGGTTGGAGTGGATTTGAGATAGTGGGGTGGATTGTATTGGAGTAGAGTTGGATGGATTTAATTAGGGTAGAGTGGGGTGGATTGAGTGGGGTGGATTGGAATGGGTGGTCTGGATGGGTGGATTGGAGTGGGGTGGTTTGAAATGGAGTGGGGTGGTTTGAAATGGGGTGAGGTGGATTAGACTTGGGTGTATTGGAGTGGTGTGGATTAGATTGATTTGGGTGGGTGGATTGAATTGCAGTGATATGACTGGGGTGAGGTGGATTGCATTGGGCTGGGGTGAATTGGATTGGAGGGAGTGGTTTGGAGTGGGGTGGATTAGATTGGACTGGAGTGGACGGGACTGAAGTGAGTGGACTGTATTGGGGTGGGGTGGACTGGGTGCACTGGACTGTAGTGGGGTGGACTGGAGTTGATGGATTGGACTAGAGTTAGGTGGATTGGATTAGAGTGGGTGGATTGGAGTGGGGTGGATTGGATTGGAGTGGGGTGAATTGGACTGAAGTGGGGTGGATTGGAGTGGGGTGTGCTTTATGGATTGGGTTGGAGTGGGGTAGACTGAACTGGAGTGGGGTGGTTTGAATTGGGTGCGGTGGGGTAGATTGGATTAGGTTGGATTAGATTGAGTGGAGTGGGGTGGAGTAGAGTGGGGTGGGCTGGACTCGATGGGGTGGATTAGATTGGGGTGGATTGGATTGGGGTGTGGTGTGGTGGACTGGAGTGGGTCGGGTTGGATTGGGGTGGGGTGGGTTGGATTGGGGTGGAGTGTATTGAGGTTTGGTGGAATGGATTGGAGTGGGGTGAATTTGACTGAGTGGGCTGGATAGGATTGAGTGGGGTGGATTAGATTAGGTGGATTTTATGGAGTGTATTGGACTGGAGTGGGGTGGGCTGTAGAAGGGTGGACTAGATTGGACTGGACTGGATTGGAGTGGGGTGAGGTGAGGTGGACTGGAGTGAGGTGGAATGGATTGGAGTGGGGTGGGGTGGTGTTGATTGGATGCATTGGGGTGGATTGGAGTGGGGTGGGGTGGATTGGACTGGGGTGCATTGGATTGGGGTGGTTTGGATTGATGTGGATTGGATTGAGTGGGGTGGATTGGAGTGGGGAGGGGTGGATTGGAGTGGGATGGACTGAATTGGAGTGGGGTAGATTGGACCGGGGCAGATTGGAGTGGGACAGATTGGAGTGGGGTAGATTGGAGTGGGGTAGATTGGAGTGGGGTAGATTGGAGTGGGGCGGATTGGAGTGGGGCGGATTGTTTTGGATTGAAGTGGGGCAGATTGGAGTGGGCCAGATTGTTTTGGATTGGAGTGGGCCAGACTGTTTTGGATTGGAGTGGGTCAGATTGTTTTGTATTGGAGTGGGGTAGATTGGAGTGGGGCAAATGGGGCAGACTGGAGTGAGGTGGGTTGGGAGGATTGGTATGTGGTGGGTTGGAGTGGATTGGATTGGTTTGGGGTGGATTGAATTTTGTGAGGTGGATTGGATGGGCCTGGTGTGGATTGGATTGAGTAGGGGGGATTTGTGTGGGGTGAGTTGGGGTAGATTGGCCTGGATTGGAGAGGGACAGGTTGTACTGGAGTGGGGTGGATTGGGTGTCCTGCACGATTATGTGTTAAAACATCATTTTGGAAATTACACAGAGGATTTCACTTTCAAAAAAGAAATTAGCATTTTCTATGATAAATTGTATCTGGTATTGGAAACGGAGTGTGAATGCATTATGCCAGCATGAAGCCAGCATCACACCTCTTCTCCCCTCCCTTTCAGCAACAACAAAGCATTTGCTTCACAAAAGGATTTTGGTGCCAGGACCGTGGGCTAAACCAAAGTCAGATAAAAAAGAAAGAAATGTACTGAATTTTCTATTAAAATAAAAGTATTTTGCACTTCCATGGTTCTTAATAAAATAAAAGCAAAACCGCATTCCGAGTGTGCTGGTGCCCCATTCTAAGTTTACAACTAATGGAACACTCTCCCCCTTCTCCAGGAAGCTACGGCATAACCCTGGCATTCCTTTCATAAATGAACGCTGTTGAATTGAAATTGGAGATGTTCAAACTGCTAACAGAAACACGATGCCCAGCGAGGGGACAGAAAGAAGCAGAGTTTCTGAGCTCTGTGAAACATGGAAGTCCAAAGCAGGCTGGCGAAGACTCGAGGAAACAACCAGATGCGGGGGATGCCGAGGCCCTGCAAGAAACTGCCGCAGAAGTCTTCAGGACAGAGGTGGCAGGCTGCATAGTGAAGGGGGAAATGGTGCACGACTTGGGGCCAGTGTGAAAGGTCTGCACGTCCATGTTAGCAAGTGACTACGTGTGACACCTTCCGCTCTTTTGGGCTTTTTTCCCCCAACAGCTCAGCCAGTACACGGTCTTTGACCCTACCACCAACCTAATACAGGGCAGCCTTCTTGGAACAGCGTTACGTCGCACTGCAGCAGTTGCAAAGCACAAATGAAATTAAAACGCTCTGATATCTTTGTATGGAGCCTGCGCTAAAATTGCAAAAAGAATACAAAAAACTAGCTCTGCCTCCTGGCGGGCGAGGAGCTGCTGGGCAGAAGGGTCCCCACCGCTGATGTGTGTGACCCTTAACATAGCCGACAAGGAAGCTTGAAATGCACTGGGAGATTAGGTAAAGAAAGGAGGAGAAACAAAAAATTAAAACAAGCAGACTTGAAATGTGTGCAGCCAGGGTGAGGGTATGTAAACAAGCACAGCACAAGCTCCGTGCAGGCAAAAGCTACAAAAAAAAAAAGTCCCACAAATCAGATGAAAACAGTGCTTGGGCCATGGAAGACAGATAAGAGAACCACACAGAGGAACAACAGGAAATAGTATGCTACAGTCGATAGAAACAAAGGAAAAGTAAGTGGTAAGGACAGGAGCCAATGAAAAGCAAGGGCAGGATGTAAGCCACTTTCAAGATTTATATTGAATACAATAGATTTCGCAACTGTGCAGGCAAAACCTAAAAAGGAGCTATGGGCACTAAGCATAGATGTTGTGTCACAAAGCAAGCCAATGTACTGATCAGTAGCAGTGCATAACCAACAATCACAGTGATTTGCAAAAACTCCTGCCTCGTTAGTATGCATAAGCAGGAACTCTTTTGCGACTGCCTGCAAATGCAGGGGCTGAGGCTTTCACTGACCACAAACAATTTTTAAGGGAGCCTGTACTTTAAAATTCTCACATTCACATGCACACATACAAGAAGTAAGCCTGTTCCACGAGGACAGATTTCACTTTATGAATAGAATACCATCACCTTTAGGAAGCCCATATCAGATCAATACTTTGCAAAATCTACTGTAATTGCAAACCATTGATAAATTCCATTGGGAATTATTAAAAGTAGGGAGATACCCCTTAGCACACCTGTACATTTATTGTTTCACAGGGGGCTACTAAGAATACTTTAAGAGTAAGAAAGTAATTTCCTATTCATAAATTGTCTGTTGCAGACTGACTTCTTGTTTACTGGTTGAAAACCCATGTTTTTACAAAATGAAGTCTTTTGAACCACAAACGTATTAAACATTGGGCACTAAATTTGACCAGATGGATGTAGCAATGGAAATGTGTGGGAACTCAAAAAAATGAAAGGAATGTCCTGACATAGCAAAATTGCAAAGCACTATTTTATAATACTTGCATTTGGTCATTTACCAGGTAGGAAGGTGGAAGGTGATTAATGTCACAATTGATGGCATGCAGGGCAAGTGGTTTTATCCGCATCACCAAAAAAGCAAAAAATACAAAACATATAGAATGGTGGATTTTCTGCCAGTGGAAAACATGTCAACAACACATGAAGAAGTACATACACCTGTAAAACTACAAAAATCAGTTTGAGATGTTGCAAATTTTGCTTCTGTGAATACTCTTGAAGTTGCAGACTTGAGACACCAACAGTCTTATTTCTACTTCTCAGATTTGTGACTTTCAGGCTTTTGACTTCATCGTAAGTAATTTCTGAGTTAATATGTTTGATACTATATTGAAAATGTAATTTCAGTGTGCAGAATGAGTTTCCACAATTTTAGAAGAGTCAACTGACAAATAAACCACCCGAACCTCCTTACAATATTTGTGTTCTACCACTAAATCACATTTTCTTTGACATATGTAGTAAGATAAACATGCATTCCCATTTGAAATGTGTTGGAGTACTGAGTACAAGAGTTTCAGACTGTCTCTTGCATCTTGTGTTGTGTCTCGTGACTTCGTTCAATTTCAATAATGACTCGGAAAGGAAAAACTGGCCAAATTATGTTCAGCGGTCTGAAGAAAGAATCGATGATACGAACTTCCCGTCACATAATGACAATTTACATCTATCCTTTCAATGAATAAGAGTGCCACCACTCAAGTGGTCAATGATGCACTCCACATCACAGAGAATAGCAACCATATGCTTCTTGACCTCATACTAGCATTTAACACCATAGACACCAAGTTCTTCCCAGTCCCTTCTCCATCCTAATGGGCTTCAAATGCTGCATATTGTAGTGAGCGCGTGATCAGATATAACAAACAGAACCAGTTTGTCCAGATGGGAACTTCCACATTGAAATAATAGAAATGTAGTTCACTGCAGTACAATAAGGCTTAATCCTCTAGTTAATGATCTTCATCCCTTACATAGACATAGCCCTTCTAGCTGTCAAAGACATCAAGATACGGGGGCGTGGTTTGCCGAGCGGCGAAATGGCCGCCGAGTAGGCGAGCTCCGCCGGCCGAGAACAATATTCGCTAAAATATCCGCATAAAGGCTGTGCACAGACGGTGCACCTGCACGGAATGGAGGAGCGGGCCAGGTGAAGTACCCGCCATCCAAGTTTCTACACCCACGGAGCGCGGACAGCGCAGCGGCGAGACCTGGTCTGCGGAGGCCGGTGTGCTTCTGCCGCTGCTGAACCTGCACGGCAGATCGTGGCGGAAATCGAGCCTGTGGCGCGGCTGCTAAGGTGGGCCGCGCTGAAGATCGGAGGGGCCTGAACGACTACTGTTAACCTGCAGGTGGGGGCCCAGGCAGCCTAGGAGCCGTGGCAACAGGATTTGATCCGTGGAAGTTGGAGGGCAGCTGACGCGACAAACGCGGACGTGAGCTGCGACCGCACCTGGACCTAGGGGGCCGCTAAGGAGGTGGGTGCGCTAACGACCGGAGACACCCGGGCGGAGGGAATTGCACTGAGCAGTGGAGGCCTCGGCTATTGTCAGCCGCACGGAGCAGGAGGGGAAGAAGATGGAGTGTCGCCTCCAAGCCCTAAGCAACAAGTACAGTAGAGTTAAAGGAGTGTGGTGGCATGGTTGAACTGCAGGGGCCGGAATATATCTGCAGCTATTACCACACGGTGACAGGCCGGGGGGGCCATCGAGATCGCTGCGCTGCCGTCGTGGTGGGCCAGACTCATGACTGGAGGAGCCAGGGCGGTGTGAATAGGCCAGAGTAGTGAGGGCCCCGACAACTACTAGACACGTGGTGCATGGCGTAGTGGCGGCCAAGGGGCTACACTGATCCTGGATGGTGGCCGCGTGTGCACGGGCCCCGGGCGAAGACGAAGATAACAAGAACCGGCGGGCCCTGGGAGGTCGCGCAGGCGGCCGGAACTCGGAGTCCACGGAGTCGGCTTGCCAGTCGGAAACGGATTGTCGATCGGACGCGGGGTTGAGAGGACCTGCAATAGTTTGCCCCCTGGTTCGATCCGGAGAGGCCTAGACAGAGGCCTACGACTGCTGAAAGGCCCTTGCGCCGGGGAAGCGCAATAGAGACCGGCTGGGAGAATAGATTGGGTGGCCTGCGACCCAGGATGACCCGATGCTCAACACCCCCCTACACCGGACACCTGGAGCCACGGGGGAGAGGCGAGACTTGTGACGAGCTACCCGGGGTCTGGCCATGAGATATGCGCTGCGACTTCCGCTAATATAGGGGGAAGCCTGCGGCCTGCAGAGAGAGGCCAACAGATGTGACGGTCGGCTGAGGCACGCAGAGCCTGTTGGAGGCACCCTCATTGCGGGAACCCGCACAGCGGTCACCATAATACCGATTGGCTTGCCGGTAGAGACGCGGACGGCAACCGGGAAGTACACGTCGGGCCGGTGATACCAGTGGGGGGCGCCCACCGATACAGGTGCAACATGGGCAAACAAGATGCCAAGCAGCCGAAGATTTCCTTTGATCACCGGAGAACCACGAGGAATGCAGAGCCTGAGATGGAAGTGGGTGCGGAGCGAAATCCTGACCAACCGGCAGAGGACCAAGGGGAAGATTTGAGATCCCTCATGCTGGAGATGAGGTCCAGTCTCCGGAATATTGATTCCAAATTGGACACGTTAACCTCTCAACTTGATGCAGTTAAGACACAGGTGGGAACGCATGAAACCAGACTGGATGTCTTGGAGAACCGGGCCTCGGACTTTCATGACTTCCAAGTGGAAACGAAGGAACATCTACTTCAAATGGATAGGGTCCTTGGGGTCATCAGGGCAAAGAACGAGGATTTGGAGGCTAGGTCACGCAGCAACAATCTCCGCATCACGGGAGTACCGGAGACAACGGCCATCACAAAGATGGAGACGTATGTTGCAGACATGCTCCGAGAACTATTTGATCCTCACCTCTCTGCGGTCTTTGCGGTGGAGAGGGCGCACCGGGCTTTGGGCCCCAAACCACCGGTGGGGGCCACTCCCAGACCAATACTGGCCAAGATCCTCAATTACCAGGACCGTGACACGGTGCTCAGGTAGGCTCGAGGAAAGGGCACAATCACATATGGGGGCAACACCATTTCATTTTATCCCGATTTCACCCCAGGGGTGCAAGCTGCGAGGAGGGAGTTCCTTCAAGCCAAGAAGATCCTACTGCAGGCCCAGATTCCATATGCTCTTCTGTACCCGGCGAAGCTTCGGGTCAACTTTGACGGAACGGCCCACTTCTTTACTGATGCCAAATCTGCCCTTAAGTTCGCGAAGCATGTCGGGGGTAAGGCGGCTCGCCATCATCTCAAAGAGACAGCTACAGATCAGATGGCCCTCAGCGACAATGACTGAATGTCTTTCTTTTCGCCCCTGAGGGACTTCGGCTCTTCACTCTGATGGACTACGTAACTATGTTTTGGGGCTTTATGCTTGATTAGAGGTGGTATGGTGCGATCTTGGGCAGAATTGTTAAACTGGGAGTTTAGTGATAATATGTTCCCTGGGGGAGGTAGCAGTAGGTGCGCGACTAGGCAACCCAAGAAGGCCAACAGAGAGTAATGCGTAGCACTGGGGGCTGACTTGTCAGTCAGGGTTGCAATGTAGTATAGCAATTTGTGAAAAGTGGGCGGGCGGGTTATGTTACTGACAGGTGCAGGGAGCTGGCACACCGCTTTTCTTTCTCGGCCACCCTGAGAAATCGGGGGTGTGCGCCGGTAGTACCACGACCTCATGGGAGAGCTCCCAAAAGTTATGGTCTGTTTTTGTTGTTGGGAATGGGGGCTTTACAACCTGATTGGGGGGTTGGTATGGGAGGTGGGTGGGGGGGTGTTGCATTATTGTTTGCCACAGACATGCCTTACACTGTACATGATGATTGCTTGGTAGACCTGTATTTGTTCCTAATGCCGCGCCCCGCTTGCCCCGGCGCACTGTGGTGGGATGTGTTCCTTGTGACTGCATTGAATTTCCTAACCTGGAATATCCGGGGGTTAAATGACGGTAGGAAAGCTAGGTTGGTGCATTCTTATTTGGCCCGACATCACATTGACATCTGCCTGTTACAAGAGACACACCTCAGCACTCCATCGTCCCCCAGACTTAAACATGGGCGGTGGGGGTTGGTCTACTCCTCCATTTTTTCCAACTATTCGAAGGGGGTGGCTGTGCTGATCCGACGAGGGTTGGACTGGAGGGCTGGTGCGGTATACTTAGACCCCGATGGTAGATATGCCATTATCCAGGGATCTCTGGAGGGACAACAGTTGGTGTTGGTTGCAGTATATGGGCCAAATTCAGACTCACTGGAGTTTTTTCAGGCTGTATGGGCGAGAGTGAAGGCGACTAACTGTGATACTATTATTTGGGGTGGGGACTTTAACGCCATATTGGAGGACGAGCTGGACCAGAAGGGGGTTTCTAGAACACTACACCCGCTGGCGAGTGGGGCACTACGGGCTATATTGGCAGATGGAGACCTGATTGATATTTGGAGGCGCTTGCACCCTGGGGTTAGGGAAGGCACGTGCATTTCGGAGTACCACAAAGCATGGTCCCGACTTGATTATTGGGTGGTGTCCCGGGATGTGGCTACATGGACAAAGAGGCCCTGCATCTTCCTAGGTCCCTGTCCGACCATGCGCCTTGTCTGTTATGGCTTGAACTGCCACACACCGCTCCTCGTATGTTCACATAGAGATTACCACAGGACGTAGTGTTGGACGATGCATTCAAAGAGGAGATTAGGGGGGACATAAATAACTACTTCTCCCTGAACACGGGATCGGTGGACAAGGTAGCCACCCTCTGGGAGGCATTCAAAACTGTGATGAGGGGGAACTGCATAGCCCGGCAAGTGGGGGTTTTGAGGGCCATAAGGGGAACTCTGGCGGCGCTTGAAAAGAAGATAGGGGAGTTGGAAGCTCAGTTTTTTTCCTCCGGGGACCCCACTGTCCTGGCATCCATAAAAGAAAAACTGTTGGAATTTGAGGAGGAGGCGAGTAGGGAGGTTAAGTTCCTGGGGAAACATGCCCAAGCTCGGAGATATGGAGAGGGTGACAGGCCCGGGAGAACACTGGCAACTATGCTTCGCCCCCCGCGCTCCGCGGCCTGTGTGACAGAACTCAATATTGCAGATGGGTCAACGGTTCGAGGTCAGAAGAATATTCTTGAGGAATTCGCTGGTTTTTATCAGACGCTTTACGCAACAACACAGCATTCTGCTCCTGTGGGGTTGATGCCGTTCCTTGATTCTCTGGAGCTGCTGTGGTTGGGCAAGGGGGCACAGGGATTATCTTGACTCTCCTTTTACGGTCGAAGATGTGGCGATGGTTATTAAAAGTCTACCGTTAAATAAGGCCACGGGGTCGGATGGACTGACCACCGTTTTTTATAAAACCTACGTTGACGAATTAGCGCCACGATTATTTGATCTGTATGAGGAAGCCCTTGAGTCTGGTGTTCTCCCGCAGTCGATGCGAGAGGCGATAATTATCACGCTTTTAAAACCAGGGAAGCCGGAGGATGAACTCGACTCATACCGGCCGCTATCCTTAATCAATGTAGATGTGAAGATATTGGCAAAACTCATTGCCAATAGGCTGCAGCCCTTGCTACCGCTGATAGCACGCCCTGATCAGTCGGGATTTATCCCAGGGAGGTCGACATCTCAAAATCTCAGAACACTGTTCTCTGTGCTACATTACCTACATCCTGAGGTACAGGCGGCGGCGTTTTTTTTAGACGCCACGAAGGCATTCGATACACTGGAATGGCACTATCTTTTTACAATTTTGGGTCGAATGGGGTTCAGTCCGCTTTTCATTAACATGGTGCAATTGCTCTACACGCAGCCTATTGCGCGCGTGAGAGTTAATGGCCTCCTCTCGGAGCCATTTGCTATATCGAGGGGAACAAGACAGGGGTGTCCCCTCTCCCCGCTGCTTTTTGCGATTGCAATGGAGCCCCTAGCGGCCCGTATCAGACAGCACCACTCAGCTAGGGGGATTGGATTCAGTACCCGTGGTCTCCTCGTCTCATTATATGCAGATGATGTCACACTTTATGTCTCCAATCCAGCCAAAAATCTTGACCCGATACTGCGGGAATTTATTAGATTTGGGGGTCTTTCCGGCCTTTCCATTAACTGGGCAAAGTCAGTCATTTTTCCGTTGACTGACACCACAGTCCAGGCACCATCAGAGTTCCCGCTTAATTGGACAACAGAGCCCATGAAATATCTAGGGATATGGATAAGCAGAGATATGCAGGAACTGTGGCGGATGAAATATGGCAAAGCTATGGCGTGGTTGGAAGGTAAGATTGCTGCGTGGGCTGGACGCCCGGTCTCTTTAGCGGGGAGGATTGCGTTGATAAAAATGGTGGTATTGCCTAAGTTCCTGTACTTATTCGTTAATGTGCCAGTGGTGCTTACCAATGCCTTTTTTAATACCTTGCGTTCCCTGTTGATCTCTTTGACCTGGGCGGGGGGGCAGGCCAGAGTGTCTTGGGAATTATTGACGCTGCCGCTGAGGCCGGGAGGTTTGGGAGCCGGATATGAAACTATACGCCTGGAGTGCGCAAGCGCAGTTTCTCCATTATTGGGTGCACCCAACTCCCTTTCAGCCACATGTTGCCGTAGAGGCGGACATAGCTAGACCCTTGCCCCTGCGGGTGGCTGTATTCGGACTATATAAACGCCCTAGAGATGGCATAGATATGGTGGAAACACTTCGATGGGCCTGGCAGAAATTAAAAGGGAGAGCAGGTATGGCTCTTCTGTATGCCCCATCCATATCCCTGGTCAACAACCCGATGCTGTTCCCTTTGGGAGATGGTATAGGGACGGTTCTGGCACGCAGAATGGAATTAGTTACTTTCGGAGATCTCTATCAGGAGGGTTCGTTTCGGCCGCCGCCTGAGGAGGTGGATGGGTGCCCAGTGACATTTTCCGAATTGTTTGCATATTACAAATTAAAGATGGCATGCCGAGCTCTGCATAACACCTTTCCGAATGCTCCACCTACATTGAGCACGCTAGAAAACGTACTAACAGTGGCCTCCCCACGCCGGCTCATTACACGAATTTACAATAATATGAAGTCGACGGCCCCAATTGTACAAACCCGTGCGCTTCGAGCATGGAATGAGGAGCTCCAAGACCCGCTTACCGACAATTAATGGCTATATTGCTGTGGTCAGTTAACAGCATTGTCGCCTAACTATAAACTCCGCCTTATTCATTTTAAATTTCTACATAGATTTTACAGAACGCCCGCTGGTCTGCACCATATAGGTCTAAAAGATTATGGTAGTTGTTGGAGATGTGGCACTGAACCGGCAGGGTTTATGCATGTTGCATGGGGTTGTCCGCGGTTGGCGACTTATTGGACAAGTATATTTAGTATCATAGGTCAAATAACAGGAATGCAGGGGGAGCCAGATCCTGTACAGGGGTTACTTGGCTATGTAAAAAACACACCGGTTCAAGTTAGGAAACTACATGCAATGCTTCTACTATATGCTAAACGGCGAGTGGCCATTCACTGGGGCAGCCGAAGGGTCCCGACTAAAACAGATTGGTTGAGAGATGTAACGTTCGGCCACTCTCAATTGACCTCCTACTGGGAGCTGATGCCCTCAGCATCGCGCCCGAAGGATATTTGGGAGCCGTTTGTGGTATGGGTCCGCGAGCACTCTGGGTAGTTGGACGCACTGCAGCCTCAGGGGGTACTGAGTGGGAAGGCAGTGAGGTGAAGTGCCCATAACGGCGTGGACTGATGTTAGGGGTACTACGGAATAGCGTACTCTATATAGGACGGCAGCTTGACAACGATGCAATGTGTGGGACTGGGAAATGATGTACTGTCATAAAGATTTCTGTGATGCATGATGTGGGAGATGCGGCTGGGCGGGAATGGGGGGGCGGAGATGTGGGAACAGTCAGTGATTTTGGTATTATCATTTTGCAGTGCTAATGTTATGCTGACTATATGGACTCTGGCATTTCGGTTGGCATGTTTTGTAATGTGTTTTACTGGTTATGAAATACTAATAAACAAATAAAAAAAATAAAAAAAGGCATCAAGATACATTAAAATGTGGATAACACACAGCTCCAGCCGAAGATTCCATAGCTACACAATGTTCATCAAAAGAATCGTCTTGCTACCATCCAAACCTCAACATCTACGATTTGCCTCCAACTAAACCCAACAAAAGTTGAAAAGAGGACAAACAATGAAGACTGATTCTCATTAAAGAATCTCAATGGTTTTGCAACCAAATAGATCCAAGTCACTTGGCATCCACCTGCTTCAGCATCATGCCCCACATTGTTTAGAAGTTGAAAACAGCATGGCGGTATAGCTGAAGGTTGTTCACAGAGAGGGATCACCAAAGAGGAGATTGGGTGCAGGGCTTGGCCAATCCCTATCGCATATAAATGAAGATCATGGAAAGTTGAGGAGTAGATGCACCAAGGGTTAGGAATAGTAGAATTTAAAAATAATGTGAGCTAGAGTTAGAACATCATCAAAACACTAAATATTCTCTAAAAAAACTTAATTGGTATATTGTGGTTTTGTTTACTCATACAACATTAACATATGTTTTATAATGACCTCAGTAATTCCCGAAAAAACTCAGTTAAAGTGGTATTATGGTTACAAAACAGAACCTAAATAACAGTTTGTGGCTTCAGATGCGAGGCGGAAACTCACTTGAGTGTAGTTCATGGGCTATGCTATGTGTATTTGGGTTGCTGCTTTACCCATGTGATTTTGATTGTCTTGTTGTCATCAGAAAAGAGGGTCACCAAATCTCAAAGTTAAGTGGGCTTGGATACATTTGTGAATACAACACACCGTATCGTGCTGCTCTTCATATGAGAGTGCCATGTGTTTCAGACTGTTGTAATGGTAAAAGGAGGATGGTGAGGAAGAGTTGGAAAAATTTCTCAGGGCCAATTCAGGGTTCCACGTGTGATCCCTATAAAATAGGCCTTCCCAGAAATGGCCAGTACCTCTGGTTTTTGGTTAACACCGGAGGATGGACTTCATGGAATCTACGAGGAAATCTGAAAGACATAAACATGTCATTTTCATCTCAATTAAGATAACTACAAACAGCTACTTGTTTTTTCATCCTACAAGGCAAAAATATTTCTACAAACAGACCTAATTGAGATGTTTTTAAATAACAGCACTTACGTCTTTGATTTGTTTTCATTTTCTGATACACTACAATTTCAGAATACACCATATGGGAGCTTGTTATTAAAAACAAGATTTTATTGGAAAAGAAAGCAGTTACAACATAGCGTTATTAAAGCCAGGTTAGAAGCTGTAAACACAGAGTTCAGCTTCTGTTTTTTAGCAAGAAAAATGTAATAAGTATTCAAATTCCCATTATGGAGTTGTCAGAGCAAAATTAGAACACGATTCGCTTCGAGACCTGGATTGTTCAGGACTTACCCATGCGTGAAATCAGAATTAAGCAAAATGCTTGAGTCAGGGGGAAAGCTGGCAAGGACTCATTTGCAACTACAGAGGTGTCAATAACAATGTCACTTTGTTTAGCGAAGCTTTTCCCCTGAATTTAGTTAAGGCTTGAAGGGAATTAAAGTCACACGCATGCTATTTTTACTTCATGGTACAAAGACCGTTCTCACAGATTTACTTATCTGTTGAGGTTTGCGGTTTCTCACGGCATCACACACTTTGTCTTTTTGGCGCTCCTATCATGTGTACTTTCGATGAACATGATTTTTTTCGACATTTACTCATTCGGTACATGACAGATGTTGCATTTCACTTGGGCTCAGCAGTGTGAGTAAGAATAGAATGCAATGCCCGAGGGGGTGTGTACAGGAAACTCAATGTCTTCAGTGTGTGAAGGACATCACATGGGGCATGTCATTTCTGAAAGGAGGCACACCTGAGAGTACAACCTTGGCTGCTCTGCTTCTCATTTTGTGGGATTGTATTTCTTTAGTGTAAAATGTCATGCCTTTATATATTGTATTTCCTTTTTTCTGCTGTGATAGGACTTCGTCTTAAAGCCACAGTGGGGAATCCCATATAACCTTGGCTCTGTACGAAGCACTCCTACATTGACTTAGGGCCGATGGTCATGGGCAAATAGGATCCAGGGACTCTTTAGGAGTGACCAATAATGGAACAAGGTCGCGGAAAGGTTGGTAGTTCGTAAAAGTCAAACATTGCACCTTCATAGTTAGAAATGTTTGTGTAAGCCCTCCACAATGCTGAAGCAGCATACCTGAAGAGCCGCCTCTCCTTCCACGCACCCAAAAGACACCTCTGTTCCTCCCAGCTCGCCCTGGCCACCGTCCCACAGATCCAGAAGACCAGAACCGGAGGAAAGTCCTTCTCCTTCCTCGCTGCCAAGACCTGGAACACCTTACACCTCCACCTCAGACTATCTCCCACGCTACCCCAGTTCAGGAAGGACCTCAAGACCTGAATCTTCCAATGAGCCCAGCACTTAGACGGATCTGCTCCCCACCGCCCCCAGCGCCTTGAGACCCTCACGGGTGAGTAGTTGTGCTTTACCACCCTTTGACTGGTTGATAAGCCAAAAAATGTCAGTAGCGTAAGGGTGGAATCTGTATTCTAAACGATGCTTCACAGTCCTTCAGTAGCCCTGGACTGTTCAATCAAACACTCAAAGCAGAAAAAACTTGGAAAATAAAGCCAGAGAGTTTGCAGAGATGAACACTTCCTACATTTCAATTTTCTGAAATGTCTTCCATGGTGCTTAGTATGTCTTCAATACTCTAGGATAGTGTTTTTTGAGAGCAGTCATTGAGTTCAGGTTGTGAAAAGCACCATACAACCTTCTAGTATCTCACCAGCCAAATGCCCAGTTGGAAAGAGTTTGCTGATTCTCTTCCAGGTAGATGCAGCTTCTGTCTTTACACTGCTTTCTTCACTGTTTTTACTTGAAAAGAGAGGTTGCCACAGAGCACCAGGCTCATTGTACAAGACCTTCAACAAATGTATCCTTTTCGGGTAACAAAACATATTTTCTGGTCCCAGAGTATCACAGTATGGTTGCAGTACTCCCCACAGTCCTCTACGAAACAGATGAGAGTCCATCAAGCAGATAATTTGTCTCCTCCTCTTTTGTTACAGTCCGATCTCTCTCTGAGATAGTTCTAAGATCATTTTTTTTAAAGCTTCACTGAACTGAGATTGGTGGTGACGTCTAAGCAAATTAAACTACAGGTTAACTGTTACCAAAGTGTGATCTAGTTCCAGATTTATAATTGTTATTTATATTTACACGAGATGTTGTCCAGGTTTAGGGCCTTGTCTTTCTAAAGTGTATTGCCCTGCAAACCTGGGCTGTTGGATATAGCACTCCAGGGATGATGTGTTGTGAAGTAGAACAAATAGGGGTGGGTGAGCTGGCCAAGGAAAAGGGAGCCTTTTGCTAAGTCTGAAGAACGTTTATGCGAGGCAATATAGCAACTTATAAAATATATATAGAGATTCTAAATTACCAAAATCCAATGCTTTCTTTCATTCTGGTAACATTTATCTACACACTGAGAATGTGTTGCTTGTAGGATTGTCCTAAGAAAGGTTACAAAAATGGATTTAGGCTAAAATTACACACTTTAAAACGCAATCTTCTTCATTTTCTGTGAAAAACATTGCTCAAGCATTTTAGCATTTTACGTTTAAGTGGAGAAAATAATTCAAGATTATATTTCAAATTTTAAGGCTTTGCAGTTGAACAAAAACTGTACTTGCTTAGCACTGATATGTCAAAGTATCAATTTTTCACTGGTGAATACTCTAAAGACATGATCTGGGTAAGATGTTAGATTTCATTGATACGACCTTGATTCCGCTGATTTGTTTATTTGGTGGGACGCAGTCCTGATTTGGCTTCTCATTTAGTTTCAGTATTTGGATTCTTGGATCCATTTGGAATTGCATGTTGATTATACCCCATTCACCTTGTGGTAAGACGTGTTTGATTTTCCGTTCTTATCGATAGAATACGTTATTCACCTCACAGTCTAAGTTTTGTCTGTGGTTTAATTTCCAGAATCGGGATTAGATTTCCGTATATTGGTTACCGTTGTTTATTACTGCAAGTCTTGCAGTGAATATCAATTAGGTAATTTTATCATTATTTATATTTATTTTTATTTTGCACTTACACATTGGCATTCACGATATTTCATATCCATATTTCAAAAGGGATTGGTGTTTTCTATTGTTAGATTTGCGTTAAAGCCGCATGCAACTGGCTTTCACACTGGGAACATGGTGTAGGTTTCTCTTATAGCTACTATCACTCATATATCATTCTACTAAATCAACTCGACTCAATCAATTATGACGATTGGTTGTTTCTTTTTGAACAATTCTTCATGTTTGCTCTTAGATACCCCTGACGAAGGGCTACCAGTACAGCCCGAAATGCATTGGGATTGATTTTGAAGCCAGTTCTTTGAAGAATGTCAAAACTAGCCGTCTAAGGAAATCAATGAAGAATCATGTCCTTGGAATTAAAGTGACTTGATGTAGGCACAGTGTCTTTGCGCATTATACAGCATGAATTTAAAACTGTTACATTTTTTATTCAAATACGCTTGGAGCATTGTATCTAGATTAGAGTACATTGTTGTAGGTTGGAGGACTAAATGTATTCCCTTGTTGGGACACTAGTAGTGCACGCTGTGTCTGGAATCTAGTTCTAGATGCTTTTTTATGCCATAGTAGGGGACGAGGGTGATGTCCTCTCACAGTGTGCACACAAAGCTTACAAGCCAAGGTTATTAGAGTTTACTTTGGAGCATAATGTAGGTTTATTTTTAGAGTGCAACACCATACTCAGCACATTTTTAAAGTATCAAATCTAGCATTTCGATTACACAAACAGTATTGTTTTTTAACATGTTACCCTCTTTTCTATAAAGTGCTTATACCTGATAGGGACGTTGTAGGTAGCTGTACACACCTTTGAACTCTTTACAGCTTGCTTACTAAAGTATGAAATATGCTAATTTAAACCCAAAATAATTTTTCATTTTTAGGGCAGAGCTCATGCAGCTGGGAGCTAATCAGTAGGATGCAGCTGCACAGAGCTGAAAATACCGATTATCCAGCATCCCCAAAAAAATACAATGAAAACAGAGTTTAAATAAAAACAGAGACAACTGTACTTCAAAAAAGTTAAAAAATAAAGAAGAGAAATTATTTATCTGTAAGCTTTCTCCTGATTCTGTATGTACCCACCAAGAAACTAGCAACACTAAAACAGACAACAGGGCTAGCCAACATTTGCAGATACACTATAGCTGGTCTGACAAAATAGAAACACTTTTCTTTTAACAAGGGCAAAATAAAACGTTGCTGTAAAACTCTAAAATGGTCACAAAACATAATAAAATGCATAGTATCTTGAGGGGAGAAGTTATCACATGAACAGGGTCCAATTTCACCCACCTTATGTTTCCCCTGCGGGACCGCCAGAGACCAATGTAAAAGGCTTAACCTAAATCTGGTCAATAAAAAATTATGATTGGGAGATGTGACTAAAATCAATTAGAGCTCCACGTGTTGGCAGATTTGTAATATAATATACGACCGCACAGTAGGTTTGGTGAGTTCACACGCCTCCCTTTCTGCACACCTAAGCTGAAGAAAGTGCTCTTTGACCCAAATCATATCTTTTTTTAGTTATATTATTTGGGTCCTCAAAGAGTTCAGGACGTCCCAATTCACCCATAACCCTCTTAATATATTTGAGCCAAGGGACATCTAAAGCCCTGTCCATGGAAAGGCAGTCCTTTACCACTGCCTGATTATGGGCTAAATCCATACTGTACCATATCCTAACCCATCTAAGCAGAGGTGCAAGTGCTAAGTGGTCGGCAATATACCCCAGGTCCAGCTCTTTATGCAAGAGAAAAGGAAGGTACAGACTGCGGGACAGGCAATAGCTGCCTTAGGAATGTATTCTCTGTAATTTGCAAGTCCCTCAAATCCGCATACCCCCAACTATCACTACCGTAACTGGCTGCAGAAATGCACTTCGCCTGCTAGACTTTAATAAGTGCTTGAATCAACCTTGCCCCCAATCTATGAGAAAACTCAAAAATAGCAGCAGAAACCCTTGAGAAGGTGTTCCTTTTTGCTTTCCTTTGAGGAATCCATGAACCTTGGTCATCAACTCCACCCAACAATAAACAGTTCAGCTCAGTTCATATCAAAGTCATTCCAACACCTTCTGCTGGCACTGTCCAAGGATGTTTTACAGGGTGTTGATACACAGAGTCTTCAGTGATTATCCCTAAAAAGGAACTAGGTATGAGGTATATTCAACCACAACAGACAATTCAGCAACCTCCTGAGAGTTGGTGCACATGCACTGCAAAGCTTTTTGGTTGCCAGACTGCTTTTCAGCAAGGCGAAGTCTAAAACTGGTAATTCAAATCTGACTGGAGATCAGAGCTTTTCAGCTAATTACATTTAGGCTGTACTTTTACTGTTGTTCATACTTACCAAAGCAAGATCCAGTTTAATAGTGACACTATGTGTATTGTGAAGCTACCTGTATTTTATGAAGGTATTAACTTTTGAACTGTTGCCAGATACCGGTGGTTGTTGATGACTTTTCCTGCTGCAATATTTTCATCACTGTCCCCTATGGAACAAGTCTTCCTGTCATTTACAATTATTGCCACCACCTTGCAAGGGGCTAGTATTAACATTCTGGACAGGCTACAGTAGTAGTGTTGTTGTATTCCGCTTTAGGTGTCCGTATATAGGTTTTCCTGATACATGTCCTTATATAGGCACAATTTGCATTGCCCTTATATAGGCATAAGATCCCAGTCCTTATTTAGGCATTAGCCATGCTATCCAAATACCGGCATGGTCACCTACATCCGTCCACCCCAACGTCACAACGAGTTCTTAGAAACCAGACCATTAAGCTCTTGGGAGTTCCCCTAGCACAGGATTATTGATTTCTCCAAAAACTCATTTATTATGCATGAACCGCTATTCCTTAAGGGTTCATTCCTGACGTCTTCCTCTGCCCGACTTTACGTCAATGCTAACATTCCAAGGCACCTACCGGGTATAACTATACCTTCCCTTGCCCAAGCAAGTAGGAGGAGACCTCGACTTTAGAGGAGCCCGTGTCCCGGCCTGACGCACTGACAAGAGACGCTGTCATCCCTGCTCGCAGAGAATCCAGCTTCCAGTGTTCTGACTCCCTTCGCGGGGTGTTAGAGTTCCAAGATGCGGCAGGAGATTCCCACCTCTCTCATTCTCAAGGTATGGAGCTGACTAGAACCTAGAGGGACTCTTGGCATACTAGACTTGGCATACCATACTATAGCATACCATACTATAGAATGCATCACCTACTTCTTACCCTGCACTACACTTAGGTTAGGTACACTGGGGTAGAACTAGTTAGAGAAGCATCTTATGAGTACTCGCATTTTTAGCTTATGTTATTTATGTATATGAATATATGTGTCATAGCTAAAAGATAATGCTAAGCGCAGTAATATTTCTTTCTACTGCTTACGCTGTACATAATATATCTCGCATACTGTCTTACGATTGTAACAGCTCATATCTCTTACACGAGAAACAAGACTGTTCAATAAATCCTTTTATTGAAACGCCGTCTATTATTTCTGTATAACTCTGAAGAAACTAAGCATGCACGATTAGCTGAGTGAAACTGTTATCTGTTGTTTCCACGATTCTGAGAGTGTTCCGATTCGAAAAGGAAACAAAGTTGTCATGTTTATGCGGTTGCCAGAAACTACTCTCTTCTTGTTTACAGGGAGTTTCTAGTGGCCTCTGAGTTAGCTGGTACAAAGTAAATTAAGTTTAATATACTCGATAGGGACATACTGACCTCAGTCCTATGTCAAATCTATAGGGTATATTATTCCAATGCGCAGAGCCTATTAGGGAAATAGGAACTACACTACAGTGTCTTCATATGGAGTCAGTACATATCTACTGTAGGAGGAGCAGCACAGAAAGGACAAGGCATGCCATTTTATAGAGCACATGTGGTTTGAGGAAAAATTTAGTACATCATATATCTCAATTGCAATATGCCATCAGCAGTTTAACCCTTTCTTATCATTTTTGCTGTACTGATGGATTCATATTTCATCCCTTCCAAAAATGTCCTCTCTTTGATTGCCCAGTCTCTCGATTGACTTTCCCTGCTCTCAGGGTTATTGGCTCACCTCGCTGGTATACATCCACGCTGAAAGACATTTTGTTTTGGTGATTGAATAAGTTAGTTAGTGAGTGCCAGAACCCTTGTCAGAGTGCTAATTGGCAGGCAGGGTTTAATGGGTCCAATCATGAGGGTTGTGGCCTTGTACTCCTGGTGTCCTGGGGCTCAACCCACTATTTGGTTGAACAACTGGGACAAGTACTACCCCTTTAGCACTTTCAGTGGTAGCGAGTACAAGGCTTCTTGGGAGGAGATAGGTGCAGGGCACACACAGACGCTAGAATGAACAGTAACCCCAATAGGCTGATGGTCCAGTCTAATACTTGCATTTGTGATAAAAGTACCATTTAATACAAGCACACAAAGTATATCAACAGCACATTCACCAATATTTAGGGGCCGATTCCGATCTCGGCCGGTAGGGCTCCGAATAGGATTCGGCTTTACCGGATCCGATTCGGAGCCCTGTTTCCGACCGAACCGTACGCGGGTCCGGCCGAGCGAGTACGATGCGAAATCGCCGACCGACTCGTCCGGGGCGTCCCGACCGCTCCGACCGACTCGCTCGGACTCGAACCGCTCCGACCGACTCGCTCGGACTCGACTCGCACCGCGCAATGGAGACGTTCCCCGGCCGGGTAAGTACGATGCGCGCCGCGAGCAGTCCGACCGAGCCGCGCACTCCGGCTCGAAAGAGCTGTCGGAGCCGTACTTCGGGGGTCCGTGTCGGACCCCCAGTACGCGTAGCCGCGCGAGTCGCACACAGGGGGACCCATGGGTCCCCCTACCTGTGCGTGTACGGCGCGAATCGCATCGCCGCGTACCCGCTGTAGGGGGCGCCCTTGTCCGACTCGCACCCATTGAGTCAATGGGAGCCCGCGTACGCGTTGTACGACCGGCTCCCCTTGACTTCAATGGGGAGTCCGACCGACTCGAGTCCGATAACATACGGCCGCATCGTACTCGTTCGGTCGGACTGCACGGGTCCGATTCGGTCGGAAATCTCTCCGGGTCCGGCTCGGTCGGAGAAATTTCCGGCCCGAATCGGAATCGACCCCTTAGTGTCTCTTAAGATCAGCACACTAGCGTCATCCTGTGCAGTGTCCCTGAGATCCCTTTTACCGGGGCTGGTTATTCTCCATTCAACAATGGAGGTAACTTTCAGATGTGGATTGCGCTAGTCACCATATGACAAAATCTTGATCTCGCTTTAAGTGTCATTTGAACAGCACAATGTGCTAAGTTCGTGAAAGTCCCTGGAAGGGATGATGGCCTACAAACGTCTTACTGAGCCTTGGGCAGCAGGTGAGTTCAGGGAGGACCAGGGCACCTCTTCTTGAGCTCCAGCCTCAACACATGGGAAGGCTGCAGTATCTTGCAGTCTCCTCTGGATGATGCTTTGGGCCGCCACAGTCTCCGGACAGCCAGTGTTGGACGTCTCCTCCACTGCTTCCTCTACTTTTGGTAAGTGTTGCCATGAGCTGTGGTCTCTAGTTCAGTACTCTTTTGTTTAATCTTTCATCAGGGACTCTATTGGTACGATGTTTCAGGGCGTTGGCCCTAATCTTCACAATGGCCCCCACCTGGAATACGGGGGTAGTTTACTTACTCCAGCAAGAGTGACTTCTGTAAACTTCACAGTGGCCTCACCTGGAAATTAGCATCACTGACGTCCCATCAGAAACATTTCCAACCAGACTGGATGTCTAACACTTCGCTCCCTGGGACCCACTTGACAGGATCCCTGCTGGGCTTCGCTCCATCCAGGACCTCTCCTCCTCATAGGTTCCGCTGCTCTTGGCAGACAGAAGGCTGGTGCTCCAGGCTGAGGGCACATAGTCTTGACTGCCTGGGTGATAGCCCATCACCCAGCAAAGAGCCATCACCCAGCAGGGAGACAAGCAGACCTTGGTCCCTTTTCCTGGTTACAGCGGCTCGAAGTCTTGGTGATCTTCTTTCCACATTGATGATTGGCTTGTGGGACTCGATCTCCCACTTGTATGTCCACATCCGGACACAGATGTGATGAAGTGTCTGGTCTCTCAAAATTCGTGTTGTGGTTGTTGACTGCTTTGAAGAGCCCTGTCCTCAGTCCTGTCCTTTATCAAAAAGACAGTCTGTAACAACAGAAGCATCTTCAATTCTGACTGACCCACAACACAGGCTACATGAGTAACCGGGGACACCTGGCTGTCAGCCTTCACTGAAATATGCCTCAGAAAGGTTCAAAAGCCTAAGTCTTTTTCTCTTTATGATTCTTGGTCCCACAGTGGCAGTCTTATCAGACCCACCATCTCGCCAGACAATGAGCCAGGGCTCCACTGACCAATTACTCTTCCTTGAATCAAAGACGCCTCTAATGTGCACAGAGGATGCTCTGCTCCCCTTCCTCCAGTAAAGGTCTTCCCACCCCAGCCCTCAGGACTGGCACTAGGTTTGCCACCTGGTTGGTTTTCTACTGGCGCTACTGGTATTTTAATGTTGGCCTTTATCTGTACATACTACAAACAGCAAATATAAACAGAAAGCACTTTTAAATGTGATTAGAGCTGAATTAACAATTCCTGATTAATAATTATAGTAAACAGAGACAGAAAACTCATGTTACAAATGAATACATACAATTTTGTTTAAACTCCTATTTAGTAGACTCTTGAAACAACAACACATGACCGGATATTTTTCTCTTGGAAATTTGCCAATGCTAAATGCCAGGAATCCATATTTTCTGTTTGGGATTGCAGTCCTCACCTCCAATTAGCTTTTCTAGGGCCTGGACTTCCAAAATGAAACCGACAGGCCTCCATGTTATGTACTCTGCACAGACACACACACAACACAGCAGGCAAAGATCATGCACTGCCTGGCACTACATACAGTCATCACTTAAGCCAAGAGGGAGTTAAATACACAGCAGTAGAACTTTACACCACTGGGACTGAAGGCACCACTGCATTGACACAGGTAAAAAGGCCTGTTCACACTATTGACTCGATTGAAACACAAAACAAGTATGCTGCCACCATCGCACTCATGTCACTGAATTCCTGGCTGTGGGAGCAAGACTCTACCACTATGAGGGTAGTGCTTAGTGCGTCCCTCCCGGTATAACAAGACTCCATTACCATAATTTACCATAAGACAGGAGCTGCGGGGCTAAACGTGAAAAATAAAATGCCAATGAAATGGTTTCATTGCCATTTTATTTTTCACATTTAGTAGCGCAGCAGCCATCTGCTGGGATTAGTGGGGGCGTGTCCTCCTGCTGCCGATTGGCAGCAGTAGGAGGACTGGAGGAGCAACATGGACCCTCAAAGTGTGCATGTCACCAAAGTGACATGCGCACTTTGCAGCTTTCCACTCAGCTGTCTTCGACAGCTGGGTGGAGACCAAGCACAGGCCTAAGGGGCCTGAAGGAGCGTCCAACCAGGATGCTCCATCCAATCCTGGCACTGCTCTCAGAGCATGAGAGCAGTGCCAGTGTTGAATAGTGGACCTTCCTGTAGTCTGGAGCCCGCGGAGCCGACGAAGGAGGGACCGAAGAGGATTTCGGACGTGGAGCAGGCAAGATAAGTGACTTTATTTTTTATTATTTGCCACTCGCCTTGACTGCATGCAAGCACCCACCTACCCACCACTTAGTTGCCAGCCCGCCTCAGCGGTGCACATACGTGCCAGCCGCCCCTGTAAGACAGGCAGGCATAGGTCATGGCGCACATTCATGATCCATATTCGTTCATGACCAAAATTCTGTACGATGGGTCAAGAGATCCATGAAACTGGGGCACTCAGGGTAGAGGTACACGTCCGAAACCATACAAGGAACTTTTCTGTCCTAGCAGTGAGTGACTGTGGAAATTTCACAGAGCCATAAGCTCAAGAACTGGACTGAGTGTTGTCGCTGGGCAGGGAGGCGGCTAAAGAGATCTGCCTGTGATGACAATATACAGCACGCAACTTCATTACATTTCAGAGAAAAAAAAGCAATGGTCAAAATGAAGGAAAGGACAACAAAGATTAACGGCGACAAAGGTATCCGTTGAGGCAAATACCGTGCACATTCATATGTGGGCGGCTCTCTGCAAAGCGTCTTCTTTAATTGGCAATGGCAAGCCTGCGATGGCCCTCAGTGTGCTGCCTTGAACACTCTTCCAGGTGATCTTCTAGTGATTTCCACATCTTCTGCATTTCCAAATGAAACGAGACTATCTCGGTGCTTTGTTTTTCTTAATCCATTATCTATTTTCGCAAGAGAAACCACGAGCCAGCACCTTGCGGGCATAAACACGGTTGCTACCCGGAAGTGTACTGCGGCAGCACGTCTTTAGCGGTGATCCGGGCCGTTTTAAAGACGCCTTATCTCCATTTGTTTTTATTATCGTCAAGGTTATCGTTGTTTCCTTGTCTCGCTTTGAAATGGGCTGTCTAATTGTCATTACGAGCCTGCCACAGCCAAATGAGCCAGTGATTTATGCCAAAAAGTGAGCGTGGAATCCTCGCAGGAAAATTAAACATTTCCGTATTGAATGCAATTCTGAGAGTCGTCCCCCGAATCTATTCATTACGGAGGCACCTGGGGAGGCGAGGACGAGTTTCATCGTACGCTTAGTTCCTTGCATCTCCATGTATTGCAGAAACCGTTTCTATTAAGGAGAAATGAAGCTGGAGGTTGTATCGGGTCACGGCGTCCCCGAGCAAAGCAAAGCCCTTAAGCTGTTAATTATTGGTTCATCACCTATCATTGCAAACTGCAGATTGGATAACAGGTATTGTCTTTAATTGCCAGTGCAGTGAATAAACAGCCGATTAAAGCCACAATGTGCGGATTGTTAGTGGAAACAGTAATCAGTAGGAGATGCCGAGTTAAAAGCTGGAGGTGCGTACAAAGCCTTAAAGAAGTGTGAGCAATAAAAGAGTGTTTGCTTTTAAATGCTCATTATTTTGTGCAGTTCCTTGAAAGTGAGGGTTTAGCATGTTCGCTCGTACATAATAAACAAAAACAGATACTCGTTCTTATCAGCCGGTGATATTGAAGAAACATATTTTTGTACCTTATACACAAACCGCTAATACAGTGCTATGTGGCCAATAACCACAAACACGTATTTGTCTTTATGTGTCTATGCCCTAATTACAAGGTCACGGCAACATTTCAATGACGCTGGCATAATTCTGTGTAATTTCGGTGGTTTTCTGTTATGATTATTACACAAAATTCCCTAAATGATGCCATGTCGCACCTCGTTAAATTAAATATTAGAGCTGGTGTGGGAACAATGTCAACGACGGGAAGAAGAGCGGCTGTCATTTGCAGAACTTGAAGGGGATTTTTTTGTGTGCAAAATATGTCCTCTTATGGGAGTAAGGACACATTTCATGGTAAAATATGGCGCCAAATGTCATATTTGCATTTCATTTATTTATGCATAATTTTAAATATTTTTTCCCTGCATTTTTCCGGAATTACGTGAAACCAAATTAGGAAAATATCATACACCTCTACCAATTACAATCGGCTGCAAAATTATCACGCCTCATAATATTCGACATTGATGCATTCAGAATTTATCATTTATAATAGAATTGTTTGCCACACTCAATACAAATGGACATGCTGTTTCCTTTGGGACCAGTCTGCAGTGGGCAGCTTCCTTGCCTAATGGTAATTGTGCATCCTAGAACCTAAGGTGCTGTAAAGGATAAACATTTCTAGTATGGAGAAAGCCACTAATCTCACACATTCCCCACAGATGGTGTGGGGTCCGGCATTACACTATAATAAAATTAGCTGGGTCACACACTGCAGATCATTAAAAGCATGATCCACCATGAGGCTGGCGCCGAATGGAAAAATAAAGGAAGATGGGCTTTATGCTTGGAGGAGATGGGGATGATGAAGATGATACAGATTTTTAAAATTTTCATATAGATGTATGATGTATGTATTTCTTGGCATTTGGAGGAAAACGGACAGTGGCCTTTTATTGGTGGAGTAGGTGCCTGTTGGAAGATTTGTTCTTTAGTTCTTCCTTAACTGCATACCTGATGCGTGGTTCTGTTCAAGGTTCTTTAAGCATAAATAAGGAAGGTCTGTTACTTATGTTTATAGTTTCTTGGGGGCCTATTACGATGGCGGTCGGATGTCCACCGCCGGGCCGGCGGTGGATATCCACCCGCGATCGCAACCAAGAAAACCGCCGGTCAAATTAGGATGACGGTGGTGACCACAGCGGTGGGAAATTCCGACCGCCGCTTTTCCGACGGTTGCCATCCTCACTCCTGCCTGGCTGACGGAGCAGGACCAGGATAATAGTGGCAGTGCAGAGCAGGCTCCGCCGGCAGGATTATGATGCCGGGGGTAGACAACCTTTCCTCAGCGGTCAAACCGCCATGGAAAGGCATGCAGAGATTGTCTTCCGGGGGCCCGTTGCGGGCCCCCAATGTGTTGGGGGGGGTGTGGGTGCACTGGGGGGGGTACCCATGGTCCCCCCCTACATTTCCCTGTACCAGGTGGCAGGCACTGTGCAGTGCCTGCCACGCAGTGCAGGGAAATGCAGGACATGCTCCTTTCGGCATCGCGGCGGTGCTGCGGGCAGCAGCAACCGCCGCAATGTTAAGGCCCGCAATCAGACCACCGTGGTCGGATTTCGACCGCGGGTCATCGTAATTCGACCGGCGGTGATGTCGCGGTCCATGCGGGCGGTCTTTTCCCGCTACCATGGCGGTCAAAAAGGTTTTCCGACCGCCATCGTAATAGGCCCCTTGGTTCCAGGTGGTGACACCCTGGCTTTTTGTGCTGCACTGGAGTGTGCGTGTATATATCAAATTTCATGCAGATTCATCACACAGGGCCAAAGTTATTAGTGAATAAACCTTGTTTTTCCTTTGTCCGATAAGAAAGATTTCCTCAAAACTAGACATAACGAACAGAAAACTAAATTTGCTAAACATCTGCCAAATTTAGTGTGGATTTATCAAAAGATGCCAAATTTATTAGCAAACAAAGCCTTCTTTGACCCCTCCCTTGAAATCTGCACCCCAGATAGCCCTGCATGAAATTTGGTGCAGATCCATAAATGGAAGACCAAGTTGTATGTAAATCAAAAAATGAGTATTAATGAAAAGTGCAGCTGAAACATAACTATAGAAACTCATGTGCTACAGTTCATTTTTGACAGAATTACGTGAAACTAGTAACCCTTAGGATTTCTTCAAAGTGAAGATCCCGTGCTTTTCAAAAACATGCTTGGCAAAGCCTGAGAATAGGGAGCACCTATACCGGCTCCTACCACAAGACATCTCAAAGGACTAGCCACTCCCTTAACCTCTGCTGTGCAATCGCTGGTAGGTGGCAGCTTATTATAGACTTTAATGTGCCCAAGTGCATGCACTAACCTCGCCATGTTAAAGTATGCCCGGATTCAGATAGGTGCCCTTTTCTGAGCTCATTCTTATGTCTGGCGTGAGAACACAACTGTCAGGCAAAGATTTTGTCACTATACTTCTTAAAACTTTGCGATGTACTTTACAGAGAAATCCTCTCTCACTTGATTCTAATCGTTGTTAGTCATCAATTTGCCTACTATGGAGTGCTTCCATTACAATGCATGAGTGTATTTCTTCAGCTAATGTTAGGAACTATTTGATGAACGCAGAAAGCCTTCTTAGAATATATTCTTATCCTTTTATGCATGTCAATCTTTCTTGAAGTATGATGTACAGAAGTATGTAAATGCAGTTCATTATTTAAACTTCTCATTTTTAATAAAAATATTTTTCTGTGCATAGAAAATATACATAAAAAGTAAGACCTAGCCTGTGTTTCATTATTGTACCTAATATTAATTTAAGGTTACCTTTTCTTTATGTCACTCGTGGCACATCTGGCTCATTCAAATAAGTGTGTTATTTATCTGGCTTGAATAAAAAAGAAATCCTTTCTAAAATGGCTTTCTGCTTCTTTCGTAGTCTTGCTCACTGGCTCCAGCCTATTGCTGATGCATACCATCAGAGGCCAAATTATGTAAGATGGCTCAGTGTCCCTTCTGATGGATTCTTTACCCCTGCATCTGGGTCTTCATCACTCAGGTCTCTAATATAGCATGGTTACATAGGAAATACTGATCCTTTATTTGCATGGGGCAAGATCCACAAACAAATGATGGAACACTCTCTTGGTACTGGGCACAAAAAACCTCCAGCAGTACCCGCATTACAGAAGGGTCAGCACAAGCGTCTGCTTCTACTTACTAGGCACAATCGAGTGCAAACATTTGTTGAACCCTTAGGCCATTTTCTGGAATACTGCCGCACAAGCTTTCTTATTCAAGTGCATTCCTTATACAGCCACCCAGGGATACAGGACCTCCATGACTAGGGAACCCAAAGCTGCAGGATTTTTGTGATCGCCTCACCCTTTGCTTTGTAGTTGTGTACTCTTTGAATACTGCGGTTTGCTAAGGGATTCCGTTGCTGCAATAACAGGTATCAAAATAGTGAAAATGCACTTGCCTTTTACCGGGGTGGTGATTGCATGTACTACAAGAATTATTTGCGATTGCTCGATGAACATTTTAAGAGACCCAACGCAGTAGAGCCGCCCGAGTACTCTGCCCCAGCCATTTCCGGGCTGCCACGCCGCCTCCACAGGAGCGACCCAGCACAGTGGAGCCGCCTGAGTACTTTGCCCTACACTCGTGACAACGCTCGTTTCTGGGCCAGGGGAGGGCATCGGTCCTCGGCTCGCCGCTACGATTGGCGGGGCGCTAGCGATTCCGGATGAGCCCGACTCATCGGAGCTGCCACATCGCCCTGCTGTGAGACAGTGGGAACGTCCCAGTGGCCGCCGCCTCTCCTTCCGAGAGGCTGGACAGAGTCAAGGTGCCGGTCCAAGATGAAGGAACTACATGCTGGAAGTATGGCTGCACAACAGAGGACCTGAAAGGAACATTTAGGTGAGCCTTTCTGGAGGAGGTTTCAGTGAGACTGTCATGGCTAGTGGTGTGGCAAGACTGTTGCCCCAGACATATTGAAATATAGTATTTCTCCTCCATATGAGCACATTGCATTCTCTCCCTCTCACTACAAAATGGCTGCCATCCGATCACCCTGTCAACAAATAGCAAGGGAAAGAGGACTAAACACTGGAAACTAACAAAGGACCACATCTGCTAGATAAGCTAGACCCGACCAAATAGTGGCCATCTTGGAATGGCTTTGACCAACTCGAGTTGTCACTGAAGGATTTATGGGCTGAGATTCAAATACAGGAAACTCACTACCTACCTATATATATAATTTATTATTTATTTTATCACTAATATACCAAAGAACTAAAGACCAGGCTACTTTTTCCCACCAAATCTTTACTAAGACCCAACCTTCGCGAAAGCCCTTTAAGGGACAGCCATCCTGAAATGATCCGTGTGACTACTCTCCTACACCTTCAACCCCCCAACCAGCTCAGACCAAGACCTGAAAATGCCCTCTGTCACTCACCCTACCTAAGCCACCCGAACCCCTCACCCCTCCTCCCCCAAACGACCCTCTACCCTAGGCTTGCCCCCTTACCCAACCCCTCTGTGGCCCCCATCCCTGCAGTTACCCTTCAACCTAGAACCCCCACCTGTATTTCCCCTTCCTCTCTACCCCCTTAGTCAGGATGATGTCAACCAACATAAGACCCCACCAGAACTCCCCATTAACCCCCACCCTCTACTTCTCACCAACCTTAAACCCCACGGCCCCCACTCCTTCTCCATCACCTACCCATCCAACCTCTCAGCTAACGCCACCAAAATCTTTAAACACAGACTACTCAAGCACCACCCTGAAACACTCATAGCTGACCTCTACCATAACCCCTCCAAAGGTAAGACAAAAACAGACCTCATCTTCTACACCACCCACCAGGCCAAATGGAGAAATAACCTAGCTAACCTCCTGCGAATTACCAAAACCACCAACATCCCCCATGGCCAAATATTGATTGTCTCCAAGTCCTCTCCCTTCAGAATCAACGCCACCATAACAATATACAGAAATGGCAAAGTCATGGTCCAAGCCAACGACTTCAACCTGCGCCAATTTGAACTCGCCTTCCCCAAGCTGCGTAACTCCATCTCCGCCCCGTCCAACCACCCCACCCCTTCCCAACACACCCCCTAGAACCCAACCCAAGACAGAATGCCCATGAAACCTGACGCAAGCCCTCAACTACTGAACACCTCAGACCTCCACCCCACCCCCACGCCAGAACCCTCTCTACCCCCACTCCCATCCCCCCAACCACACCTCCCACCACGAGACTTCACGCCCTGAGCCACCCCCTCACCCCACCCAATACATCTACCCCAATCTCCCTACTCACGTCAACCCGAATACCCGCCCAACCGACGACCAACCCTCAGACAAAACAACACCAATACACTCGAGATGCACCCTCCACAACCGCCCCACCACCGCCCATCGGGAGACGCATGTCTCTCCACTTCCCCTTATCCTACCCTCCCCCTCGACCCGCCTGTCCCGACCCTCACCCTCAGCCGAATTTGCACCCCAACCCCTCCCCTCCCCCTAATACTACCTCCCCTCGACCCCCCTGTCCCAACCTATACCCTCAGCTGAACCTCTCCCCCAACAACTCCCCTCCCCCAGCCCTACCAACCCCCAACCCTCCTGTCCCAACCTACACCCTCAGTCTAATCGCCCCCCCAACCCAACCCCTCCCCTCCCACTACCCCAAACCTAGAGTCTATGGCAGAACTAACTGAACGCCTCACACGTATTGAAACACAACTCAACACCCTCTTACCAATGACCCCCAAGCACCTCATAACCATAACCGAAAACCTATCCCTTCTCCATAGACAAATCAACACAATCTCGCAGGGCATAAACACAATCCTTCTCAACACCAAAGCCCCCCTCCCCGCCCAACACCCAATACTCTCCTCCCTCATAAACATCAATGAGCCACCTCAACTGCCCAATCACCAGACGGCCAGCTGGCGCTCCACCCCCAGAAACACCCAATCTCTCAGACCAAGAAGAGCGAATCCTGAGATGTCTCTAGAAGAGGCAGCGACCCTCGCTAATACCTACGACCCCACAACTACCCAAACCCCTCCCTCCAACATACAGGTAATCACCGGGGTAGGTAGAGCCAACAAACAACCTAGATCTACAAGACTTCCTTCCCAACGCACAACCATTCCCCAAGCTCCCCCCTCCTCCCAAAACCTTTCCAGCAGCTGCAAGATAAACTGCATGCTTATAAACTGCAGATCCGCAGTCAAGCATGCAATAGAGCTGGCTGATGCCATACTGAATCATGACATTGACATCGCGTTCCTCACCGAAACCTGGCTCAACGAAACATCCTATCCGCTCCTTGACCTTCTAGTCCCCCCTGGTTTCTCCATCATTAAAAAAGACAGAATTGACCAACGAGGTGGTGGCATTGCCATCATCCATAAGAACAGCATCAATCTAGTTGAAATCAAAACCCACTCCTTCTCTACCTTCGAATACCTCGAAACACACATCATAACACGTCAAAACAACAAAGTAACAAAATGCCATCTCATCTACCACCCCCCAGGAAACTCTCCTGCATTCGGAGAACAAATATCAGACCTACTTACACACTGCTCCCTAGCCAACCCCGACAATATCATCCTGGGTGACTTCAACCTCCCCTGGAATAACGAAAAGGACACAGTCATTCAGTCACTAAACGAACTCCTTATCACAATTGAGCTCACCCAACACTGCAAGGGTCAAACCCACAACAAGGGCTCTACCCTTGATGCAATCTTAGCCAAAAACGAAAAAATAACCATCAATAACATCCTCCCAATCGACTGGTCAGACCATCACATCATTATATTCAACATCAATCAAACTGCAACTCCTCCGGCCAAAACTCAAATTACCCATCAAAGGAGCAGAAACCTCAATGCCATCCCTCTCCCTGTCTTCGAAGAAACCATAACTTCACTTCTCCCTCCCTCCACAGACAACCTCAACACGGTCGAGCTCACTACACTGTACAACAGGACAATGACAACTGCTCTTGACCAACTAGCCCCCCTGAAACTGAAAAGGGTCAGAGACACCCCCTCCAGAGCCTGGTTCAACAAAGACCTCAACTCCGAAAGAAGAAAAGTAAGAGCCGGTGAGAGACTCTAGAGAGGGAACCCATCCACAACCAACCTCTTCCAGCTCAGAAAAGAACGCAGCAATTACAAAAAACACATAATCAAGGAAAAAGCCTCCTTCTTCCGGAGTGCACTAGACAAAGCCAAAAACCGCCCCAAAGAACTTTTCAACATCATCCAGAAACAGACCTCCAAGCCCACCAAAGCAAACCCCCTGCCTCCAAACTTCAGTGTAACAACCTGGCCAAATTCTTCAATGACAAAATCACCAATATCGAGCTCTCCCTAGACCGGCGCCCTCAATCCCAACACAGAAAATCCTCACCCACAACCAAACCTAATTCAACCCCAGGTTTACGACATACTCCCAGAAGACGAGACCCCTCTTCTGTCAACCACCAAAATAATCCTTCACCCTAAACCCCCATCTTCCCCCAAGTGTTGGAAGGACTTCAAACCTCTCTCCGAAGAGGACATCTCCAATGTGATTGCCAACTCCAAACCCTCCAACCACTATGCTGACCCTCTACCCGCCTCCCTGGCTAAGAACCTCAACCTCACCCTAACCCCACTGTGGACAAAGATCATCAACAGCTCCCTAAACAACGGACTGATGCCCGACTGCCTCAAACAAGGCCAAGTCACCCCCCTTCTAAAAAAACCAGATGCTGACCCGAATGACCTCAAAAACTTCAGGCCCATCACCAACCTTCCTTTCCTAGCCAAAATCCTGGAGAAATGTGTTCTCGCCCAACTGAACCAACACCTGGAATCCAACAACCTACTTGACTCACACCAATCCGGTTTCAGAAAGGGATGCAGCACAGAAACCGCTATACTGAGCATAACCGATGACATTCATAACTCCCTTGACTCAAACAGATGTTGCCTACTTGTCCTCCTCGACCTATCAGCTGCCTTTGACACGGTAGACCACAAGCTACTCTTAGACGCCCTACAAAAGCGCATCGGAGCAGATGGCAATGTCCTAAAATGGTTTTCCTCATTTCTACATAACCGCTCCCAATTCATAAAAATCAAAAATTCAATGTCCGACACCTCCCCCTCAACTCGAGGTGTCCCCCAAGGCTCAGTCCTCTCCCCCACACTCTTCAACATTTACATGGAACCGCTCACTACCATTCTAAAACAAGCAAACATCGACTACCACCTCTATGCTGACGACACCCAGCTATACCTCGAGATATCCTCCCTCAATGACATCCTCCGACAACTCCACACTATCAAAAGTAGAAAATTGGCTAACACTCAACCACCTCAAACTCAACCAAGAAAAAAACAAAATCCTTGTTTTCTCCAATCACGAACAACCCCCTCAAATCCAAGAATGGATAAACAACCTTGACTCTCTAAACTGTAAACTTACTCCAGCAATCTCAGCCAAATCCCTAGGGATCTCTCTAGACTCAAGTCTCAACATGAGCTCCCACATAAACTCCACAGCAAAAGGCGCCCTCTACAACCTAAAACTCCTCAACAAAATCAAACCTTTCATACACCCCAATGACCTAAAAATTGCAACCCAATCTCTAGTTCTCTCCAGACTGGACTATGGAAATGCCACACTAACTGGGACAGCTAAAACACACATAGCCCCCATGAGAACCACCCTAAACGCAGCAGCAAGAATGATCACTGGGACCAAGAAATTCGACCACATCACCCCTGCATTACAGGACCTAAAATGGCTTCCCATTGAAGCTCGCTGCGCTTTCAAAACTGCCTGTCTCACCCATAAAGCCCTACACACAGGCAAACCGGACTACCTCGCAGCCAAACTCACAAAAGCAGGACAATCAAGAAACCTAAGAAGCTCCAACTCGCTCCTCTTAATCCCCCCAAAAAAACATAAACAAAAAGCCCTCTCCTGCTCTTTCTCTGGGAATGCCCCAAAAATCTGGAACTCTCTCCCTACCCACATCAGGACTAATCCGACCTTCACGATCTTCAAGAGACAACTAAAAGAATTTCTCCTCAACCGTCATCTCTTTGCATCTGGCCAATGACCTCGATCTATGTTGACCTCCAGTACTCTAGATACAAGTCACTGTACTCTAATGTTTATGTTTCTATTCATGTATGCTGCTGTAAAGCGCTCTGATACCCTTCGGGTCATGTAAGCGCTATATAAAACTCCCCAAAAAAAAATAAAAAAAATGTAACAGGTAACTAGGTAAAAATGCATCACCTGCAGATGTAATTTCAATGCTGTCGCTGGTCGGATTACAGACACGATAATGCTTGCTGGGTACATTTTCCTTGCATACTAACGTCCTGAAAAAATGGGCCTACATAACCTAAATTTCTGTCTAATGACAAAAGTAAGATAGTTACATAAAATTTTACTTCTAGTCTCCAGCTTAATATTCTAAAAACAATCCTCTGCTAATTACAGCAGCATTTGACTCAAAATCACTCTTCTGTGCCCCATCGATACTTTCACTCACATTTTGTTTTTTACCAGTAAGGGATAAAGAGATAGCAAAATATCAAATTGCAACTTCCATACGAAAGTATGAATGAGTTTTGAGAGCAAGGCAGGAATGGCCGTACCGGGCATCGGGTATTTCCTCGGGAAGCTGGAAGGGTGGGGGCGGATATGTTCCTGGGGGACGGTTTATTGCTGAGGTGGGGGTGACTGTGTTTTGCAAATTGTTATGGGTTTAAAGCACACGCCGTAGAGTTCCTTTTATATCCATCAGTTTTCAGGCAACAATAAAAATGTCAAGATATCGCTGGTGATTAATGTTCCTGCTGGAGAGGGATCTGAGTTTTGTCTAGTGGCAGTTTTGATTCATCTGAAGGAGGCCTGGGAGTTAAAAAAGCATGCTGCAAAGAATGTACCATATAGATAACGGAACTATATATTATGTGGATAGCTCAGTGGGTTACTGCTTTTGTGATAGTGATCCTTTTGTTACTTGCAGTTCATAAGTTACAATTGTAATATAGCACAGTGAGCTATGAACTGCCATCAAAGAGCTGCATGTAAACTGCATGATACAGGTTAGAGAATTATGTTTGTTCCCAACCTTTCTTTATCCGAATGTTGCTAAAAAGGGGTTGTTTGCCTAGAAATAAATTATTAGTAAAGCCAACCCTCCAGACCGAGCACTCTCACAGAAAGTGAATAACAGTATGGGATATATTTGAATCATATACCCTTTAGTCACATTTGTCTTATGTAACATTTTCTATACAGATTTACAAACGTATTATTCATTGTCTGTGTGTGTGTGTGAGATGTAAAGTGCTCTGACACCCTACACTGGTATGAGAGGCTCTATAAAACAAATGACATACATGTGCTAGAGGAGCTATGGAGAGACGAGGGGCACAGTTGGAGAGAAATAGTGAGGTAATCTGTGGAGGAGGTGTTCATGGGGGCACCCCAAAATATTGTCGCACAGGGTGACATATTGAGCACAGTAGCACCAGCGCTAAAGTTCAACCTGCTGTGCTGCTTATTGGGGTGGAGGATGCTAACATGCCTCGAAATGGTCTTTCATTGTGTTATCAGCTTCTTGGCTGTGCTAAATAGTTAATGTGTGCACATATGTTATGTTTAAATTAATGTCTCATGCTTGACATCTTATTTTTGTTGTTCTCCGTAAGAATGTCTGTGGGTATGACTGGGTATCCTGGTGCACTATAAGGTCATCATTTACTATGCTTTAAAAGATAATACAACTCGATATATGATGAGATATTTGTTGTAGAATGCACCATTTTAACCATTTTTTCCAAAATTTTCTTGAGGACCTCCCTCCCCAAACCATCCCTTGTAGTGGTCAATCTCCCCAGCTGTGCTCATTTTGCACCATACGGGGCTGGTCTGACAAACTTTGCCAGGGCTGCTTTGACTTCCCAGTCTGGTCCTGTTTGAGAGGCATTTTGTGGCATTGCAGTACCATTTATTGGTTTACCTAATCTGAATGTTCTCTGCCTTTTCACATTGCGATCTGAACACTTTAAAACTGCATAGGAAATCTGTTTATCTAAATTAGTAAATAAGTAAATGTAGGAATTTTAGTTTCCTAACTAAAACGGAGTTGTATATTTCAACTATGACAACCCCCCTGCATTAAAATATGAAAGGAAGATGCCTCGGCTGCACTCATACACCTCCTTCATTTTGCTTGCCTCGCTGATGTAATGAACCCAAAATCATCTATCAATTACCAAAGACTTTCAGTAATAAAATGCCTGACCTATTCACTTTTTAAAATTAAATGTAATGTTCCCAACTATTATATGCAGCCATCATTGCCATAACCCTCTGAAAACATTATGGTACTCCTGGTGCATACCATGGACAATGAGTACAGCCCACAGTGGCCATTCAGCAATTCTCCCTGATCCTCCTTTTTACTGAACTTGTCTGAACTAAAGCAAGCTGCTATTCCTTTGTCTATGCAAAACACACAAGATGATGGACGGAATGCTGCACATTGGCAAACATTCACCCCCAGTCACAGATCTGGGTTTAATCCATCGTTATTTTGCTTCACCACGCCACCCCAGTTCAGACATAGCCATATGCAAATCAGTCTTGACCCTGTGCCTCATGGGAACAGTCCAGACCGAACTACCAAGCCATGTCTTCCCTGGACCCGAATCAAGCATCCTAGGACCGGTTTCAGGCTATCAGCCTTCATCAGCCAGGATAGCTTGACTCCAGTGGCGTAGTGAGCACGGGACCCACGTCTGGGCATACCCTTCCCACTTAGGGCGAAATGCAAAACACACAAGATGATGGACGGAATGCTGCACATTGGCAAACATTCACCCCCAGTCACAGATCTGGGTTTAATCCATCGTTATTTTGCTTCACCACGCCACCCCAGTTCAGACATAGCCATATGCAAATCAGTCTTGACCCTGTGCCTCATGGGAACAGTCCAGACCGAACTGCCAAGCCATGTCTTCCCTGGACCGGAATCAAGCATCCTAGGACCGGTTTCAGGCTATCAGCCTTCATCAGCCAGGATAGCTTGACTCCAGTGGCGTAGTGAGCACGGGACCCACGTCTGGGCATACCCTTCCCACTTAGGGCGAAATGCAAAACACACAAGATGATGGACGGAATGCTGCACATTGGCAAACATTCACCCCCAGTCACAGATCTGGGTTTAATCCATCGTTATTTTGCTTCACCACGCCACCCCAGTTCAGACATAGCCATATGCAAATCAGTCTTGACCCTGTGCCTCATGAGAACAGTCCAGACCGAACTGCCAAGCCATGTCTTCCCTGGACCGGAATCAAGCATCCTAGGACCGGTTTCAGGCTATCAGCCTTCATCAGCCAGGATAGCTTGACTCCAGTGGCGTAGTGAGCACGGGACCCACGTCTGGGCATACCCTTCCCACTTAGGGCAAAATGCAAAACACACAAGATGATGGACGGAATGCTGCACATTGGCAAACATTCACCCCCAGTCACAGATCTGGGTTTAATCCATCGTTATTTTGCTTCACCACGCCACCCCAGTTCAGATATAGCCATATGCAAATCAGTCTTGACCCTGTGCCTCATGGGAACAGTCCAGACCGAACTGCCAAGCCATGTCTTCCCTGGACCGGAATCAAGCATCCTAGGACCGGTTTCAGGCTATCAGCCTTCATCAGCCAGGATAGCTTGACTCCAGTGGCGTAGTGAGCACGGGACCCACGTCTGGGCATACCCTTCCCACTTAGGGCGAAATGCAAAACACACAAGATGATGGACGGAATGCTGCACATTGGCAAACATTCACCCCCAGTCACAGATCTGGGTTTAATCCATCGTTATTTTGCTTCACCACGCCACCCCAGTTCAGACAGCAATATGCAAATCAGTCTTGACCCTGTGCCTCATGGGAACAGTCCAGACCGAACTGCCAAGCCATGTCTTCCCTGGACCGGAATCAAGCATCCTAGGACCGGTTTCAGGCTATCAGCCTTCATCAGCCAGGATAGCTTGACTCCAGTGGCGTAGTGAGCACGGGACCCACGTCTGGGCATACCCTTCCCACTTAGAGGCGAAATGCAAAACACACAAGATGATGGACGGAATGCTGCACATTGGCAAACATTCACCCCCAGTCACAGATCTGGGTTTAATCCATCGTTATTTTGCTTCACCACGCCACCCCAGTTCAGATATAGCCATATGCAAATCAGTCTTGACCCTGTGACTCATGGGAACAGTCCAGACCGAACTGCCAAGCCATGTCTTCCCTGGACCGGAATCAAGCATCCTAGGACCGGTTTCAGGCTATCAGCCTTCATCAGCCAGGATAGCTTGACTCCAGTGGCGTAGTGAGCACGGGACCAACGTCTGGGCATACCCTTCCCACTTAGGGCGAAATGCAAAACACACAAGATGATGGACGGAATGCTGCACATTGGCAAACATTCACCCCCAGTCACAGATCTGGGTTTAATCCATCGTTATTTTGCTTCTACCACGCCACCCCAGTTCAGACATAGCCATATGCAAATCAGTCTTGACCCTGTGCCTCATGGGAACAGTCCAGACCGAACTGCCAAGCCATGTCTTCCTGGACCGGAATCAAGCATCCTAGGACCGGTTTCAGGCTATCAGCCTTCATCAGCCAGGATAGCTTGACTCCAGTGGCGTAGTGAGCACGGGACCCACGTCTGGGCATACCCTTCCCACTTAGGGCGAAATGCAAAACACACAAGATGATGGACGGAATGCTGCACATTGGCAAACATTCACCCCCAGTCACAGATCTGGGTTTAATCCATCATTATTTTGCTTCACCACGCCACCCCAGTTCAGACATAGCCATATGCAAATCAGTCTTGACCCTGTGCCTCATGGGAACAGTCCAGACCGAACTGCCAAGCCATGTCTTCCCTGGACCGGAATCAAGCATCCTAGGACCGGTTTCAGGCTATCAGCCTTCATCAGCCAGGATAGCTTGACTCCAGTGGCGTAGTGAGCACGGGACCCACGTATGGCTGGGTTCAAACTGGAATGGCATGGTGAGCAAAAAAACGATGGATTTAGGCCCAGATCTCTGTACTGGGGTGAATGTATGACATTGTTCTGCATTCTGTCCATCAACTGTTGTTTTTGCATTTGTCACCCCGAGTGGGACGGGTATGCCCAGACGTGGGTCCCGTGCTCTCCATGCCACTGGAATCAAGCTATCCTGGCTGAAGAGGGTGAAACCCCGAAACCGGTCCTAGGATGCTTGTTTCCAGTCCAGGGAGGACCTGGCTTGGCAGTTCGGGCTGGACTGTTCCCATGAGGCACAGGGTCAAGACTGATTTGCATATGGCTGGGTTCAAACTGGAATGGCATGGTGAGCAAAAAAACGATGGATTTAGGCCCAGATCTCTGTACTGGGGTGAATGTATGACATTGTTCTGCATTCTGTCCATCAACTGTTGTTTTTGCAATTCCTTTGTCTATGACATCTAGGGGTAATATACTTGGGTTTTTAGGTCTCGGCTCTAGACAGCACATGCGGTGTCTCAAAAGAGACATGTTGTATATACTTTGTGGGCTTTAGCCTACCCATAGACTTCCCATTTGCTGACTTCATCGTCACTCTCCTAATCTTTCTCCCCATTTGTCAATGGCATGCATGCATCATGCTTCTTCCTGTGTTTAGCTCTCCCAGAGAGCAGCGGCCAATTACTAATATCCATCCACTCCTCCCATTTAATTACCATTTTAGGAACTTCTTTTTTCTTTGTTTAAGAGCCCACCTCAGGAGCAGTCGTGTTTTCACTCGCTCCGAGCGCTGCACCGTTTCTGTGAACAGGTCCGTAAATCATGTTCTTATATCATTTCCTGTCCCGTCCCCCATTCACCCTCCTCCTGCTGTCACTTTCTCCATCCCTTGCCCCCTGTCTGCTTACCTTGTACTTCTCCGACAGTCATGAAATTGCTCTCCCCCACATTTTCTATTATCCTGCCCCTCAAATACCCTCCTCCCACTGTCTTTCTCCCTCCCGCTCTCCCCTGGCTGCTTGCCCTGTGCTTTACTGATCGTAATGGAACAGGCCTGTAAATGAGGTTCTTATTTTGTTTTTCAAGCCACAGCATGTTTTTTAATTACCAGGAGAGCATTCCAGATGAGAGAGCGAGAAAGTCAGAAATCCCCTCCATGGTCTCCATTGTCTGGCAAGGTCACGTGACCGCTACGTTTCAGCTGCCCTTCACTCACTCATTCTCTACCACCCTCCCCACCCCTGAGATAGTTCCGAAAAACATGAACACGTCAAAACAGGCTAGCTGGTTACTAATACAACAGACTGCAGGAAGGGCGTGTTTTAATTTACTGGATAGTCATTGTAAAGCGCCACATGCCACCAACTGCACTCCTAGGCACTTTAGTGCATCTGTATAGTAAGCATTTTGTGGCTTACAATACAGCACACAGTACATCACCAAGACCCTCCATGGTCTCCATTACCTTGCAAAGTCAAGTAACTGCTTAGTTTCAGCTGCCTTTCGCTCACTCATTCTCACCCCCCTCTCCACCACTGAGATAGTTACAAAAAACAGGAACACAGCATAACGGGCTCCCTGGTTACTAAGAAAACAGGCAGTGACAAGGGCTTATTTCAATTCACTGGAGGGTCATTGTAAAGCGCCACCTGCCACCAACTGCACTCCTAGGCGCTGGAGTGCATCTGTATAGTAAGAGTTTTGTATTTTAGAATACAGCGCACAGTACATCAGCGATCCCTTCCATTGTCTCCATTGCCTTGCAAGGTCAAGTGACTCCTTCGTTTCAGCTGCCCTTCTCTCATTCACTTTCACCCCCCTCTCAACCACTGAGATAGTTACAAAAACAGGAACAGGTCATAACGGGCTCGCTGGTTACTATTAAAACAAGCTGCGGGAAGGGCTTGTTTCAATTTACTGGATGGTTATTGTAAAGCGGTAACATACCACCAAATGCACTCCTAGGCACTGGAGTGCATCTGTATAGTAAGCATTTTGTGGTTTAGGATACAGCACACAGTGCATAAGCAACACATGGTTTGTTTTGTTGCAGAAGTACAGGTTAAAAGCAAATGATCAGTAAAAGGCTTATTGCAAGATACAATAAACATAGGTATTTTCAACAGACAGCACCCCGCCTTTGAGATGTAGGTTTGGTAAAGGTTGATGCCACCTTCCGAATACATTCACATTACTCAGATTTTGAAAACTGCAACCTACCAGGGGCACCAAAGAGGCACTTTGCATGTGCACGGTCTCTATGCCCCATGCAAACCATAACAATAACAGTGGTAAAAAATAATACACTACTCTTACATACCACTTTAAGGCTGACATATCTAAGTACTTAAAGAATTTGTTACTGTTACACAAATTAACAGTATTAAGTTTATCAACCTCAGAACATCCAAAGGCCGAGTTAGCCCTGCCAGGATCTGGCCACGTGACCCAGTGATAACAGTAGAGTGGCCTAATGAGCTGGCTTATCACTTTCTTTCAATGGCCTTGACATCCAGGTGGTCATTGTAATTCCAATTCACTGACTGGAATGTAGGTATGGTCAGACTATATCATGTTTATGTCAAACCAGATAGACACAACAGTGACCCACAAAACACCATGTAATAGTAAGAGGGAATTGATTCCTGAATTTGAATCTACGCATGCAATGACCTCTGTATTTTGATAATTGTTGGCCGTGATACTTCTAGCTAGTCGGATAGCTCAGTGGGTTGAGTGCCTGCAGCAGGCATGTGTGTGTAACATACGAGTCACAAGTATGATTTGCATTAAGGGAGAAGGTACCTTCTGTTCTTTAGAGGTGAACAAAATATCATGATTTTACTTGGTAACTTTGGAAGCACTCGTTAAAAAGGAATTGACACATTTCATATTGTATTTTGCACTCTATCAAATGGTAAATTTAATTTGGGATGCCTTATTCAGGTATGCTTGTGGTTACACAAAGGAGTACATAAGCTGCAGGCGCTTGGGTGCTGCATCTGCCTGGGGAACACCTACCATCTGGCCATGCAATGGTGAAACATATTGACATTGACAAAGCAAATAGCTCTCGCATTGCCGAGACCGATTGACTTTGACAGTGCATGTTTTTTTTTTACAGTTTTCCTAGGGTTCTACTGTAGAGCAAAGCCATGCAAACATTATGTAGATTTCCTTACCATTAAAACTGTCAATGGGCATAGCTCAAAATTGTGCAGCACCTACACAAACCATAATACATTAAGGCACCAGTTTCTTGCTGAGGTTCTACTATCCCATAAAACATTTGCTTTGAAACCTGACCCCAAACAAATTAGCTGGAGCAATGAAACTGTGAAATTTACTGTATGTTGGCTTGCATTCTAGCTTCAGTCAATTGGCATAACCTTGTGAATAAAACATCTGCCAAGTAGCTCACTGATCAGTTTCTTGACTTGGATCTTCATAAACCTTTTCTGCTGAAGTGCATGCAGGACTAGGACAAAGCATGTGTCCCTGCTGAAGAGCTGCTTGCCTGCTCATCTGCTGGCCTTGCCCTATGTGAAAGTCCACAGCCAGGCCAAGGAATCCTAAAATCCTGAAGAGAGTCTGAGGTCGTTCTGCCCTTCACCACAAAATGGATGGCTGCTGCCAATGGTTCAACCTCGATAGCTGTGTGTATTTAATAACATCCATGAAGCCCTTCAAACCCCTCAATATGAGACAGAAGCAGTTAACTGCTGTATGTACAGAATAGATAGATAGTCATGGCTAAGCTTGGTGAGCACGCTGCTTTCTGTACCAACCTTTACTGCTTTATCAATTTCTTTGTTGCTCCTTATGTACTGATTTGTGTGAAGGCCCATGGCTAGCTCTATAGCTACGAGTAACTTTGTATCTCATAACATGTCCATTGTGCTCAGGAGGACTTGTCCCTGTCCTCTTTACAACATGTCCAATATCGCTGTACCTCTACTTTACATACATAAACTCTGACACTCTCTCTCCTTACCTTGCAGTTATCCTTGACCCCATTGATATGGTTGCATTTGCTTTCTTTTGCATCATTTAATTTCTTGTTAACATTCAAGATTGTGAACATCTTTTAAATAATTATAATGTATCCCATTTTGGCAGAAAGGTTATGTCCCACCATTTTGAGTGACATCGTTCATATTGTTAGAGCTTGGCGAATGTTGGCTCTTTGTGCGTCTTTTAATTCGTTATAATTAATTTACAATTCACAAAGTTTACACTGGTTCTTTAACTTTCGGCTTTAGGTATGTTTTGAACTTGAGAAAGAATCGAGATTGAAGAACAATTTATAGTTTTAGTCTTGGACCATGATTACAGTACTAGGAGAAATACGTATGTTCCTGGGAGGATCACACTGCTGGTGTAGGTGACCACCCACAAAATCATGTCTGTGGTTATATGTATACCGCTAGCAAGTGATTTGCCACTGTGGAACATTTTTTCCTTTCAATGGAAGCAGTAGGAGTCTTCTAGAGCGGAAATGGCAAAGAACAACCCATTTAACAAGAGTACTGGATGGTGATCTCTCTAAGGAAGTTCTTTTTTCTCCTGAAGAAACATTAACTTTAGATGTAATGCATTTTCTACTGGGCAGAAATTCTGCCTGCATACATTTTAGTCATGTTAACACTCCTGATAACATAAAAGTGGTGGAGACTTCCAGGAGTTGACTATCACTGACATTTCAGATATTGACTAAATTAACTACCCTTTGCTTCCTACTCCATCATGCTTTCATGTGCCTTCTACAGTTTCTGTTCACTAATTAAGAATGAATAACTTCTGATCAATAGCACTGGGTATGCTCATATAAGCATTTGCAGCAGCTCTAGGACACTAGTACTTAATTGTGCTACTGGCTTCCTTTGGGCACCACCAGCTAATATTTCAAGGGACCAGAAGTATTTGTTACCACCCGACACTGCCCCAGTTCCTGTTGGAAGCTTCTTGTTTAAATCAGTTTCAATATTTTCATATAACTGTGAACACATTCATGGTACTTGCAGTGCTTTTAACAATCATACAAACAATTAATAACCTGGCAGATCCTGTAAGTAAGCTTCTGGTTACCCAAGAAATCCTAGGGGACCGTGGCCCATCACCATACTTCTACACATGTAGTAGTTCCCATTAAACACTGGTGAGAGGTCCAAACCCCACGGATTTGAAACTTATACCTTGCCATGAAGCGGTTAGCGTTCCCACCAGCCCCTGTGGTAGTATTTCCATTGAGAGGCTATTTTACTGGGCATATGCAGTAAAGCATTGAGATGTTCCACAGAATAGCGTGCATGGTATGGTTAGTTGGCCCAAATAAGAAAGAGGTCTTCACCACAAAAGTATGATTCCGCCAGTGTCCAACAAAATAAGATAATTCAAGAAAACAAGGGGAGGGAGGGAGGAGGAAGGAAAGGGAGAGGCCCATAGAGGTCTTCGCTTAAGGCCTAGCAGCCCACAACAACCGGTGGTTGTTGTGGGTGCGTGAATCTGTTGGAAGCTTCTTAATTCACAGAGCAGCAGGACAGTCTTTTTTTATTTTCCAGAAGAGCCATAGAAACAGAAGAAGCACTGCCAAAACAGTTATAGATCTGTTCTACTGGCAGTCTTCTTCTATTGCTGCAAACCAGAATAAAAGGAGGACTGTAGATTTTCCTCCTGGGTGGTGTGCCCGCTGCTTTTGATCAAGCCAAATGCTGAGCCCGGAGGATAGCTATCAGTGTTTGAGGGCACGAGGTGTTTAAAAGGAGAGGAAAGTAACAACAAAATACCACCCCCACATCATCTGCACTCAGTCCCTTGAGAAAACCTTCAAATTGTAGCAGTTTAAAAAATCAATATTACAGTTTATACATACAGTTGGCAAATACCAATATCCCAGATAAATTGGAAAGTGGACTATGTCTATTAAAAACAACAAGATAGAGAAATATGAGAGGTTACAGTAGTTTAAACATTCAAAATGAAGTTCGAAGAAAGGCATTAAAAACACATCTTTTTTTTTACAGTAAATTAGTGAGCCGTAAAACCGGACCATAAAACAAAAATGTCAAGAAAAAGACTGAAGCAAAAAAGACCAACACCACGGTTCTTGGAGAAAAAAAAATCAAACAAAAGCTTTTCTCCAGGAAAGGAATTTTGATATTCTTCAACCTGGGGCAAAAACTGAAGAATGTCAGTAGCTGAACAAATATTAGCCCTCACCTTGGCCACAAAGTACATTTTAAGCATATACCATAATGGCTTTCGGTACAAAAAGCGAGGCAGACCCCTTTTCCAGACTAGGCAGAACCTTATAGATGTTTAATTTTTTAAAGTTCACAAGAAAGCAAGAGACAAAAAGGCATTTCTGGTCAAAATTGTGGATGACCTTTATGCATGTTTGTTTACATCAAGAATTAACTTAGGTGTTGTATTAAGAATTTTATAATCTGCAGTTTTTAATTAATCATGATTGTTTCAAAGTCAAAAGAACTGATAAAGCCATAGAATACTCCTGAATGTTTAGAAAGTAAAGCCAGCATGTTTTTCTCCATGCACATAAAAACTATAAAATATCAGGAACAACTACCAAAGTCTGACATCAAACAAGTCGGTAGAAACGCGTAGGTGGCCCTATGAAAAGGGATAGGTAGTCAAGGTTGGTTGGCAGTAAGGGGGAGTATATGTCCATCTGCATCGCCCTTTTCAATGTTGTGTTATATAGGAGCTGACTGACTCAGTTCCAAGGCGCTGAATGCAGCCAAGGATTGCTAAAAGGACAAAAGGATAAATGAGTGGAGTGCAAAGGCATCTTCATTTTATCGTGGGTGATAGTAGAATTTTGTGTGGGTACAAGAGATTAAAACTGCATATTACTATCAATCAGTTTCTCCTTTGTTTGTATATCCTTTGCTAACCTAAAGCTGCTTGAAATAAGTTTTAATGCTATATAAGAGCTAGAATCTAAAGACATTGTAATGGCACCAATTCACTACGGCATAGGTGTTCAGGTACTACAATTACAACTGCAAATTCACTTCAGTTATTCCTAAAACAAGTGCTTAATTTGAGCCGGTGGATTCCCATGCTCACCACCGACCCTTAATTGGCAACATCAGCACTTATGACAGCTGCCACATGGTGGCGCTGTTGCATAATTTACAGATGAGCAGCTTAACAGTTGTTTATCCATTCAATATACATCAAAAACAACTAATACTTGTCTCCCAAGTCCTTCTTATAGCTTTGGGGGTGTTGAACAGTCTGAATTGTCACACCTCTACCAGTGTGATGGTTAGTAGTTGTGTAGGTGCTGTAATTGGCAGTGATGGCAGTGGCAATTGGTGGTGTAAACTGCGGTGGCCTCCTGACGAGGGCCCTGGCACTTATTTTTTTTCTTTTAATTAAGCATTTTATGATAAAACGTTATTTTGCTGCAGTCGATAAATATACTCACATACAGAGTATAATTTAAAGCACAAGTAAATTATCACATTAGGGTAGCTTGAGGTGGCTTGTGGTTGGTGAGTTCCCATTAATTCAAAAGGTTGTGGTAAAAGATAAATCATTTGCAAACACTTTCCCATCCTGAAAACAGTTGTCGCAGATGCATTTCTGTTAGGACAAAGATACGCCTATTATCAGGGTTGGGAAGTAGAGGAACACCAACAAGGATGGTGGGGACAGAGTGGAAGGACCTTCCCCACTGGCGTAAGCCGTAAAAATACACCAATGCATTACATGTGCGCTTGCCAAAATAAACAATTACTATAATAGCTAAGTGTTAATGCCTGTGAGTACTCCTGGGAAGCTGTGACTGCCACCGTCAACGACTTCTTTTGGGATTCCATGAAAGTCATAAATGTGTTCCATGCAAAGAAAATCCCTAAAACAGCAAATTTATGAGTTTTTGAATCCGACCCAAGAGAGTAGACCATACTGCTTGCCTTCTCCTTTAGTACTCCCCTCCCCTCCAGTAGCAAACTGCAGCTTGAAATCGTCCTTTTTGTAAAATACGTTTCTCCCTTTAGATGCCCTCCAGAGACGAGATGGTAGGGCAAAGACAGAAGACATTTCAGCATTTTTCCTAAAAATCAAAGCCAACAAAGTTTTACATTTTAATAAAGGACATTCTTAACTGGACGAAAATGTGTTCACAGTTTTGCTTGAAAAATATGTTTCTAGTTAAACTCAAGAGGAGTTTTATGGTTGGTGGATCAGGGGTGTAGTTCTCATTAGCACAGCAGGTACAGTGCATCTTGCATTAGGGCCCATTGCCCACTGTATTGGATAATGAGCACCACTCTGCCTGTGGAAAAGAAAATATTAAAATTAAATGAATGCTCGCTCACCTCTTGTTCTGTTTTAGTGCCTTGTCTCCTTTTCTCCAAGAGATGGTTGGCTTGGGAGAGGCCTGTGGTTTGCATTCTGTGACAACTTCTTGTCCCTTCGTGATAACTATTGTTTTTTGTTGCTGATTGGGCTCGAAAGTGGGCGCTGACGCTGTTAAAGAAGAGTGCAATTTAGAAGGGAAGAATGGCTTGTTTCTATGTCTCAAGCTGACAGGTGATCACCGCTCATATATTTCGCTGGGCAACAAATTCTGGAGGCATAAAGTTAAGCATGCATTGTTAAGCAAGCGCACAGCTCCAAAGGTAGACATTTAACTGAAGCAGGCTGCCAAAAACTGTCAATTCGACCATTTGTTAGATGTCCACGGTTTGAAGATGATTCATGGTGTTGAGCAATCCCAACCAATATTGTTTTATTTCAGTCATTTGTAACTGTGTACATGTTGGAGTTATTAATCTTTCTACCTTACTATATTCAGTAGCAGAACAAAATGGGTTACAAGTTGAAAATTTGCAATGATCTACTATTCACAGCACTGGGCGTGCATAATCAGGCTATGAAAAGTTAAACAAGATTTCACAGACCGCATGGCTGCAGGGTGAGTACCAGATGTGATGCCACAGATCGGTACACTAACCTTTAGTATTTTCCATTGGCGGTTTCCAGCGGCAGCTCCTCCGTTAAGGCGGAGGAGCGTGGCCCCACTCCTCTCTCAGCAGTGAAAATATGAAAAATAAAATGATAATAAAAACAGGTTATTATCGTTTTATTTTTCCTCACTGAACCGAGTCTAGGGCCGGGCCATCCTGATGGAGAGCATCTGCAACAGGGAGGAGGAGTGGTGGGCACTGCTGCAAGTGCACATGTCGGTTTGGCCGGCTGTCTTAGGACAGCCAAAACGACAAGGGGCTCATAGATCTCTCGACCACGCTGTCCCCTTCGCTGCCCCACCACTTTTTTTTATTCACAGCAGCCGCCACTGGCGGTTTCATTGGGATGGTTTGCTTCATATAGCTATAAAAATCCGCTCTCTTCCAAAAATATAATGCTCTGCTCTTCTTCCCCGTCCCTTTTTTAGATATTTTCTTTGCTCCCCTCATTCTGCCTTATCTTTTGATGTTTGAAGGCGTTTGGTTTTGTTATTTCTTTTAAAGGGCAGATGTTCAGTCTTGCAATGGTCAAATTACTCACCAGTATCCTTCAGTGCACCAAGTTCTACTCTTCCCCCACAGTACTAATCTGCGAGAGGATCACCCCATGCACCCATAAAGGAATCCTGCTGTTGTCTCGTAAACATTGAATGAATATATATATATATATATAGTCACTGAAAAAACACAATGGTTACAGGGACGCTATAGTTAGGTTAGATTTCATTCTTACAAAACCAGTGAAATTCGGCAGTTATGGTATTTATTATGGCAGTTATGGTAGGCTATGTGGGGACTGGAAGTCTGAAAAAACCAACACAGACTGGGATCCTTCCGTAGAGTAAATGGTGCATAAAACAATCCTAATAGGGTGTGTACAGTGAATAGGTTTGATTGTAACCTGTTACTTTTCTTCACATCTTTCTTTATCTGATCCCTTTATTCCCTTGTTTACGGTCCTTTTGCCTATATGCTGCTTATTAACTGTTAAGACTTATGTGGGCTTAATAATTTGGAAAATTAGACTCCGGAATGTGAGTTTATAGTCAGGCAGTTAGTTGCTGAGTATACTACATAGTGTAATGTGACTATTTTAACTTTCCCCCTGTTACGGCTATACAGAATATAGAATTATAGATGGGTAACAGTGAATTACAGGAATGTTTTTCACTGAGGGGTTCTGAGTAACATCAAGTTAGTGAGAGTGAAGCTTGAATTGTCTAGGAAGTCACACGGAACCCCTGAGGTGAAAAATATCCCGCAGTTCACTTTTTAACCATCTATAACTTTATGGTATGTATGGACCAGAAATCATCTACCCTTGTTTTTTTTTTTTACTGCTACGCATTGGCAGAGGAGTTATGGAGGAGCCATACATAACATGGCCTCTGTTCTGTATCCCTGTCCCAAAGGTTAACAACAAAAAAAGACTTAACTGCGATCCTTGACCAACCTCCATCACCTTCCCTGCCTTCCTTCTCCCTCCTGCAGCTGTGCATTCTGCTTTCAGTCAAAGCAAACACGCACAGCTGAGCTGACAGGCTCTCAAAAGGTCCTGGCAGGCCTTTATAACATCACAACAGTGGGGAACCAGTTTTGTTATCAACTGTTGCTATGTCATAGCAGTGGGTTGTGAAAGTCAGACCTGAAATGAACAATAGAGCTCCCTATGAGAGCTAGACATAACAAAAAGATTGCAAAGACATAAAATAAACTGTTGCAAAAGCTTAGAAGAATGTTCCAGGCACATTTTAGAGTGGTTTGGTGAATAAATACAACGGTTTGCACTCAGCTCAATTGCTCCGTGGAAATAGCCACGTTGAAGAAATAGTGCTTTATGATTGGGAGCAGGAATTAAGGATTGGTTTGACTTGATGGGGCTGCAGGTTAACATCCTGGGTTGGATAGTCATTTCCACTAACAGGCATGGAAGAGACCATCCCGTAGTTTGAATTATGAGTCCTGCTGGCTGAAAAACTGGGGTTTCTGTCCATCAGCCTGTCCATGCATTCAATCTGCCAGTTGTGAAAGCAAGATGAGGCAACAATGGAGGTGTGATGCATTCTGAGCAACAGGACCCATAGGCTCACAGGAAACAGACTCAAGGTGGAATAACAGTGTGAGGAAGAGTAGTGTTTGATGGTCCAATGGAATCAGCTTTAAAGTGGAAACACAGGAATCAGGATGGGGCCAATACTAGCTGTAACACTGGGGAGGGATGTTGATAGTGCAGGCAATATTAAAGTAGAATATTCTATGTACTAATTCATTTCCCTACGTAGCTATTGTTTATTTTTGGTGTAGGTAGATTTCACATCGCATCCTACCAAATAAGAGCTTACCACAGTTAGAAGAAAAAATTACATATCAATGTATATTTTCCAGATAATGTGAAGAAGACAAAAGGCCTAAACACTCTTAATCATGTGATCCAAGAGTTGATTAGTAGATTTTTTCAAAGTAGTAAACAACTACGTAAAACGCTCTATAAAAGAGGAAATGCAAACATATTTGCTTACCTAAAATCTTTAGTTCTGCGCTGCTGTACATGGTTCCATGTATATTTTTTGCCAAGCACTGGTACATTCCAGCGTCTGACTGATTCACATTGTGGATCATCAGAACACCATTAACCATTTCCACTCTGCTCTGTAGATAGAAGTAAACCAAAGAATAAAAAACAAGTTAGGATGTTGCCATCTTACTTTAGTCAGGAATATTGTCTTACTTAGAATGTCACACAAATTGTCAAACATATTTATTATGGAATACAATGACGACTTACCACAACTAAACTCCTTCAACTACAGCCATTTTAATGCGAGATGGCCACACTGAGCACAATGAGAGTGGCTCCCACTTAAAACAGAAAAGGGTTCCCAGTTGCCATGACAGAAGAAGGTAAGGAGAGTTAATTCAACCGTGGATGATAATGGCGGTTTAGTTTTAAGCTAAGGCTGAGCCCGTCCGCATCGTACAATATCCTGGGTGCCCTGTGGAGCAGGAGGGGGCTACACAGCATTGGTGCAGCTCTGCTGTCACTGGCGGCCTGGGGCCAACAGAGGGAGGCACCATCAGGGGCGTGAAGGTGAGGTGGGAGGCTCAGCCACCCAAGATATTCACACGCAAGATGGTGGCCGTGGCTTGCTGAGCGCAGCCGCTGGTAATAAAAATGCTGAACCCTCTATGGGCACTATGAAACCCTCAGTGGTGCCGCCGGGCGCCCCCGCTCCATGCTATCACTGGACCACTGGGGGAACCCCAAGTAAGAAGGAGATGGCCCCATGGCCCACATCGGGGGTGGCTGGTGCCCGAGATGAGGTCGGCCCGATGGCCAGCGCCCAGTGGGAGGGGGGAGCTGTCCCGCCGAGGACTGTGGCTCAAGAGAGCAAACATGCTGGCAGTGGGGCGGCGTCCCTGTCCCAACCGCCATGAAAAAAAGAGGTGAGGAGAAGAGGGTGAACCAGAGCTGTGACCACAGGAGAGATAACAGGTGATGAGGGCTGTGCCCAGTGCTCACAGTGGACTGACTGAGTGAAGAGCCAGCCTATGTGCCCCAGCGGAAGGAAAGGCCCTGAATCAGTGGCCTACAACAGAGCAAGAGGCTAACCCTGGAGGGTCTAGGGAGAACTGGGGTGTAGAGGATGGCTGCCCTGACATGGCCTCAGCTCGAGTGTCAAACCCTGCGGCTGCACATGCCCCTCGGGACTGTCGAGTTGAGGCAGGCATGGGACACACAAATTACAGTCTCCCCGAGCATGCTACCTAGGGTTTGGGGTCCGGTGGCACTAAGTCAGTAAGTATTATGCTTGTAGAGTGCACGAATGCCGTGGCATCTTGGCGCTGAGGGAGGACATCAGTTTAGCACAGGAGAGGAAGCGTTACTTCTGCCTAGTAAATAGCCACGTCTTCAGCAACTTCCTGAATCGAGGTCTGGACGGTTGGAGTCTGATATTGTCAGGTAACTCATTCCATAGTTTGGACGCACGGTATGTCAGGCTCCTATCCCCCCCCCCCCCATCTAGCTCTATGTATTTTGGGAATCTGGACTAGACCTTTGTTGGCCGATCTAAGATTGCGCCGAGGAGTGTACTGCTGAAATAGTTTCTGTAAGTCCGCCGCTCCTCCCCCAAACTGGGTTTTATGTACCAAGCACAAAGCTTTAAACTCAATTCGCTGTTGCACTTGCAGCCAGTGAAGAGTTTTGATGCTGCCAGATATATGGTGGAACTTAGGAATATTCAACAGCATTCTAGCTGCAGCATTTTGAATACACTGCAGTTTTGACAGTTGGCGCTTGTTTATGCCCATAAAGAGGGCATTACAATAGTCAATCCTTGAAAGGATCAGAGCGACGACAACTGATATCCGTAATTCCGGAGGGATAAAAGGGAAAAGTTTTCGTAGGACTTTCAACTGGAAGAAGCAAGCTGATGTAAGCTGGTTAATTTGGCCTAGGAAACTCAGCAGATCGTCCATCAAGATTCCCAAGTTCCTGACCTTTCCTGCGGGTACAGGGCAGTTTCCTGCCTCTGCCGGCCACCAATCCTGGTTCCAGAGTGGTGCACCAGACCCAAACTCCATCACTTCAGTCTTTCCCGTATTTAGCTTAAGATAGTTCTGGTGCATCCAGTCCATGATATGTTTTAGACAGCCATGGAATTTTCCCGCAATGGTGTCTGCGTTAGAAGAGATGGAAATGACCAGTTGGGTGTCATCGGCACCAGCGAGAAGCCATGTCCTCTGGTTAACTCAGCCAGAGGTGTCACATAAATGTTGAAGAGTGTTGGGGACAGTGCTGACCCCTGGGGAACTCCACAGGGGAGGGAGAACTTCTCTGATTGACGATTGCCCCAACATACCCTTTGTTCCCTATCCATGAGGAATGAGGCCAGAAGAATGAGAGCCATCTCATTAACACCTATTGCCTTCAGCCTTTGAATCAATACCTGATGGTTGACAGTATCGAAAGCGGCTGAGAGGTCTAAGAGGATTAGGATGACCTTACCTCCACTGTCCAGTTGCCTACGTATCGCCTCCATGGCCATAATCAGGGCTGATTCGGTGGAATGGTGTTGTCTAAAGCCGTGTTGAGAATGGTCTAAGATGTTATTAAGCTCTAGATAGCCCATTAAGTCTTGGTTCATGGATTTTTCCAGTATTTTTGCCGCTAGTGGCAGACAGGATATGGGCCGATAGTTTCCGATCATGTGGCGGTCCAGAGATGGTTTCTTTAAGATTGGCCTGATACATGCCTTCTTCCAAGCGGTGGGGAAGGTTCCTGAGCTGATGATATTGTTGAGAAGTTGGGCAAGTTGGGTACTAATTTTATTCGAGACCAAATGTGTAATCGCCGGCGGGCAGGGGTCTGTTGGAGACCCAGATTTTGCTGCTAATAGCAAGTCATTTGTTCTCTCCGTGGATAGAGGGGAGAAACTGCTCAACTGACTTGACATGAACAGCCTAGTTAAGCTAGCTAATTCCTGCATACTAGTACTACAGGGGCTCAGAAATTTTCCTGCCAAAATCTTCATAGATCAGTTGTATTTTTGTCTGGAAGAAACTAGCCATCTTGTCGCAGAACTTCTGGTCCGGAGCAAATTGATTTTCTAGGTTTAGTTTGGATAATGCCGTGACCGTCTTAAAAGCTCTCTTGAGGAGTTTTTGCCCCCTCTATTTTACTAGTAAAGTACAGCTTTTTTGCATTTATGATGGCTCGCTTGTACTCTTCTAAGGCAAGTTTGTAAGGCAATTTACTCTGTTCGCTGTAGTCTGCTCTCCATGCCCTCTCTAAGTGGCTGCACCTGATTTTTATGGCTTTATGGTCTGGATTATACCAGGGGGCAGAGGCCCTTTTTCGTCGTTGTTTATTTGATCTAAGCGGAGCTAATTGATCAATTGCCGCTTGGATCCATCCATCCATATTATCCACTGAGGCCCAAGTCAAACCTCCATTTTGCCCAGGGCAGTGGATCACACCTCTAGGGCCTACTTCCTGGAGGCGTGGTGCAGGGAAGAGACACGCCCAAGATTTTGAGGCAGCGACCATGACCACTTGGGTGAGGCAGCCACCACCTGAAACATCGGGAACCTGACGGACACCACCAGGGCCATGGCATCGCTTGCAGTTTGGAAGTAGTCTATGGACCAGACCTCTCACCTGGAGGACACGCCCCCAGAGACCAGCAGGAACCTGTCCCCACCTACTCCTCCACCTTAGTGCTAGGGAGTATAAATGTTGGAACTTTTCTGTGGTCCTTGGTTATTGAGCGGATAATGTCAATCACTCTGCGCTGGAGAGAGGGAGTTGGAGATTATTCTCGTTTTTTTTTAGTCGCACACAGCCACCACCACCCCTTTTGCAGGTATGAGGGACAACACATCTGCTCCCGAACTCACAACTCTAATTGCTGCCTTACTAGGTAAATATGCTATCCTAACATATAACATGAGGGGCATGGGGTCCACATGGAAAATACATATGGTGCAAGCATATTTGAGAGGCAGGGGGGCCGACATTGCCCTGCTACAGGAAATGCACCTGAACCATGCAGGAATCCCACGAGCCTGTGGAGACGAAGGAGGGAACAAGTGTATGACAATAGCTACTCGGAGTTTGCCCGGGGTACACTGATAGGGATTAAACCAGGAGTGCCCTTCCAGGAGATGACCATGCACGTAGATGGGTAGGGCTGATTTGTGCTAGTTTCTGGCACACTAGATGGCATAAAAGTACTACTGGACAGCATATATGCACAGAACGTTAAGCAGACGCAATTCCTAGATATATTATCAGTGGTATTGGAGCAGGATGTACATATCACCAAACTGCTAGGGGGAGACTACAATTGTGTCCTGAACATAGAGCTAGATAAGTCCACACCCCCATTATGATATTTGTCCGCTACAAAATTGGCAAGGGATTTGGACAGCTGGTCTAAACACTGGGAATTGCATGATATATGGAGAGCTCGACATACGAACCACTGTGAATATTCATTTTATTCACCCATGCACGAGGTACACCTCAGGTTGGACAGGTTCATGGGCATCCGCGAACTGGGGGATACCACTAGTGCTATCGAATGCCTAGCATTCACTATCTCTGACCATAACCCCCTACTCCTGAGCCTACAGAGGTGTTTTTGCAGGGCCCCAATCCCGACCTGGACGCTCCTTCTGCAGGTACTGCAAGACCATGCAACACAAGTCCTGCTAGCAGGGGCCATACGGGACTATTTTCAACATATCTACCAGCCCACAGCAAACCTCTACACAGAATGGAAGGCATTTAAGGTTGTTATATGTGGGTGATGCATGCCGCAATCTTATGGGGTGCGACTGTACTGTGAGACCTCGTAAGAGCGGAGGACGAGATGCGCCGCATGGAACTGGCAGCCATGTCTCGACCTGGGGCACACTTTCAACTCAACGAGGTACGGGACCACTACCAGGTGTTCCAAGACATGTTGTGGGCACACTCAAGAAGAGCCTACATTCAGACAATGGACACTGAAGGTGGCAAGGGGGTAGACTGTTGGCCTCGCTAATCCAAGAGGAACACAGAGGCCTGCCTATAACACAACTCCGGATGGAAGAGGGCAGCTTGGGGTGCCAGCAAACAGACATCTGTGATGTCTTTGTTAGACACTATTGTGAGCTTTACCAGCCCTGAGTGGCAGCCATGACAGCGCACATAGAATCCTTTCTGAACAAAGTCCCTCTCTCGGACCGGACAAGAAGTAATAGCAATACCCTGGGGAGATTGATTATGAAGGCAGAAGTCAGAGGGGCGCTGTAAGATCTGGTCATGGGAAAAACCCCAGGCCCTAACTGCCTCCTGGCGGAATTCCATCAAGAAAATGCTACTATTCTGGCCCCTCACTTAACGGCACTATATGTGGAGGACTACGATAGAGGTCTCCTCCCAGAACCACTCCTAATCTTGGATCCTAAGCCGCACAAGGACCCTACAGACGTGGCCTCGTACAGCCAACTGTCGATGATAAATCTTGATTTCAAGATTCTTGGCAAAATACTAATGCCCCCTTAGCAGCACCCTGATACATCCGGATCAAAGAGGCTTTATCCCACAGCGTAATACTTTTTTGAACATACGTAGAATATTCAGGGTCTAAGGGTACAACTAAGGAGACCTACCCGAACATAATACAAATGTAGTTGCATGCCTTATACACCTCCCTAAGGCATTCAACACAGTTCACTGGCCCTACCTTACGGCAGTCATGAGGTGCATGTGACTGGGGGAAGGATGGGAGGGGTCGGTGACACTGTTATACACGGGTTCGAAGGAAAGAGTACGTACCAGACAATTCATTTTGGACTTCATTATCATAAGCAGGGCACTCTGCAAGGTTGCCACATATGCCCCATGCTGTTCGCCCTGGTCATTTGTTGCATTGATGCAGGTAGAGGGGCAGGACAGGGGTAGCTGCTTGAGGGAAGGGGTACATGCCATTTACCTATATGAGGATAGCATACTGTTGTTTATTGGAGATGTAAAAACAACAAGGTGATGGATGAAATGCTTGAGTTAATGGCCACTGCCAATCGCTCGGGTCGCATCCCACTCCATCGTTTTTTGCCCACCATGCCAGCTAAATTTGGACCCAGTCATGTACAGAGCAGTCTTGATCCTGTTCCTCATGGGGACACTCCAGCCGCGGTCCATGCAGGTAACAGCGGTGGGGCCACGTTGGGGGGGATTTTGAGGGACGATGAAGAGGGAAAATTAAATAAATAATTAATTTTCCCTCTGCATCGTCCTTCGAAATCCCCCCCAACGCGGCCCGACCGCCCCACCACTGTTACCTGCACTGCCAGGCCAAATCCTCCCTGAACGAGAGCACAAGCAACCTAAGGCAGGCTTCACCCTAGTTAGGGGTCTTCAGCCAGGTATAGCTTGGTTTCAGTGGAACAGTGAGCCCAGGACCCACATCTGGGCATATGCGGCGCACTTAGGGCACTAAAAGTAAAAACAACAAGGTGATGGATAGAATCCTTGAATTCATCTCAGCCACTGGCAATCACCCAGGCTGCATCCCAATCCATTGTTGCTTTACCTGGCTGAAGAGCCCTAACAAGTCAAAACCGATCCTAGCTTGTGTTCCGGTTTGCATATGGCTGGGTCCAAACTGAGGTGGCCTGGCGGGCAAAAAATTATGGATTGGGATGCAACTGGAGTGATTGCCAGTGGCTGAGATTAATTTGAGCATTCCTTCCTCACCTTGTTATTTTTTGCATTTGATGGCCTAAGTGCAACAGGTATGCACAAACATGGGTCCAGGACTTACTATTGTATTTTAAATCCTCAGGCAATCTGTATACTAGTATACAGGTTGCCTGAGGATTTACAATACAGTTGTTCTTACCCTGCCTCAGGAACTTCCTATTAGTGCAGGGGGTCCCCTTTCTATATAACTTTTTTATCCTGGCCTTAATGTGCCACTGGAATCAAGCTATACCTGGCTGAAGAGCCCTAACTAGGGTGAAACCGGTCCTAGGTTTTAGCCGGGTATAGCTTGGTTCCAGTGACAAAGTGAACCCATGTCCTACGTCTTGGCATACCCAGAACACTCAGGGCGTCAAATGCAAAAAAGACAAGGTAATGGATGAAACGCTTGAATTAATCTCAGCCACAGGCAATCGCTCAAGGCCACATCCCAATACATCATTTATTTCCACCATGCCACCCCAGTTTGGACCCAGCCACATTCAAATCAGTCTTGACCCAGCTGCTTTCAGGAACAGTCCAGCCTGAACTGCCAAGCCAGGTCCTCCCTGAATCCGAACACAAGCAACCCAGGATTGGTTTCACCGTGTTATGGGCTCTTCAGCCAGGTATTGCTTAGTTCCAGTAGCACAGTGAGCCCAGGTTCCACGTCTGGGCATACCCTGCACACTTAGGGCATCAGATGCAAAAACAACAAGGTGATGGATGGACTGCTTGAATTTATCTCAGCACCTGGCAATCACTCGGGCTGCATCCCAGTCCATTGTTTTTCGTCCACCATGCCATCTCAGTGTGGACCCAGCCATATGCAAATCGGTCTTTACCCTGTTCCTCATGAGAACAGTCTAGCCCGAACTGCCAAGCCAGGTCCTTGCTAAACCGCATCACAGTAATACACTTTTAAGTTTGTTCCTAGAGTTTAACTGTAATGATGTTTTGAATTTAAAATGGTTTTAACTAACCAAAGTGTTCATTCACTCATTCGGACAGTACCAATATATATAATCCTCAGCTAGAAGCTCTTCATGCTCATCAGTTCTCTTGGCAATTACAAAACATATTTTGCTTATCACGAGCACCAGTGCCTACATTTTGCACAGTTATTGCACTCAACTTTTATTACTGTACATTTCTTGAAATTTGCAGTATAAGTTTAGTTTCCACATATTTAACACAACTCTGTGTTTGTATTTGATTCTTGGAGGACTCATTCTACTTCAACTGAATTTGATTGGTGTTATTCACAGAAGAAGACACGATATGGGTGGATTTTAATTCTTTACTCGAGTCCCTTCATACACTCTGTGCCTTATCGACAGTTTCACTAAGAGGTTTTCAGTTACCAATATGTTTTCTTGCAACAGTTTATCAAAAAATCTAATTACTAGTTGGATGCTAATTACCCATTGTGTAAAGTTTCCAAATTCACAGGTAGAGTCAGAAATATATGGAGCTGACACGTGTCTCTACATTTGTGGGCCTGTCGCTCCCCGGGAAAAATGAAAGGCTATGAACGACAATATTGGGTTTTTTGACGAATTGTCTTTCCAATCATTTGATGACCTTTTAAACATCCTTTAACTCATTACCAAAGGTTTTCTCTTCCATTTCCAAAGTGATTAACAAGGGGAACTTTTATCATTGAGGTTCAAGTTAAAGACCCTCCATGGGTCCCAAGAAGATGCTTAAAATACTGAGCTAAAGCCACCATAAGTGGTGAGAAAAGGCAGGGTTAACATTGACTCGCAAATTCAAAATAAATAATTTGGAGTAATAAAGTTTTATTAAAACTAAATACCTTAATATGCAGAATGGATAAGTATAGGAGAACTTTAAACAGTTCTATGTACAATAATTCAAGTTCTGAAAGTACTGTACAGAGTTAATAATAAAAAAACTACACCCAATGGGACAATATTGTTGTAAATGACATTTAGTACAATACATTTATGTCAGACGATATTTTTGTATACACTATTCTGAAACACAAGCATTCAGCTAATGGAAGAGAGGGTGCTTCAAGTTACCGTTCTGCCTCTATATCTGTATCCTCAGCATAGTGAGCATGACATACTTTCTCACCTGTAAGGTGAGAGTATTGTTATTACTTTTAAATGTTTAGATGACCATTGCAAGGATTTGGTAAGAATGCCAACTATTGTTTGGACAGGAATGGATGCAATAAAATTGATTGAGCCTACATGACTCCAAAACTGGCAAGGTGATGTGCTCCAGAACATAAAAACTAAATATAGTAAATAACCTGTATCTCTATTTGAATCATTTCTGATGTAGCTACTCTAATATCTATTGCAGTAACTGGTGTCGATTTAGACACAGGGGTGAACGTCATCCTCACGCTAGCACTGGGTATAAAAGTAGCACACTCAGAACCTCAAATCATCACAGCACCATGCAACTCCTGATTGGCGGCATGACCAGCTGAAATGCAAAGCGACACAGAGCCTTGCATTGCAGCCCCAGGCAACTCCAGTGACAAGGACAACAAGCATTGGCATAGCCAATAGGTCTCGCCTTTGGGACCTTATAAGCCTTATAGCCGCACAGACATGCGATCAAAAATTATATGAGAGGTGAAAGAACTGGATGCCTTCATTCCACTGAGGTCTGGGCAATAAGGGAGAATATGGGCAGTACAATGTGTGAAAACAAAAGCGCATTCAGGCCTTATTTTACCCCTACACACAGCAGCAACATGAATCTATGAAAACCCATTACACGAGTCTGCATGCCCCCCTTGCCCCTACACGTAATGTAGCATGAACATCCAACATCACAGTAGCCTGTAGCAATGCCCCTACCGACTACATACACTTCTAGTGTATGTGAATTCCAAGATCACAAGAGCTTCCAGTTTGACATGCACATGTGAAATGCCCTTATCTGAAAGCTAACATTACTGGAGCCTTGGCGAAACGCAAGAGCAGGGTAGATCGACATCTGAAGACAATCACAGGAGCAGCACACAGACAGACACACAGATGTAGCGACGCAGAATTAGTGAAACCTTCAGCCAGCAAAGGCATGTGGCAGTTTGTGCTAGTTAGTTGTTTTTTTTTACATTTTAATACACGCAGACCAGGAAGAGAGATCTGCATTTGGCATAGTTCTGTGTTTAATGTCCAAGGCTGTGAAAGTCCAGACTTGGAAGCTGCACAAACGCACTGCTTCAACGTTTCTGTCAATCGACGAGGAACACGCCAGAAAAAAAACAGACCTGCAGTTCTGATCCCTGGCCTGCAACGTTTAACGTAAATTAGCATAACCGTCAAAAATTCAGGGACAAAAATAAAAACTGCTTTACTGCAATACATTAAGAACTCTGTTCAACTTAAATGTATCACGCTGCACTATAAACAGAAAACGCCTCGCTTTCTCCGAAGTGAAGCAGTCTATCTATTTTAAGCTAACACCAAAGAGAGTGCAAAAACTTACCCCAAACAAATGCAGCGGGGGACATTTGTGGGTTGCATTACCCTAACGAGGGGAGTGGGAATACTAGCACGACAAAAGAGAGCACTATTCGGTGGGGGGCTGTCAGAGGGGGCGTAGAGCGGATACACTTGCGCCAATGAAACTGCATTGTAGGGTAGGGGTGTAGACAATAGGGCCAGCGTGACCCCACTGCCATAATAACATATACAGAACTCCATCGCCACCTCAAATTGGAGAAATCCTGTTACACGTAAAAACACACGCCGTTTTATGCGGCACTGCCCCCAAAAGGGACCCTCGGATCAGTGCGCCCGCAAAGTCCCCCGGGGGGGCTGGAGGAGATGTAAGTCAACAGAAGAGAGCAGGGGAGGAAAGTGCGCCACATGGGAGCAAACATCTACCATACAGTGCAGAAAAGCAGAGAATGGGGCCCATGAGCACTCACACCACCGATGGCCTAGCAGAATACTTTTTCCAAGCTTCAGCTCCCCCCCCCACACCACACACACATATTCACTCAAAGGAATGCGTCACCGCCCCAGGGAAATGGTAAGTCACGCATTTATAGCGCCTGGTGCTGAAGGTGTCTGTCAAAGCGGGCACCCACTGCTATTAGTACTACTGAGCAAAACAAAGCTCAGTGCTCGCTGCTGTGACTGGCCACTGATTGGCTGCTGCACTGCAGGCTCGGGGCTGGCTGAGCTGTGCTCGCCGGATCCAATCACCGTGGGCGGCAGCACGTGACATAATCGTCACGGTCGGAGTCGGACACTCCAATGATTTTGCCAAATACCCGGGCTGTTGAGCCAGAGACTGCTGACTATAGGCGGCGGGAGCAGGCGGCACTCTAAGTTTAGTTTGGTTGGAGCCAGTCCGCTGCTGCTCGTACCGCAGCTAACTTGTGCTGCCATTTGGTGCCCCCCTGTAGCCCCTCTTGTCCAAGAGAGATTAAGCCATGCAGCCCAGCCGCCCGCCTCTCGAGTCCGACGTGCTGCTGCCAGTGAGAGGCTTGTGCCTGTCTCCTCATGATAATACTGCGCGACTCCGGACCGAGCCTGCTGGCGAGAGTAACTGGCTTACTAAGCTCTCGGACAACTGATGTCTGAGGTATTTATAAATCCCTTATATGTAATTTTTTTAGAGCGCTGCAACACTCCTCACCATTCACGACATACCCAGAGCCCTTGTTACAGCACATAGGGCTCTGAACTGACTGCAGGCTGCCGTGCTAGCCTGGGGACATCATGGACAGTGTCACAACGGGCCGGCTGCGCTCTGCAGTGACCACTTGTTAGCTGGTCTCCAAGTGTCACACATTGTCGTTGAATGTCACGCACATGTACACTGGAAATTGGAACATGTCACACTTAAGCAATCTGAAACCTTGGCAGCTATGAGAGAAGCATGGGATATGTGCAGCCGCGAGTGCCCTCCAATAGTGCCGCCCAGCAGGGGAAGATGCGAAAGCTGCGTCCACCCTCGAGAGGGGGGCGGGGCCATGACATTACAACAGGAGGACGAAAAGGTATTAGCAGGGTTAGCCCGACAGCATGACGGCTGTGACGGCGCCTCCATTGTTCAGCTTGTCTGAGGCATGCATAGACGCGCTTTATTGTAAAGCAGCAGCGAGTGTGCACCATGATGTTGCCTCTGTTGTCACGCTACCCAGGAGTCAGAAGGTGATCAACACGACCCAGGGGAGCGGGACACTGTTTTTGCACCTCACAGTCTTGGCAAGTGACTCGGCTTCTAGGCGGTGTTCCGAGGATGGCGAGTTCCAGACGTTTTTGTGTTGTGGATCATTCCAGAAGAAAGTGCAGATGGTGTTGGGGAATAGGAAGGAAAGAGGAGGGAAGAAATAAAAGAGATGAAGAGAGCATGAAAAAAACTGGAGAGTTTGCGAGTCCGGAAAGAGAAGGAGGCTGGGGAAGGGAAAACAAAGCGATGGAGAGAGGATAACAAACAAACAAGCACTGACCAGCAGCGGCGACGTCGGGCAGCAAATGGACTGCACAGGCGGGGTAGGCGGAAGTCAGCAGGACTGTTTCACGGCACGCACTCAGCATCTGCGAAGGCACGAGCGAAAAGCAAAAAAAAAACAGACACACAGCGTTTCCCTTGCGGGAGCGAGCAGGGGCACCATCTGTTTGCAAGATAATTACAAACAGATGTCGCCAAAGCTCGCTCCCGCAAGCAAACGCTATACTGCACGTTGCAATAGAAAGCAATGCAAAGCGTGCACGTTTTAGCCAAAATGCTGATCGATTCCAAAGGTCCCTCCTAAGCAACGCATGCGCGCTGCGTAGGCGAGACCTAAAAAGTACATCTTCCAGTGGGCTGTCCCTGTACCCGACCGATGCTCCATTGTGGTGTGGCTGAACATTTGACATTGCTCTGGTCCGGCGTCACAATATATCCGCAAGTTGGCGCATTGTGTCTTTTTGGTACTATTTTAACCTTAAACTTTAAAAACTCACAACTCCGGTTCTATTGATTAGATTTTTGTCATTTTGGTGTCACTTTTATTTATTAAAATATCCTCTATTTTTATATGGCTGTATGAGTGCTACATAAATACTTTGCACATTCCCTATGAGTTAAGCCTGACTGCTTTTTGTGCTAAGCTAAGTTGATTCCGATCCCCATCAACCAATAATCCATTTTCTTACAGATATATACATTTCTGAAAGAGTTTGCATTTCTGCAACAGTTTCCTCTGTCCCACTTTTTTCTCTTATACTCAGGGCACATATGGAAGGATTCACTTCTCTCGGTATAATTCAAATCCCATCACCTCTCGTCAACACATCATACAATTACTTTTACTAGTCGAGTATGGGTGCTGCGTAAGCTTAGGTAAAATACATTAAACAGTGACCTACTCCACCAACCCTACTCTTTCTATCAGGCCTGTGATTTACTCGTCACCTATATCAAAATGCCAAAGGCAGTGCACATCTTTTCATTGTTTAAGTGTCTGAGATGTGATTATAGTTTACTGATTTATTTCGACAACGCATTTGTGATAGATCTGATTTTGCTAAATGAGTAAAACTTAGAAACAAATAAAATTGACACATTTGTACTTTTAAATTTTGTGTTTAACTACAGAGCAACGAACCAGCATGACTATGCCACAGTAAAGTAGCTGTAGTTGTGCAAACGGAGGTGCACAACATTTTCCGTACCTTGTCCATGAGATGGTCATATATCTTCATTCATGTTCACATGGCTACATGAGGGAACTGTTTTTGTAATGAACAGATTGCACTCTTGATGGCCCATTTTCACACAAAACAAAAAAACAGAAAATAAGCTGTAAAGAAATTGCGACCCCAGAAGCAAGTTGCAAACAATCACACCTCGCAAGAAAAATAAAGCAGACCAGGGAATAATGCCTCCGTGGCGAGCATTGAAAGCAGAATTTGATTGCCAGGGCTGCTTAAAAACAATGCTGGGTATTCCAATTATTTCCTAATTAATTACATAGCGTATTGATTTGCAAAGATCCCGGGCATCCACTGCACCGCAAAGCATGACATCTTCAGTTTTGCAGCCACTGTTTACCAGGCTCACTTGGGAGATGCAATAAGTGGGAGAAAAGTTGTAACACAATTTCAACTTATATTTTTTTCTGTGGCTGACAACGTGTGAAATGAATCTGGAAGCAGAGCCAGTTTTAATTTGGTTCCCGTTCCTCTGGGATTCTCGCAGTCTGAGCACTATCTAGAAACCGAAATGAATAGTTTGGGAATCCAGGGTGAGAGGAATAATGAGAGCGAAGTGCAAGACTGAACAAACCAAAGCAGGCACAACGTATAAAAAGAACTCGATAACACATATTTATAACCCGTAAAACCTGTACAGTTTGGGATCGTAAAAAACACAACACGGATGTGGCCTAACGGTCAGAGCGGTCACCCTTGAATATGGGGAACCGGTTCGAGTCTCGGCAGGGACGCTTAAAATCCTGTGATTCTGGGCAAATCACTTAACCCCCCCCCCGTGCCTACCAAAAAAAAATGAATGTGTCCTTCTGTAACGCTAGTGGTGCTCGTATGAAGCGCTCTGATACCTTTGGGTCAAGTTCGCCTGATATAAAACTCCTGAGACAAAAAATAAATAAAAATGATGCTTTGAATTCTCCTGAAGCCAGACAAAGATTGGATTTAGTTAGCCTGCTCCTTCTTTCATGTTCAATTGCAACATTATCAGAAAGCAGAGTTTTTGCAGCACAAACTAAGCTCTGGAATACTTCTCCAGCACTGAGGCTTAGTGATCTAAATAAAGCCAGGAGTGAAACACTTTGCTCTGACCAAAATATAAAATAATAAAAGTCGAGAATTTTTGTCAATTTCGCAACTTGTGAAGTTTGCAGCTGAATAATGGGGTTCTGCTTGTTTTTCTAGTGGAGCAGGCACATATCTAACAATAACCCGCCAAGAACTGTCAACTAATACCCAGTTCACCCCTTAAATAAATCCACTCCACACCCTAAACATTTTTAACGGTTTGCTGCTGTTTGGGCAGTCAAATTTTAAGTGTTCATTTCCAATAATGTGTTCAGAGATACTGCCCTAGTAATCCTCCTGCACACATTAATAATTACATTACCAAATATAAATTAACCATGTTATTTAATGACGTGCTTAGAGAGATAACCAAGCGCTGCATTCGCTCTCCGTAGCAGCACAACTTTATACCGTTGTTGTCAGTTCTCCTTTCTCCAATTATGATATCGCCTTATTCCCTCATCAGCCTATATCAATAACAAAATCAACATGAGACTGTCCCCTCAGAAAGCTCTCATCTTAATTATGGTGTGAGCTCGCCTGGTATTGTTCACAGAAATGCATTTTATGCAGCAATGATGACTACAGAGAGATGCAGCTGCATGACTACGGCCTGATTACGACTGTGGTGGTCTTAGGACTGCTGTCACGTCGAATTCACCGACCACAGTCTAGGCGGTCTGACAGCTGAATTACAATGTTGGCCGTCCCACAGACGAAAGACCGCCAGCCCGCCAAGATTTCTCTTCCCAACTCGATGGCGGTCACATTAATATTGACTACACCGCTCAGACAGTTTTTTGGCTTTGGCTAACTCGAATTTCTCATAGCCACTGATGTTAATTTGTGAATACAGTGGGAACTATTACTTCTTTTCTCCTTTTTTCTGATCACTACGCACATGAGCACCTCCACAAACACTTCTCTTTTCACTCTTTTTGGAGCAACCATGATGAAAGGAACCCCATAAAAATGTATATGCTATAAATGATTCTGAAATATAAAATTTGGTTTAACTATTTGAAACAGCGTTAAGTGTGATCATCTGCTCACATTTCATATTTGGCTGTGGGAAAAATATTTTTCTCCATAGTTAGTTAAATAACCATATAGGGTCCTGGAAAGAACACTCTGTACTACTACAGGTATCGTATAATTTCCTGGTTATTAATATGCAATATTTCACAGTATCACAATAACACAATATAAAGCCAACCTCATTGTAAAAGAGGCTGCGCTGGGACTAAGGGTAAACCCCAGTTGAAAGAGTGCATGTGTCTGAGACTTCTCTAGAAGTCATTGAAATGATTGGAACCAACCGATTTGCCATGAAGAAAATGGTTTTAAGACCATTTATATTTTGCTGAAACTTAAGGAATGGAAGTCTGAAGTCCCATGCTGGTCTTAAACATAGCTATATGTGTAAGAACAAAATAGTGTCTTTTTTTAGCATTGCTTTGCATTTGCCAAAGTTTTTACATTACTGGTTCTGAACACACCTGGGCAAAACTGGTCAGGCAAACTTAAAACTACTCTAAATTCAGAAATAAACAGTGTTCACAAACTCATTAACAAGCTAACATTGTTGTATCTGTGATCTACTGCTGTGTTAATAGCACAGAGATTTGAACTGTTGGCTTCTAAGTAATTTTCTACATCATAGGCATTGTCTAAGATATTAATCAGGAAGGTTTTTTGTTGACTTGGTAGTCTTATGTTGCCAGTATTCTATTGCAACACAGTTTTACCTCTGGCCATGTCATGTGCAGGTGGCCAAACCCCCACTGCGCACAGCCAAAGGCCCTATGATGTAGGCGGCTGTCCACAGGGCCTGGCTCCTGGCCACGCCCTGTACCCAGACCTCCATAGACTCCCATCCCCTGCCGATCCCAAACTCACATTTCAGTTATATTTTTTTATTTTTTTCGTGATGCTGTGGTACTTCCATGGCACTGGAGCTCAAGAACCACCCCACAGTGCCTAAACACCTATGGACAGCTGACCCCACCTCTGCGCACAGCCATAGGCTGTGCACAGGGCGGGGTTGGATGCAAGGCCTGACCTTTTGACCAGGCCCTGCACCCAATTCCCAGCTGCATGTGGCGAACCCCCCTCCCCCCGCTTCCGGCAGTGTGCAGCCGGGGATTGGCTGCAAGCAAGGCCCCATGTCCAACACCCCACAAACTCAAACCCCTTGCAGACCCTACACCACATTTTATTTCTTTAATTATTTTTTACATCTTTTGTGCTACCACCACTTAAGCTTCACCCGAAGAAATTTACATGGACTTGCAGTACCCTGGGGTGAAGCTTGATCAGTGGTACCATGAGAGTCCTGCTGTACCTCACGAGATGGCCTCGCTGAGCCCTGCAGAAGTCTTGTGGTGCTGGTTATTAGCAAAACAAAAAAACACCTTCCTATGTAAACTCTGACCTAACTATAATATTTATGCCATGGCAGTGAAAATAAATGTGAACTGATAACAGACCAACTACAAATAGAATACAATCCACACATTTACTACTACTGTACTATTCAGAGTGGTGATGACTATATTTAACGAATAATACCCGATTATAAACCATAATCGTTATATGTGTTAGAAAACACACAGATACCACCCTCCCATGGTTCATGTGTAAACGTGATGCTGAGAAAGACACTACAGGATGCTTCAAAGCATCGTTTCAGCCTACACCCATCAAGAACGCAAAGTAAACAAACTGAGTAATAAATCCATTTTAACTTTCTCTAATATTGTACCTGTGATTGGAGAGGCTCTCCATTCTTCAGCCAGCGATAAGAGGGTCTTGGTTTTCCAGTGGCTTTACATTCCCATCGAAGCTGATCTCCGCTGTCTAACTGAGTATCATTGATTTTTTCAACCCAATGTGGGCGGGCTGCAGAAAGAAGCACCACATTATTACAAAAGGTAAAATGTTTTTTTAGTAATTAGAAAAAGCTCACACAAGCAAAATATTTCCTAAATTTATTAAGGATCTTAAGTTAATTCTTATTTAAGGAATTTGGTGAATAATTGAGGGTTTAGAGGCAATCAATAGCTAATCGTCATGTCTAGCACACATTATCTAGCCTAAAAGTCTTTACCTACCAGTTGTAGGTCAGCACAATTAATAGAATGCTTATAGCCAGTGTTATGGTCTCATTGGAGGCTTATTTCTAAAATAGTTACTTTGCTAGTTACATTTATCACAACACTGTTTGAGCTAACATCTTATCTTAAAAGACTACTTATTTATGTTATTAATCATTTGAGAGTGCTCAAGTTACAAATGCTCTTATGTTGATCCTTGGTTAATACAGCCATTTAAATTTATTGCAGATTTGCTTTTAGTTAGTCAAGCCTAATGGTGTTGCTACACCCCGATGTTGGTTCTGTGCTCACTGCGAATCACCTAATGCCACATTTGGCCGATGAGGCATGTAAAGGTCAAAACACATGAGGTTCTTGTTGTATTGAAAGTCTGGTAGTTTAGTATAAACTTCTCCTTTTCAGTCAGGATCAAATGTTGACTGCATATTGAAATTCATTCTGTGATAGAACAGAGATGCAAAATAGCTATGTGGAGAATCCCTAGAGTATTTGCACTTAATTGAGATTCATTCAAGTGTTTGCAGCCATCATGTTTTTGCAGTCTTCAATTTTTTTCATCAACATTCAAGTCTTCTTTTTGAATTGGGAGGAACTGCCCATGTAAAATGTGCATGCCAATTTTAATTAATCTGGTCTGGCGTTAGACTTTGAGATTCTTATCTCTAAATAGTTAAATTATTCCTATACACTCTTCTTGCTTTGTTGCACCAAACCCACTACAGGAACTAAAAGAGGTACATTTATTAATTATCTGATTGATAAAAATCATTACAATGTACATAAGGCATAAAACATTCTATAGAGTTCAATTGGAGTTTCATATCCTGGAGCAAGAACTAACATTGTACATAAATGGAAGTAAAAATTACTAAGTTGTTTCTGGTCAATCAAAATTTATAAAAGCATTGGTATCTAACATTGCTCAAACAGTACGAAATATAGCTGAAGTGCATCAACGGTAACATCCCTATTTAAAACTGTCATTGGACCAATAGTATAAAATATCACTAAAGTGCATCAATAATCATAATGCTACTAAAACAATAAACATTCAAGGTCCATAAAAGCATAGATATTGTTCAAATTGTACGAAGTATCGCTAAAGTGCATCAGAACTGTCAGTGGACCAGCAGTATATAATATCACTAAAGTGCATCAGTAATCATATCGCTACTAAAACAATGGACATTCAAGGACCATAAAAGCATAGATATTTTTCATATTTTTCAAACTGCAAGAAATCTCACTAAAGTGCATCAAAAATACCATCCCTTGTTAAAACTGTTCTTGTTCAAATAGGGCTAAGTATCTGCAAAATGCATCAATGATCACATTGCCACTAAAGCAGTAAAAATAGCTAGGACAATTTAAACATGTTTTCTGCCAAAAATAAAAACTTGTTAAGGCGACAGATAAGAGGGATTGATTTTCCAGAAAGGCAGAAAATAACAGCTTGGCAGCATGTTCTCACTCCAAGGGCAACGGCAATGAACAATGGTTTCATCAAATTATGTCGTGCTTGTAGTAGATGAGGGCAGATGCAAGCTAAGTGCATGAAGGATTCCTTTGAATATCCACATAGCCTGCAACAATTTGTTTGCCATTGCTGCACCCACCTGGGCGCGCCATCCTTAGTTGGGTACCTACAGAGTCTTAACTTGAAAAACGCATCACTCGTACGTGTTGCGATCGAAGGTAAGGCTGGAGATCGTTTCTCAAGTGAATTGATGATGGTCTAGGCATGCCTTTTTGCCGTTAGATCCTCTTTATCTTTTTTAAAAGATAAAACATTTATCACTCGGTTTAGAATGATCTTAAATATCTCCTTGTTTATTGTCTTGAGTCCAAGTGGCCTTCAATTAAAAGTGTCAAGACTCTCAGCTAAATGAGATCACCAGACACTTGCAAAGTCATGATTTATAAGTTCTTGCCAACACAGATTGGGTAAGGAACCAGGATCAGATAGGAACAGAATGTGTAAGCTTTTTAAAAAGACAGACTTTTACAAATATTTGGCTCTGTAGGCCGAATTCCAACCGAATTTCAGCTGGGCCACAGCTCTTTGGGGTCCTGAAGACAGATTTCAAAGTTTTAGTTTGTAGTCTGTACAGTAAATTTGCATCAGTACAGCGATAAATTACTGATCCATAAACTTATGGAGGGATTAGCTTTGTTTTCATGATTTTTGTTTGTCACGCAGGGTACTAAAGGCGTAAATTAAGGAAGCAGTTTTATCAAGGTGTTAAAATGGCCTTTGAACGATACTCTATCATCAAATGTGATTTCTATGTATTTGTATGTCCGGACTGTGCAAATTTCCGTTCCACCAACATTCCATATGCGGGACTACAGTCTATTGCACCCTAGTATCATTATTTTGATTTTCTTTATATTCATCTTTAGCTGGTTTACTATTATATATTTATCAAAGGACTCAATCAACCATTGTAGGCTTATTAGAGTATGACTGAGTAGTATGGTGTTGCCTGTTTATTGTAAATATTTTATATGACATCCTGCAAGATTAGGCGAATGAGCATTTACTTTATGAAGATGAAGTGGGAGATCGGCCATGTAGAGATTAAAGAGACATGGTGCTAACACACAGCCTTGCTTCAGGCCGCCAAAGGTGTCAAATTGCCAGTCATGCTATTGCCATCTCCCATCTTCACCTGGACCCATGTGTTGGTATATAAGAGAATAATCATATCAAGGAGTTTGGCTGCACACCCCATGCTGCCAGCTTCGACCATAGCAGCCTGGGAGGAATGGTATTAAAGGCGGCTTTCAAGTCAACAAAGCAGACAAATAATTTTTGTCTTTTATAAACTGCTTTCTCCGCCATTAAAGTAAGAGACAGTAAATTTGTAGAAGTTGACTGGCCTTTTCGGAAACCCTGTTGATAGATTGGAATTATATTGGTCAATGTGGCCTACGCTTCTAGCTCCTTGAGTAAACATGATGCAAAAACCTTTACCTCGAAGCCAGTAATTTGCAGGATTTTCTGGAGGGCCGTGCTTATTAATGGGTTGCAAAATACTCCCTTGCCATGATTACGGATAAGTCTTGCAGATAAGGTCTCAGCATATAGGGGAGTCAGTATTAGTGCAGACTGTTCAGGTTTTGCTTTAAAAACAGCATTCTGAATACCATTGAGCCCTGGCACTCCATTTGATCTGATACTGCATAAGGAGACAATAATTGATTCCTCAGATATTTGTTTGATTGATGAGAACATGTCTGTGCGCGGACATCCGATCCCCTCGATGGAATTATTTCGAGCACTTTTCCCAAATAAAGTTGGTATTGGCCTCTGTATGTCTTCATCATTTTGGGTTCGGGGCACTCTCCGTATAGACCAGAAATAAACGTTTGCCAACCATATTCCGTAATATTAGCACTGTTGGCCTACAGCCACCATTATCCAATTTGTTGATAGTTCCCCAAAACACCTTTGCATTGTTGGCCCTACTGGCATAGTGTAGTTTAGGCCATATCAACTCATGGTGTGCCCATTTTCCCCACCCATTTTCTTGTTTATATTCTGATCTCAGTGTTTTCAGTGTGCACTTTTGTTTGTTACTTGTGGCTTGATAAGTTTGACAGTGGGCTACTCTTGCAGCATTATTTAGAGACTTCTTTCGTTGATGAAATTTATGGGAATACTATTTGTTGTAAATTGATACAAAGGGGAAATCCCTTCAATTAGATCTGGCCGGGAAGTTTTCTATTAACGATGTGCATATTAGATGCAAAGTTTCCACCATGGATATTTCCTTGTGAGATTCGTAATGAGCAGATCTTGTTTAATTTTCAGACAAACTCATTATTTTTGACTGTTTGGATGACTGTCAAATCGATTTTTCAAATTGTACGATGTTGTCATTTGATTGAGGTTATTGGGCCTTGGCTGTGTTTGAAAAATGTGGTTGCTTTCAACTCATGCTTCGATGTGATACCCAAGAATACTGGGTGCCAAAACCTTAGAGATGATAGTATGATTAGTTACGGAGAGGCACTTGGAATTTTTATAAGTTGGCACTGGGGTTACATTTTTCGATGAATTATCGCTCAGCAATGTTAGACCTATATTATCCAAGTAGTAACAACAAGACTGAATTATATCTTTTTGTAGGCTCCCTTTCTCTTGGTGATGGCGGTATTAAAGTCACCCGAGATAATTAAGCTTGGTGTTGGTAAGAGAGAGTTTTAATAATTTCATGGAGTGTGGCAAACTCGTTTAATTTAATTGTTCTCTTTGTACTCAAGTAGATATTCAATAAAATGATTGGGTTGTGGAGGCGTGGAGGTGTAATTTCACACATTGGTGCCAAGGTAATTGCAGATCAATATTTTGTGCCTTTGTGTTTACTTCCAAAGTAATGTATACAGAGAGCCCTCTTTTTGCACAGCCGAAGGTTGATGAGTGGGTAGCTAGGATGGAAAATTCCTGATATCCTAAAATCGCAGTATTACCTTCATTCCATATTTCCTGGAAAATCAGCCTATCAAACTTCTGTAGAAAGGTTGTTGTATCACCATCCTCCAGCAATCTAGAAAGGCCGTACGCATTCCAGGAACATAGACCAATAAGTAAGTGGGACTTGGCTGATGCAATCAACCATCGTCGTCTTCCTCTGGATTTCCAGTTGTGAGGATTGTTTGAAGCTAAGCCCAATCTTCTATTAGGCCTCGCCTCTTCGGAAATTGTTTACAGACAGGGTATTGTAGGCTTAAAAAGGGGCCAAAAGCTCCTCTTAACATTGCAGTGTTTTTTCTGTGATACTGGATGTTATTTGGCCTGGTTGTCCATTTTTCTTCATTGAGATTTTTGGGATCAGTAGTGTGGGATAGTGTGCATTGTTGCTTTTTCTGATCTCAATTCCCAACCAGTGAAATATTGGCTATTTTCAATAATCTTGTTTGCAATATCGTTGTTTACCCATGTAGTGCAAGTAAATTCCCTCTGTGAAGTCAGGCCATGTTTAAATGTACAGAATCAATGGCATTGGTTGCTAGATGTGAAAGCTCTGGGATTGATGCAAGCAATTTCAATATATTGCCACGGTTAAGAATGTCATTTGGGCCTCTTGATTTATATAATGGAATAAAGAGGATCTGAGTCCGATTTGATGGACTTTTATCCTGTTTTATACTGGTGTATTTTCTGTTGGGAAATTCTGCTCTTGGTTTTGAACCTTGAATCACCATCCCAAGTTGAGATGGCCCTAGAAACATAATTAACTTCAAAGGGGCCTGTTCTGTCTCAATTAAATGGCAATACAAAGTCACTAGGCAACATATAGGTCATTAAAGGATTGTAGCAGACCTCAATTAGAACACTGGTGATAGTCAACTCAATGTACCAAGCAGTTATAAAAATATCACTTTATTTTCAGTACAAAATTATTAAAAAGGTGGCTTGAAATTCATCAATCGATAAATAGCACACGTATTACAGATGACAAACCAATAGGTCGTCGCTGTAACCAGAGATTAAATACAAATTAGTGATATTACAACTCTAAATGGTTTTTTTGGATCTCATAATCGCACGATGTACATATCAATATTCACTTAGGTGCGAAAAACATCACAATAGCTGGAAGCAGAACATACACATATACAGATGAAGAGCCACACAAATACAAAAGGAAACAAACATGAAATAGAATAGATTAATGTTCTGCTGGTTCTTCAAGGTATTGACGCACATTTTGGCGAACGTGGCGCCTTCATCAGGAAAACCACATTATAAAGCATTATCTACAAAAATGAGATAAAGGTACATTGAGTAAAGAACATCTCTCTTATATACAAAGGTCTGTGGTACACCAAAGCCAATGAGTAAAACCAGAATACCCATGCAACCAACTGTGTTGACGAAACGAAAAGAGAAACCGTGCTTTTGTGAAGATCAAAAAGATACAGTTTCAGATCTGAGAATGCATCCAAGAATAATTATAACATATAGAGTTTCTCATGAATGCCAGAGAAGAAAGTATAAAACCAAGTGAGTAAATGCTAGGTGACACCTGGAGAGGACCTGCCTTGTTACCCCTAGTCAGGCTAGTGCAAAACCAGTGGGAGGTGAGCTAACCTCAGAACTAGTTTCAAGTGACCATAGAGGAGGGGACTACTCATTACCCCTGGAACACATCTGGGATTGTTTCCCTATGTTGGTGTTTAGGAGGAAGACACAATGTGAGATTGTTTGCAGTAGGGCAAACAGGTACTGCTGCAAAAGTGGGTAGGGTTGCCCCGGGGAACTTATACCCAATTGGTTAGGTAGGAGCCATGAATCACCCACACAAAATAACTGGTTGTAAAGAATTGGGTTGTTGGTTGACTGGGGTGTGAGCCCTGATCAAGCAGCAACCACAATCCTTGTCAGGGTTAGGCACAAGCCAACTCTAAATTAACCTGTGCCCAACCCTCTGGTCGCTTGGCACAGAGCAGTCAGACTTAACCTAGAGGCAATGTGTAAAGTATTTGTGCAACTCTTCAAACAGTAATAAAGTGAAAACACCACACAAAAAGAATCCCATACCAAGTCAAAAAACAAACAAGACCAAAACGACAAAAATCCAATTAGTAGAACAATAGATATGCAATTTCAAAGATGTTAGTGAAAAATAGCACCACAAAGCACAAAGCGTCAACTCTGAATATCTGGTCATGACGGACTGGGACAAAGTAACAAGTTCAGGATGACCGCGATGAAGTGCAGGCTGGCTACAGGGAAGGCCCACTGAACAAAGTACCTTAAATCCTGGTTTGCGAAGCATTGCAAGGATCTGCGTCTAGGATGAGTCGTGCTGTCAAGGCGATGCATCGGTTTTGAGGAGCTGGGAGGCTGCAATGCAGCTTTTGATGAGGGATACGAGGGATGATAGGGCCTGCTCTGGGGATGCTATGTGCAGCAGCTGCGGGTCTTTGCGACGGGTGCAATCCATGCAGCAGCGAAGATGTGTTGGTTCTGCTTGGGTTTGCGCCATGCAGCAGAGACGGTGCATTGGTTCTGCTAGATCACAGAGGCTGTCAGAGCACCTTAACCACACTTCCCAGGGTCCAGGACGGGGTTGGCACCACTTGACAGGGTAGAATCACAGATGAGATAGTCAAGGTGCAGGTGCAAATTTGTTGGCTTCAGATCAGGAAGCCAGCCAAATAGCCCTTGGAGTCACTCTGGGGTTCTGGGTTCGAGAGTTGCAGGTAAACTTCACCCAGGCAAGCAGACAGCAGGTCAGCACAGAGGGGCAGAAGTACTTGAGAGCCGCAGTCCAGCAGAGTGCAGGTGTTTCAGCAGCATAGCAGTCCTTCTTCCTGGCAGAGTAGCCACAGGTCCAGAAGTGTACTGAAGAGGTGCTGTCTGAGGTCTAGCATTTATGCCCAGTTGTGCCTTTGAAGTGGGGAGAAGCTTCTAGAGGAAGGCCTTTGAAGTGTACAGGTGCCCTGTTTTTCTGGCCTGGCTCCAGAATAACTACAGGGGGTATGCAGCCCTTTGCATTGAAGCTGAACACAGCCTATTCAAGTGTAGGTGGGGCTGGACCCAGCACCTCCCTTTCATCCTGCCAGTGATGTCCCACCTAGGCACACCTAAGCTTCATATTGTGTGGCTGTCTAGGAGGAATACACAAAGCTCAACTGTCAGCTACACCCAGTCATCAATCAATGAAACAGCATTTGTAGAGCACTCACCCCCCCTAGGGGTATCTGGGCGTTGTGTCCGTATCGAAGAGCCAGATTCTTGAGTATCTTTCTGAAGTACGTCAGCAAGGGGGCTGTACAGAGATGGAGTGGAAAGTAATTCCAGGTCTCGGCAGCGATGCAGGAGAAGGAACGGCCACCGCTGCAGCTGCGATGGATGCGGGGAGTGTGTATGAGGGTGAGTGAAGAGGAGCGCAGGTGTCTGGCGGGTTGGTGGAAGTTGAGTCGATGGTTGAGGTAGGCAAGTCCTAGGTCATGGAAGGCTTGGTAGGCGTGCTTGAGGAGCTTGAACTGACATCTTTACTGGATTGGGAGCCAGTGGAGGTCTCTCAGGTGGGGGTGATGCAGGTTCATTTGGGGAGATCTAGGATGAGTATGTCTGCAGCATTCTGTATAGTCTGGAGTCTTCTGAGGAGCTGGGTAGACATGCCAGCATAGTGGGTGTTGCCGTAGTCCAGGTGGCTGGTGACGAGGTCCTGAGTGACGTCTTTCTGGTGGTGGTCAGGATCCATCTGAAGATTCCGCGGAGCATGCAAAGTGTTTGGAAGCAGGAGGAGGAGACTGTGTTGACTTGTCATTTCATGGTTGGTTGGCTGTCAAGGATAATGCAGAGGTTGCATGAGTGGTCAGTAGGTGTAGGTGTGGGCCCGAGTTCTGCAGGCCACCACCTGTGGTCCCATGTGGACGTGTTCTTCCTGAAGATCGATACTTCAGTTTTGTTGAGGTTGAGTTGGAGGCAGTTGTCTCGCATCGATTCGGCTACGTTGGTCATGGCATTGCAGAAGTTGTTTTTGGCGTTGGAGGAGTCCTTAGTGAGCGAGAGGATCAGTTGAGTGTCATCTGCGTAGGAGATTATGTTGAGTCCTTGGGATCTGAACATGTCTGCGAGTGGGGTCATGTAGATGTTGAACAGGGTGGGGCTCAGGGATGTCCTATGTGGTACGCTGCATATAATGTCTTTGGGTGCAGAGGTGAAGGGAGGCAGTCATATGCTCTGTGTGCATCCTGTGAGGAAGGAGGCAATCCACTTGAGGGTGTCGTGCTGTATGCCTGTGTTGTGGAGTCTGTTGATAAGGGTGTTGTGGGAGACTGTATTGAATGCCGCGGAGAGGTCAAGGAGTATCAGGGCCATGGTTTCTCCATGGTCAAGGAGTATTATGATGTTGTCTGTGGTGGCAATCAGTGTGGTCTCAGTGCTGTGTTTCGCACGGAATCCTGATTGAGAGGCATCCAGTAGGTGGTTTTGTTCTAGAATTCGGTGAGCTGCTGGTTGATGGCTTTCTTGAGAACTTTGGCTGGGTAGGGGAGAAGGGATATCTGAGGGTAATTTCTGAGATTGTTGGAGTTAGCGGATGCTTTCGTTAGAAGGGTCTGACGTCTGCGTGTTTCCATATGTACGGGAAGGTTGCTGTGGAGATGTAGGTGTTGAGAATGCTGGTGAGTTGCGTGCTGATTGGGTTTGTTACGATGTTGTAGAGATGAAGAGGGCAGGGGCCGGTGGGCACCCCAGAGTGGATGGAAGGCATGATGGCTAAGGTGGTCAGGGTGGTGAGCAGCAACCAGGTGTTGCTGGTTTGGCTGGTGTTCGCTGGTTGGTTGAGAACGTCGGGGTCGAGGGTGTCGGGCTGGATGTTGAAATTGTTGTAGATGTTGGTGATCTTGCTATGGAAGTAGTCAGAGGGTGTTGCAGAGTTCTTGGGACGGGTGGATGGTGCTCTCTATGGCTGTTGGGTTGGAGAATTCATTGACTATTTTGAAAAGTTCCTATGTGGGGTTGGCTGTGGAATCAATGCGGGTGGTGATGGCTGCTTTCTTGGCTTCTTTGATGTGCCGGCTATAGATGGTGAGGGCTGTTTTGTGAGCTGCTCTGTTGCAGAGGTTCTTGGTCATGCGCAAAATTGTACTTTAAAATCCGATTCACCATATGTTACGATTTTTCACTACAATTCCAAAGATACCAAACATGAACTGATTGCCTGTTTCCATTTACAAATTACAGTTAATAAATATAATAAGGTAAATCCAATGCTGTCCTCTGATAAAGGTAGGCCTTGTAGTATGTAGGAGTTTTTCACTACCAGGACATGTACTACTTAAAAGTACATCTTCTATTTTTCAAATACATTGCACCCTGCGCTCTGGGCTGTTTAGGGCCTACCCTATGGGTTACGTATATGTATTGAAAAGCAAGGTTTGGGCCTGGCAAAAGATTTATTGTGCCAGGTTGAAATAGCAGTTTAACACTGCACACAAACAGGCTGCACTGGCAGGCCTGAGAAAAGTTTAAAGTGCTACTTATGTGGGTGGCACAATCAGTGCTGTGGGCCCACTAGTAGCATTTAATTTACAGGCTCTGGGCACAGGTAGTGACACTTTACTAGGGACTTACAAGTAAATTAAACATACAAATTGGGTATAAGCCAATCATACCATGCTTTAAGGAAAGCACAGGCACTTTAGCACTAGTTAGGATAGGTAAAGTGTGCAGAGTCCTAAGGCCAGTAAAAACAAAGTCAGCAAAACAGGAAGCCTAAAGCCAAAAAGTTAGGGGGAAAACCACGCCAGAGATGCCTGGTCTAACACTAGTACCACGCATAAAAGTAGCAACCCAAGGCACTATCTTCAGAATACTTTATGGACCTGCAGAAGAACAGAAAAGGTATGCCCCGCTTGCTGTGATCTCAGCGGAACTCTCAAGGACTGGATGTGCTCCCTCTGGCACTCAGGACATCAAAGCAGGCTTTAAGGTTAAGCAGGCTGACCTCCTGTGTGGCTACAGAGACACAACAAGCTGAAAAAACACTTTTTCTGGAAGACAAGTTGCTCAGTTCAAACTAGACCTGCCCCAGAACTTGGCAGGATCAAGACCTAAAAGTCCTAACAGCCTCCCCTGAAGTCTCGTAGTCTTAGGTGAAGTGCTCAGGCAAAAAGAGACTCACCCCCTTACTAAATTGAGACGTACAAAGGTTTTGGACTTCCAGACCTTCGTAGAACCAGGACAACAACCAGAGTCAAACTGGCAAAGGTGCGATTTCCCTGGGCTGAAGAAACAAGTTTGTCCTGCTTGGAGCTTCTCCACAGAAGGAACTCCATTTTAGAGGAACTCTAGTGAGATGGTATCTAGCGTCATGAAGAAACTGCTTTGTCCCACTTGGAGCTTCTCTGCAGCAATTCAGTTTTAGCGGGAATTCGGTGAGATGGTAACCGGCCTCATGGAGCCCTGTTTGGATACAGCCTGCGGCCTTATCCCTCTGGAGGTATCCAAGCTTAAAACAAATCTAAATTCCAAAGTAGAAATCAGGACTACGCGAAGATTCCAAAAGTTTTGGACTGCTTTTACAAGTCAAGCACTCGTTTCTCGGCTAACATTGTAATATATTGATTTTCCTATATTTGTCCCCTTGATTAGAGCAATCTACGTATTCCCCCTTCTTCACAGTTTGTACAACCACTGACGTTCTATCTCTTTCCTACAAAGCAAACATGTCGGAATAAAAATTAAACATTTCAATAAAACTTAAACCATTGCTGTCCTCTCACTGCCATACTCAGCCCACACCCCCAAACAACCAAATGAGTTCTTCGATATTTCTGGTTTTAATCCATGTGTTCAAGAGAACATATTTGGGTTTAACTTAGACCCACCCGTCTCTCTTTGTATATGTATATGTTATGATAAATAATTATAAGTATACTGCCTATGAAACCATGGAATGCTGCATGTAAAAATGTAGAGGGCGGAAAAGTAGATTGCAAGGAGTAAAAGATCTACAGTGCAAAAACACGACACAAATTTCCTAATTTGCCTAATTTCATCTGTAGGCCCTTGTCCCTACAGATTCTAGAACTGGAGCTACAACGCTGATTTAATAAAGTCCTCTAAAGGAGCGGAAGTGAGCTTGGCTGGATTTGAACATTTTAACTATATTGAAATTAATAGGTGTTTTAAACCCTTTATTATTGCTGCCGCCTTATTAAACCTATATTTTCATAGTGTGTATTTTCTAAGCCTGTATTTTCACATTTACACCCCGAGACTGTCCTTAACGCACTACCACTAACCTTGCAGCTATTCAACAAGTACTGCTCTGCTTCAAAAAGAGATTTTCCATAGAGGCCGGTGCAGGACGTGGTTGGATGAAGACTATATTTATTATTTATGCATGAGCAAACAGAGCAATTCAATGTGCTGACGGTCTCATGGAGCCATTCACGCAGGACAGGGACGTCAGCTTTCATGATGATTAATAGGCTATAAAGAGAAAATAAATAATGCAAGCTCCCGGTCCACCTGTGCTCTGATGCCCTTACAGCGGTGTCCGTCCTTTGATTTATCTGCTTTCTTCCTACTATCTAAGCCATGAATTGTGTGTCTCCATTCTACCTACGCAGGGGCGGCTCCTCTGCTAAGGCGGAGGACCGTCACCCCACTGAGCAGTCAAAAAGGTAAAAATAAAATTCGAACTTATTGTTATTATCATTTTATTTTTCCGTCCTTGTACAGCTGTGTAGCGGCTGGGCTGATCTGCTCACAAAACAGGGGAGGAGTGGTGTGCTTACTTCAAGTGCACATGACACTTTGACCGGCCAAACCATCATGCGCACATTGCATATTCTCCACCCAGGCTGCATTACAGCCTGGGTGGAGAACATGCCCAGGCTCCCTTTTCCTGCCTGAGCACCGAACCACGGCTCTCATACCAATCACAACGCTGAGGCGGCGGCACACAGGTAAGTATTACATTTTTTTTTTCATTCCCTCCCACCCCGCGCCACGCCCCGCGCCACTGTTAAATACCAGCCACCACTGGGTTTTTCCGTCTTTCTCATCTTCCGTATTTCTGTGTTTTTTTCTCTCTTTCTCTCGGAAAATGTGTGAAGAGAACAAAATAGGTGCCAGTCCCCAAAAATGAGTGCCAGCGTCCCCCACACTGCTAACCACCGGCTACCACTGGCTCAAATTATGTACTGCAGGAGACTGAATAGCAAGCTGACACGTCCAAACATATGTCCTATCAGCTCTAGAGTAAATCCCTCTGTTTCTACTCCATTTAACATGATCATCTTTTTTCTCTGTCACAGTTGATATTTCCTGGAGCTGATCAAATGAATAGGTAATCTACTGACAAAAGGATACAAACAAAACTAAAAACAGACAAAATAAAGAGAAAACAAATGAAACATAAAAATACCACTGTCTGTTGCCTTAAACCATGACTATGAATCTCAATTTATACACAAGAAGGCATGCCTAAAAGACCATGGTGGAAAAATTTGACATAATTATGAATGACGTTTTATGAACTTGATTTCAGTAACTGTTGGCTTTTAATAATGGTGTTGTATTATGTATTGCAACTTTTGCTATAATTTTGTGAGGTCCTGAGCATGGCTTTTTGCGTGTGGGTTATGTTATGCCAATCAATCAATCAAGTGACTTGTAAAGCACGAATATTCACCTGTCAGTCAATCAATCAATCAATCAGGGAATTGTAAACGCGCTACTCACCCGTGAGGGTCTCAAGGCGCTGAGGGGGGGATCCGCAGATCTGTTTAGCTGAAGAGCCAGGTCTTGAGGGTCTTCCTGAAGGTGTTCAGGGAGGGGGCGCGTCTGATGTCTGCCGGTAGCTCGTCCCAGGTCTTGGCTGCAATGTGAGAGAATGATCTTCCGTCTGCTCTGGCTCTGTGGATGTGCGGGGTTTCGGCCAGTGCGAGATTAGAAGATCGGAGGTTTCTTTTGGGTACGTGGAAGTTGATTCTGTTGTTGAGGTATTTGGGTCCGTTGTTGTGTAGGCATTTGTAGGCATGAGTGAGGATTTTGAAAGTGACTTTTCTACACGGGGAGCCAGTGGAGACTTCGTAGGTTTTGGCCAATGTGTTTGTGTCGGGGGATGCCGAGGACGAGTCTGGCGGCGGTGTTCTGTATTGTCTGGAGTTTGCGGAGTAGGACTTGTTGATGCCGGCGTAAAGTGCGTTTCCATAGTCCAGTCTGCTGGTGATGAGTGGGTGACTGTCTTCCTTGACTCAGGGGGGTTCCACTTGAAGGTCTTGCGGAGGATGCGGAGGGTGTTGAAGCAGCTGGAGGTGACGGCGCTTACCTGTCGGTTCATGGTGAGTGATGAGTCGAGTACGATGCCGAGGTTCTTGGCGTGGTCTGAGGGGGTAGGTGGGCTTCCAAGGGCGGTTGGCCACCAGGTGCTGTCCCATGCAGAAGGGGTGGTACCGAGGACGAGGACTTCTGTCTTCTCGGCGTTGAGCTTCAGGCAGCTGTTGGTCATCCAGACTGCGACGTCTTGCATTCCTTTCTGGAAGTTGAGTTTGGCAGTGGTGGGGTCTTTGGTGAGTGAGAGGATGAGCTGGGTGTCGTCGGCGTAGGATACGATGTTGAGGCCATGTTGTCGGACGATGGCTGCGAGGGGGGCCATGTAGATGTTGAAGAGGGTGGGGCTCAGTGATGAACCCTGTGGGACTCCGCAGGTGATTTTCGTGGGGTCGGAGAGGAAGGGTGGGAGTCTGATCCTTTGGCTTCTTCCGGTGAGGAATGATCGGATCCAGTCCGGTCCTTTTCCTTGTATGCCTGCGTCGTGTAGTCTGGTGACTAGTGTGCGGTGGGAGACGGTGTCGAAGGCCGCTGATAGGTCGAGTAGGATGAGGGCTGCAGAGTGGCCTTGGTCCAGGAGGGTGCGGATGTCATCTGTGGCAGCGAGTAGGGCGGTCTCTGAGCTGTGGTTGCTTCGGAATCCGGATTGGGACGGGTCGAGGACGGCGTTCTCTTCAATGAATTGTGTCAGTTTCCTGTTGACTGTTTTCTCTGCAACTTTGGCTGCGAAGGAGAGGAGTAAGATGGGCCGATAGTTCTTGAGGTCGGTGGGGTCAGCTGTGGGCTTCTTGAGCAGGGGTCTGACTTCTGCGCGCTTCCAGTCGTCTGGGAAGGTGCCTGTTTTGAAGGTGGTGTTGATGGTGCATTGTAGTTCGGGTGCGATGGCGGCCGCAGCTCTGTGGTAGATGTGAGGGGGGCAGGGGTCGGTGGGGGCCCCCCCGAGTGGATGCTTTTCATGGTCGAGGCGGTGTCTTCGGCCGTGATCGGTGTCCAGTTGGAGATGGTGGGCTGGCTGGTGTTTCTGGGGGGCGGGGGGCCGTCTGTGGCGCCTGATGAAGTTGTCGTAGAGGTTTTTGATCTTGAGGTGGAAATAGGTTCCAAGCTTGTCGCAGAGGTCTTGGGATGGGGTGATGTCTGAGGCTTCGCTGCATGGGTTGGTGAATTCTTGAATGACACTGAAAAGTACCTTGGAGTTGGTGGAGTTGGCCAGGATTTTGTTGTGGATGAAGTTCCTCTTGGTGGCTCTGATCTGGTTGTGGTAGTCCGTCATGGCGTCCTTGTAGGTGGTGTGGTTTTCGGTTGTCTTGGTGTTTCTCCAGTTCTTCTCCAGGCGTCTGCAGGTGCGTCGAGCTTCTTGGAGAGCGGTGGTGAACCAGGCGGCTTTCCTGGGGCGTTGTCTGTCGGGATTGCGTAGCTGGGCGAGCTCGTCTGCGCAGTTGGAGATCCAGGTGTGGAGTTATCTGGCTGCGTCATTTGCGTCGGGTGCCCAGGTGTGGTTGTCTTGGGTGAGGGTGCGCCAACCTTGGCGAAACACTTGAAAATATCGGAAGCGAGCTACAAGAAACTGCATTTACCAGAATGCCAGGGGCGAACCTTGCCTGAGAGGTCAGCGGTGTGCTCCCACATCCTGTTGTCTATTTAAAGTACTCCCGTGAGTCATTGAGCTGACGAGCTCGTGGATGAAGCACCTGCGCGCCAGTGAGAGGTACCGGACCCGATATAATGTTTGGCAGCCTACTCAGCAAACCCCAAAATACAAGACTGTATTCTCTACTGATGACGGTTAGTAAATCAGAAACACGTGTCTAGAGATCAGCACTATCTGCGCCAACCTTGGCGAAACACTTGAAAATATCGGAAGCGAGCTACAAGAAACTGCATTTACCAGAATGCCAGGGGCGAACCTTGCCTGAGAGGTCAGCGGTGTGCTCCCACATCCTGTTGTCTGAGGGTGGAGTTAAGTTACTCATCGGTAACCTTGCTCCAGTTCCTTCGAGGTGGGCGTGGGGCTAGTTTGGGTGCCTTGGGTTTGTTGATGGCGAAGTGTACGCAGTGGTGGTTGGCCCATGGCGGCTGCGTTGTGTGGCTGAATTGGACGCTGTTTCCTGCCACGAAGATGGGGTCGAGGGTGTGTCCTGCTCTGTGTGTCGGTGTGTTGACGAGTTGTTTAAGTCCGATGCTGGCGAGGTTGTCATGAAGGATAGTGGAGTTGGGGTCGCTGGGGTTGTCGAGGTGGAAGTTCAGGTCTCCAATGAGTATGTAGTTTCTTGAGGCGATGGCGTGGGGTGCGATGAAGTCGGTGATGGTGGTGGCGAAGGGTGTTCGGGGGCTGGGGGGTCTGTAGATGAGGGTTCCTCGGAGTGTGGCTTTGGGGGTGGTCTGGTTCTGGAAGTGCAGGTGTTCGGCGGAGTGGAAGGTTTCGCTGGAGGTGGTGAGGCGGAGGGTGCTCTTGTGGGCAGTGTCTCAAGGCACTGGGGGGGGGGTCACATGATTGTTAGACCTGACATCCTTGGCATGGTTTCCCATGACTTTTTGCTGTCAGACCTATTTTTACTGTTTTTGCTGACTTCGTTTTTTTGCTGGCTTTGGGAATCTGGGCCTTTAACCACTGCTAATCACTGCTAAAATGTATGTGCTCTATACTTAAAACATCGTAACATTGGCTTATCCACAATTGTCATATTTATTTTACTTATATGTCCCTACTAAAGTGCACTACATGTACCCAGGGCCTGGAAATTAAATGCTACTAGTGGGCCTGCAGCACTGATTGTGCCACCCACTTAAGTAGCCCTCTAAACATGTCTCAGGCCTGCCATTGCAGAGCCTGCGAGTGCCATTGTAAACTGCCATGTCAACATGGCAAGCTAATCCACTCGCCAGGCCCAACCCTTCTTATTAGTTACACATAGATCACCCCTAAGGTAGGCCCTGGACAACCCATGGGCAGGGTGCATTGTATTCTGAAAGTAGGACATGTACTTTTAAGTTTTACATGTCCTGGTAGTGAAACACTCTTAAATTCGTTTTTTCATTACTGCAAGGCCTATCTCTCCCATAGGAGAAAATTGGGAGTGCCTTATTACATTTTATAAGTGTAATTTCCATTTCCAATTGGGAATAGATGGTACCCCAAATTTGGAGTCTCTGGAATCACAATTTAAAAACACAACTTATGGCGAAGTTAGATTTCAAATTGCAATTATGAACATGCCACTTTTAGAAAGTTGGCATTTTCTTACTGTAACCACTTGGTGCCTTCTGCCTGTCTCTGAATACATGTCTGGGGTGGGTGACAGCTGGCTTTGCGCATTTCCTCTAGACAGCCACACACAAAGAGAGCTTAGGTGTGACTGATTGGCCATACTAGGCAGGATGGAAGGGAGGAGCTGGCACTTATACCTGAAAGGGCTGTGTCCTGTCCCCACACAAAGGGCTGCATACCCCCCCTGTAGTGAGTCTGGAGCCAGGCCAGGAAAGGCAGGGAGATATGCACTTCAAATGCCTCTCTTTGAAGTCTCCCCCACTTCAAAGGCTCAACTGGGTATTAGTACTGGACCACTTACACCACCAACTCGGAACACATCTGGAACTGAGGAAACTCTACCAGGAAGAAGGACTCCTGTGCTGCTGAAGGGACTGCTACTCTGTTGGACTGCTTTGTTGTGCTGGCATGCAGCCTGTTGCCCTTTTGCCTAGGAGTGAGGACTGGACCTACATCTCTACATCCCAGAGCCTAAGTATCTCCAAGGAATTGTTAGCTGGCCTCCTGTTATGAAGTTCCAGGGATATCAAAGACTTCTCTTCAACCTAGAACCAGCACCTGGACTTTGCTTGCTGCAAGTCTTGCTCTGGCAAGTGGTGCCAACCCCGTCCTGGGCCCTTGGAAGTGAGTATATATTGCTGTTTCTGCCAGAACCCGCACATTGACATAGTTGCGCCAATTGGAACAGATGCATCACTGCTGTTGCAGGAACCAGATCGACGCATCGCAATTGGAACTGCTGCATCGCCTTCAGAACCGCTGCTTCGAAACCAACGTACGCCCACCACTGCATGAAGAAGATCGACGCATGGTCTCTACAACGAGGAGAAACCCAGCACATTGCATTCGGAACCGATGCATCACCGCCATTGGGTGTACAAATCCAGTGCATCACCCTAAATGCGTGGGGATCACCGACGCAATGCTCAGCTGCACCAGGCAACTCGTTGTTTGCAACTAGGATCAAGGTACTTGCGCTCAGCAGACCCTGCATGGGCCCTGTATCTGGCCTGTGCTCCATCGCAGTCGGCCTGAATTCTTGACTTTGTCCAGGTCCAGCGCAACCAATTAACTCTTTAAGCACTTGCTGTTTCTAAGTGCTACTTTTGCATTTAATCTTTAAAAATTCATATTTTGACTTCTACTGATTGGCTTTTTATCATTTTTGGTCGTGTTTTATTTATCACGTTATTTTCTATTTTACTGGAATGGAGTCTTTTTGTGGTGTTTTCACTGTGTTACTGTTTGAGGTGTTGCACAAATACTTTACACATTGCCTCTTAAATTAAGCCTGACTGCTCTGTGCCAAGCTACCAGAGGATGAACACAGGCTATTTATGGTGTGTTGTGACTTACCCTGACTAGGATTGTGGTTTCTGCTTGGACAGGGTGCATACCTCTGCCAACCAGAAACCCAATTTCTAACAATGGCATTTGTGGTAGTTATAGATTGTGACACTAAGCATAATTCGTGAATTGCAGTTTTTTAAAGTTTAGTTTCGTAACCATAACTTCACTTTAACTATGGCTTTTAATGTGAATGTCTGAGTTTTTATAAAACATAGATTACGGTGTTATAGCTAAAGCTACAAATGTGTTAATTTTATCCTTGTTTTTTTGAGTGAATTTCTGAGGTTTTTATGATTATATACTGCATCCAACTTCTATGAAAGCATAACCTAACCTGAATGTTTTGTGCAATGGGGACTGTCTAACTGCTGCTGCACATGGCTTTTGGCTGTGCTTTGCCAGGGTTTGCCAGGCCCCACACTCATTCTGTTATGTGAGGCCTTTAAGCAACACACGTAAGAGTCCTGAATACCTAGAGGAGTATTTTACTCATTTATAACAACGTTGAATATACTCATTGTAGCGGTGGGGCTCTTAGACGCTGATCGGCATAAGACTTCATTTTACACTTTCGAGAAGTGTTTGTGAAACAAACTTCGTCAGCACTCAAGGATCGCTCTTCTGCCCATTAAGGCAGTTTGGTTCAGACGGCTCTCCCAAATAGCAAGGTGGCTGAATTTTCACCCGTTGCGGAGTGGGGAATTGACTGATAAGCATAGAGGGCTTGACACAGGGTTTGCTTTAATTCAATCCCCTCAATTGATGCTGGCTGAATTATTCTTTTGAGTGTACCTATAATTCGTTCCACAACACCATTTGCTTGGGGCCACAGAGTTGTAATCTTTTGATGCTTGATATTCATTCTGATTAGGAACTTCCTGAATTGCTTGCTCACTTGCGCTCAATAATGATGCTGACGAGCCTCTGTAGGATGAAATTGATGACGGTCAACTTTATCTGGTTTCTCCTTGTCGTAACTGTTGCCACTTTTTTGTTTTATGGACGTGTTGAGATGCTTTTGCCACTTTCTGGTGTCCATTTTCCCTTCTTGCTGTGACGTAGCTGGCTTCTCTTTTGCATTGCAAACCGTTATGAAGTAGTTCTCCTTACAACAAGCTTTGCATGTTAAGCCTATAGCTGGACATTTGTTTTCATGTGGAAATGAAAATCCACATTGGAAACAAAACCTTTTCTTTTTTGTAGACGGAGGCTTCCATGCATCTACTCAGTGTTTGTTCTTACTCTTCATGGCCAACACTGATTCACTTTTTGCTGTTCCAGCTTCCATGCCAGCGACTTGTTGATCTGCTCGTCTCTCAGCTCTGGCGGTATTTAGTACCTTCTCTAAGCTGAGCATCTCTCTCAACATACATCTTCGGAAGGAGTCTGAAAGACAGTCATCCATAACTCTGAGATGTATGGCTTCTTCATCATTGAATTCACTTGCAGTATTTGATAAGCACATAAAGTCTCTCAACAAACTCATCCATCGTTTCACCAACTTGCGGTCATGATTGATTGAAAATGTGCCTTTCATAGTCGACGTTCGGCTTTGGATTGAACTAGGCTTCCTTGATTTGACGGTATTGTACTGTATCATTTCGTGATATTTTCTTTATCACTTCTTTCACTACGTCACTTGCAAGATTCTTTAGGTACTTTATGATTTCCTTATCATCTACATCTTTTAGGGCAATTACGAAACAATTGAAGGTCTCAATCCACAAAGTCCATCTGTTGCCAATATTCTGCTTCTTGGAGGTGTCGAATGGCACTGGAGGTTTTAGAAATGCAGGCACACCGTACTCCATGTCTTCTTTTGCAGCTGCTAAAAAAATTAAGGTCCTTCAGTTGTTTCTACGGGAACCCGCAACCTTGCGAGCACAACCAGTGAGTAAAGTTTTGCTTCTCGTACCTGGTTATTACTGCTTTTAGTGTCTGCTTTGTATCGATGATGGCTCTGTGCTAGACTGTGGTGCAGTATCTCTTCTTTTGGCCTTACCAGTGGGTTTCTTGTGGGCTTTTAGATGTGCTCCTCTGCAGGGCCTTCAACTTCTTCGAGGGCCGTATGGGCTGGAGTGGGGATTCGATTCCACACATGCTAACTTTGAATTGATTCTCATCGATACTGAGCGCACGTGGCACACACAATGAGTTTCCCGTAACTTTGTAGACCTCCAGGTAGAACAGTCTTGTTTCTTTGGGGCACAGATCCTGCACTCATCGCCAGTTGCAGCGTCCTCCCTAGCCTAGTAGCATGTGAATTAATATGCCACACATGGAGCTCTGGGTTGTACGTCTTCATTCCTCCGCATACAATCACACTCTGCTCTCTGATTACATCATAACCATTAATAACCATACCTTAACATTTCCCAGCAAGGTACGTACTTCCTCTATTAAGTCAGCACAGAACCACAAGGGCCATACAACACAGTCTCATGATACTACAATCATGTTCTCAGAAAGGAAGGCCCTCACCCACCTAATTTGCACCACGCTTCATTATCAGGCCCCTCCTGGTCAGTCAGATCATAATCCTCGTGCCAACGATAAAAAGAGAACATATTCTGGAGCTTCCCAGTGTGACGGATAGTAGCTTGTACCTGGATCTCACTGACTAGTGTCAGGAAGAGCCTGATGATAACGCATGCTACCACTTAGGTTGGGGAGAGCCTTCCATCCTGTGAACACGAGTACCTGGGACACTGTTATACATAACTAAAATACTCCCCTAGACATTCAGTACTCTTATGTGTGTGGCTTATAGATTTCGTGGTGGGAAGTACAGCTTTTGCCTTTATTCGCCCAAAACCCTTGTTGTGATGGAATTTATATAAGGCCTTTAGCCATGCACATCCATGGTTGGCCTCATGGACTGGCGAGATCCAACAAGGGTCTAAGGCCACTTGCTATGGGTTCACGGACTTTGGAGGCCATGCTGGGGGCCACATACTCTGCTATAGGGTACATAAACCACATAGCAAAATCTGCAATGTTTTGAATTTTGCTACCAGAAGTGGTCCCTTTGGGGGGCCCTCACCTCAGCCAGGAGGTTAGGACATGCTCGCCCTGCCCCTTTATGGCAATTCATTTTTATTTTTCAGCCTATGGGGACCGAATTTCCACATCCTGTAATGGCTGGCACAGCATTTTTCTTCAATTTGCTGTCAGAGAGATTAGAGTCCACTGTCCCATTCTTGCCTCTGTAGATGTGAAATTGATGATGGGAGAAAAAGCTCCATCATCCAATCAGATGTAAGTATTTTTTTAAATTTGTGTTTGTGAATGGTCCACAAATCTGGGTTTGCAAAGCATGGACCAATGGTCCAGGTATTTCCAACTTGATTGACAGGTGACTTGACTTTCAGGCCTTTTTGAGACACATTTTTTACAGTAATTTCTGACAAACTATTGAACTGATTTAAAACATATCAAGCAAAGGCACTTCCCTGAGTGAAGTCTTACTTTCACACCAAGTTTTGAGTAATTCCATTTAACCATTTTTTGTGCTGCAGAAAGCAAAGATTCCCACAACCGGAATTAAAAATGGAATGTCACTTTCTTACAACTTTTGTTTGCCTCCTTTAGCCCTGTCCGACATGTGTAGGATAAGCAATCAAAGACCACATAATCCATGTAGAATGGACCATGCGCTTATGGAAAGATGTTTTGAAAAACCATGGTCCAATAACCAAAAAACAGCACCAAATAAGTTCCTGAACTTGGACTTCGTGTGAGCGACACCTATAAAAAGGGTTGCAATGTCTGGCTGCAGCAATCCACCTGAAGGCATCTCAGACATTATTGAAAAGGTTGGGTGGCATTAGACACATTCTTAGATAGTGGTACATTAGAGCCCCACTGCATGAAGGTGTTACCATGCAGGGGATCACATGTGCCTCTGACTGAAGAACAATTATATAATATAGCCCACAACATGACTCTGCACCAAGCCCTCATATATTTTGAGTGGCAGAGTCCTACCACTGGTAAATGACTTTATTGCTTCTTCATCATCTATCTTTTAAGTTTATATAAATTGATTGTATAATGGTTACACATAGGTCCTTCAAGTTTATGCAGTAGGAGTATGGCATAGTTTTTTTAACGATTTAGATCATAATAATTGTGGCGAATCGCAAAAATATAGTTCAACCCGCAACATCTATGTCTTTTCACATTTAAAAGAAATACAACGATTTGTGTGCCTTTACCAACTTACTTTTTTTAATATTAAATATTTTGTATGATTTTGCAGGTGGTGCCATTTTAATGTGAGTGAAATTGTGAAGCTGCTACAACGTATGTCTGTGTGATTATGTAAGATTTAGGGAATAATCAAAGACATGTCAAAAAATTTGTAATCTAGGGGCAAACAGGGCTTCTGTGAGAAGTCGCAAGATCCTTGACAATAGATAATACAAGCAGCTGAAAGACAGTAACCCAGGGAAATATATCTGCTGATAGAAAAAAATAGAACGGTCTTAACTCCTCATTGTGTACAGAAGGAGGTTACACAAACACACACACACACACACGCACACACGTAGCCAGTTGTGCACTGGAGGTCACCTTCCTAAATTCCAAAGTCACAGCAGATATCAGTATTTACCACAGTTTACCAGCCCTGCCTTAACATGTACCACAGATGCACAGTACCTTTTTGACTGCTTAGATGCACACAGTGCTTAACTTGTAAATGAATGTGCCAGTGCCCAAGGCTCAGCTCAGAAGCCCGCAGCTGGTGCAACTGAATGTCAATGCCAATTACCAAGACTCTGTAATCCTAAATCCACCTCATGCCTCTTTAATACACTAGCAGACACTCCCTGGGCTTTCTCTTCCTTCGTCTTTTCTTTATATGTGTTTTTCCCCTCTTGCTCTAGTAAATGTCTGATGTGGAAAAATAAGTGTTGGTCCCCAAAAATAAGTGCAGGTGGCCTGACTGGCAACCCCCAGTTCAAATTAAGCCCTAGGCGCAAAGGAAAATAGATTCCAGCAGAGGATGTCAACAGGACTCAGCTAATGGTATGACTGTTAAGAGACCATGGGGACCGCAGCAACAGCAAGAGTCCTTTGGAAGAACCGTGGACAAGCAAAAGCATGATGTATTCAGAGTTGTGTTGGCGCCACGTCACACCATGACACGTCTGCTCCTTTGGAACTGCAGTGGTCAGTGCAGAAAGATAGTACACACAACAATGGAGACTCACTAAAAAGCACCCTGCAGAAACTTCTGTAAAAGTCCTGGTTTCATGGGATTAGCACAAAGGTAAAAAGTCCTGCCACTCCTGCCATTTTTCTTTAAACTCTCCTATAAATATTCCCAGAGCACTCAGACACCTGTGGTCAGCTCTAATGGAAGGAGCTACTTACGCTCTGCCTTCTCTTGTCCTTAGAGATACAAGCATGCCTATGTGCCGCTATTCCCCCGTATCAGTGACATGAACAGTTTGTTATTATTTTTAATAGTGTGAAAAGAAGAAAAAAAAGAATATATATATATTTTTTTTTACATTTATATGTATATAAATATATGAATAACCTACTGGAGGTCGCAGTAGGTAGTTATAGTTAGGAAAATGTTTCCAGAGGAAAAGCATTTTTTTTAAAACTTGGCTATATCATTGGCGTCGTTTGGCGAATCGTCACGAAAGTTTCCCAAAAAGGTGTGCTGGCGATTCTTGTTGCACATAAAACTTTTCGGGGTGATCCATCAAGCGGGGGCTGAGAAAAAAGGGGGGGGATCAAAAAAAGTGCATTTTCCATGTTAATTCCCATAGGATTTTTGAACACGACTACAGCCCAATCCGCTGGACGGAATTGCACCAAATTTGGCAGAAAGCTAGATTTTATTCCGCAGATTAGGCTTTTTGTTATTTGGTTCAGAAGTTGTTGAAAAATTTAAGAGAATAAAGTTAGTGATATCTGTGGCCACGACAACTTCAAGAATAATAGCGAGCTTGTGCAGGGAAATGCAGAGCTCTGATTGACTACCAACACATCAACCAGGAAGTGTTGCCAGCCATCTTGGGACTCCGCTTTAGCCAAGTCCCCAAAAAATGTTAAAAAAAAGGAAAGGGGGCAGGCTAGGAATACCCTGGCCCCCCTCCCCCAAGCCTTAGTGTTGGGGTCTGGGACCCTGCCATGGCTTAAAAGCAGTTTTTTTAAATTGCCACATTTTCGCAATATTAGTGAATTTGCGGGGGCTGGAACAAGCACGGGCTCCCGTGTTTGCTTTTAAACAACCCCACAGATGGGCCAGGTCCTCGGGGCATACCATAAAAATATGAGGGGGGTGCACGGGGCCCTCCTCCTAGGGCTTATTAAAGCCCAGGGGACCGGCACCTTCCCGGGGCATTGCTTTTTATGTATGCAGGGGATGCCCATGTGGCACCCCTGTGCCCTGGGGACCGCCACCTCCTCGGGGCAAATGTTTATGAAGCAATGCGGGGGGCCCATGCACCCTCCGCTGCCCTGGGGACCGCCACCTCCCCAGAGTTAAACATCAAATTAATGCGCGGGCCGGTGGGCACTACCGCAGCCCAGGAAACCGTCACTGACCCAGGGCAAATTGTTCAAATTAAGGGGGGGCATGTAGCCCCCTGCAGCCCCAGGCACTACCACCTCCCCTTGGCTAAGTATTGCAATCGAGGGGGCCCGCGAGGACCCCCTCCTGGAGCCATAGATGGCCCTGGAGACCACACCCCAGGGACTGCTCCTGCTATGTCCTGGGGTGCCAACCCCGGAACATAGCTGTTTTTTGTGACTTGGCCGCAGCTTAAACTGCTCCCGCCAAGTCACAGCAAACACTCTGCTTTCAGCAAGCGAGAGCTGAGAAAATGCTCTTGCATGCTGAAAGTGGAGCTTTAGTCTGTTTCCCTGCCCGCTGTCAAGCGAGCAGGGAAACAGATGAATTGCTTTCACACACAGGGAGCTGCATGTTTAACAGCTCCCTGTGTGTGAAAGCAATGCAAGCTCCTGGAGGAGGGACTGCGGGGGCCTTGAGGCTCCCCCCGCATCCCTGTGAGGAATAGAAAGAGGCAAAATAAAGGTCAGAAAGATGCAGAAAGAGGCAGAATAAAGGTCAGCAATGAGCAGAAAGAGGTAAAATAAAGGTCAGTAATGAACAGAAAGAGGCAGAATATGAGTCAAACAAGCAAAAAGAGGCAGAATAAAGGTCAGCAACGAGCAGAAAGAGGCTAAATAAAAGTAAGAAACAAGCAGCAAGAGGCAGAATAGAGGTCAGAAACTAGCCTAGATAGGCAGAATAAAGGCCAGCAACGAGCAGAAAGAGGCAAAATATAGGTCAGAAACGAGCAGAAAGAGGCAAAATAAAGATGATAAATGAGCAGAACGAGGCAGAATAAAGGTCAGAATCAAACAGAAAGAGGCAGAATAAAGGTCAGAAACTAGCAGAAGGAGGCAAAATAAAGGTCAGCAATGAGCAGAAAGAGGCAAGATAAAGGTTAGATACGAGCAGAAAGAGGCAGAATAGAGCTCATCAACGAGCAGAAAGAGGCAAAAATGGTGAGAAACGAGCAGAAAGAGGCAAACAAAAGGCGAGAAACTAGCAGAAAGAGGCAAAATAAAGGTCAGAAACGAGCTTGCTGAGAATTGCTGAGACCTCGTTGGAGGCACTGCCCCCTTTCTCAACCACTCTGCAAAGGGGCCTCCTGGCGCACTACTGGTTGAGGGATGAAGTCCTCTTGGCTGCTGAGGGATGTTGGGGGCCAAGAACCCCGACTGTTGTCACAAGTAAGTCCCCCACAGCATGATTGCAGAGACCTCGTTGGAGGCCCGACCCCTTTCTCAACCACTCTGCAAAAGGGCCTACTGGCATACTACTGACTGGGGCAGAAAAGCCCCTTGGCTGCTGAGGGTCATAGGGGCCAAGAACCCCTATTGTTGCCATAAGTAAGTGCCCCGCAGAGGGCTTGCTGAGACCGCACCAGAGGCCCCACCCCCTTTCTCAAAAACTCTGCAAAGGGGGCCCCCAGTGCACTACTGGTTGGGGGATGAAGTCCCCTTGATGCTGAAGGTCGTTGGGGGCCGTGAGCCACTACTGTTGCCACAAGTAGTAAGTCTTCCACAGTGGGATTGCTGAAACCTCAGAGTCCCTACCCCCTTTCTCAACCACTCTTCAAAGGGGCCTCCTGGTGCACTACTGGTTGGGGTTTGAAGTGCCCGTGGCTGCTGAGAGTAGTTGAGGGCCATAACCCCTATTGTTGCCACAAGTAAGTCCCCCACAGCAGGATTGCTGAGACTAGGGGTGAGCCTTCCGGGAAACTCTGCTCCGCTGGCGGGTTGGCAGAGTTTTTGCTGAACTCTGCGTTTCCAAGTGGAGAGGTAAAACTCCGCAAACTCCATCGGCGGAGCAGATTTTACCACCCACACCTAGTTACCATTCACAGACCCACTCAATGACTCATGCACCAACTCACAGATCCACCCAGAGACTCATTTTTTTGTAAACAAATTTTATTCAGTTGACGTTACAAACCAAACAAGCACTGTACGGGGACAGTGAGCATACACTGATAAATGCACACTGGATGCCAACGAGCAGACAGTAACCCATCCACCCCTACATGTCGGCATTTGCCGTGCATGTCTCATTTACCTCTGTTTTGGGCAGTCCACGTAAGTAGCAAACATTGGTGGCATTATCTGTCAACTCAACCAGGATCTGCAAATAAATCATATTCCGCGCCCCAGCAATAAATATTTCACATCCTTCAAGCCAAATCTGATGAGGGCCCACAGGAAAAGCAATAAGAGATGAAATAACAATACCAATCCACCCACCTTCCCAGTCCCCCTCCCTCTCCCGCAACTCTTCCCCACCCACCTCCCTATCCCTCCCCCCAGGCATGCCGCTCACCCATGTAAACTCCTGTGGAGAGACAGAGTCCGTCTGTCAGGGAGTCTAACATCCCAGTACCCGCTCAGTAGGGTCAAGCTAGAGGGTGGAAGTGTACTCTCGCATGGTAATTTTATCCGTCAACCCGCTAGAAGGCTTGGGGGAAGCTTGGTTGAGGCAGAGTGTCTGGCCCCACTTATTATCCTACTCAGTCGACAGGGGGTTCATCATCATCCTCACTCGGGCGCTTGAGTTCCTCCACCAACGCCACCCACGCCTTTGCGGCCTCCAATGTCTTGTCGTTACCCGTTCTGTGGGCCATTTGGAGCCAAAAGGTACCCTCACTATCCACCCACTTTGTAAGCTCCCGCATCCACCTCAAGACACTGAGGGGAGTGCTCGCCTTCCAATGACAGGTAATTTCTCGCTTGGCCAATACTAGTCCTAGATCGATAAATTTACTGGTGATCTTGTTCCTGGAGTCAGCTCAATGTTCCGGTCCGTTATGTCATTCAGTCTGGTCAGTATCTCCCTCCAAAACCCCAGTAGTGATGGACAGATCCAGAACATGTGTAAAAATTCGGCATTGTCTAGGTTACATCTCGGGCAAACCGCTCTGGTCCCAAAATATTCATTAATTTTATGAGGAGTAAGGTACGCTTGGTGGAGGACAAAGAAGTGTATTAATTGGAACCTCGCGTTCCTGGTACTCTTCCATGCTCTTTCTACCATCGCTCCCCATGGTTTCTCTTCGATGGGCACACCAAGATCTATCTCCCATTTAAGGCGCAGGCTATCTAGAGGGCGTCGCAACTCCTGAGTAAGTCGCCTATAGAGGCAAGTCACTGCCTTGACCGTCCCAGCCGTGGTCACCACATATTGGCAAGGCAGGGAAATCGCTGGTTCTGTCATCCCCATCTGCCAATGCTTACGAATGGCTGTTGTTAGGGAAGCGTGCAGAAGGAAGTCCCCCCTAGGAATGTCATACTGCTCTAGCAAATCATTGAAGGGTAGCAGGGTATTATCTTCATAAAGGTCTCCTATGGCGGAGATCCCCGCCTCCCTCCAAACCCGCAATCCACCCAGAGACTCATGCACCCACTTCCAAACTCACTCTAAAACTCACACAACCACTCATAGACCCACTCAGACATTCACTCACCCACTCACTCACTCAGAGACTCAAACACCCACTAACCTACCTATACAGTCACTCTCTCACTCACTCTCAAAGTTTACAGGTTACAGTTAGGAAATAACATTTTAAAGAATGTCGAAATTCACTGAAAAAAAACAAATGTTATAGGAACGTTATAGTTAGGAAACAGAATTTTAAAAATGTGGCAATTCACTGAAAAAACCAAAGGTTTCAGGGACATTATAGTAAGGAAACAGAATTAAAAAAACCTTAGAAATGTACTGAAAAAAACGAAGGTTCCAGGGACATTATAGTTAGGCTCATATTTCACTCGTACAAAACAGAGAAATTCAGCAGTTATAGTTACCTGAGCTAACTATAACTTACACCCTCACAATGCACTGCTTATGAACTCACATATTACATCAATCATCACATGGCCAGTGATGTCACTGATGACATCATCCACACAACCACTCACATACCATTGCACACACCTATACAACCGTTCATACACCCACTCACAACCCACACAACCACTCACATACCCATTCACAGACCCATACAAGTACTCACACAACCACTCAACCCTAGAACCACTCACAAACCCACTCACTCACCTATAGAGGTACTCACACACTCCCTCACTAACTCAAACTGCCACTCACACAACCACCCACTCACCCATAGAGCTACTTATACAACCAGCCACTCACCTACACAGCCACTCACAGAGCCAAACACCTACCCATACAACTACTCACAAACCCACTTATTCACCTATACAGCCACTCACACACCCACTCACTCACCCATACAGCCTCTGAACACAGCCACTCAATCACCCATACAAGCACTCAGATGCACTCACTCACACACCCACACAGCCATACAAGCATTCCCACATCTGCCCACTTACCCATACAGTCATTCACACTGAGAAACACTCTCCAACACAGCTAATCACACACAAACTCACTTAACCAAACAGCCACTCACTCACCCATACAGCCACTTTCACACCCAATTACTCACTCATACAGACATTCAGATACCCACTCACTCACCTATACAGTCACTCACATACCCACTCAACTACCCATACAGTCACTCACACAGCCACTCACTCACCCATACAGCCACTGACACACCCACTCACTCACCAATACAGCTACTCACTCACCCACACAGTCACTCACTCACTCCCCCACACAGCTACTTACACACACATACAGCCACTCACACACCTATGCAGCCCCTCAGATGCCCACTCACACACAGTGACACAGCCACTCCCATAATATATGCTAGAAATAGTATCACTCAGTTGTACACCTATTATACTAATTTAACTTTTGCAGTAGCTTATTAGATATGTTTAACGAACAAACTCTTAGAAAAAACTTACACTCACAGGATGATGTAATCAGTGATGTCATGTGAGATATCATCAGTGATGTCACTCACCATGTTATGAGTGATGTAATATGTGAGGTCATGAGCAGTGCATTGCAGGGCATAAGTTATAATTAGCTCAGGTAACTATAACTGCTGCATTTCTACGGTTTTGTACAAGTGAAATGTGAACTAAACTACAACGTCCCTGTAACCTTTGGTTTTTTCAGTGAATATATACATAATGACCAATGGTGATTACTAATCATATGCAGTCTCTTAGAGTGAGGGAATTACTTGCATGGGGTATAAATATATATTATCCTTCCCAGTCTATTTTAGTTACAATAGCCAACAGAAGAGTTAATATTTTATGCATGAAGCCATCTTCAGTTGCATATTCTCTGCAGTTCAACACGTGGTAAACAGTTGACATAGAATCAAATTATCACTTATTTATTTTTTGCAACATTAGAACATCTAGCCAATTTTTCTTCTCCAGCGAGACCAAAGTGATTTAAATATTTCCAAGTGAATATGTGCCATGTGTTCACGGCAGAACATCCATTTATAGCTTTCCTAACATATTAAGCAAAAACGGATGATATTCGGTCAATTCACTAATATTTTCATTAAATCACAGTTGGGTAAATCTTAAAAAATGATTAAAATGCATGTTGTCTTAGCAACTGAGAAAAAGCTTGCTTAAAAATCTTTCACTGCCACATTAAGTGGATTGGAATCAGAACGGTGTAAGTTCATCTAAGGCTGTCTATCCAACTTTATATTAATTGTAGACAGTAAAGCTTATATACTCTGAATGAAATGAAGCTGGAGTTACCTTCTAAATTAAATTCAAACCTATATGGAGCAATGTCCTCTGAAAGGATAATACGTCCTCTGATGGGTCAAAAATTATGTTCTTATTAATTTTCAGGATAGATGTACTCTCTTGTTCCCTTATATAATAGAACTTTGAAAGCTTTATGTGCGAAAGTGGATTATTAGTTGGAGGGGATGTGAGTCCTCACCAAGTAACAAATGTCACAATTTATTTATTTATTTGAATAGTTTTATAAAGAGCGAACAAGACCCACAGGGGTATCAGAGCGCTGTATAAAGTTGGCGCCAGCAAGGGTACAAACATAATGAAAGTAAGTGAAGTTATAATATGTGGGAAAACATTCAAGTTAAAGAGTATGGGGTATCAACAGTGCCTTGGAACACACAGAGTAAATTCCATTAAAGGTCCAGTTTGGTCTCAATACTTTAAATCTGAGCTCAACTCTTGGTAGCTGTAGCACAGAGCAGACAGGCTATACTTGACAGAAATGAGTAAAGCATTTATTGGTAACAAAATAGTTAAATAGTAGTCAACACAACACAATACAAATCCCACTCCAATTTATAAAAATAGAGAAAAAATGTAATGAACGTATAGACCCCAAAACGACAAAAATCCAATGTGGGGAACCAGAGATATGATTTTTTTTAACATTTTAATTCAAAATTGCACCTAAAAGTGCAAAGCACCAATTGCAGTTATCTGGTTGCGCTTGACTGGGTTCCAGTCAATGGTAAAGATTGCCCACAAGCTACTGCCGGTCGGGTACAGGGATTAGGTTTGTCCCAATGGAAAGTTTATCTTCTGACATAGAAAATTTTCTGGTGAAATTCCAGACGCCTCTGGAGGGGGAGGACGATAAGAAGTTTCTCCAACTTCGTAGCGGGCACCAGGAATAAATATTGGACCCACAGAGCCAACTCTTCAGTGCAAACCTTGGCCTGTGAAAGACTCAGAAGGAGGACTGCTAAGACGCTCTGTTGCAAGATGGACTGCTACTCCACTGCTTGGCCGCCTGAGTGAGAAGCCAGAAACCTGCATCTTGAACCAAGGACCACCAGAGTAACTCCTAGGGCTAGGTGGCTGGCCTACTGATCAGAGCCTCAGGTACAGAAAAGGCTCCAACCACATTGAACTCTGCACCTGGACTCTGCCTGATGTGAGTCTTGCCCTGTTAGAAATGGGGGTCTCTAGTTAGCAGAGGTAGGTACCTTTGTCCAAATAGGGACCCTTGTTTCTAGTCAGGGTAAGGGTGATACACTTCTAAAATAATCCCTGCTCACCCCCTTGGTAGCTTGGCATGAGCAGACAGGCTTATCTCAGAGGCAGTGTGTAAAGCATTTGTGAACACACAGTAATACAGTAAAAACACTACAAATGGACACCACACCAGTTTAGAAAAATAAGTAATCTTTATCTAAACCAAAACAAGACCAAACGACAAAAATCCACAATACAGTTATCAAGATATCCTCAAAAATAGGCTATTCACTCAATTAAAGTTTGTAGCAACAAATAACTCCACCTGGAGTTATTACGACGTCGTGACAAATAAAAATCCCAAAGTACGGCGCCGACCGCAAGGTGCACGGTGTCAGGCGTGGAGTCAAGCAGATCCACAAAGAACAGTACCTTGGAAACGATGAAAGCAAAGATGGTGCACGGTGTCTGGGAGGTGATGCTTCATTGGCGCCAGGCGGTGTCAGTTCCTTGCGACCCCAGGGGAGGTGAAGCCTTGGTTCCTTACTGCGGTGCAGGGGAGGTGAGACGTCGGTTCCTTACTGTGTCGGGGAGGTGACGTCACGGTGGCGGTGAGGCGTTGGTTGCTTACGACGGTGCGGTGTCAATGGATTCAGGAGTCACCCATGTCGAGTATCAGCTCTGCGTTGATGAAGCACCAGCGTCTGTGAAGTCGGGACTGCGGTGCGAGTCAGGACGGTGCGTCATGGACGTCACGAGTAGTGTCCTCGGCTCCGGTGCACGCAGCGGCCTCGGTGACGGCTTCGGAGTCGATGCGGCATGGCAGCAGCAGGCGTCAGGCCTATGGTGCAAGTCAGGGGGTGCGTTGTGCTCTTCACGAGCGGTGCCCACAGCTTCGGTGCAGGTTACGGCGTCGCTCACAGGTGTCGGTGTTGCAATTTCCTTCTGTGGCAGGTGAAACAGCAGTTCCAGATGCAGATAGACAGAAGAAATTAAGTGTTTGTGTCCCTGAGACTTCAGAACAGGAGGCAAGTTCAATTCCAAGCCCTTGGAGATCTTCTTTCAAGCAGGGGACACAGCAAACAGCAAAGTCCTTTTCTCCTTTCCTTGGCAGCAAGTAGCCACTGTAGGCCAACCCCAGACAGCAAACAGCACAGGGGCATTATTCCTCCTCAGCTTCTCTGGCTTTTCTCCTTGGCAAAAGTTTCTCTTGATTCACAGAAGTGATCTAAAAGTCTAGGGTCTGGGCTCCTTCTTTTATACACAAAAATCCTTTGTTCTCTGAAGGCAGAGAGTGTGGTGTACCCAGCCAAAACCAGTTCTGTCCTCACTGGTGCAGCTTCCTGGCAGGAGGTGGAGACAGCATTGCTGAAGGCAGACCAGGCCCATTCAGGTGAAAGGAAATCTCCTCCCCCTACTCTAAATGCAGCCCAGGTCTATTCAGCCCAGCCCTGACTCATCAGGCTCTCTGAAGCCACTGCCCCTCTCCAGCCCCTGTCATCCAAAAGCCAGACATGCAATACACAAACCTAGCAGAGGCACACTGGATGGTTAAGCAAGAAAATACCTACTTTCAAAAAGTGGTATTTTCAAACACAGAATGTAAAAATCACCCTCACTAAAAGATGCATTTTAACATTCTGAGTTCAGGCATACTAAACTATATTTTCCTACCTTGTTCCCAGGGTAGTTATGTTTATAAGATGTTATAAGCAAACTCCCCGTTCTGTCCTATGGGAACAGGTAGCCTTGCAATAGTGAAAAACAAAATTGGCAGTAATTCACTATCAGGACATGCCACACACACCAGGGCATGTCCTACCTTTCACATACACTGCACCCTGCCCACAGGGGTACCGTGGGCCTACCTTCGGGGTGACTGATATGTAAGAAAAGGAAAGGTTAGGGCCTGGCAAGTGGGTGCACTTGCCAAGTCGACATGGCAGTACTAGACTGCACACAGGCTCTGCAATGGCAGGCCAGAGTTACATTTTACAGGCTGCTCCTGTGGGTGGCACAATCTGTGCTGCAGCCCACTAGCAGCATTTGATTTACAGGCCCTGGGCACACACAGTGCACCGTACTAGGGTCTGACTGGTAAATCAAATATGCCAATCATGGGATTACTAATCCATAACAACAATTTACAAAGGGAGCACTTGCACTTTGGCACTGAAAAACAGTGGCAAAGTGCCCAAAGCAGTCCAACACAGCAAAAACACAGGAGGCAAAGGCAAAAATGCAGGGGAGACCCACGCCAATGGTGCCAGGTCTAACATGCCCCAAAAGTGGTGCCACCCCAGTCATGGAGCCTTGGAAGTGGCCCTGAAGGTGTTCTGCCAACCCAGTTCTGGTCTTTTGGGCAAAACCGACGCAGCTTGATATATTTCCTCGCAGCTCCGCATCAGAACCCCCTCTACACGATGTATCCAGACGCAGGGCCCTTCAGTTCTTTAGGACCGCCTCAGCGTGACACATTCTCGATGCAGGACCTCGCATCACAGCCCGCAGCTCATCAGAATCGGCGCTGCTCGACGCATCCTTAACCCGGGATCTCACAATGCTCCACAACCAGGATTTAAGGTACTTTGTTCAGTGGGCCTAACTTGGTCCCTATATCTAGCCAGCACACCATCGCTGTCGACCTGAACTTGGGACCAGATAACCACAGTTAGCATTTTGTGCTTTTAAGCACTAATTTTACTCAAATCTTTAAAATTGCATATCTCCGGTTCTGCTGACTGGATATTTGTCATTTTAGTGTCAAACTATTTATTATATATTACTCTATTTTTCAAAATTGTTGTGGGATTTTTCTTGTCTTGTTTTTTGACTTTATTACTGTTGGTGTGCTGCAAAAATGCTTTACACATTGCCTCTAAGCTAAGCCTGAATGCTTTGTGCAAAGCTACAAGAGGGTTAAACAGTTAATTTGAGTTTTGCTTGTGTTTTACCCAGACCAGAATTGTGGTTGCTGCTTGAGTCGGGTTTCACCCCCCCAACCAACCCAATTTCTCACAGTGTGAGAATCTGATAAAGATTTAGTAGGGCATACATCTATTTTTGATTGTTCATCTTACATATAGCAATAATATCACAATAAGCACTGAATTCAATAAGTAAAATATCTGTTATCTAAACCAATTGTTGTGCAATGTGTAAGTGATGTTATTTCCAATATTATTTAAGATGTTCTAGTTCAAATGTTGATAGATGAGTTTTATTTTCATATACCACTGCATTATTTCCAAGTTTTTACTATAAATGTATGCTGGACATAATTACCTGCAAAATACTAGCAGAAAAATAATTTCTACCCAATGCAAAGTGATAGCACCCTACTTTGTCTGTGGGGTCTGCAGTGGCTTTCCCCCAACATTAGATTTTCTTTGTGTGTCATCTCTCTTTGACATTTAGTTTGTTTCTTTAGCATCCTTTGTACAACTTTTACAAATATGATTCTTACCCTAACAATTTATTTCTTACTCTTGTTAAGGAATTCAACCATAACGGAGCTGCAACACCACATATCCCCATAATCCTCCTGAATCTAAATGGCCTCACTTTAGGCTGAGTACCAGTGGCGTTACAGACCCACGCAGCCCCTGCGGAGCGGGGTGGCCCCCCAAACTCCAGGGGTCCCCCTCAGCACAGCACTTCGGCAGGAGAGCTCCTGATAGAGTCTGGAGGGGGCCCCTCCATGTACCTTGCAGTGGGGCCCCCTCAATTTTCGTTACGGCACAGCTGAGTACTCAGTTGGGCCATGCACAGAATCCAAAAAGGGGATAACCCAAAAAATTTGATGGTGAATTAGAAGCAGACATCAGCGTCACACTATAAAGTTGGCATTAGTCATCTCATTTTTTAATTCAAGTTCCCAAATTAATATCAGGGATGTGCAACATTTTGTGAAATTACTCTTTTAGAGAGAATATGGTTTGCTTCTATCTGGGCAACAATTTTTTTATGAGAGATCACACCTTGGGTATAAACAAGTCTAGTAAGATACCATGACTCAAGATATTTTCTATGCAAACCATTTTTCATCTAGTATTGCACAAGACTGTTTTAGGCCAGATGCATGCTAGCTTAAAAAGGTATGCAAAATTGTGTAAAGCAACATTTAAAAAGAAATAGCACATTTTACATACCGCAACAGTGCAAAAGCCTAGTGAATATGCTAATAGTCTGAGAGTCTTACAAACACTCTTTTCATTCAGCCAATGCTTTTAAACTTCATTTATGGATACTTTAATCTCTTCTACAATTTTTGTTATTATACAGAACCATCAACACTTGTGGCGCTTTAAAAAATATTTTCCTTAAATTATATTCATGTAACTTTTTTTTCTTATTCATCTTGACTAATGTCTCCAGTTATGCAGAGTTGTGTGAGAAGAGTAATTCTGCATTTAGTGCTGTTTTTCAGCAAATAAATGACCCTTTGTGTCAAAAATGGATCCAAGGATGCATTTTGTGCTAAGAAATAGAGCTACATGCAACAGAACATGACTAGCGCGTGCAAGTAGCCTCTCACTAAATGTGCTCTTGGAATAGGATTTCCTCCCAACATACTACCAGCATTTAGTGTTATTTTCTTAGCACAAAATGACCCTCACGTCTAAAATAGACAAAAGGATGCATTCTGCACTAATAAACGGAGCTAAATGCAGCAGAACACGAATAGCAAGCAGTCGCTCATGCTCGCTAAATGTGCTCTTGCTGTAGGATTTTCCCCTCAAAATTACTCTTAAATATATGAGCAGGAGTAATCACATAATTATCAGTAATTCTGCGTCAAAGAGTAACACGGAATTACCAATTCTACTCCGATTACTCTGGTGTAATCTAAATTCTGCCCAGGCCTACTGCCAGACAGGCCGAGTATGAATAAGCCACAAAAAGCTTGTCTTCTCTGGCAAGTCTGGGCCCATTTTGATCGGGGTTTGGTTTGTTTTATTCTGATTATGTGCTGTAGCCATCAGGAGTGCTCTCTTTAGGCCTTATTTTTGTAATTTATATCACAATGATTTTAACTGTTCTCCTTTTGATAAAGGAGGGCTTAAAGCCTGCCCTTCAATCAATCAATCAATCACAAGATTTGTAAAGCACACTACTTACCCGCGAGGGTCTCAAGGCGCTGAGGGAGAGGAGGGGGGGTGTTGCCGCTACTGGTCGAATAGCCAGGTCTTGAGTCGTCTCCTGAAGGTCAGCAGGTCTTGGGTCTGTCGTAGGTTGAGGGGAAGGGTGTTCCAGATCTTGGTGGCGCGGTGAGAGAAGGATCTTCCTCCGGTGGTGGTTCTCCAGATGCGCGGGACGGTGGTCAGGGAGAGGTCGGCGGAGCGGAGTTGAGGGTTGGGAACGTAGAAGGAGAGTCGACTGTTGAGGTAGGCTGGGCCGGTTTTGTGGAGTGCCTTGTGTGCGTGGATCAGGAGTTTGAAGGAGATTCTCTTGTCGACGGGGAGCCAGTGCAGGTTTTTCAGGTGGGGGTGATGTGGCTGTGGCGTGGAATGTCAAGGATCAGGCGTGCAGAGGCGTTTTGGATTCTTTGCAGTCGTTTGATGAGCTTGGTCGGGGCTCCTGCGTAGAGGGCGTTTCCGTAGTCGAGTCTGCTGCTGACGAGGGCCTGGGTGACTGTTCTTCTCGTGTCTGTCGGGATCCACCTGTAGATCTTGCGGCGCATGCGGAGGGTGTTGAAGCAGGAGGAGGAGACTGCGTTGACTTGCTTGGTCATGGTGAGCGTTGAGTCGAGGATGACTCCCAGGTTGCGTGCGTGGTTCCAAGCCCTTGGAGATCTTCTTTCAAGCAGGGGACACAGCAAACAGCAAAGTCCTTTTCTCCTTTCCTTGGCAGCAAGTAGCCACTGTAGGCCAACCCCAGACAGCAAACAGCACAGGGGCATTATTCCTCCTCAGCTTCTCTGGCTTTTCTCCTTGGCAAAAGTTTCTCTTGATTCACAGAAGTGATCTAAAAGTCTAGGGTCTGGGCTCCTTCTTTTATACACAAAAATCCTTTGTTCTCTGAAGGCAGAGAGTGTGGTGTACCCAGCCAAAACCAGTTCTGTCCTCACTGGTGCAGCTTCCTGGCAGGAGGTGGAGACAGCATTGCTGAAGGCAGACCAGGCCCATTCAGGTGAAAGGAAATCTCCTCCTCCTACTCTAAATGCAGCCCAGGTCTATTCAGCCCAGCCCTGACTCATCAGGCTCTCTGAAGCCACTGCCCCTCTCCAGCCCCTGTCATCCAAAAGCCAGACATGCAATACACAAACCTAGCAGAGGCACACTGGATGGTTAAGCAAGAAAATACCTACTTTCAAAAAGTGGTATTTTCAAACACAGAATGTAAAAATCACCCTCACTAAAAGATGCATTTTAACATTCTGAGTTCAGGCATACTAAACTATATTTTCCTACCTTGTTCCCAGGGTAGTTATGTTTATAAGATGTTATAAGCAAACTCCCCGTTCTGTCCTATGGGAACAGGTAGCCTTGCAATAGTGAAAACAAAATTGGCAGTAATTCACTATCAGGACATGCCACACACACCAGGGCATGTCCTACCTTTCACATACACTGCACCCTGCCCACAGGGGTACCGTGGGCCTACCTTCGGGGTGACTGATATGTAAGAAAAGGAAAGGTTAGGGCCTGGCAAGTGGGTGCACTTGCCAAGTCGACATGGCAGTACTAGACTGCACACAGGCTCTGCAATGGCAGGCCAGAGTTACATTTTACAGGCTGCTCCTGTGGGTGGCACAATCAGTACTGCAGCCCACTAGCAGCATTTGATTTACAGGCCCTGGGCACACACAGTGCACCGTACTAGGGTCTGACTGGTAAATCAAATATGCCAATCATGGGATTACTAATCCATAACAACAATTTACAAAGGGAGCACTTGCACTTTGGCACTGAAAAACAGTGGCAAAGTGCCCAAAGCAGTCCAACACAGCAAAAACACAGGAGGCAAAGGCAAAAATGCAGGGGAGACCCACGCCAATGGTGCCAGGTCTAACATGCCCCAAAAGTGGTGCCACCCCAGTCATGGAGCCTTGGAAGTGGCCCTGAAGGTGCTCTGCCAACCCAGTTCTGGTCTTTTGGGCAAAACCGACGCAGCTTGATATATCTCCTCGCAGCTCCGCATCAGAACCCCCTCTACACGATGTATCCAGACGCAGGGCCCTTCAGTTCTTTAGGACCGCCTCAGCGTGACACATTCTCGATGCAGGACCTCGCGATTACAGCCCGCAGCTCATCAGAATCGGCGCTGCTCGACGCATCCTTAACCCGGGATCTCACAATGCTCCACAACCAGGATTTAAGGTACTTTGTTCAGTGGGCCTAACTTGGTCCCTATATCTAGCCAGCACACCATCGCTGTCGACCTGAACTTGGGACCAGATAACCACAGTTAGCATTTTGTGCTTTTAAGCACTAATTTTACTCAAATCTTTAAAATTGCATATCTCCGGTTCTGCTGACTGGATATTTGTAATTTTAGTGTCAAACTATTTATTATATATTACTCTATTTTTCAAAATTGTTGTGGGATTTTTCTTGTCTTGTTTTTTGACTTTATTACTGTTGGTGTGCTGCAAAAATGCTTTACACATTGCCTCTAAGCTAAGCCTGAATGCTTTGTGCAAAGCTACAAGAGGGTTAAACAGTTAATTTGGGGTTTGCTTGTGTTTTACCCAGACCAGAATTGTGGTTGCTGCTTGAGTCGGGTTTCACCCCCCCAACCAACCCAATTTCTCACAGTGTGAGAATCTGATAAAGATTTAGTAGGGCATAAATCTATTTTTGATTGTTCATCTTACATATAGCAATAATATCACAATAAGCACTGAATTCAATAAGTAAAATATCTGTTATCTAAACCAATTGTTGTGCAATGTGTAAGTGATGTTATTTCCAATATTATTTAAGATGTTCTAGTTCAAATGTTGATAGATGAGTTTTATTTTCATATACCACTGCATTATTTCCAAGTTTTTACTATAAATGTATGCTGGACATAATTACCTGCAAAATACTAGCAGAAAAATAATTTCTACCCAATGCAAAGTGATAGCACCCTACTTTGTCTGTGGGGTCTGCAGTGGCTTTCCCCCAACATTAGATTTTCTTTGTGTGTCATCTCTCTTTGACATTTAGTTTGTTTCTTTAGCATCCTTTGTACAACTTTTACAAATAGGATTCTTACCCTAACAATTTATTTCTTACTCTTGTTAAGGAATTCAACCATAACGGAGCTGCAACACCACATATCCCCATAATCCTCCTGAATCTAAATGGCCTCACTTTAGGCTGAGTACCAGTGGCGTAACAGACCCACGCAGCCCCTGCGGAGCGGGGTGGCCCCCCAAACTCCAGGGGTCTCCCTCAGCACAGCACTTCGGCAGGAGAGCTCCTGATAGAGTCTGGAGGGGGCCCCTCCATGTACCTTGCAGTGGGGCCCCCTCAATTTTCGTTACGGCACAGCTGAGTACTCAGTTGGGCCATGCACAGAATCCAAAAAGGGGATAACCCAAAAAATGTGATGGTGAATTAGAAGCAGACATCAGCGTCACACTATAAAGTTGGCATTAGTCATCTCATTTTTTAATTCAAGTTCCCAAATTAATATCAGGGATGTGCAACATTTTGTGAAATTACTCTTTTAGAGAGAATATGGTTTGCTTCTATCTGGGCAACAATTTTTTTATGAGAGATCACACCTTGGGTATAAACAAGTCTAGTAAGATACCATGACTCAAGATATTTTCTATGCAAACCATTTTTCATCTAGTATTGCACAAGACTGTTTTAGGCCAGATGCATGCTAGCTTAAAAAGGTATGCAAAATTGTGTAAAGCAACATTTAAAAAGAAATAGCACATTTTACATACTGCAACAGTGCAAAAGCCTAGTGAATATGCTAATAGTCTGAGAGTCTTACAAACACTCTTTTCATTCAGCCAATGCTTTTAAACTTCATTTATGGATACTTTAATCTTTTCTACAATTTTTGTCATTATTCAGAACCATCAACACTTGTGGCGCTTTAAAAAATATTTCCCTTAAATTATATTCATGTAACTTTTTTTTCTTATTCATCTTGACTAATGTCTCCAGTTATGCAGAGTTGTGTGAGAAGAGTAATTCTGCATTTAGTGCTGTTTTTCAGCAAATAAATGACTCTTTGTGTCAAAAATGGATGCAAGGATGCATTTTGTGCTAAGAAATAGAGCTACATGCAACAGAACATGACTAGCGCGTGCAAGTAGCCTCTCACTAAATGTGCTCTTGGAATAGGATTTCCTCCCAACATACTACCAGCATTTAGTGTTATTTTCTTAGCACAAAATGACCCTCACGTCTAAAATAGACAAAAGGATGCATTCTGCACTAATAAACGGAGCTAAATGCAGCAGAACACGAATAGCAAGCAGTCGCTCATGCTCGCTAAATGTGCTCTTGCTGTAGGATTTTCCCCTCAAAATTACTCTTAAATATATGAGCAGGAGTAATCACATAATTATCAGTAATTCTGCGTCAAAGAGTAACACGGAATTACCAATTCTACTCCGATTACTCTGGTGTAATCTAAATTCTGCCCAGGCCTACTGCCAGACAGGCCGAGTATGAATAAGCCACAAAAAGCTTGTCTTCTCTGGCAAGTCTGGGCCCATTTTGATCGGGGTTTGGTTTGTTTTATTCTGATTATGTGCTGTAGCCATCAGGAGTGCTCTCTTTAGGCCTTATTTTTGTAATTTATATCACAATGATTTTAACTGTTCTCCTTTTGATAAAGGAGGGCTTAAAGCCTGCCCTTCAATCAATCACAAGATTTGTAAAGCACACTACTTACCCGCGAGGGTCTCAAGGCGCTGAGGGAGAGGAGGGGGGGTGTTGCCGCTACTGGTCGAATAGCCAGGTCTTGAGTCGTCTCCTGAAGGTCAGCAGGTCTTGGGTCTGTCGTAGGTTGAGGGGAAGGGTGTTCCAGATCTTGGTGGCGCGGTGAGAGAAGGATCTTCCTCCGGTGGTGGTTCTCCAGATGCGCGGGACGGTGGCCAGGGAGAGGTCGGCGGAGCGGAGTTGACGGTTGGGAACGTAGAAGGAGAGTCGACTGTTGAGGTAGGCTGGGCCGGTTTTGTGGAGTGCCTTGTGTGCGTGGATCAGGAGTTTGAAGGAGATTCTCTTGTCGACGGGGAGCCAGTGCAGGTTTTTCAGGTGGGGGGTGATGTGGCTGTGGCGTGGAATGTCGAGGATCAGGCGTGCAGAGGCGTTTTGGATTCTTTGCAGTCGTTTGATGAGCTTGGTCGGGGCTCCTGCGTAGAGGGCGTTTCCGTAGTCGAGTCTGCTGCTGACGAGGGCCTGGGTGACTGTTCTTCTCGTGTCTGTCGGGATCCACCTGTAGATCTTGCGGAGCATGCGGAGGGTGTTGAAGCAGGAGGAGGAGACTGCGTTGACTTGCTTGGTCATGGTGAGCGTTGTGGTCGAGGATGACTCCCAGGTTGCGTGCGTGGTCGGTTGGTGTCGGGGGTGCCCCTAGTGACGAGGGCCACCAGGAGTCGTCCCAGGCTGATGTGTTGGAGCCGAGGATGAGGATCTCTGTCTTGTCTGTGTTCATCTTAAGTCGGCTGCACTTCATCCAGTCGGCGGCGGCTTTCATTCCTTCGTGGAGGTTGGATTTGGCGGTGAGGGGGTCCTTGGTGAGGGAGAGGATCAGTTGAGTGTCGTCGGCGTAGGAGATTATGTTGAGGTCATGCTGTCGGGCGCTGCGTGCGAGTGGAGCCATGTCGATGTTGAACAGTGTCGGGCTGAGAGAAGATCCCTGGGGTACGCCGCAGATGATCTCGGAGGCTTTGGATCGGAATGGGGGGAGGCGGACGCTCTCGGTTCTGCGGGAAAGGAAGGAGGTGGTCCAATCCAGGGCCTTGTCTCAGATTCCTGCGTCGTGGAGGCGTGTGCGTGGTGTGCGGTGGCAAACAGTGTTGAAGGCAGCGGAGAGGTCCAGGAGGATGAGGGCCGCCGTCTCGCCGTTGTCCAGCAGGATCCTGATGTCGTCTGTGGCGGCGATGAGGGCAGTCTCGGTGCTGTGGTTGCTGCGGAATCCTGACTGGGAGGGGTCCAGGATGCTGTTATCTTCGAGGTAGCGGGTGAGCTGGCTGTTGACGATCTTCTCGATGACCTTAGCTGGGAATGGAAGCAGGGAGATGGGCCGGAAGTTCTTGAGGTCGCTCGGGTCCGCCTTGGGTTTTTTGAGTAGGGCGTTGATCTCGGCGTGTTTCCAGCTCTCTGGGAAGGTCGCGGTCTCGAAGGAGAGGTTGATGACGTTGCGCAGGTGGGGTGCGATGGAGCTGCCGGCTTTGTTGAAGATGTGGTGTGGAAAAGGGTCTGATGGGGAGCTGGAGTGGATTGTGCCCATGGTCTTGATTGTGTCCTCGGTGTTCACTTTGACCCAGGCTGTCAGGGGGTCGTGGTCGATGGGGTGCGGCGGATCTGATGTGCCGGGGCCGGTTGGGGTCGTCCGGGAGTCAAAGCTGTCGTGGATGTCGGCGATCTTGCGGTGGAAGAAGGTGGCGAGGGAATCACACAGGGCTTGCGATGGCGGGATGTCGTTGGCGTTGGAGCTGGGGTTGGAGAGTTCCTTCACGATGCTGAAGAGCTCCTTGCTGTTGTGTGCATTGTTGTCGAGGCGGTCTTTGAAGGAGGTCCTCTTGGCGGATCTGATGAGGTGATGGTGGTTGCGGATGGCGTCTTTGTGGGCTGCGCGGCTGTCCGGCGTCTTCTCGCTGTGCCATTTGTTCTCCAGTTTCCGGCAGGTGCGCTTGGATGCTAGGAGTTCTGGGGTGAACCAGCTGGCTCTCTTGCTGGTGTCTTTGTAGGTAGTTTTTTTCAGCGGGGCTAAGGTGTTGGCGCAGTCGTCCATCCATCGTCTGAGATTGCAGGCGGCGGCGTCGGGGTTGGAGGGGTCGGTGGGTGGGCTGAGTGCGAGGTTTGTCAGGTTTGCCCTTCTGCCCTATTTCCTCCCAACGGCCTCCATTTCAGCTCTAGCACCAAACTGCCTCCTTTTTGTATTGGAGGAACAGCACAGAACCAAAGATGTCTCTTCTGCCTGGGATATTTGTAAGCTCTTAGTCAAGGGTCTTCCCTGGACTAAGGAGCTAAGAAGTGTACTCCAAGGGTCAGAAGGGTGGCCTCCTGTTGAAGATACCAGGAAACAAAAACTTGGAAGAGGCCTTTTCCAGCAACTGCCCAGTGGTAACTGGACCAGGACAGGATTCAGCAGTTTGGCCTTTGCATTGGGGGCTTTAGAAGTATACTCCTGTAGTGGATTAAAACGTAAAGGACTAAAGTCAGAAAGTAAAATCTTAGACCAGGATGAACCTGGGTGGTGTATACGACTCCTGCTTTATCGCAGTCAGTGTAGAATTGCACCTAGGTCTCAGTCTCAGTCTACCCTGACCCAATTGACTATCACCACCACTTTATGCTTCTTTGTGCTATTCCTACTTAAAACTTTAAAGATGTTATTTTCTGTTCCCCTCATTCTTTTTTTGTCACTTTGATGTCATTTGATTTATACATTTTACTCTATGTTATAATTAGTTTTTATTGGTTTGCATTTCTGCTTTATTACTGTTTTGGTACTACAGAAACACTTACATATTGCCCTAAGTTAAGCCTGTCTGCTCTCTGGCACAGTTACTAGTGGGTTGAGCTCAGGTTATTTTAGTGACTTGGAGGGTTCACCCTGATAACTGTTGTGATTATTCCTTTTGGTGGGTCCCCCCACCTCAAATAATCCAATTTCTTACACTCACCCCTCTCTTGGAAGATCCATCTGGTATTTCATTATTCTCAGCTAAACCTGTATTTTACTACTCTTTTCCAACAGCAGGTTCTACTTCCTCCACCTGACATCCTGAATATGAAGTTTAAGAAATCTGTAACTCTTGATTGTTTAGGGGCTGCTTGCATTTCTTGATTGATTGAAAATGTTATCTTCCTAGTGAGCACTCGTGGGCTGTGGTTTTGTCTGTCAATGCCACTTCCTTAATTCAAAAACTAAATTGGGCCTGTCCGAGTAAAGCTGTGGCTGCAGAAGAGGAGGATACAGTCACTTAACCACAGTGTCTTGCCTGGAAAACAGAAAACAGATGACAGACCAAGGTCCAGCTCAACTAATCCACATGTACAGTCAATTGAAAGATGGTGCATAAACACTTCCTACACCCGTCATCCAAAGGTGCAAATCACAACCAAAGTTTTTCAAGAAAGAACGGAAGGTGCACTCGCAGGGAAGTCAAACACGTGAGCAATAATTCCAAAAATATTTCCTTTATTCGTTTAATCTTTAAAACTGGCACACAGCCAACGCGTTTCGTTCCCAAAAGTGCCAAAAGGGAACTTCATCAGGGCTGTAACAATCATAAACAAAACATAACATTATAAAAACATAAACAACGTTTAAAAACTACATATTTCATATTTTATACAATGACCCACAAACTCATACAAAAATAGATACGTGACACATTCATATTACAAACATATAAACATAACATTGAACATAACATAAATTACACAGAGCTCTAAATATAACACATTGACACACATAAATTAAGAATACGAAATTCCTAAGTATAAAAATAACATAAAAAGGAAGTATGTTTAAGTGAGAGAAAACACTAAATATAGCGTGACAATATCATAGACAATCTTAAAGAGAAGGGAAAAAGAAAAAGAAAAAGAAAGGCATAAAGAACATAAATCTTAAATAGATAAATATGTCTTAGAAAAGAACAGCACCATAATATAAATGGTGCCATTAAATACAAAGAGATTAAAAAGAACACAGATATCATCTTAAGTGAGAAATTATCACTATATCTCACCTCTTCAATATCCAATTAATCCTTAATGAGTATCCAGAAATATTTTGAAAAATAGTAATACCTCAAAGGACACGATCCGCCCAGGGCAAAGTGTATAAAACTCTAAAAATAGGAAAAAGGCTACAGTTAACATAATAAGGAGAGAAGTATTGCTCTGAACATCTCCTATATTTAGTAGTAGAAGTAAAACTCACCCAGCACAAATCGATAATTTATGTACAAGTATCGGAATAACACAATGCCTTAATGATAAAGGACATAATTCAGAAAAGCTGCTCGTTTGCAATAAAAATCTTGGCATATCTCCTATGAGAAGGAAAGAATGTAATTATTAAAGGCATCGTAGCCGGTGCTAAAATACAGCACAAACAATTACACCGAAAATAGAGTGTACACTCTCCAACAATATACACAATATCCAAATTAAAAACAGAAAAAAGAAATAAAGAAAAAATAAATTTTCTTTATTATACAATAAAAATACAAATACAAGGCAAGCAGGTCACCTGCTCCTAGTATGCTCTACTTCATGAATAAAAACGATACCACCTATTTTCCAAAAAGTCGAAAAATGGAATACACAAAATTCAAGAAGGTCATCACGTCCAAGATTTAATAGATGCGCAAAAAACAGGAGATTGATGCGTATTTAGGCACTCGTGATTGTTCGGCCATTAATTGGTTGTTCATGTAATTGTATCATGGTTATTTGGGTACACCTTTGTTTTTCTAATTTTCGTAGAGAGATTGATTACACAGTCTTTTTGTAGTTAGTGACGTGATCCCCAGCACACAATTATCAATTTCTTGTGGCTGGTTGTCTATTTATGTACTATGGGAGCGCATAAGGAGGAGAATATTATACTCCTGTTTTTGCGCATCTATTAAATCTTAGGACGTGATGACCTTCTTGAATTTTGTGTATTCCATTTTTCGACTTTTTGGAAAATAGGTGGTATCGTTTTTATTCATGAAGTAGAGCATACTAGGAGCAGGTGACCTGCTTGCCTTGTAATTATTGGTTTGTTTAGAGCTAGGATATACTATGGCAAAGTTCTTTGGTCTTTCCTGTTTATCAGTCATCCAATATCACTGTTCGCCATAGGTTATTTTAGATAGGGGTCCTGATGTATTTGTATTTTTATTGTATAATAAAGAAAATTTCTTTTTTCTTTATTTATTTTTTCTGTTTTTAATTTGGATATTGTGTATATTGTTGGAGAGTGTACACTCTATTTTCGGTGTAATTGTTTGTGCTGTATTTTAGCACCGGCTACGATGCCTTTAATAATTACATTCTTTCCTTCTCATAGGAGATATGCCAAGATTTTTATTGCAAACGAGCAGCTTTTCTGAATTATGTCCTTTATCATTAAGGCTTTGAGTTATTCCGATACTTGTACATAAATTATCGATTTGTGCTGGGTGAGTTTTACTTCTACTACTAAATATAGGAGATGTTCAGAGCAATACTTCTCTCCTTATTATGTTAACTGTAGCCTTTTTCCTATTTTTAGAGTTTTATACACTTTGCCCTGGGCGGATCGTGCCCTTTGAGGTATTACTATTTTTCAAAATATTTCTGGATACTCATTAAGGATTAATTGGATATTGAAGAGGTGAGATATAGTGATAATTTCTCACTTAAGATGATATTTGTGTTCTTTTTAATCTCTTTGTATTTAATGGCACCATTTATATTATGGTGCTGTTCTTTTCTAAGACATATTTATCTATTTAAGATTTATGTTCTTTATGCCTTTCTTTTTCTTTTTTCCCTTCTCTTTAAGATTGTCTATGATATTGTCACGCTATATTTAGTGTTTTCTCTCACTTAAACATACTTCCTTTTTATGTTATTTTTATACGTAGGAATTTCGTATTCTTAATTTATGTGTGTCAATGTGTTATATTTAGAGCTCTGTGTAATTTATGTTATGTTCAATGTTATGTTTATATGTTTGTAATATGAATGTGTCACGTATCTATTTTTGTATGAGTTTGTGGGTCATTGTATAAAATATGAAATATGTAGTTTTTAAACGTTGTTTATGTTTTCATAATGTTATGTTTTGTTTATGATTGTTACAGCCCTGATGAAGTTCCCTTTTGGCACTTTTGGGAACGAAACGCGTTGGTTGTGTGCCAGTTTTAAAGATTAAACGAATAAAGGAAATATTTTTGGAATTATTGCTAACGTGTTTGACTTCCCTGCGAGTGCACCTTCCGTTCTTTCTTGAAAAACAGTGTCTTGCCTGCACAACTTCTCAGGAGAGAGTCCTGTGTTTCTTGCAGAGCATGTTGCTGGAGAGGGATGCAGGAGACCACTCTTTTTTTAAATCAGGTCATCGCATTAATTGTGTTCTCTCTGCGGTTCAGTTGAGCGTGCTGTTTGTTCACTTATATCACAATATGACAATTCCTGATTCTTCACTAGACCTTGCACAAGAAGGTTCCCTTTCCAGTTTTTCCTGTTTCTTCTTCCAAAACAGGAAGTGACATATTTTGTTCTGCCAAAGCCAATGCAGCATCCACCATCTGCGTTACATCTGCTACTAGATCAAACATTCCTGGTAGTGTGTTATTCTTTTTATTCACTTTATACTTCTCCCTATAAAAGGAGCTGGTACCGTAAGTACCACGTGTCACAAATGCTCCAGCAACTTTTTGTCTACAGGTTTTTTTTTTACCGTCATTACAAATTTTTGTACATTATCACTTCACACGTCATCTTAGTGACTGAGCTCATAAATGTCACGTGAATCCCCTTGTAAAAGGGCATTCCAAGGAGGGCAAAAGGAAATACTATTTAGGGGAGTGGCCAAGAAAGCAGCAGAACGAACAGGTGGTGAAGAGCTCCACCCTGCACTCCTGCCCGACTTCATCCTGCAGACTGGCGACCCTCTCCTGAACACTGCAAGGGGCACTCTTGGGGTCACTACAGCACCTGGGCTAGGAGAGAGGCAGTGAGCATGGTGCTGCGGCATCTTGCTTCAGGCATGATCCTGCGATCCAGCTCGGCCATGGGATGGGGTGAGTCCCCATGCAGCGATACGGTGGTGACCATGAGCGGTTACCTACCCCCATGCGCGTGCACCATAGAGTCATGTCAGGCACCACGTTGAAGGCAATAGTGCACAACAACTGGGAATTTGAGGGCCCGCCTCCTCCAACTACCTCGTGGCAGTGGACCCCAGGCCCCTAGGCCCATGTCATCCTCGAACCCAATGTGCCAGCCTGCATCTCCCCCTCATCATCTTCCTGGGTGACTTCAATCTCCACTGGGGCTCTTTGGAAGACTCGGCTGCCAACAAGCTTGCCACCTTTCTCTCAGCCAATGATCTCTTCCAACATTGCTCGGAAATTACACACTCCAAGGGCTCAATTCTGGACCTTGTTATATCCAAAGCAGACCTGCTTACTATTTATTGCTCCCCCCATCCATGTAGACTGGTCAGACCACTTCCTCATTCCCTTCCGTTTTCACCTATCGCACGTTACAACTCTCGGCCAACCTAAAAGGGCTTATACCTGGTTCCGCAACACTAAAAACATTGATCTTGACACTCTGTGTGATTCTGCTATGCGTTCACTTCTTGGACTAGACCCGAACGTGGATGTCAATGATCTCACCTCCCATTGCCTCTCAGTCCTTGCAGTCAAAATCGATAATGTCGCTCCACTCCAAAGCAGAAGGAAAAGACCCACCCCCTCAGACCTTGGTTCAATAAAGCTCTCTATGATGAAAGGAAGAACCTTAGAATTTTGGAGAAACATTGGAGACAATCTCCATCTACCGCCAATCTCTCTCTTTTACGTTCAGCAAGATCCAAATACCACAATCACATCTTCCAAGAAAAAGCATCACATTTCAGATCCCTCCTTGACTCAGCCAAATACAGACCCAAAAAACTTTTTGCCCTCATCAAAAACCCAAACTGCTCTCCCCTAACCATCAAGCCTGAGGATTCTACAAAGAAAGCAGCAGAATTCGCTATATTCTTTGATGAAAAGGTCAAATCACTTGTGGATCAGGTCACCCACCCCACCCCCATTGAGGAGCGAAAATCCTTAGTCACTTGACAGAACTTTGCCGTCATCTCGGAAGATGACCTCCTCAAATGCATCCTCGAAACCAAACCCTCCAACCATTCTTCTGACCCCATCCCTAGTGACATCGCCATTGATTTCTACACCCATACTGTCTCTTACTGGACCAGGCTAGTTAATGTCTTCCTCAGTCAAGCCTCCCTCCCTGTTGCCCTCAAAACAGGACAGGTTACCCCTCTTCTAAAAAAACCCTCCGCTGATGCGAACGACCTCAACAACTTCCGCCTCATCACCAACCGTATTAGATGATCTTCGAATGCGGGCGGACAGGGGACAAGCTACCATCTTGATTCTGTTGGCCCTGTCCGCCGCTTTTGATACGGTTAACCATGCGGTACTCTTGAACAGGCTTGCCAGAGTAGGTGTGAGTGGACTGGCACTGAAGTGGTTTCAATCCTACCTCTCAGACAGAGAACAGGCGGTTGCTCTCCCCCCGTATCAATCCATGTATAGGAAAGTCCAACATGGGGTACCACAGGGATCTGCAATCAGCCCTATCTTGTTTAATATTTATATGAAGCCTCTTGTGGCTGTTATCAAGTCACATAACATCAGTCTAATGAATTATGCTGATGATACCCAGTTGATTCTATCTCTGGAAGGCTGTCAGGCAATCTCACTTGAAAAATTTCATAATTGTATGCAAGACACGGCTCTTTGGCTTCAAAATAATTATCTGAAATTTAATGGGGAAAAAACTGAGATCCTGTGCTGTTCAGTGGGGAAGGTTCCCTATCCATTACCCACCGGGTTTTGGCCACTACCGGTGACAGCCTCTTTGACCCCGACAAAGGTAGTCCGTAACCTAGGGATCAGTTTTGATTGTAAACTGAGCCTTGAGTCCCAAGTGAACCAGACGGTTGGGAAGTGCTTTGCTCTGATGAGGGTGCTACGAAGAATTCTCCCATTGCTGCCTAAGCAGGCTAGGCCGCTGGTAGTAAGAAGCATTATCCTTAGCCAATTGGATTATTGTAATGCTCTATTGCTGGAATCTCCTAAATATTTGATGGAGAAACTACAGAGAATTCAGTCAATGGCAGCTAAGCTGGCACTTATGAGATCTCGCCAGTCCTCTTCGTCTCAGGCTTTGGCTGAGCTTCATTGGCTTCCAGTTGTACAGAGGGTGCAATTCAAATCAATGTGTATAGTTTTTAAAGCTCTACATGGCATTGGGCCTAAACCTTTACAGAGCAGATTTGTATGTTATGTCCCTTCACGCAATCTCCGTTCTTCCTCAGCTAAACTGGTGAGAGTACCCAAGTTCAGAAGGGTCAGATCGGGTGGAAGAGCCTTCAGCGTTGCAGCAGCTTCGGCATGGAACAAATTACCAACCGAACTTAGACAGATAGATGATCTACTGCCGTTCAGAAAGAAACTGAAGACTTGGCTCTTTCCCAGGGTGTAATTCAGTGTTTCTTATTTTGTAACCGTTCTCACACTCTAAGATAACTGTTCCTACGTGTTCAAGCGCCAGGATACCCATAGGGTCGCAGTGCGCTCTATAAATTCTATATACAATACAATACAATACAACCTCCCTTTTCTTTCGAAAATCACAGAAAAATGTGTTGCGAAACAACTTTCCCTACATATTATGGACAATAATCTCCTTGACGTTTTCCAGTCTGGCTTCATTCAAAATTGCAGCACTGAAACAGCCCTGCTGCAAGTGATTGACGATGCGCTGCATATACTCGACTCTGAGGAATCGTGCCTTCTGATTCTTCTTGACCTCTCTGCAGCCTTTGACACTGTTAATCATAACACCCTCCTTAACACTCTTCAACAGAGAATGGGCTTGGAAGGCACAGTGCTTAAATGGTTTGCCTCATTCCTCTCGGACAGATCCCAAATGATCAAGATAGCGTACAGTCTTTTGTCTCCATTGGCGGTAGGTCAAGGCGTCCCTCAAGGCTCTATCCTTGCACCCACTTTGTTTAATCTCTACCTGGAACCATTAGAGATCCTCCTAAGTAAATCTGGGATCCATTACCATCTCTATGCGGATGACACTCAAATCTACCTCAAGGTATCTTCCGCACACGATCTCTCACTACTCAACTCTACGCTCAACTCTATTCACAACTGGATGTTAGCTCACCAACTCATTCTAAATCCCTCCAAAACTGAATTCCTCCTCCTATGTACCTCTCTCTCCCCTCCTCCTGTTCAATCTTGGATGGATCAGCTGAATTTACTCAGCAATAAACCCATCATTGTCGACAGCGTTAAATCCCTAGGTGTCATACTTGACAAAAGACTCAACCTAATCTCCCACATCAACTCTATTGCTAAGAACGCACGTTACCAGCTGCGCCTTCTGTGGGGGATTAGTCGGTTCTTCCCGGAGAAAGACCTAAAAACCTTGGTTCAATCGCTGGTTCTCTCTAGTCTGGATTATTGCAACTCTCTTCTGACGGGCCTACCCAAATCCCACCTCTCCCCTCTCAAATCCATCCTCCACTCAGCAGCTCGCTTTATTTCAGGGTCCAAACGAAGTGACCACATCACTCCTATCCTGTCTTCTCTTTGATGGCTTCCCATCGAGGCAAGATCTATTTACAAAACTGCCTGCATCACCCACAAAGCCTTGCACACTTCCTCCCCTCGTTACCTGGCGAATAAACTGAAAATGTCTGGAGGCTCTAGACCTCGTAATGCGGAAAAGTTTCTGCTTGAGCCCCCCTCCTTAAAAAGGGAAAGATCGATGGCACAATCCTTCTCAGGTAATGCGGTGAGAATCTGGAACTCGCTTCCTCCATTGCTCCGTGCCACCTACTCTACCCGGATCTTCAAAGCTGACCTCAAATCTCTTCTCTTCCAAAGACACTTTCAGAATTAATACTTTCATTCTCAGGCCCCTCTAGGAAATTCGTTCATCATTGTAAATTTGTACATTTTTCTTGTACAGTCCTCACCCTTACTTGCTGTGTTGGATATTGTGTTTTTGTACCCTACCTTTTCTAGTCTCCTGTTTATTTTTGTAACGTTCTATTGTGTAACACTTTTCTCATGTAACGTAACTGGTTCTATTGTACAGCTCTCTGACACCTTTGGGTAATGTCCGCGCTATATAAAACTGCATTAAATAAATAAATAAAATAAAAAATAAATCAGACTACCTGTCAGAGAAGCACTCACTTGCCGTGGTGTGCCTAACTGAGTCCCCCTGGGCTTTACATTACTGGAGGCTCTGTCATGCAGGCTCCTGGCGGTTCCTTGCTGACCCCACATTCAAGGTGGGATGCTGGCACACTTCCCTGCAAGGAAGTTCCACTATACTGCTCCATGACGAGAGTCAGCTCCTACACCTGCATTCAGGGTTAAGCAAAGCTGCCTGAGAGGGGACACTGAAAGCAGGGGGAGGCGTCCCACTCCCCATCTGCCATCACCACGCCACTCCTCCCGGCATGTCCTCATCTACGGAAAGGTTTGACAAGCTTCTGATGGCCATTAAAGATGTCAAGGCCATGTTGGTTCCAAAACTGGATGTCTTGACAGTTGAGATGAGCCTTCTCAGAGCTGATCAGGTCAAATTAAGAGATATGGTGGAGTCAAATGAATCTGCACTAGCTGGACTGCCCCCCTCGATGGTGGACATGCAATCTCAACTAAAACCCCTCCAAACAGAAGTGACATTGTTGCGCAGCAGAGCAGATGATGCAGATAGTCAATCACAATGCAACAACGTCCGCATAGTGGGGCTCCCAGAGGGTGCAGAGGACCCCAATATGGACCTTTTTCTTGTGGACTGACCACTCAACACTGTGCTCGGTGGGAAACAGTCCACCTTTTTCTTTGGTGGAGCATGCCCAGAGGATTCCTGGTAGATCGCCTCCACCGGGGGCTTCGGCCAGACCAGTGGTGGCACGGCTCTTCAACTACCGGAATTACATCCTGCAGGTTGCCCACCTGAAGGGCCCTTGGCAGGTAGACAATAGCACAGTGAACATTTATGCAGACTACTCTACAGATGTACAGTACCAGTGAGGATCTTTCATGCTGGTTAAAAGACAGCTTTAGCAAATAGGGCTGTCATACTCCTTGATGTTCTTGGCTAAGCTGCATGTTATGGACATTGGAACAATCACTTCTTCGCATCTCCAGCTGAGGCATGGGAGTGGCTGGAGTCCACCATGTGACACGATGAGGATGGGTGGTCGATGACAATGACGACCCCACCGACAGCATCATGGCTCACCCAAGGGCAGACACAAGAGGGCGGGCACTGGTGATTGCTGAACTAGAATCTCACCACTGCCAAACCACGGGTTCACCTGACCGGTCTGTGGGTTCGCTGGATGGGGAACAGGCGCACGCTATAGTCGACATTCCTCCTGAACTTCGGGCTGACCCTGCCCTCACCTCAATGAGTGCAGACCAAGTGATTTGAATTGGAGCACGGTATCCTTTATTAATGATCTGTACATTGGGATGCTGTACCTGTATGTGGGCGGGGTCTCTTGCAGCTCCTGTATGGTGGGAGGGCCGGTTCCTCACAATCTCACCACAAATGGATATCCTGCTCCCCTGAACCTGGTGGAATTTGTTAGTTTTGCTATGTTCTATGGTTTGTAAGTGGTCTAGGGCTGGTTCTTGCTCTAACCTGGGGAGGGGATTTGGGGTTTACATTCATGCTTCATTTCGTTTTCTTTCGTGTGGATGATTGCTAGTGTGCCACCATAGAAGGTGGAGAGGATGTAGCCTTATGGCTAGAGCGGTCGACGTCGAAGCTGGGGAACCGTGTTCGAGCCTCGGCAACAATGCTCAACATCCTGTCATTATGGGCAAATCACTTAATCTCCCTGTGCCTATAAAAAATGAATGTGTCCTTGTGTAACGAAACATGTGCTATGTAAAGCGCTCTGATACCAGATATCTTCGGGTCTAGTTCGCGCTATATGAAACTCTAAAAAAAAAAAAAAGAAGAGGAAGCACACACAACCCTGCAGGGTTTAGGGGGAAAGGAGGAGCGAGACTAAAGAAATACCATAAATGACTACATGTCCGGCTGGTTTCCCATCATCATACAACTTTTTATCTTGAAATGTGCGGGGGATGGTGATGCCCAGATTGCGTCATCAGGTGTACTCTAATTTGAGGCGCAGGCAAATCCACATAGCAAATACACTTCCAAGAAACGCACATGACAGCCACAGAACTGCTAAGACTTTACGCTGATGGAGGGGGTCAGATTGTGGGAACTGCCAACTTGGTATATGCTAGAGGACTGCTGAAATGGGTAGCACCTACAGTGCCACTTGCAATCACGCGCCAAAAGGTAGACCATGAGGGGCAGCATGTGGTGGTGGAAGGGAGGTTGGATGGCGTACACATCACCCTTGTAGCGATCTACACATCTAACACAGGTCAGTCCCACTTACTGGACACCCTAACCTCAGCGATGGTACAAGACCTTAATGCACCAAGCATATGGGATGGATACTTCAACTGCATACATGACACTAACATGGACAGGTCTATACCTCCACTCCACGGCACACAGGTGGCCCAGACCGCATACTCCTTTGCGGACTGGTTTACTCACAGCCAGCTCCAGGACATTTGGCGCTCCCTGCATCCTCTCATGAGGGAGTATTCACAGTTTCCCCAGATCCACCAGCTTCACACAAGAATCGACCTTCTCCATCACCAAGACTTCTGCGGACAAATTCACTTATAAAGCAGCCTTAGGTTTTTACCACAAAAATATTAAATCCATCAGGAAGACTCACATAGTGGACAGAATTAATAATGTCTAATTGCCTCCAACTCAATGCAGGAAAGACTGAAATTTTGCGTTTAGGAAAGTCTTACTCTTTCTGATCTGATGATTGGTGGCCTCTGGAACTGGGTCTAGCCCCTACCCCTAAAAAGGTAGCTGGAAATCTGGGCATACTGATCGATGATGCCCTCTCCATTAAAGATGAGGTCAATTCCATCTTTGGGTCCTGTTTCGGAACTATGCGCCATCTCAGGAGAGCTTTCCAATGGCTGCCTCTGCAGTCCAGAAAATCCATAACTCAGGCACTTATTATAGGTTGCCAGGATTATGGAAATGCCCTTGTGGTTTCTGCAAACAAAGATTTATTAGCTAAACTTCAGATGGTACAAAATACACCTGTCCACCTGATTTGCAACCTGCCACTCTGCTCTCCATCTGAGCCCACTCTTAGATCTCATTACTGTCTTCCAATAAAAAAGCGCCCCCTTTTCAAACTCCTCTGTCTTGTTCACTGTCTTTTTAGAAATGGGACCCTCTATTTGTAGAACAGGTTACAATTCCAGACTCCCACACCTAACCTTAGATCCAGAGGGCGATCACTACTTCGCCCCCATCGCATTCGTACTGTTAAACACAGAGGCAGATCCTTTTTAGGTCTCGCCTACGCATCGCGCATGCGCTGAATAGGCAAAAAGACCTTTTGCAATCGCTTCGGCTTTTCAGCCAAAAACGTGCACGCCTTCCATTGCCTTCAATGGCAACGCGTGCACGTTTGGCGATTCACTTGCGGGAGCGAGCGGCGCCATATGGTAGCAATTATCGCTCCTGTCGCCGCTCGCTCCCGCAAGGGAAACGCTTTCACTTTTGCAGACAGTTTTTTTTTAGTGTGTCTGAGCCACGCAGTGGCGCGCCCCACACTTTGAAGGCCTCTGCCTAAGAGCTGAAGTAAACACTGCTTGAGCGCGGAGTGTTTGCGGGCAGTGCTCACTCTCTTACAGCTGTGAAGCTGGGCAGGCAGCGCGGGACTTTGAACGTCCTTTTATAAGGACATGCTGTGGGCAAAGTTAGATCGACCACTGCCCCTTCTCCCTGAGCCACCAGGAGCATCCAGAGAGGACGCGCTAATTTCATCATCTACTCGTGGTGTACAGCAGGGGAGGTCTAAGTTGGCAAGCACATATTACAACTTCATGCAGTTTTCCAATCTACACAAAAAGCCTTGATAGCCATAGTTTAGGCCACGCCCCTAATTGTGTCGGCTACGCCCCTTTTAGATAATTCTCAGTTTGGTGATCCCACTTAAAGCCCTGTGGAAGCCCGCCCCTTTTAGATAATTCTCAGTTTGGTGATCCCACTTAAAGCCCTGTGGAAGCCACCCTATCTACACTCTTGTGTCAGACATGTGCTCCGTCTCCTACATCTGTTCAAATCAGGCTGAGCAGACGGTACAGTGGGGCTTTCATACCTCAGTGTACCCTGTGTGCTTCCGCATGCTCCCCGTGGGGTGCTTTTTTGTTTTACAGATTTATATAGCACGAACTCGACGCCAAGGTATTTAAGCGCTTTACGTGAGAACCAGTTACGTTACACAAGGACACATTAATTTTTTGTTAGGCACAGGAGAGCAAGTGATTGGCCCTGAATCACAGGATGTTGGTTTACTTCCAACCTCCTACAATTCACACAGTGCGCGCGGCCCCGGGGATGCACAGCGCCTCAAGGAGGGAAGGATGGATGTTCAGACAGCTGCGCGTCTGGACCGGCGCGTCAATAAGACAGCAACACCATCGGAGACCCCGAGCCAGACCCGTCCTGGGAGCGGTTAATGGGCGCAGGGAAGAGTAACGAAAGCTAAGAGGGCTGAGACTCCTTTTAATTGCAATCTCCAGAGGGTGTCCATCACTGCGCTGTCACCATACGTCTGCCGGCACTGGTCGTCTAAATACAAGCACGTACTAAGTGGCAAGCGTGTGCGACCGCAGCAGCGCCCCCGTGCCCTTTCACCCCCACCCGCCTGCGAGGTACGGAGCGAGAGTTCATACCGCAGCAGCCTGCACTTACTCCTGTCTGAGAGGACGAGACGGGCGCCCAGCAGCAGGCTGTACTTACTCCTGTCTGAGAGGACGAGATGGGCGCGCAGCAGCGGGCCGCACTTACTGCTGTCTGAGGGCGACAAAAGGGCATGCACAGGCAAAACTTAAACCTGTCTGACGAGTGAGACGGGCATGTGTAGACTGCATTTACTCCGGTCTGAGAGGATGAGACCGACGAGCAGCAGCAGGTTGCACTTACTACTGTCTGAGAAGTGAGACGGGCGTGTGTAGGCTGCACTTACTCCGGTCTGAGAGGATGAGGCCGATGCGCAGCAGCAGGTTGCACTTACTACTGTCTGAGGGCGGTAGACGGGCATGCGCAGGCAGAACTTACAACTGTCTGAGGAGTGAGACGGGCATGTGTAGGCTGCACTTACTTCTCTCTGAGGGGATGAGACAGGCATGCGCAAAATGCGCTTACTCCTGTCTGAGAGGACGAGACCGGCGCGCAGCAGGCAGGCTGCACTTACTCCTGTCTGGGGAATAAGACTGACATGCACTTACTCCTCTTTGAGGGGGTGAGGCAGACGTCCACTTACCCTTACTCCTCTCTGAGGGGGTGAGGCAGACGTGCACTTACCCTTACTCCTCTCTGAGGGGGTGAGACGGGCGCGCACCTACTCCTCTCTGAGAGGGAGAGACAGGCGCGCACTTACTCCTCCTCTGAGGGGATGACACGGGCGTGCACTTGATTTACTCCTGCCTCCGAGGATGAGCAGGGCATGCGCAGGCTAGGGGCATCTCCTGAGCATCGTAGCCTCATTTTAATGAATGATTACCCACCAGAGGGAAGTTGTACTGACTGCCGACGCTGTATCTGGTGGGCTCAAGGTCAACTGCAGGGTGATAGTTTAAAAACTATTTTTCCCCAAGGGATAAACTAGAACATGAAATCCTCATCCCTGGCGCATCCAGGGCCACTGCTGGGTGCCTGCAAGATCGGCCCGCTATACAAACATACTTCACAAACTCTGAATGCCACGGACGTGGAGTCATCCACACTGCTGGGTGGGCACAGTTGGCATGACGTGGCATCCACCCATTTGGTAATATGAACATTCCACCGTTATGATGGATTTCCGCAACAGCAAATTGAGTCCAATGGGTGGGCTTGTCAGCGTCCCTTGATGGTCACTTGTAAAAGGGCAGTCACCTCCGGAGCACAGCCCCAGCTCACTAGCACCTGACACACCCATAGGCAGAACACTGTTTTCATGTGACGGTGCAAACACACATTATTAGTTTTTTTAGCCAATAGGTCTCGCCTTTGGGACCTTATAAGTGTTTAGATATCCTTGGTGCAACAACCTCAACTGTTGCATGCCTAAACACTTATAAGGTCCCAAAGGCGAGACCTATTGGCTATGCCAATGCTTGTTATATTTGGCACCGTATCATTGGAACAAATTACCCTTGTTTATACAATCCTGTCTGGACTCAGCACAATTCAAGAAACTCCTCAAAACCTGGCTCTTTTAACTCCTCTCTGATATTGCAATCCCGTTTTAGAGTGCTCCAGCGCAGAGAGACCCCTTCGGGGGTGATTCATTTGTGCTTTATAAAAATAAATAACATGACCTAACTCCTCTGTAACCCCACCATGACCTGATTCATCAGATCTGCTGAGTTCCTGGGTTGTACATTGCCAGATCTCAATTCCCTCACGGTAACAATACACTCTGGAAGGTGGTTAACACAGATCCCCACATGGAGGCTTCATTCTCAGGCACTCCTGAATAACATGTATCACGAAACCATGAGCACCCATGTTCTCTAGTACTTTGAGTCCAACGAGGGCACAGGAACCGACCGAGGGGTTGAGTGGGATGCCTTTAAAGTGGTGACATGGGGTCTCTCTATCAAGACTGAATATGGCATGAAACTGGCATTACGATGGCAATTAATAGACAAAGAACCCGCCACACATGAGGCAGAGATTCGGGTGGGAGTAGGCATGGGTTAGGTAGACGAGCTTACCATTCTCAAGGAAGATTACAGTGCATTAGTAGGCAGAGCTGGAAAGCTAGACTATGTAGAATATATAGCCAAACAGCAAGCAGAGGGCGACAAAGCAGGGCATATACTGGCTTGGTTGTTGCGCTCCGAGGTAGATAGACTTCAACTGAACGCAATTAGGACTCCAACAGGAGACATACTAACTTTACATGTTGACATTAATGCAGCATTTTACGATTACTATAGCTCTGTTCATCGGCTTACCTTGACAGCTTGCCGATACCCAGCCTAAACCCCCACCAATGCCATGCCCTAGACGAACCATTTTCAGCAGCTGAGGTTCAGCTGGTGATGGACCAAATGGCACGTAATAAAACCTCGGGCTCTGGAGGGCTCCCTGTAAAGTAGAATTCTATTTGACTTACAGAGCAACACTTCCCCCAAAGCTACCCCAGCTGTTTCAATTCACCAAAGACAAAGGCACCCTCCCTGTGTACACGAGAGAGCCACTGATTGTGGTCCTTCTCAAGCTAGATGGGTACCCATTGGAGGTGCACTCATACTGACCGCTCTCCCAACTCAACACGGACTGTTAAATCCTTGGAAAGATAATAGCGAATCAGCTGTTGTATTATATGTCTCTACATGGGTTCACAATTAACAAAATCATTTCATCCCAGTAGAAACACATTCCTCAATCTGAGGCACCTGTTTCGCCTTGAGGATGAGCATCCCTCCAAGTCACTTCCATGTATAGCACTCTCTCTCGAGACACTGAAAAAGCCTTTGACATCCTGGGCAGGCCTGACCTTCGGGGAGTGTTGTGACGCATGGGTATGGGTCCGGAGATATTGAAGTGGATTGATTTACTGTACATGGAGCCGGTCGCCAGGGTGCATACAGGCAAAAAAAATTCAGGATCTTTTTGGATGCATAGGGGCACCAGACACAGATACCCGCTCTCTCCAATTATATTCGGCTTGGCACTAGAACCACTGGCAGGACTATTCCAACAACAGGGCCCATAATGGGGAATACCGAGCAGTGACTCCTGGAAGGAGATCTCCCTTTAAGCAGATGACGCTCTAATTTACCTCCGGGACTTGCGTAGAGACTTGCCCCAGATGATGGAGGTGTTGGAAGTCTTCGGTAAGATCTCAGGCTTGAGATGAAACTGGACTAAATCCTGCCTCTTCCCCGTGCCCAAACTCTCTGAGTCGGAGCGAGAGGAACCACGCCAATTGGGGCTGCTTCCTTTGGGTGAATGTCTATCACGCAGAGTCGGATTTGATAGAAGGTAGCCTAGGAAAGGTGAACATCGTTTTCTGACATTCAAGAACTCCTTACCGCTCTCTCCAATGGGCAGAGTCTCAATTGTGAAAATGCTGAGAATGCCCTGACTTATCATTTCTCAGCACTACCGGTCTTCTTCCCCCAATACTTTTTCTGGGAACTGAACATGATCCTTTCTGACTTTATGTGGGGCAAGGGAAGAAAAAGACTGGTCTTACACAATTTATATGTCCCACTGGAGAAAGGGGGGTGGGTGCTCCTCACTATGAGCTGTATTATGCAGCAGCGCAGCTACAGTGGCCCATGTGATGGCTGTCAATCCTGAGCTGTCATTCATCGTTCGGGATATGGATGGCCGTGACATACTACACTGGCTTATGGACATCCAACGAGATACCCTGAATGTGAGATGTCTCACCAAAGTAGCCAAGATTTTGTTGGGGCAAGTATGTGACCCACGGTGTGGTCCAACACCATACGCGCCAAACTCTATTGCTGTGAGTGCTTCTGGTGCTCCATGAGGTGTCGACCATCATAACACTGTGTCCCACTATTGTTGGAGCATGGTATGGGCAAACACGCAATAACGCTAATATACAAAGAGTTGCTGGAATCTCACAATCCGAAAGTCCAGGCCTTGACGGATAAGTGGGTTCTGTCTACTGGACAGGACGTTATGGAAAGACAATGGACCCGTGTGTTGGAGTAGATCTGGGGTGTTTCCATGAATTCCAGACTGAAATGCACCCAGTTCAACTATGTGCACCAGGCCTATCTCACCTCTGTACCTCTGTGTGACTCCATCAAATCTTTCCAGGACTAACTCCAAAATACCCACGATGCTCCTGCCCAGAGGCAGATTTTTACCACATGGTGTGGGTAGCTTAGAAGTTGAGCACTATTGGATGGTAGCAGTACAGACACTGTCAGATATTATGGGTCAACCCTTACAGATAGATCCCCTACACTGCCCCCTGGGACTGACCGCTCTTACATGCAAGAATAAATATGCTACTAAGTTTGCCTATCTGGCGTTCATTCTCCTAAAGCTCCGCATAGCAATGGCCTTGAAGTACATAGTGGCACCCTCACTGTCTCCTTGGCAGAGAGATCTTCTTAAATGGGCCTCTGCTGAGATAACCATTTGGTACTCACTCCCCCTGCGACAAGGAGTGGCAACCCTGTTGGACACGGTGGACAAATACCTTGACAATTTGTCAGCAAGGACAGACAAGAGACCACCCTGAAACCAGGCACTCACTGATCAACGCTTCTCGGCACAATTGGGGGCCCTTATTGGAGGCATCGCTCTGACCACTAGCAACACACCACATGTTCACATGGCAATACCCCCACTGCCCCTCCCACACACTTACTGATGGGACACTTGGGTCTTTTTCCCTCTGGATCCCCTTTTAGGGATTGAGATTGGGTCTTTTCTCCCCCCCCTCACTCAGTAAATCTGACACCCAGAGATGAGGCACTCCCTTTGGGATGCAAATGGATGTTTTTCACACCAAAGACATTATCGATTTAACCCAGTTGGGAAATTGTTGTGATGTTTTTTGCTTTAATGTCATACTCACAACTCATTATAGTAGTTCTACACAGACCCTATGCATGGACACCATACTCTATGTTCGTCCGGAGGCCGGTTTGGCCCTGGTCCTGGGAATGCCCAAATGAGCCCACCTACGCATGTGGGAAGTACATCACCCTAAGATGCACCTAGAGGCCAGAACTCAGCTGCACCAGGATATGCAATTTCTATTGTTCGTTTATCTCTGATGTTAATATCTGCTTGTATCTGCTTACTATGTGTAAAACGTTAATAAAGAGCTACTATGGGAAAAAAGGAAATACCATTTATACAAAGCATACCAGAATCTGACACCTGTGTATCAGACAACAAGTCATAGAACAGGTCCAAAGCCAAGAGATCCAAAAAAGCAAAATAAACTGTGAGGATACCCTGAGCCTTACTATGAGTCAGGCGGACCGGTCTCCCTGGATGGGATACAGCTCCGCCTGATCACAACTGACCTCTTGTTCCTGCATGAAGTTCTCCTAGTTGTGGGAACACTGCACCCAATGTGGTGGCAGGTCATTCTGGCCAAAAAAAACAGCTTGAAGCTTTGGTTGGAACAGTAATCAAGCCTCATTCCCCACTCCATGATGACTTCATTCTCTAGCAAAGGTAGGGGGGCATTCACTGCACCCACCTCCCAGAACTAATCTTCCCCTTCACTCCCTCTCTCTACCCCTGCCCCACCCAGAAGCCCCTCCACACATTAACCACCTACTGAGAGCAGTTGGTGAATGTGCACATTAAACCACTTGGAAAAAGGAATACCATGCGAAATACTGTACGGTAATTATGTGCCTGCACAGTTATTTCCCAAGCTGAGGGGCTAACCTCTTAATTGCATGGTCCTGGCAGGGTTTTACCACACAGTAATGTGCACCTCATAATCAGGGCACATTTGCAGAATAAATTTGAATACTGATTCACACCTTCATAAGGAACTTTTTTCAACAGCGGTGGAATAGAAAAGTATTTATTTTACTTTTCAAGATAAGGGTTGGAATTAGGGAAAATTGTCTTCTGAGAAACGTATTGACTCAGGTAAAAGCCTTGCTCTGTGGTTTCTTCCTGAGAAGCTGTAAAATACTCAGCCGAAAACAGAATTTAGAATTTTCCACTGGGGATTAGTGGCCGGCAGGCTAATGAGTAACCACTGCACAAGCATGTTCTACTGTACGCCCTACCATTGCATGACCATTCGTTAGAAGCCATGATCCTCCAGCATTATAGGACACCATATAAATTGGTATGCTTGCTTTTCCAGATACAGTTTGAGGTAGAGCATTTACATGTTTTGGTCTCTTATTAGTACTAGAAGAGGCCTTTTGCATACTTGTTTTCCATCAGATCAATGTAATGGGATCCCCATTTCTAGCTACAACATGCTGCTCAAGTATTTCACATTCAGCCTTTTTGGAAGTAATAAGCACAATCTGAAACCTAATTCCACAATTGATCTTTACTACCACAACCAACAATTATTTTGCTAATGTGGCAAAGTATTTTCTTTATTTCTAATTTTCATGCCAAATGCTCTTTCTTATTTTAAAACCCCCACAGCTTGTTACAATATAGATATTTTGGAAACTGCTTGAAAACGTGTTAATTTAAAAATACAGCATGGAACATCTGAGCTAGGAAAAACATAGCATATGATAGCTTGTGTGACTTGAATACAAGAAGGGTTGAATAGCCAGTAATGCACTTACTATAAACTTGCAGTTGTCCCCTGAAGGCATTCTTCCCTCGTGAGTTTTCAGCTTTACATTCATACATTGCTGCGTCTTCCAGCTGCACGTTTGGGATTTCAAGCACGGCTTGAGATTTTCGAAGACGTGATTTGCTTGGAAAAACCCCGCTAACTTTTCTCCAGGAAATTGTTGGAACAGGGCTGAAACGGTTTGTAGAAACACTATTAACAAGCATCATTAAGAATAAAGAAATACTGTTATCTAGTCATTTAGGTACTTAATAGTTAAAGTGGCAATAAAATGTAATCACAATTAAGCCCTGTGCATCGCTTGATGCTTTTTCTACCTTCCCTGAGGGACGTCCAATAAGTGCTTGGTAGAGTTCTTTTTTCCATCTCGCAGACAAGGATGTACTTTCTTAAAGACTTAGGGCCATATGTATCAAGCTAAATTGTGATCGCAAAAGCGTTTGCGATCGCAATTTAGCTGTGTGCAATGTATGAAAGGAAAACCCACCCGCAAAATAAGGAATCGCAAAATTTGCGATCCCTATTTGTGGATCGCATTTAAGGAATCGCAAATTGCGATTCCTTAAATGCAATGTAGGAAGCACCCAAGTTGTGCGAGTTTGGCTTAGGAATCAGAAATTACCACCAACTTCAGGTTGGTGGTAATTTGCGATTTCTTTGAAACATTCACTTTTTGCATTTTTCAAAGTGCCATGTGGCGCACATCTGCACCCATGCTTATTTCAGGGGTGCAACAGGGTGTCCTTTTGACACCCTTGCATCCTTGAAATTGCATTTGCAATTTGCGAGTACCTAATGGGTACTCGCAAATTGCGAATGTCTCCCCATTCATTCCTATGGGCCTTAGGCCCATAGGAATGAGGTATTCCTTAAATGTGAATCGCAATTTGCGATCCGCAATTAAAGAATATGTGGGATTCGCAAAAGTTTTTGCAAATCCTACATACATCGCGTTTTGCGATTCTCAAATAGCGATTCGGAAAAAATCGCTATTTGAGAATCGCAAAACAACATTTTGATACATATGGCCCTTAGTATACTAGCCATTCTCAGAATTCATTCACATTGTATTAGTCTCCTTATCAACACTCTGTGATCTCTTATATTTTAAAATAAATTATTTAACATATTGAGTAAAACACTGTCACTATAGAGTCCCGTTAAAAGTTACACCATTTGGCAAACAGGGAAACTGAGGGCCACATGTATCAACCTATTTTGCATTTGCAAATGGTGCGAATTGCTAAATTTGACTGTTTGAAAATGCAAAGTAGCCTTTCAAGTTGTTTGCAAGGCTTTGGCAGTGAATTGTTGGCAAACTAAATAATTTGTGAATACCTAAAATTGCAACATCAAATATGGAATCTAAATTTGCGATTTCCGAAGCACATGTACCAAGCATTTCCTAAATGCAAACTGGGCCTATAGGAAATACTATTACATATGATGTAGCAATGAATAAATCCTGGGCAGAGAGCAAATATGTGTTGAAATTAAGTATATGGTCACAAGAAGAAAACAACAAACAGGGATCCACATCAGTTAAATGTAAATCACAAAAAGAATGTCCGGCCCAAATTTTGAACTAACCTTATGAAAATTTGATCTTCGTTTTGCAAAGTTATGTATTATAAATTAAAAACTGTGTGTACAACCTTTAATAAAAAGTATATGGTATTTATTTTTATTACAACAAAACATAAAAAGAACATACAACGAACATAATGAGGTTTGTAAGTATAAACATATAAGTCAATAAGACTTTTTGGACACAATCTACATTCCACTATTCTGTTTATTTTATCACTGAAAATATTAGGAGTCACTCTTCATCAAATGGATTTTAAAATTTAAAAACAGTGAATAGAGAAGGTTTGGTAAATCAAAGAGAAACAATAAGGAAAAAATTAGCAGGAGGGCAATGAAGTATGCCAGGAATTGAAAACATTTTGCTAGAGTATTTTTTTACACTGTGAATTTCCACGACAATGAACTGCGTAGTACAATTAATATTTTGTGTTTTATATTTGTTATAGGTTGTGTGAATACATTTTACAAAATAACTATTGTTATAAATAAGGAATCAGTGGAAGTTTAAAAGTATGTTTTGTCTTTGGAAAGGTGGAGTTAATGCCCTATTACTTACCGGTAATCTTCATTACTCCTGGTCCCGTTGTCCTCGTCCCATTCCTTACAAAATGGAGATGACCATTTCCACGACAGAAAAAAAGAACAGGAGAATGCAAGGCACCTAACCCCACCCCCTCCCACTGGGAGTACATAAGCTGTACCAACCCAGTATTCCGCCTGAACTACCAAGCCATCAACCGGAAGGCCGGCCGTCCGGGAGGGAGGGGCGTAAGGGATGGGACGAGGACAACGGGACCAGGAGTAATGAAAGATTATCGGTAAGTAATAGGGCATTACCTCCCGGTCCCTCCAGTCCTCGTCCCATTCCTTACAAAGTGGAGAATACCAAAGCAAAAAAAACAGCCTTCCGAACTCCCACGAACACCAGGGACACCACACCGAAAGCAGCACCCCAAAAGAAGCAAACGGGAGAACCACATGTAAAACACAGGCAGGAGCACACAACCCACAATGCCCCCAACCAAACAACTGAGCCGCAACCCCCAAAACAAGTAGGGGACGACCAAGAAGAGCAAAACAAGGAGCCAAACCAAGGAGCTGCCACCCAAAGGGCAGATAAACTACACCAGGAACTCCCGAACCAACCACAAAGGAGGAGAACCCAACAAGAAAGGACCAGAGACTGACCCCACCAGAAGGACAGCGACGAGGCCACCCACAGAAGATGACCCAGGGCAACCTGACACCAGAAGAAGCCAGGGCCACACCTAGAGGGACACAAGACCATCAGGCAAGGCCACAAAGGAGGCCAAGCACCGAAACCCAAGCCCCAAAGGAACCCCCAAGGGGGCCGAAGCAAGAAGCCCACCCCCAGAACAACCAGCAGAAGGGTGGCTCAGAAGAAGTGGAAGTGTTCAGAGGGCACCCGACCAGGGAGAAGGCTGCTAAGGACAGGAACACCACCCAGCGCCCAGAACCTAGCAGCAGAAACAACAGAGAGTGCCCCCCCCGCAGACAAGGGAAGAACGCCACACACCGCCGAAAGAACCCACAATTACCCCACCAGAAAGCTGAGTGGAAGCAAGGAGAGAGACCCAACAGGCCCCATCCAAAGCAGGAGACAAAGGAATGACACGACCAACCACAGGACCAACCCCAACACACTAGGGGAGGCCCCCAGCAGATCAGATCAGACAAAAGAGGACGGGGCCCGCCGAAAGAGCCAAGGCACCGACCCAGAGGACCAACCAAGGGCAGGCCCAAACAGAGCAAACCAGGAAGGGAGGGAGCAGCGATCAAGAGCAAGCCCCCCCCAACCCGACTGCACTGCCAACAGAGAGCCCAGAGGACCCTGCCACAGAAACCCCCAGAGGCGGACCAGGCCACGGGGCAGGAACGTCCAGCATCAACCACCAGCATAGACACCGGACAACAGCCCAAAATCCCCCAAACCTGGAGAAGGGCCCGGGGCACAGGGACGGGGCACAGGGACAAGCCAACATGACGGGACTGAGGCAACCACCCTAAAAGTAGGGGATACCGGGACACAAACCCAGCACCCTGCCCAATGAAGGCAAGGGAGAGGACAGAAGCGCAACCCCCCCATCAAAACAAAATGAACAACTGGACCCCGCCCAAGGAAAAGCAAGGGAAGGACTCCAGCAGACCCCAAACCAGACCATGGCACAACACCAAGAGCGGGGAGAGGCAAAACCCCCAAGGCCACCGAGACCAGGGGAACCCAAGACCAAACAGGGCTAACCGGGCAGAAGATGCCACAAGCAACCCCCACCAAGGGCAACACCCCACTCAGAAACCCGGGGGTCAACCACAGGGGAAAAACATGGAAGCGTGTAAGACCAAGCCACCGGAAAAGAACCCGGACCAGGGAAGGGGGGAAACCCCAAACCAAACCAACAGCCAACAAAACAAAGGAAGATACCAAGGAACCACCCCAGGCGAGACCCAAGAGCAGCTGCAGAAGGGCAAAGACAGGAGAGAAAAACAGGGAGGCCCACAGCCCAACCCCGCAAACGCCCCCGCTAACACCCAAGAAGCCAGCAGACTGAACAACAGACACCCCAGCAAGACACAAGGCCACTAACACGGCGCTCCCACGGGCCAGGAAGAAGTGGCACAGGGCCAACCACCCCAACCCCGAAAACCCCAACCACCAAGGGCACAGGGAAAGGCACAGGAACAAGACACAGCCAGGCCACCCAGGGAACTCAAAGCAGCAGGAAGACATGGAGGGAGCCAAGCAGCCCACACCTGCACGCCAAGGCCAAGGCCCAGCCCGCACCAGGTAGGTGCAGAGGAGAGGCAAGAGGAAAAGGATAGAAGGCCGGCCCGGACCCCAGCAATGCCAGGCACAGGACCGCCGACCACCAAGGGGCCGAAAGACCCACACCCAAACAAGGCCCAAAGCGACCAGGGAAAGGAAAACCGGACAAGGACACCGACACACCAAGGCAACCCCCAAGGGACCAAGACCCCACGGCCGGAGCTGGACACAACCAAGCAGAAACGGCACCACCAACCCTCCCACAGAGGCAAACGAGGGGCCAAACACGAGGCAAAGATCGACAGAGGCAAAGCCATGGCCCACCAACAGACATGAAGACCCGAGGCCACACCACAACCCAAGAAGGGACAAGCCCGGAGAACCCAAAGGTGCACAACCCACCGAGGGGAGACGTACCGGAAGAGGGAAAGGGAGAAACCGAACCCCAGTAGATCTTGCAACCTCAGAGCCACCAAAAGAACAGGGACCAGAGACACCACAGGCACAAAACTAGCCCCGCACCAGAGCGCCAAAGGACTAAGCCCAAACGACAAGCCCCAAGGGGAAAGTGACAGGACCAAGCCAATCCTGCAGGCACCCCACAACCTGGGTCAACAGTAAGGGTGGGCTGCAAATTCCGTTCCGCTCGCGGAACTTGCGAAATTTCGGCATTTCCGCGTTCCGCGCGGAACGCGGAAATGTCGAAACTTCTGCGATCCGCGGCAGAACGGAATTCGGGTGCATGAAGCACTTACAGATTTAAATAAAGCAGGTGCCCGAGTTGAAGCTCAAATTCTGTAACGCATTAATCAGCACAAAAGATTTGTGAGCAAGGTCGAGGCTAAGCAGGAGTGCTTTCTGCCCAGATCTACCGCCAAACATTAGCTGTAATCCCTGATGGAGGTCTTTGAATCCTTGATTTTCTCGAGCGCAATCCCCGTGTAGGTCCAGTGGCCAGGAGGTTCTTTCTCCTCATCTGCTGCTCAGATCGTGCTCTGACCCTTTATAAACAAGATGCATGTGAACTCGCATGGATGCCCCGCCCCACATACACTGGCGGTATGCAACGTCTTCCCGCCCTTTCCCCACTATGATGGACAGCTTACTCAAAGGACCCCGGCTCCTTTCCGGCGTGGTGGCAAAGTTACAGACACACAGGTCACTGGGGACAATTCTTCTGGTCCTTTACGCTGCTGTAGTGTAGGAAAGGCACTATACATTTACCCAACGAGGTAGCACTTACTGATTAGCCAGTAGAAAGTACTCCAGTTGAGTAGAGGTATTGCACAAAACGGTGGCATCTTCGTGGATAAATATGCAGGGCAGGTGTGCAGAATTCGTGAGCGTGGTTAAGCAGATGTGCCTTCTCTCCATTTCCAACGTGAAAAGTTAGCTGTAATCCTTGATGGAGGTCTTTGCATCCTTGATTTTCTCGAGCGCAATCCTCGTGTAGAATTCGTGAGCGTGGTTAAGCAGATGTGCCTTCTCTCCATTTCCAACGTGAAAAGTTAGCTGTAATCCTTGATGGAGGTCTTTGCATCCTTGATTTTCTCGAGCGCAATCCTCGTGTAGAATTCGTGAGCGTGGTTAAGCAGATGTGCCTTCTCTCCATTTCCAACGTGAAAAGTTAGCTGTAATCCTTGATGGAGGTCTTTGCATCCTTGATTTTCTCGAGCGCAATCCTCGTGTAGAATTCGTGAGCATGGTTAAGCAGATGTGCCTTCTCTGCATTTCCAACGTGAAAAGTTAGCTGTAATCCTTGATGGAGGTCTTTGCATCCTTGATTTTCTCGAGCGCAATCCTCGTGTAGTTCCTGTGACCAGGAGGTTCCTTCTCCTCGTCTGCCGCTGAGATACTGCTCTGACCCTTTATAAAGAAGAGGCATATGAACTGGCCTAGAAGCCCCGCCCGTTTGGCTTGGCCCCGCCCCACATACACTAGCGGTATTCAACGTCTTACCGCCCTTTCCCCAGAATGATGGACAGCTTAATCAAAGGACCCCGGTGCTTTCGGCGCGGTGGCAAAGTTACAGACACACAGGTCACTGGGGACAATTCTTCTGGTCCTTTACGCTGCAGTAGTGTAGGAAAGGCACTATACATTTACCCAACGAGGTAGCACTTACTGATTAGCCAGTAGAAAGTACTCCAGTTGAGTAGAGGTATTGCACAAAACGGTAGCATCTTCGTGGACAAATATGCAGGGCAGGATTCATTCTGGGACGATGCTCGTCTGCCCCTGAGAGTGACCCTGCATAGATTACAACGGGCGCAGCGAAATCTCCGCGAGCACGCGAAATTCCGCGTGCTCGCGGAGATTTCTTGCGTTTCGCGGAATTTTGCGGAACGCAACTCCGCAAATTCCGCCCACCCCTAGTCAACAGCAACCAGGCACACCAGGGATATCCCGAACAAAACCCGCCATGAAGCCACAGCCCCAGGGCTGAGGCAAGGCCGGAGCAGAGAAAAGACACAGCCCGGAAACGGGGAACAACAGGGCCGGCAAGCAGGAGCGAAACAGAAAGCCACATCGCGGCACACACCCCAGAGCAGGCAGACACCAGACCACACCGGCCGCCCCACCAACACACCCACCAGGCAGGCAGAAGCAACAGGGGAGAAACCAAGGAGCCGCAGAAGCGAAGGGTGACCCACAACACCCAGCCCCCACCGGCACCAAAGGAACAGAGGGCCCCAAAAGCAGCCCAAGCACTCGAAAAAGGAACCCAAGAGGGGAGAAGAAGACCGCAACACAGCACCCAACCCTCACCAGCCAGCCCAAGCGCAACCCACAACTCAACACCAGGCAACAGGCAAACACCAACGCCAGCAACAAGGCACACCAGGGGCACCATTAGTGCAGCCCCGGAGCCAACAGCCAACCACAGACAGCCACAGGAGACCAGCGAGAGGCAGCAGAAGCACAGCACATCAGCGAACCCCAGCACCAAGGGCCAGGCCAGAGAGAGGGCACAATACCAAACCCCCCCAGGCAAGAACGGAACCCAAGAAGTAGGGAGGCCAGGAACTCCAAGGGCCCGACACAGGACGCAAGAAAAGCCATAGTCCCACAGAGGATCAAGGAAAATCCAAACGATAAACCGCCGGGGAGGCAGACGCCACACAACACCGGCAACCCCCACCAGCCAGCCTAGGCACAGACCACCAACACAGTGCCAGGCAACAGGTAGAAAACTCATACCCCAGCATCAGGGATGCCGGGGACCCCAAAGGCCAGGGCCAGAGAGCCATAACAGGAGACAAACCGCTATGCGGTACTTAACCCCGGGGCAGTCAGACATCACAACACACCGCCTGCCCCCACCAGCCAGCCCAGAATCCGCCAACCAGTGCAGCGCTGGGCAGAAGGCCATCCAGAAATACCCCCTGAAAGGGAGAGAGAGACAGCAGAGACCCAAACACAGACCAAGCAAAAGGGATGCCGGGGTCTCAAAAGGTTAATAGCCGACAGCACCAGGTAAACCCAGGATGACTCCCATCAAGGTACCAACCATACCGACCCCACTCAACGCCAGAGAGAAGACGAGACCAAGAGCAAACAGGGAGGTATGGGGGTAGGAAGAACAGCCAACAACAACAGGTGCCCCCAGGCGGCCACCCAGGGAAGGCAACAAACAGGCCCAACCTGAGAGCAGACCAGAACACAGGAAAAAAGGGTGACATGGCCGCAGGCAGAACCAGGACCAGAACAGAAACCGCTATGCGGTATTCACCACCGGGGCAGGCAGACACCACCACACACCGACTGCCCACACCAGCCAGCCCAGGCGCCCTTCACCAGACCAGCGCCGGGCAAAGAGGGAAAGCCTGCAGCAACCGGCACTCCCAGGTGGTCTCACAGCGAGAGCAGGGGCCTCCAGGCAGGAAAAGGCCATAATGCAGGACCCCACCAGCCAGCCAGGAACTCCAGCGGCACCACCAAGACTGGCCCGATTCATCCCACTGCAGCACTGCGTCTTCCAGACTGGCCCAGCCACAGGAAGATGCGCCCTCCAACCCGGAACAGACAGGGAGGACCGGCGCCCCAGCCACAAAGTGCCGGCCGCCAACCAACGCGGCTCCTGGCAAGCCCGGCAGGGCAGGAGACCGCGGAGCAGGACGTTGAGGACAGCCCAGCAGCTCGAGTATGACATCCAAAGAAGACTGCAAGCAGGTAAGTGCAACCAGCAAAATCCACGTCCCATTCAGTCGGAAGAAAGAAAAAAAGAACAGGCAGAATGCTGGGTTGGTGCAGCTTATGTACTCCCAGTGGGAGGAGGTGGGGTTAGGTGTCCCAGCATTCTCCTGTTCTTTTTTTTTCTGTCGTGGAGATGGTCATCTCCACTATGTAAGGAATGGGACGAGGACTGCAGGGACTGGGAGGTAATGTATAGAGCCATCGAAACTTGTATAGATAACGTGTCATGTTAATTACTGTTTTAAAATTGTAGTGGATTTTCTCAATACCACTGACAAAGATAATCAGTCAGCACCGATGTTCCAGGACATATAAGCAAGGCATTTAAAAGGCCAATAGTAGGCAAAAATCATAGATGTACCATTGAATTGGAACCAGTCATTCCTTTACAATCATCGTCATCTAATCAGAATAGCGTGTCATGTTGACCCAGAGAACTGTGTAATGCAGAGTTACCCAAGGTATATCTATTTCACCAGTACTCTGCAAAACATTAAGGTGTCTATTTCCTTACTTAAAAATAAATCACCTCTACCACTACTGATTTGCATGCAGAACTCAAAGATCTACATCCAGTAGGAAAGTGAGCAATGAACCAAACATCACAGTCTTGAAGGGCCATAACAAAAGCAAACCAATAACAGTAAACTGTCCTCCATAGACAGGAACAGTTCTAGCACAACATGGGAAGCCTACAAGTAACTTAAATAATTGATCATTTCTAACCTAGAAAAAATATATTGTAAAAGAAAACAATTTTTAGAAGTCATCCACTCTCTCGTCACATAGAGCTAACATGGTCATATATCATGACCCACATGGACTACTGAAAAGTGATCGACATAAGTCTACCTAAAGGGGCCACTACAGAAACACAAGTTTAGAACTCAATTAAATACACGTACTCATATGAATCCTGCCTTTAAGTATGAAAATGCAGTGCAAAGCTTTCTGAATTAAATTACCCATTACATATGCAGAAGTGTTCCACTGGGTACCTGCAGTCAATAAAGGAACAGACCATCTGCCGCTCAGTGTTCAAAAGACTAAACAATGGACTAGAGTCTTAAGCATGCAGGGCCAAAGCCCTGGATCACTCTCTCCCAGTCGTATTAGCATAGAAGAAGTTCATTATCCCCAAGAAGCAACCGAAGATGGGACTTTTCAGAAAAACATCTGCTTGAAATCTAAGAATTAATCTTGGTACAGCAATGCATAACACCAAACATCAGAATTCCAGCTGTGGATTAGTAATACTACAGATTTACATATAAAACCGAAGCTCCACCCACTTCTAATGACCTTCTAGGTAGAACACCTGTGTATATACTGTTGAACCCACTTTTAATCACTGGCAATAGCAGAGGGACCATCCTGGCTATATCCCGCCTTTACATGTACAATAAATCTAGCCACATACATTCAAGCCACATACATTCACTCTCACTATTTTTATTGCATTGCCTTACTCGCCGAGTAGCCAAACGGTGGCATGTTTCAACAATAAAAAATGTATATGAATACAGGAATAAAAAAAAAAGCATTGGCAAAGTTAACAGGTCTGACTTGTAATCAATGTTGTTTGTATCACCTGTAAGAAATGTAGATCGAGTTGGGGAAACAGAAGAGTACTGTTTTAAAATGTTCATAACATACACAATATATGTCTAAAAACACAGCGGTCCTTTGGGAATAAAGGTTGCCGTGGCAAACAAGTGTTTTATCTTCTTATGTGCTCGTCTACTGTTCGGCATCATCCTGTATCCCCCTCTCCAGCAGCTCCATCTAGGCACATGACTCACATTAGTCATCTAAAGTGGCAACACTACACAAAAAATAAAACGCTTCTTGAAACAGACCACAGGGGGGCTGGCCACCAAAATCGCCACCAGTTGGGGTTTAGATATCTCCTGTAAGCCCTCAAATATTAACCTTGTCATAGATAAGGAAGATGGCAAAAAAATCACTCAATCGAGCATAGTACAGCATTGTCTCTGGACACAGGAGACAAGTAAATACCCACATCGCTGGAGCCTGCTCTCTCAACCGAGAAGGAAAAAAGATGAACAAACACCTGCTTATTCCAGCTGATGTTCAGACCTCTGCAGAGAAACCGTTTGTCATGGGAGCGATCTTACACATTATATTTGTTATATTGCACTTTTCTATTCTATAGCAAGCAATTACTTGCCACACTTACATGTTGGTGTGCCGTGGAGTGCTGTGCTTTGTAATGTTAGGAGATATGTCGTGCTGTGCTATTCTGTATTATGGTAAGATACGTTTGGCATGCAGTGCCAAGACTGCTAAAGTAAGGTGTTTTGTCTTACGTTGTGTGGTGCAGTAATATGCTATGTAACTATTTGGTGTGTTGTACTCTTTTATGTTGTACAGTGCTCAGGTATGTTATGATTTAGCGTGTTGCGTTAAGTTTGTCATGCAGTGCTATGCTATGGGATGTTAGGCTGTGATGCATTGTGTTGTACTGTCTTATGGTGTGCTGTGTGACATTTTGATGTCCAGTGTAACCTTGTGGTATGTTCGGCTATGCTGTTGTGTTGTTTAGTGCTAGCCGGTGTTATGTTAGACTGTTATGCTTTTCTGTGCTATGCTTAGTTATGTCATTCTGTATTGTAAAATGTTGCTCCATGCAGTGCTTCACTGTATTATGGTAAGTATGTTGTGAAGTGGTATGTTGTTTTTTATGGTGTGCTGTGTCACACTTTGCTACGTGTTGTGTTATGATATGCTGTGCTACACTGTCATATTATGGTGTGTTGTGTTATGTTGTGCAGTACAGTACCATGTTATACTATGGTGTGCTGTGTTTTGTTGTGCTGTGCAGTGCAATACTATGATATGTTATAGAGAGCTTTGTTATGGAGTGCTATTCTTTGTTATGTTAGGGCATGATGTGTGTGTTGTGCTGTGTTATCTTATGCACTGGTGTTCCGTGTTTTTTATTGTTGTGCATTGCTATACTGTGTTATATCCACGAGTGTTGTGTAGTGCTAAGCTGTGTTATATTAATGTTTGGTGTTGTGCCATGCTATGCTGTGCTATTTTTGTGTGTTCTGTGTCATGCTATACTACGCTGTTATGTTATGATGTATTGGTCTATGTTGTGTCATGCTGTGCTAATTTGTGTTATGTTATGGTTTTCTGTGTTATGATTTGCCTTGCACTGCTATGCTTAGTTATGTTATATAGTGTGTTGTGTTATGTTGTTCTGTATTATGTTGAGTGATGTTCGTATGTATTATACTGTACTACGTTTTGTTATGTTATGGTGCTGTGTTACTTTGTCTCATGCTGTGCTATAGTAGGGAGTGCTATGTTGTGTTATGCTTGGCATGTTATGGGGTATGTTCGTGACATACTTTGCTATGATTTCTTATGTTAGGATGGATTCATTTGTGCCATGCTGTTCTATGCTGTTATCTTATGGTGTTGTGTGATATGCTGTGTTGTGCATTTTGCAGTTACATTATGATCTGTTGTGTTATATTGAGTCAGGCTGTGATAAGCTATTTTACTTTATGGTCTGTTGTGTTATATTGTGTTATGATATGTTATGGGGTGCTCTTTTAGATTTGTAAAGCTGTGTTAGGCTTCAGTAAGTATCATTCTAGGCTATGCTAGGGTGTGGTATGTTTGCTATGCTGTATTGGTCTATGTTATGTTGTGCCATGCTGGGCTTTGCTAAACTGTTATGTGTTGTGTCATTGTGTCAGCTAAGTAAATACATCAAAAAGCAAATAGCAGCTCTCCCTTTCAAACAGCATACATCTACATCTTAATAAAAAAAACTATAAAAAGACTTTTTGATGTTCTATCACCAAAACCTGATGGTAAAACAAATGGGACAATGCACTGACGGAGCAGGTTTCTCTATACCTTAATCTTCAAGTATAATCATTAAATAAACCCCGCCATTGGTCGTATGGACCTTTGTTCTTTGACAAGGAGAAGTTAAAAGGAGCAATCATCAAACCATATTAGCATTAAATCATTTAAGACTTTAATACATTCAATAAAGAGACTTTGTATGAGTTAAAGACTTTTAATAATCAATTCTTTGGTTTCAGTATTTGTTCAATTAGCATTAGTCTTTCAAGCATCATCATTAGAAATGAATATAATACAATAATCGAAGAAAGAATGCACTATTTGTAAATATATTAGTTAATACTGTAATAATACAGCAAGTGTGTGGCAGAAAGGAATTTTCCTAATATAAACTGAATTAGAATGAAATAGAATTAGATGTCAGTTTAGAAACTCAATGAAGAGTTCTGAGAGAATAAATGCATATGCATAAAGCCTTAGCACATACATTTAAAGAAAGGATCAAGATGAAAAGTATTCTCTACTATAAATCATCTAATAAAGCAGGGAATATGCTCAAACGCAATCTCCCACGAACAGAGATATGGTCTCAAGAAACCTAGGAATGGATCTCCAGCAATGTGAGTGAGAGAAGCCCTCCTCTACTCTAGGAACACGCACTATTATAAACTCACAATATTTCGATTAGAAATATGCATTACATTCTCTGTTCACAACATCCAATAGGGCGAAAGACACAAGTCCTTGAAAAGATACTTCATCCACATTTTGCGTCTCAGACAGTTCTTCTGCATTTGCTGGACTATATCCTCAACTGGAACATTTTGCATTTATGTTTGATTTACACCTTGAATTTGCCCATCACCACTTACTCGGTTAGGATTCTGTCTACACTCTTCCAATGCCCAAGTTTATTGCAGTAGTGGCAAGGAGTTGATTTCTTCAGCATTGCAATGTCTACCCCTGAGCTTTGATAATGCAGAACACCTCAACCTCTACCATGGGTAGCAACCGCTCCATCTTGCATTCAAGCAACATTCCTGACATACGACTGATTCAGAAACCCCTTCTGAGCCAGCTTGGTCTGGGCCAACATGAATTTCTCTTTAAGCCTTTTCTGCTACATCTCTTACTCATCCCTACAGCATTTTGCATACCACAGAATGTCATCTAAGGGATTTGTCTGCCAAGAAATCATATTCTGTTGTATATGCATGCTGATTTCTGGTCACAATCACCACAAAATGTCCCTTATTGCCTCTTTCAGGATTTTCTTGTCCACTGTGCTGTTTAAACTAACCCTGGGCGTAGTTCGCGAAGTAGCGCTACGCGAAGCTACGCAAAGTGCAGTTCGCACTACGCGAGCTACGCGTAGCACTACGCGAACTTCGTAGTGCGCTGTTCGCGATGATTGCACAGTGCCGGATGCTTGTCCGCACTGTGCAATCATTGAAAACGGCATCTTGCACAGTGCGAGCTGTCTTTTACTGCCGCTCGAGTAGATTTTTACTCGAGCTGCAGCTTCTCAACGCGGACTGGTAGTTTCTCATCACGAGCGGTCGCGAGCATACGCGACCACTCGCAATGAGAAACCTGACCTCCCCGCGTTGAGAATCTCGCCGGGAGGTTTATTTTCCACGCTCGAGATCGGCAACTTGATGTTGCTGATCGCGATCGAGGAAAAAGTCTCGCCGGGATGTCATTTTGCTTGCTCGCGGTCGCCAACTTGACGTTGAGGACCGCGAGCAATCAAAAAATGACCGCTGCACTACGCTACGCGTGTTTGCACTGTGCTACGTGCAATTCGCGTTGTGCGAAGTAGCGCAAACTTCGCAAACTACGCGAGCGTAGCGTAGTGCTTTGCCCAGGGTTAGTTTAAACACTAATAATCGTTCATAATAAGCATGCACCAATGCTTTAGTTTCTTGATTAGTTCTAGTGACCTTCAACCAATCACTATCCCTCGCTGGAACTTTTCCCTTCAATATGGTAATCAACTTATCATACTTGGTCATCACCACAGGTGAGGGTGCATGCGTCCATTTCTATCGATAATGGCATTACTCCTAGTCCTACTCCCTCGCCTTCCTTCTGTACCAATAAGGCCCCGCCTCCCACCCAGACCCACCCCCAGCATAAAAACTCTGCCCGCCCCCACCTCCACCTGTACGTAAACAAGCCGAGCTAGCACTCAGATGTACCGCACCGGGAGGGAGGGTCCTCGAAGGAAGGCGAGGGAGTAGGACTAGGAGTAATGCCATTATCGATAGAAATGGACGCATTACCTCCCGTCCCTCCCTCGCCTTCCTTCAGTACCAATGAGGACATAGCAAGCAGAAGAAAACAGAGACGGACAACTGAGTGATAAAGAACACCAAAATTTAATACAGTGCCCCAAACACAGCAGATCAACATCCCTGGTCCCTCATAGAGGACAAGACCCTGTGGCCCAGAACAGTATCCAAACGCTCCAGACTCGCAATCCGATAGTGACAGGCAAACGTAGAGGGAGAAGACCAGGTCGCAGCCCTACAGATCTCCACCACAGAAGTACCCTGCAACTCAGCCACCGTAGCCGCCATACTGCGAGTGGAACGCCCCTGAACCCCCACAGGAGGAACCACCCCTTTAAGATGGTAAGCCATCAAGACCGTGGACCGAATCCAACGACTCAAAGTAGCCGTGGAAGGCTTAACACCCTTCTTAGCCGGACCAAAGTTAACAAACAAAGAGTCCCCCACCCGGAAGGACTCCACAACCTGCAGGTACCACAGCAAAGCCCGCCGGACATCCAAACAGTGCAAACGAGACTCCTCAGCCGAGGAAGGAGCAGGACAGAACTCAGGCAAAATCACCTCCTGACTGAGATGAAAGGCCGAATGGACCTTAGGGACAAAGGACGGAACTGGAACCAAAACCACCCGATCCGAAAAGACTTTGCAGAAGGGAAACTTACAAGACAATGCCCCCAACTCTCCCAAGCGCCGCGCAGAGGTGATGGCGACCAAAAAACAAGTCTTAAAAGTCAAGAGACGCAACTCGAGACCCTCAAGGGGCTCAAAGGGAGGACCGGACAGGGCATCCAACACCAGCTGCAAATTCCACGAAGGGAAGGACCTAACAGGGCGGGGAAACAAATTCAACAGACCCTGAAAAAAACGAGGCATCAGACCCCCCTCATCCCGCAAATTATGCCAGGAGCCCCTAAAAGCCTGAATAGCCGCCCACTGCACCCGCAGAGAAGCCACCGACAACCCCAGATGAGCCCCATCCTGAAGGAACTGCATCACCAAAAAGAGGTCAGCAACTGTGGGATCAACACCCTTACCAGCACACCAGGCCGAAAAGACCCGCCAATGTCTAGCATAGGACAGCAGAGTGGAGGACCTACGGGAAGCCTGCAAAGTAACCGCCAACTGGGCAGGAACCCCCAACCCAGCTAAGCCCTGCCGCTCAACCGCCAGGCCGTCAGGTGTAACCTCCGCAGAGAGTCCAGAGGAAGGGCCAGAAACTCCAGAGGGGACGGAACCATCGGAAGGACCCACTCCCGGTTGCAACAAAACCCGGTCAGGAAAGGAAACCAATTCGCCCGAGGGAGCCACCAACAACACCTGAGCACAGTCCCTCCGGACCCGCACCAGAAAGGACCGGAGCAGTGGAAAGGGGGGGAAGGCATACAGCAGACCCGAGGCCAAGGACAGGTCAAGCTGTCGACCCCTAGAGCCCCGGGACACCGGCCCAGAGAACAGAACCGGGCCACCTTGGCATTCCCCGGGTCCACAAACAGGTCCACCACAGGGAGGCCCCAATGACCCACCAACTGGACGAACACACTGGGAAGGAGAGAGAACTCCCGAGATGACGGAATGTTCCGGCTCAACAGATCCGCCCGCACATTGTCCACTCCCCGAATGTAGAGAGCCGACAGACCCAGCACCCAGACCTGAGCCCCCAGAAACAGGACGCTGGCAATCAATTCAAGGACCTGGACCTGGTCCCCCCCCTGATGGTTGACATAGGACTTCAATTATAATTATAGGATGCACTCCTATTTCTCCAATCATCATCGGTGTTATTCATGTAGAGGAACAGTAACGGAGAAATATGTATAGTTGTTAAAGTTACATGATGAATAAAATTGCAAAGTTAAGTTTAACAATACAAGGTGATTTGCAATAATAAACAATTGAAAGTAAAAAGCACAATATTGCAGCATAAAATAATTGAAATTTTTTTTATTGTTATTTTCAGTTACCCCCGAAGAAGGGCTTTGTCAGCCCGAAATGCATTGGATTTTTAATAAAACACTGCCTTGGATGAATTTGCATTAGTTCGTGTTTTTGTTAGAGGCCCGGAGGGCACACCTAAACATGGGAAACCTTGGAAATGGCATATCATTCCTGCGTGTGGATTGAATTGAGTTAACTTAAAGAAAAAAAGATGACAAGACAAAATGAGGATTACGTTGAAGAATTTGAGTAAAATGTTTGAAAGTATAAGTTGGCGCTAAAGAAGCACAATGCGCAGTGCAACTGGGAGAGGGGCGTATTGTCGCCCCGCATAACGCTGTTGACATAGGACTTCCCCACCAGATTGTCCGTCTGAACCAACACCCAATGGCCCCGCAGTGAGTCCTGAAAGTGCACCAGGGCAAGCCCAATCGCCCTCAACTCCCGCCAGTTGGAGGACCTCCGGGAGTCCAGCAGGGACCAGCACCCCTGAACCTGATCCGACCCCAGCCAAGCACCCCACCCGGACTGGCTGGCGTCCGTAGTCACCACAAGCGGAGCCGGAGGAGCCAGCGAAACCCCTGCCAGAAGGTGACGTCGGTTGAGCCACCAGGAGAGCTCCCCCCGGATCTGGTCCGTCATGGGCAGCAGGGACAACAGACTCTGAGACCCCGGAGACCAACCCAACAGGATCCAGTTGGCCAGGCGGAGAAGATGAAAACGAGCCCAGGGAACCAGAAACACCACGGAAGCCAGGTGCCCCTGCACCCGCAGCCACTGGACCGCTGGAGGCACCTCCCGGGACATCAAGGCCCGAACCTGCGACTGAAGAGAGACCAGGCGCTTGTCGGACAAGGTAACATGGTCGAGCAAAGTCTGAAAACGAGCCCCGATGAACACCATGTCCTGAGAGGGGACCAAAGAAGACTTTCCCCAGTTCACCAAAAACCAGTGTCCATGAAGAACCTCCAAGGCACACCCGAGCTGATCGAGCAAAAGAGACTCCCCTGCAGCATGAATCAAGAGGTCGTCTAGATAAGGATGAATGAAAACCCCTTTTGCATGAAGGAGAGCCATGAAAGGCGCCAGGACCATCGTGAAGACCCTGGGCGCAGACCTGAGGCCGAAGGGAAGGACGCAAAACTGAAAATGGGCGTCTCCCACAGCGAACCTCAGGAAACGCTGAGAAGAAGCGGCGACAGGGACGTGGAGATAGGCTTCCTCGAGATCCACGGAAGCCAGGAAGTCGCCAGGCTGAACCAGAGGAATGATGGCCTGAAGGGTCAACATACGGAAGTGAACGGGCCGAACCCAGGAGTTGACCCACTTGAGATCAAGGACGGGACGAAGTCCGCCGGTCACCTTCTGTACCAGAAACAGAATGGAGTAGGTCCCCGTCCCCATCTCCTCGACAGGAACCCGGCAGATGGCTTTCTTGGCAAGCAAACAGGACACCCCGTCCAGCAGAGCCACCCTGCGGGGACCGGAGACAGGTACTGGAGTCAGCCGAACCCCAGAATCCAGAGGAACCTGCACAGAGTCGATCATGTACCCATGACCCACAGTGCTCAGGACCCAGCCATCCGAAATGTCCTGCTACCACCGAGGAAGAAAATGCTGAAGACGACCACCCACCGGCAGGGAACCAACCAGACAGTAGTTGTCAGGGACCCTTCTTGGCAGGGCCCTTAGGCGTGGAGGCAGCGTGCTTGGGAGAAAAACGGGGCTGAAAACGTCGCCTGCGGAAAGACTGACGAGAATCACGCTTCGGGGAAGAACGAGGGGCCCTATTCCAAGGTTTACCAGATGGAGCTGATCCGCCTTTATAGGGCAAAGCATGCTTCCGCTCCTTGAAAGCCTTCGATATCATTGCAGGCAATTGGTCCCCAAACAGAGCCAGTCCATCAAAAGGCAACTTCAACAGAGCCGCCTTCTCCCCAGGATCAGCTTTCCAGGACAGGAGCCAGAGGGAACGACGTGCCGCCACCAAAGCCCCAGTGGACATAGCTGAAGACTTAATCACGTCCGACGAAATGTCCGCCAACAGCCTAGCCTGCTGCTCCATAGCAGCCAGGAGGTCAGAGCATTCAGAGCCCTCCTGAACTGCGGCAGCCAATTTTTCGAAATCCTGCACCAAAGACTGCGCTGAGTAAGCAGAGAAAAGGCTAGCCCTCAGCGCCAAGTTCCCAGCAGCAAAGGAGCATTTAAGGCCAGAGTCCACCTTTTTATCAGTAGCATCCGCCGGGGTACAGTCCTCAGGCTGAATCGCTGTCTTGCCAATCAGAGTGGCCAGGATAGAGTCCAGCTTTAAATTGTGAGGTAAGGGGTCCTCCCCCTCCAAAAGGTAAAGCTTCTGAAGGAAGCGAGGGACCTGAATTTTATCCACCTCACGCCACTCCCTCAACACCATGTCCTTGACTGGGCCCTGAAAGGGCATGCCCAAACTGGAGGGGGAAGCATACTGAGGAAAGAGACTCCCATCCGTCTCCCACAGCTGGAACGGTGGGAACCCCAAATTGTCCCGCACATGAGCCAGAACATCCCACCTCTCCTCTCTGGAGATATACTTTCCGCCAGAGGAGGTAGAAGGACCCTCACCATCCGACTGTGAGACCATGGTCGTAGGATCCAGCGAACGAGGACGAGAAGGAGCAGAAGGCAACGGACGAGCCAGGAGAGCCTTAGACAATCAATCAATCAATCAGTCTTTTGTAGAGCGCACTACTCACCCGTGAGGGTCTCAAGGCGCTGAGGGGGTGGGTGCAGCTACTGCTCGAACAGCCAGGTCTTGAGAAGTCTCCTGAAGGTCAGCAGGTCCTGGGTCTGTCGCAGCTGTGTGGGGAGGGTGTTCCATGTCTTGGCGGCGAGGTGGGAGAAGGATCTGCCGCCGGTGGAGGTCCTGTGGATGCGTGGGACGGTGGCGAGGGCGAGGTCGGCGGAGGGAAGCTGGCGTTCGGGGTGTAGAAGGTGAGACGTTTGTTGAGGTATGCTGGTCCGGTGTTGTGGAGCGCTTTGTGAGCGTGGGTGAGGAGCTTGAAGGTGATCCTCTTGTTGACTGGGAGCCAGTGCAGGTCTTTCAGGTGGGTGGTGATGTGGGTGTGGCGGGGAATGTCGAGGATGAGGCATGCGGAGGCGTTCTGTATGCGTTGGAGTCTTTTCTGGAGTTTGGCTATGGTTCCTGCGTAGAGGGCGTTGCCGTAGTCCAGTCTGCTGCTGACGAGGGCCTGGGTGACCGTCCTTCTGGTTCTGGTGAGGATCCATCTGTAGATCTTGCGGAGCATGCGGATGGTGTTGAAGCAGGAGGAGGAGACGGCGTTGACTTGTGGGTCATTGAGAGCGATGAATCCAGGATGAACCCCAGGTTGCGTGCATGGTTGGTGGGTGTGGGTGCAGCTCCCAGGGCGGCTGGCCACCAAGAGGCGTCCCAGACGGAGGGGGTGGGGCCAAGGATGAGGACCTCTGTCTTGTCTGAGTTGAGGTTCAGGCGGCTGTTCTGCATCCAGTTGGCGACGGCCTTCATTCCTTCGTGGAGGTTGGTTTTGGCGGTGGCGGGGTTCTTAGTGAGTGAGAGGATCAGCTGAGAGTCCTCGGCGTAAGAGACGATGTTGAGGCAGTGCGAGCGGACCATGTTGGCGAGCGGTGCCATGTAGACGTTGAAAAGGGTGGTGCTGAGGGATGATCCTTGGGGCACGCCGCAGATGATCTTGGTGGCTTCAGAACGGAATGGGGGGAGGCGGACCCTCTGGGTTCTGTCGGTGAGGAAGGAGGTGGTCCAGTCCAAGGCTTTGTCACGTATTCCTGCGTCATGTAGGCGTGTGCGTAGGGTGTGGTGGCAGACGGTGTCGAAGGCGGCCGAGAGGTCCAGGAGGATGAGGGCCGCGGTTTCGCCGTTGTCCAGTATGGTCCTGATGTCGTCTGTGGCAGCGATGAGGGCGGTTTCGGTGCTGTGATTGCTGCAGAATCCCGATTGGGACGGATCCAGGATGTTGTTCTCCTCGAGGAAGTGGGTCAGTTGCCTGTTGACGATCTTTTCGATGACTTTTTCCGGGAATGGAAGCAGGGAGATGGGCCGGAAGTTCTTGAGGTCCTTTGGGTCCGCTGTGGGTTTTTTGAGTAGGGCGTTGATCTCGGCGTGCTTCCAGCTTTCCGGGAAGGTGGCGGTCTCGAAGGAGCTGTTGATGATCTTCCGGAGATGGGGTGCGATGATGCGGTCTGCTTTGTTGAAGATGTGGTGAGGGCAGGGGTCGGATGGTGAGCCGGAGTGGATGGTGGTAATGGTTTTGATGGTGTCGTAGTCGTTGACGTGGGTCCAGGAGAGCAGGCGGTTGGTGAGGCTGGGGGGTGGGGAGTCTGTGGTGTCAGCGGCTGTAGGGGGGGTCTGGGCGTTGAAGCTGTTGTGGATGTCTGCAATCTTGCAGTAAAAGAAGGTGGCTAGGTAGTCGCATAGGTCTTGCGATGGCGGGATGTCGTTGGAGCTGGAGCTGGGGTTGGAGAGTTCCTTCACGATGTTGAAGAGCTCTTTGCTGTTGTGTGCATTGTTGTCTGCCTCAATCATGCCTCAATCATGCCCTGAACCTCCTCCTTGGACATGAGAGGCACATCACCCCCAGAAAGGCCCCGACTCCGAAGGCCTTGGGGGGGGGGGAACAGGAGAATCCTCAGGAGAGGAAGAAGAGGAAGAAAACACCAGATTGTTCCTCTTGAACGCCTGCTTGCGACCCATGGTAGCAGAATAATGGAGAAGCAATTCCCCTGCCACTAAATGTAGGAAAATTGCAACCAATGACAGCCCTGGCCGGAAAACCGCCAAAAACAGGCCATAAACCAAAACGCAAATTTAAAAAAAACAAAAAAACGGGCACAAACCCATCCTTCCAGGTCTTCGGGAAGAGTGCAGTCCGGGAGGAGGCAGCCACGTCAGCCCGACCCGGAAACACATCCCCAGCAACAGGAGGACCGCCCAACACCGTCGCAGCTTCCTGAGCCACCGCTCCGCCCCCATCCCACGAGGGAGATGAGGAGAGGAGGCACCGCCGGGAGAACGCTGCCGAGGGCACCACCGACGCAGAGAACCATCACGAAGACTCCCCGGCACCGCCACAGGGAGGAACTGAAGGTAAGTCTCACTAGGGAGACAGAAAAAAAACAGGTGGAGGTGGGGGCGGGCAGAGTTTGTATGCTGGGGGTGGGTCTGGGTGGGAGGCGGGGCCTCATTGGTACTGAAGGAAGGCGAGGGAGGGACGGGAGGTAATGCTTATGCGCATCCTTTGGAGGTTCTGTACGTGGCCATTGCACAGTTATTTTACATTCCGCTGATAAGACACTCAGTACCACAATATCAAAGAAAATATCTAAGTCTGTCCACAAAACCTTTGCAATTTTAACAAATCTCTGAACTTGTGTATACCACTGGGCAAGATTTTCTCTGAATTTTGGAAAGTTGTTTATGAATGTCGCAAGATCACCTCTATTTCATGGTACATGAACATAACCTCCACCTGGTATCTCTTGCATAGGGAAAGTAAGAGCCTCATTCATCTGGGGCACTGGAGGTGGTTTACCATTTGCATCTGTAATATCTGATTGTTTCTTTTTCTTGCCTTGTTTCTTTGCCCACTTCCTCTATAACCTGTCAAAAACGCTCCATTTTTTTAATGCATTTCCCCACTTCAACAATGTGTAATCTCATTCCTTAGGGCCGCATGGTCATAATAGCTTCATCATCTAACTGTGATCTAAAGCTTTTCTGTAAAGGAACACTCTTAGAGAGATCAATTTCGTATTTCTGGCAATGTATCATGTGTGGCAGCTGCATGTCTTGTGATTTCTTTACTCGGGTATATTAGTTAATTTTCCTGCTATTGATTCAAATGTGAAATGTCTAAACAGTCTATAAAATTAGTTCAGATTCCAACCTTCTATTTTGATACCTCTAGAGGCTTCATCCTTTCCTGGCTAGTAGTTGGTGTCTCTGTTTCTCCTGGAGGAAAAATCCCAATGTCAAAGGGTCCCGTCTCTCCCTGTGCAATTGATGTTGTAAAATTATTATTCTCCCTTCTTGTAATCGTTGAACATTTTCTGAATTCTGTGACTTTGGCATAAACCCTGTTGAGCCTACACCCCTGCAGCACCTGAAACAACAGGATTCAGAATGATATTAATTGGTGCAGTTGCAACAGGGACTGCTAATGTCTGAGCTGATAAAACCTGTCACACTGGTGCGGTGACAGCCACAACAGAAGCAGCAACACCTGGAATAATTACAGTAAGCACTGCTTTGACAGGTGCAATTGCAATCGAAAGTGCTGGAAGTGGTCGCTCAATCTGAATTTTGTTTTGGGTCAACAGAAGTAACACCTTCTATACCGGATGTTGGAGCAACATATGGTGGTGGTCGTGAAGACAACAAAGCATTTAAATTGTTACCCCCTGAATCGCTGTCAGTTTTTCTTCTGTGAATTCTAAACATCATTTCCCTGTTTCCAATTCTTTTTAGGCTTTTCTATCATTATTGCTGGGTACATCCTTGCTCCCTCAACTATGCGTGGCCTCTATCTCTGCTGTACTTCATCCCATTGAGCATCCTTGTGATATCGCTCCGCTCTCGTTGATCTATTCTGATTCCTTTTTTTTTCTTTGGCATGAGCTGTCTGCTCCCAAGCATTTAATGCTTTGTACATGTGGGTGTAGGAGGTGGTTTCATATCACATAACTTTTCCCTTAAATGTTGAATATTTTGAAAATCAAAAGTACCATATTGTGGAAATCTGAATGCTCTCTCATTTTCAGTGATCTTGTATCATTGACAAAGCCACAAACGTATGAAGTCCTCCAATTGTCACTATATAATCACCGGGCGTTCCTTCTGGTGGAGCCTCTTTACTCTCCTGAAATGTCTAAAAGCTTTAAAACATTCTGGATGGTGGTATGAGTCATTCAGGACATTGATGTCCATTTCCTCTGTGATGCATATGTATGGCCTGACTGACATCTCAAGTGCCAAGGTGACCAATAATGTGGAAATCAATGGAGCATGAGGGTGGGGTCAAATATTCACCCAAAGCACCATTATTATTCATAAACTCCCAAAAAGAATGTGTCCTTGGGCAATGCAACTGGTGCTCATGTAAACGCTTAAATACCTTCGGGTCGAGTCTGCCCTATATAAAACTGCAACAACAAAAAAAGGTAGGCCTCCAGGACTTTCTAAATGACTGAAAATGTGGACAGGTCAATATCGGAAACGTTATATTCCGCGCAGAACATTTAAAGAAACAAAAATATCGGTTATCAATAAAAAAAAGTTAAGGCTTGCTACTTTAGTTAGTATGAGGCGGGTTCTCATCACTATTACATCAGACAGGCCAGAAGGAATACTTCAAGAGCAGTAAGCATTCCACCCATATGAGGAGAGGCTACCGAAGTCTGAGATTCAGAGAACATACCTCATTCCACTTTTATTTTCATTCTTCCAGTGATTTCCCAGTTTGATTTCAGCTTGATTGACAAATACAGCCCAGCTCCAATTTATTATAAACTCCGCATTCCTTAGTGACTGTGACTTCACGGAAACTCTATAAATAAATCATTAATCTGTAATTTAAGAGAAAGCTCTTTCCTGAAAATGTGCCAACTGCAAACAAACCGCTGAATGTCTCCTAGGAATATTTGTCATTCTTGCTGATAACATTGAGCAAAACAGTGATGGTATGAGGGAGCGTCACCATAGCCAGATGAAAAGAAATGTAAGCATTTTATGTTGAGGAAATATAAAATAGCATATAGGTACACAAGCGAACCTTGTATCTTCAGCAGTACAAAAGATGCAAAAGGCACAATGTCACACGTAAAACAAAATGAAATCAGTGTGGTTTCATTTTTTCAGAGAAGCGTTTTTTATTCTATACATTTACTGTATGCTGAATGTTATCTCTCTTACACAGGCTACATCCGTCATAACGAATTGTGATAGTTTACCCAGAGCAATAACTTGGAGTGAAACACGCAACTCACAAGTTCAACGAGGCACAAAGCCAGAATTATCGAGTCTGCAAACTCCAGACCCCATAATTCAGGTCCTGAAAACACTGGAGACTTTCAGATGCTGCAAGGACAAGGACTACAGCCTGCAGCAGTGTTAGCAATGCCCACCCCCTGCAGGCGTTAAGGGGGACTGGACAATCCTAACCACGAAGAGGTCCCAACCTGTCCTATACAGTTCCATCATCAACCACCAGCCAAGCTGCTGATGCTTTTTGCCTGCTCAGAGCAGGAAGAAAATGTCAGTAGATTTCTTCTCGGAATGACGGAAAACAACATGGTTATTCCCCATTCAGTAACAAAAAACAAGAATAGGCTGTATTCCTGCACCAAATTGCAGACAACTAATAGTGAGTGCCTAAAATGGACTTGCAAGCCAGATGTAGATTTTACGAAAAGCAACAAAAGCTTTATAAAATAAGAAAGTTCAAGTTCATAGATATGGAATCCATTGTATTTTATTCAGAAAATCACACATTAGGAATGCAATAATAATTGTATCAATAATCATAAGGATAATGATTAAAATAGTACCCCCAGTGTAACTACCATTACTAATAATAATAAAGTATTTTTTTATAAAATTATTATTAGTAGTAGTGGCGGTTGTAATGATACTACCAATAATGAAATTAAAAATAACACTATATCAGAAAGAGGATTATTAATTGGAGAATGGGGAACGCTTCCCTTAATAATACATTCTGGTTAGGTGTCAACACAAGTCTAAGTGAAACTCCACTCAACCCCTAATAGCTATGGCACAGACAGGAGGCAGTTACCCAGAGAAAGACATGTTGAGTTCAACCATCTACAAACAAAAATAAAATCAACAAAATAACGCAATCAAATTCACATGCAAATATAGGGAAATAGAGTAATATTTATTAGCAAAAAGATGTCAAAACAGTTAAATTTGCATGGGGATCCATATGAAGATGTGAATGTTTGAAAAACTGTATTGCTATAATACCTAGAAAAAGTAAAACACTGTTGAAAAATATCAGTTTGTGTTTGACTGAGATCTAAGTGTATCTTCTGTCCGGTTGAAAAGGAGCAGAGGTTAAGTACACCACCAGGGCGGACCATCCCTGTCAACAATTAACCTTTCAATTTAGTCTTGTTTTTGGCAGTCAGAATCCTCCATAAGGTCAATGTCAAAGCTGAAGTTGGTGAGGTACCTCAAAGTTAGATGGCGTCATTGAGCCCCACTGAAGCCACTGGTTTTGGCGCCAAATTTTTTGAGTGGGACAAAGCTGGATTTTGTAGCCACCTAGGATGCTCTGCAACTGGGACAGAATTGCGATCTCACTACAGGTCCAAGTTTTTATCTTTAGACTTAGTCAGATTTTTACTTTTTTGGTTCTCAAAATCCTCCAACAAGGCAATAGCCTGGCAAGGAAGCTATAGCCTAGCAAGGGACCACAAGGCTGGATACCTATTCTACAACTTCACGCTGAACAAACTTTCGGACTCTGAGCGGTATGAGCCTGGTTTTCTTGTCCATCTTGGGGGCAAATTTCTTGAGCAAGCCTCAGCACATTGTCCTGGTCCTATAGAGGTTGAAACAAATGACTAAATGTAACTTTTCTCCAACTACTGGGATAGTTCCCTTAGGTCCTCAGGGCACACTTCTTAGCACCCTTCAGCTAGGGCTCTTGCAGGATCCAGTACTGTCTGGTCACCTGGGCACTTTTGGAGTAAGTAGTCCTCCTGCTTTTTGTGTCCATGGAGCAGGCAAGCTCAGACATTAGCAGCTCCTGGAAACTGAACTATTCAGACTGGAGTTTTAATTGAACTCAGTCCACATTATGGTTTGTAATTGAACACTCACACTTCTGATTGGACTCTAGCCTTGCCTTTCTCTTCACCTAATACCTCTAGTGCTCTGGCGTAGTAGAAAGGCTACATAGAGCACTTCCCATAAATATCATAAAGATGTTTTTGTTGTACTTTTATTATTTCTCTCATCATCATCATGTAGCAGACCCACATCCTCTATGTGGTTGACCCCATATATTTCACGTATCTCTCAACGTTTTGTTACTGGTATTTTGACTGTGCTGTGTGACACTGCTTTTTAGTGCTATAGCCATTGTCCTATGACCATAAACTGGTCCTGTCAAAATTGGTTTCACCCAGTTGATCTATTTATTTTACTTTCATTCAAGGCCTTGGTAGTGGATGTAGCAAATGCAGCAGTGACATGGGAATTGAGTGTCATGTGTGGACTGCAGTGAATACTTACACCACGCACACGGGACATATAAATATGGCTGCCAAGAGTACTGCTGCGTTTAAGCTGGGTTGCAGTTTAAAAGCACTACAGAGCCACATGGAAAGGAAAAGTGACTTCGCAATGTAGGAAAATCTATTATATAAACAAATAAGTCATCCCTTAAAACCTGAATTGTCAACCCACATGGCTGAGTGCTTAATATATGCTTAATATATAAAAAGTGGTACATTACATGTTTGAAATAGTGTGCTTTCATGGTGACTAAATTATCAAAAACACTTCACTGTAGAGGTTGAGCTTGATTCTCTATGAACAGGCCAGGATGGGTGGGGCGGTAAGGAATCTATAACTAACCTATGTTTCTTACAGATATATCGTTACCGAACGAAAGTAACTTGTTCATCTGAAAGAAACAGTTAGTTATAGATTCCTTACCTTAGAATAGATACCCCAGCAATACCAACCCCAGAGGTGGGTCTGCGAACCAAGTTCACACCAGAAAGTCCTGGAGAACAGAACGGCCAAAGAAGCCGTCTCTCTGGACTTGGCTGTCCAGGCAGTAGTGTTTTGTAAACGTGTGCAGCGATGCCCACGTAGCTGCCTGACAGATGTCATTTAGAGGGACTCCTCGTCCCAAAGCAGTAGTGGCTGCCGTCGCCCTGGTGGAATGGGCGCTTAGCCCCACTGGAGGCTCCTTTTCTGCTAGAGAATAACAGGCTTTAATACACAAAACGACCCATCTAGAGATGGTCCGCTTGTGTATGGCCAGACCTTTCTTGGCGCCCACGTAGCCAACAAAGAGCTGGTCATCCACCCGGAACTGTTTTGTGCGATCCAGATAGAAGGAAAGCGCATGTTTTGGGTCCAGACGGTGGAGCCTCTCTTCCTCTTTAGAAGGATGCGGAGGCGGAAAGAAGGTGGGCAAAGTGATGGTTTGCCCGATATGAAAGGAGGTGACCACCTTGGGAAGAAAGGATGGACTAGTTCTTAGGACAACCTTGTCCGGATGAATGGCCAGAAAAGGAGGCTTGGATGAAAGAGCCTGGAGCTCACTCACTCTTCTGGCAGATGTGATGGCTACCAGGAATGCAGTCTTAAGAGTTAAGAGCCGTAGAAGACGGTTGTGAAGCGGCTCAAAGGGAGCGCACATCAAATAGGTCAAGACCAAATTTAAGTCCCACTGAGGCATTACGAAGGGGATAGGAGGAAAGAGATGAGTAATGCCTTTTAAGAAACGATTTACAACTGGGGACTTGAAGAGAGAAGGCTGAGCAGGAAGCTGAAGAAAGGCAGAAATGAGCGAGAGATAGCCCTTGACAGTGCCCAGAGCAGAGCCCTGCTGGGCCAAAGAAAGGAGGAACAAGGGAACCTCAGAAAGAGGGGCAGAAAGGGTATCCACAGCCTTTGCTGCGCACCATGCCACAAATTTGTTCCATCTGCAGGCGTATACCGTCGTAGTGGAGGGACGCCTGGCTGCCAAGATTACATCACAGACTTCGGGAGGCAAGTCGAATGACGTCAACTGCTGCCGCTCAATCTCCACGCAAGGAGGTGGAGACTGGACAGGTTCGGGTGGAGGACCGTCCCCTGCTGCTGCGACAGAAGATCCTCCCGAAGAGGCAGTCTGGTCGGAGGATCGATGGCCATGTTGAGCAGCTCAGGATACCAAACTCTTCGTGCCCAATCTGGAGCCACAAGAATGACTTGGGCCTGGTCGCGCTTGATCTTCTTCAGCACTCTGGGCAGAAATGGTATAGGCGGAAAGGCGTACAACAGACCGCAACTCCACTTGCGACGAAAAGCGTCGCCTAGCGAGTGCCGCCTTGGAAACTCCAACATGCAGAACTGCTGCCATTGCGCGTTCTCTTCGGTGGCGACTAGATCTGACCAAGGCTCTCCCCACTGCTGAAAGAGACCTTGCACCACCTCCGAGTGAAGACGCCATTCGTGATCCATCATGCACCTGCGGCTGAGTTCGTCCGCCCTGGCGTTCAGTGAACCTGCCAGGTGTTGAACCACCAGGGATATGCCCTGATGTTCCAGCCATGTCCAGAGATGGAGAGCCTCTTGACATAGGGTCCACGACCCCACCCCGCCTTGTTTGTTGCAGTACCACATGGCGGTGGTGTTGTCCATGAACACCTGCACTACTCTTCCCCCTTTCAGTGCAAGACGGATCACCCGAAGCTCCAGAAGGTTGATGTGAAGCTCGGACTCCGCCGGAGACCAGAGGCCTCTGATCTCCGCCTCTCCCATGTGGCCGCCCCATCCCAGAAGGGACGCGTCTGTCACCACTGTGTGTTCTGGTTGGGGAAGGGAGAGGGATCTGCTGTTGACCCAATCCTGGTTCATGAGCCACCACTGCAATTGTTGTGCAGTGCCCTCCGAGATCTGGACACAATCGGTCAGATTCCCCTGATGCTGCGTCCACTGGAACTTCAGGTCCCACTGCAGAGCCCACATATGCCACCTGGCATGATCGACCAGCAGGATGCAGGAGGCCATGAGGCCCAGCAGCCTCAGGGTCATCCTGACCGAAACCCAGAATAGAGGCCGAAAGATCGGAATCATAGCCTGAATATCTCGGACTCGCTGTTCGGGAGGATAAACTCGAAACTGCATCGTGTCCAGAACTGCTCCGATGAAGAGGAGCTTCTGAGAGGGGGTCAGGTGTGACTTTGGCACATTGATGGAAAACCCCAGTGAATGCAGGAGGTCGGCCGTAGTCTGGAGGTGGGAAACGACTGCCTGGGGCGAGCCCGCCTTCAACAACCATTCATCAAGATAGGGGAAGACTCGAACCCCGGATCTGCGCAGATGAGCTGCGACCACCGCCATCACTTTCGTGAAAACCCGAGGGGCACAGGTAAGGCCAAAGGGGAGCACGGTAAACTGAAAGTGCTCGTGGCCTACCGTGAACCGCAGGTAACGCCGGTGGGCTGGGAGGACGGGGATGTGGAAATAAGCGTCCTGCAAGTCCAACGCTACCATCCAGTCTCCAGGGTCGAGGGCAGACAGGACCTGAGCCAGGGTCAACATTTTGAACTTCTCCTTCCGGAGGAAGTGGTTGACGTCCCTGAGATCCAAGATAGGACGCAGGCCCTTGTCCTTCTTGGGCACCAGAAAGTAGTGGGAATAACAACCACGACCTACTTCTGGGGCAGGAACGCGCTCGATGGCTCCCTTGGCCAAGAGAGCTGTAACTTCCTGTTAGAGAAGGGTCAGATGATCCTCCGACATGCGATGGTACTTGGGTGGCATGAGTGGAGGGGTAGCCTTGAAGGGGAGGGAGTAGCCCCTTCGGACTATTTGCAAAACCCACCTGTCCGACGTGATGGTGCGCCAGTGGGGGAGGTGATGGCGAATCCCGCCGCACACTGGTGTGTGATGGGCCTGAAAGGTCGGACTAGGAGGGTTTGGAGGCTGCTGCCGAGGGGGCTGTGGTGGACCGGCCCACCCTCTGGCCCCCAGAACCATGTCGGTGGTTCCCACGTCCACGGCCGCACTGAGGTGGAGCAGCATGCCCTGGCCTGTGGCTCTGAAAGGAACGTGTTGGGGCACCCCTTCCGCGGCCACGAAAGGGGCAAAAAGCAGACCGTGCAGGACGCATGGTGGAGAGGCCCAAGGACTTGGCCGTAGCACGAGAGTCCTTGAAGCGCTCTAGCGCACTGTCTGCCTTGTCGCCGAACAGGCGACGGCAATCAAAGGGCATGTCCATCAAGGTGTTCTGGACATCCCCAGAAAAGCCAGTCGTCCTCAACCAGGTGTGACGGCGAAGCACCACCAATGTTGAAATGGTCCTACCCAGTGAGTCGGCGGTGTCCAGCCCACAACGAATGGCGAACTTTGCTGCGTCTCTCCCCTCAGCAACAGCATGGGAGAGCACGGTCCGGACCTCCTCCGGACACTGAGGCAGCACTTGCGCCACCGTATCCCACACGGAGTGGGAGTAACGGCCCAAGAAGCATGCGGTGTTCACCGACCGCAGCCCTAAGCTGGAGGAAGAAAACAACTTCTTCCCAAGCTGATCCAGCTTCTTGGATTCCCTGTCCGGTGGTGCGGTAGGGAAATGCGCTTTGGGACACTGAGGCTTGGACCACCAAGCTCTCGGGGGAAGGGTGTTGGGAGAGGAAAGTGGGGTCGCCCAGAGCCGGGCGGTGGCGTCGGGCAACCAACCTATCCACAGGAACCCCTGTGGTGGGCCTGGACCAGGTACCCAAAAGGATGTCCGTAAGGGCCTCATTAAACGGCAGCAGGGGCTCCGAAGAGCTCGCTGCCGGTTGCAGCACTTCTGTCAGGAGGTTAGTCCCGACTGCCACAGTAGGTAGCTCGAGGTTTAGGGCCTCGGCCGCCCTACGCAACACCACTGCGTAAGACGCTCCCTCCTCCGTAGCCACGGTAGCAGGAGACAACATGCCAAGGTCTGGTGAGGTGTCTAGACCACTGGCATCCCCCAGGTCCTCTCTCCAGTCCTGGTCGTACACTAACTGAGCAGTGAGAGGGTCCTCAGACCACTCCCAGTCTTCCTCATCCTCCTCTGGCTGCCAAACTGGCTGAAAATGGCCATGGTGGAATGCAGGCACAAAAGTACCCATCAGCGTCGGATCCGGCGTCGGCCGATGCTGGTCCGACTCCGTATCCACATGGAGGTGGGTGATGGGGTCGACGCCGGCTGGACCCGGACGCGGTGCCGGTGGAGTCGGCGCCGGTGGAGGTGCCACAAGGTCGACCGCCGCCGATCCGAATCCAGGCCTGGATCCATGGGGGCCCTGCGGCGCTGGGGCCGGAGCCACGGGCAGGGAAGACCTAGGGCCCCCAACCGAGTCCGCGGGGCCCGAAGGTGCACCGGCGGAGTCGGACTGCCCAAAGATGGCATGCAAGGCTTCGTAAAACTGACTAAGCTGGGCAGGGGTCGCTCCGGGTCCCGGAAAGGGAGGGAAACTCGGAGTCAACCCTTCAGGCTCCGCACGCGGAGCCGCGGGAGTGGCACCGCCCGCATCCCTCGTCGCGTCAGCTGACCGATGGGGAGAAGTCGAAGAGCGACGATGCTTCTTCGACTTTTTCTTATGCTTCGACTTACCTGACCCCGAGTGCGAAGACTTGGATGATGAGTGGTGATGGCTCCGCAACTCGTCCCTCGACCTCCCTCGCGACCGGGACCTCGAACGGCACGGAGCCGACTGCCGGCGCTCAAGAAGCTTTCGGAGCCATGGTCCGGCAGTCGGAGCACGACTTGGGGTCATGGTCGCGCTCCAGGCAAAAGAGGCACACGTGGTGCGGATCCGTTACCGACATCATTTGGGAACAGGAACCGCAGGCCTTGAAGTCGGGCATCCCTACGTGCACCAGGAGTAGGCAGTGACTCAAAAAGACCGACAAAGTTGCTCAAAAAGTTGTGTCAAAAAATGACTGGAGGTACCGCTCTCTCCAGGTTCTGCGCTGGCTGGCGCTGAAAAAGAAAGAACTGACATCAGCGAACGAGGGTGGTGTCCAAGTAGCTACCACGACTCATCCCGGCGACCACAACGTCAACGACGGACACGGAGCCGACCGACGCCACATTCCGGCGCGCAGAGGTACCTCTGACGAAAAATCTTACCAGATCCAGTCTGATGCCTGGGGGTAATTCTAAGGTAAGGAATCTATAACTGATTAACACACAAAGCCTCTCCTAATTATTGACCTAATTGCTATAATGCCTGCTATATGAGTGTAGGCATCTCACAAAAGGTGAAAGACTGGTCTCACTCTACCTATGGGGCAAGTAGGTCCCAGGGAATAGGGTAAGCTTTGGGGACCAAGTATCCCCCGTCATTATCTTTAGGTGCACATATGACTGACACAGTTTGCTGCACTTATAGCCACTCACTGATTTTGGCATGTATATGTGGCGTTTCGAATGATCTTCACATAATTATGTGACTTTATTGCTATTTCTGTCAAATGTTTATTGTCTCCTTATTTTATACAGGCTGGAATAACACAGCCGCAAATTTGTGGTGGGTGACCTTGATCACCCCACATAGTGGATACCTCACCTACACTGAATGGTAAGGTAGGAGCCCGTTGGTGTATGATAGGTCCTGATGAATGCCGCGGACCCTTTTGGGCCACTAGGCAGAAACATGTTGACCATTAGTTATACGGTGGGGGGACCACGATATCCCCAATACACCGATCATTTCTTTTAAACCCCATACAGATGTCAGTTACATTAAAAAGAGGTTTGACATCCGTAATGGCTTTTTAACTTCACTTTCTTGTTAAGGGCCCCCACTTAGTTTTAGAAGTGCATCCCTGTCTTCAGGTGCATGCCCGCCCTCTATCAAACCAAGTTTTTAGAGGGCGAGGACTGGTCAATGATGAAGCATGACACCAGGTGGTGTGTGAGACCAGTCTTTCACCTTTTGTGAGATGCCTACACTCATATAGCAGGCATTATAGCAATTAGGTCAATAATTAGGAGAGGCTTTGTGTGTTAATCAGTTTGATGTGGAGGCTGCCTTCTCCTAATACCCCGTGCCTCTAGTTCCCTTTCCTGGATCACTTCCAGGTTGTTGTGGTTAAGTAAGGAATCTATAACTAACTGTTTCTTTCAGATCACACTATCATTTATGATAGCTGTCTATTGTTTCCCTGCTTATATGCCGGTTATGTGTACTTCTGTTTGCCCTGCAGACTTCCAGTGCCCTAGTCACAGCCTATTTCCGACCTGCTTTAGTCCTCTGCTTCAGTCCTGCTTCCCTTCCAGCCTCTAGAACTCTCTTGTTTATATTCCCTTCACAGAACACACACTAACCTAGTATCTTGTCTTATCCCAGTCTCACTCAGCTAATCCTCTGACCAATGCAAGTTCCATGCTAGACCCCTGACAGATTGCAAAGCCCATCCCGATATGGTCAGGCAGATGTCTGCACACACTGAACAAGCAGGGTGTGAGAGTTTGTGTATTGGTATGCAACAGAGCCACGGATGAGTTCTGTGATCAGATGGGTATGAGGCAAGGGTTTTATATATGATCTGCATGTAGGGAGTAGGCTGATCAGCAATGGAGTGGGGCAGAAGGTCTGTGATGGAATTGGGCAGGAGGTAGGAAAGCTGGGATAGACCAGCTGATGTATAGGATAAGTGGCTCAGGTGTGGGAATTGAGCTGGGTAAGAAGTCCACCCTACAGTTGATGGCAGTGGGTTGAGAAGAGGGCTACAGTAACATGCACAGTACTGCCATAAGTATCACTGCCATCTTCCCACAAACAGAAAAGCATGGGCATCTTCACTGCTTGTGTTTCTCACATATGTAATTTGTGCAGTGCAACTGTCCCTCACATACAAGTCATTTCCCTCTGTGGTAAAAACCGGGCCAGCATCTCTCACACATGACTTGAACGGCATCATAGTGGCACTGTAAATTCCCCATGCTAACTATCTATTCAGCACAGGCTGTACCCATACAAGACTAATACACACACATACATACACACACCTTGCTAAACATAAGCAATAGAAATGCAATGTACCCTCAAATAAAGCATGTTTAATTCAAGGAAAAAAGACGTATAAGCCTCACATACACATACAAATATTTCATATAAAAAGCAGTAGCACGGCAAACATTAATTTCACAGAGTACATGCACATCATGGAAAGCAAAATTGTATGTGGCTTCCCATACAGGGCTCGAGCAATGCACATAGTAGCAGAACAATCTTCTTTTGCACAGAGCTTTTAGAGGAGGGCAACAGAATTCTAGCTACCTGTAAGGAAATTACTCTCCTCTCTGTGATATCAATATCACTAAGCCCTCCTCAGTAAGTATATGTTTCCTCTAACCAATTTCCCTATCGTATGCATAGTCACTTATCACCACCAAGCAGTTCAATGGAAATATTTCATGATGCATGCCTTGACCCTGCCCTGAACGTGAGTGATGTCATTTACGTTTCTCTTCATACTGCAGCCGCTGTTGCTTCTCAAGTTGTGCAACCAGTGCCTACAAGTCCCCCAGCTTAATGCTGCATGAATGTCTGAATATGTAAATGTTACCAGGCCCCAGTGCATTTGCTCTGACTACTAAAACATTTCAAAATTGGCTATACTCCTAATTGGCACCCTTAACATACCAATAAGTCCCTAGTGTATCGTACAATGTGTACCCAGTTAAATGTCACTAGTGGACTGCCGCACATACTGTGGCACTAATAATGTGGCAATGCAAAACACGACTGCAGGCCTGCCACCAGTAACTTGGCTGTGCAGGTTTAAACTGCAAGTTTGACCTGCCAAAATAACTCTTTTGTGGGCCAAAACCTCCTTTTTAATATTAATAAGTCACCATAATTAGGCCTCAAATGCCCATAAGGAAGGATGCATGATATGTAAAAGTAGAACATATAAAGTTAAATGTTAAACATATCTTTACAGAGACAATGCTGTAAAAGTTATTTTCACTGCAGCAGGGTTAGCTGTCCCAAAGGAAAGCATTGGGATCCAATATTACATTTAGTAAGTTATCTCCAGCTAGGAGGCAGATAAAAAGTTAATTCTTGGACATTTTAAAATATTTATTACAAAGCCAATTCATTGCTAAATTTGGATAACAGATAATTTAGAAAAGGTACTTTTAAAAAGTCATATTTGACCTGCCCAACGCTTCTAGTAGACCATTTGCATGATCTTCCAACTGTCACCCAGGAGCTGAATAGCTCTTTCATTGAGGTGTGAGTTGGCTTCCAGAGCTGAGACAAAGGGCTTGGCTGTGGGTAGGTGTCCTGTTTCTCTGACAGGATGACCATCTGGGCAGTGACCCAGGATCTTAATTATCTTCAAAGGAACCTGCCTTGTAACAGGCAGATGTAGCTCACATGTGGGTCTGCTGCCTCATTTGTCCTCCGAGCCAGCCATGCACAAATCCCAGTGGGAGAGGAGCTGTCCCCATAATTGGTTTAGAGTGACCACAGAGGAGGGTTTGCTCATTTCCCTGGCCACACCTCTAGGGTAGGCACAGAAGCTCTGCAAAGGGGAAGACATGGTTTTCCATGTTGGATTTAGGGATAGTGGGGCACTCTGGAGTTGTTTCCACAGAGGAACTGCTGCAAATGTGTGTTTGGTTACCCCTGGGAACTTTTTCCTTATTGGATAGGGAGTGGCCAGGAGTCACCTCCGATGCACAGGCTAGGACCAGACATAAATGAGGCACCCCTCCGCACCCATATTGGAACCCTACTGGACCTACTGGAAAACAGAAGAAGGAATGGTCCTGCTGCAAAGAAGTGGACTCTGATGGTCAGTACGCTGAACTCCTGTTAAGTTACAGGGAAAAAAAGCTGCACGAAGCCTAGTTTTTCCAAGAACCCAGCTGAACAGTTCCAACTGGACTTGCCTTGGAACCTGCTGCTTGGGAGAGTGAGTTCTGACCCCCAAGTGCTGTTCCTGAGGTCTTGGAAATGCTGGTTAGTGTTAGAGTGTACGCCATCTGCCCAATCCTAAAGATGGGGGTCTAGTAACTTTTTCAAGACTTTATGCCTGGAAAACCAACATAAAACTGGGACAAAACTGCCAAGCCAATCCTCTGAGGGTGCATCACAGGTGGACCTGACTTCGCAGTACTTCCCACTACTTTCAACTCTGCAGCAAATCGAATTCAGAGGGCCCTGGTGCCAACCAGCATTCTATTACATTTAACCCTTTCTGGCTACAGCCTGCAGCCTTGCCACAATGAACAAATGAAACTTTCAGAAAATAGTCTAAGTCCAAAGATAGAAATCTTCACCAGCCTGATGCAGAGCAGCATCGGATCCATGCCCACGGCCTCCTGGCCATAATCTCCTGACTTTACCCGCCTTCATGGACGGCTTCACCAAGACTTCGACCTTCATCAACCCGTCATCGATAAGCCAGTCTTTTGAAGCCAGTTTTTGGATCCAGCCTGCGGCCTTGCCCCGTTGAAGACTCTACCTTCTGAGAAACATTCAGAAGTCATAAAGTAACTCTTTGACCAGGACCAACCTGGTCCGAGTATGCGACCCGTGCTCCTTCGCGGTTGGTCTTCAAACTTACCTTTGTCTTGGTGTAATGCAACCAGTTGCCCATGGTAAGTACTTTGTGCTTTTGGGTGCCATTTTTATTTAAAACTTTAAAAATTCATGTCTCTGACCCCTCAATGGATTTTTGTCTCTATTTTTATAGAAATAAAGGGGGATTTTCAGTGTGCTATGTTTTTGACTTTCTGTTTTGGTAAATTCAAATGCTTTACACATTTCCATAAGTTAATTAAGCCAGTCTGCTCTGTGCCATAGCTACAAGGGATCAAGCCCAGATTTAAATTACTGAAACCTTTAGTGGGCCTAACAAGAATAATGCTATTGTTACTTGTGATGGATCACCATCCACATCAACTAATAATCCACTTTCTCACCCTAATCTTTCTGGGGCAACAGTAATGATATTTTTAAAGTCACACATTACTAATGTCATGCAAAGGACCCATGGTTGTCACACTCTCATCTTTCGGCGCAGAACCCACAGCATTAGCATGCAAGGAGAGACCAAGAGAGAGCGTGTGTATACAGAAACATTCAAGCTTTGCCCCTTCCATGGCCGGTGGTGGGGGTGTCATGGGGAGGGGGAGTTGCGCAGGGGGGGTTGGGGTGTGCAATATAAAAAAAATAAACTTACCTTGCCGGCGGGTCCCGCGTCTCTGCTCCTGCTCTCCTCGTCTTAGAACAGAAAGCACAGCTAGGCCCCACTGACCAATTACAACGCTGCAATGCAGGGTTGTGATTGGTCTGAGCACTGTGACATGGCGTTCAGCCAGGGGCTGGAGGGGTGGGTATATTCTCCATGAAGGCTGTAATGCAGCCTAAATGGAGAACAGTGAAAGTGCGCATGACTGGTTTGGGCGGCCCAAGAGGGCCGACCAAACAGTCATTGCGCCCTTAGGAGTGGGCAAACCACTCCTCGCCTGCCCTGCTCCGAGAGCAGAGCAGCCCTGTAGGAAGGTGGAATCTGACTATATGGTTGCCCCCACTTTTTTTTTATGGTGTTTTGCTGGTTTATGACTTAGTTGGACTGGGATCCTGCTATTCAGGGCCCCAGTCTATCTGCTTTCTCTGTAAAAGGTTTCCATGTGCCTTAGGCACATCACTGATTGGAATCTGGAGTGCCCTTATAAGTCCCTAGTATATGGTATACTATGTACCAAGGGCATAGGTACCTCAGAGGCCTGCCAGGGGCTGCAGCATGTATTATGCCACCCCTGGAAGGCCATCCAAACGGACACCACAGGTCTGCTACTGCAGCCTGGGTAAGGTGGTGCATGCACCCTTACTGTGATATAGGTTACCTATATCACTAAATACATACACACATATAAACCTATAAGTCACTCCTAAGGCAGGCCTTATCAATCCTAAAGGCAGAGTGCATGGTTCCTATGTGAGAGGGTGCCCCTGCATGAGCAGGGCCCTCTACAGCGTTCGGAGACCATCTCTGATGCTGTTTGTAGTGCAGCCTGACCATATACTCTTAAGCGCATTATATCCTCGCGGTAAAATGCTAACTTTGGAATGGCTGCACCTAAACATGTCGTGTTTGGTGTCAAACATCTTGGAATACTACCCCCCCGCCAATCCTGGCGGCGGGGGTAGCATTCCACCCTTCTAGAGGGAAAGACATGTTAACTCTGGCTTACCCGGTAACTTCTTTCTGAAGCCCTGGCATCACAAAATGGATGCTGCTGCCACAGACACAAGTCTGGCCTCCTGCTGCTGGACGAAACTCCGGCAGGGGAGGCCTGGACAATAGGTTTCCTGTTGCAGGGAGGTGTGACCACCTCCCCAGACAGGATAATGTGTATTGGGGTTGGGTGGGTGCACTCTTCGAGTGCTTTGAAGTCCTGCACTGGGGGAGCAAAAGGCTCCTCTGTGCATATGCCAGTTCAAACCAGCTCAGGGGCTACCTGCCCCTGCTCTGGCGCGAAACTGGACAAAGGGAAGTGGGTGTAGCCACCCCCTCCCTTGACCCTCCCATAGGTGGGGGTCATAGAGTTAGTCCCTCCCTGTTTTACTGGTTAAAATGGGGAACCCTTGCCACAGCAAGATTAGATTATACCTGGACGAAACTCTGAAACTGAATCCTGGACCTTCGACGCTCTACGACAAGATTAGAGGACTGAAGAATCTCCCTTGGGGTCAAGGAGTGACTCCCCTGCTTGGCAGGCACCAAAGAAGCATCTGTCCGGTTCGCATTTCTGAAGCTCCCGTTGGACGCCGAAGTCATCGCATCACCAGAGGTAGATTCTCAGACTTCCCCGAGGCTACCCTGAGTCCCCAGCAAAGCTGAGGCCCGTGGCTATCGTGGGTGACTTGAGACCGTGACCCCTGGACACTGAGCACATTTGCAAGTGCATCATCTTCTGGGTCTCCCAAGAAGTCGTGCTTTGGGCTTCAAGTAGCCCTACCCTCCAGCACCACCTGCACCGAAGATCACTGGCCCCCACTCCACGAGTGTCCTGTAAGCCAGCTCCACGTGCGGCGTCACGAGGCTCCTTTGCGGTCGCTAGCCCGTTGGCTAGTAGCCCTTAACGAAGGCCAATCCTTTTCTTACTTGGCATCCTGGTTGCTCCAGGCCTGCCCTCACTTACCCTCGCTGGGTGAGTTCCACAGACCTTGCTGGTCTGCACCATCGACGATCTACATCTTACTCGAGACTTGCCGTTGCCAAGGCTTGTTGGGTCCAATCCGGTCGCCGACACCTCAGCACTCGACAGACATCGAGTACCAGCCCGAATCCTGCTCCTGGTCGCCGACAACGCCTCCCGGACCTCGTGGCTGAAGAGTCAAGACGACCGTCATCGCACCTGAAGCACTCGACATCGGTGGGCATCTGTCCATCGCCTTCCTGGTCACTGGCTAGTGACCCAGACTCTGTCCCCTCTGCTTTCAGGTTCACCAGAACTCCGATCCACTCTTGGATCCACCCGGACACTTTTCTCTTGGCCGCCAGCAGCACTTTGCAGCAGATCGCCATTCGAATCGACGACGAAACCCGACCCCGAAAGGCACCTATGCACCCGGCTTCCCTGGGTGAGGTAACACGAGTACTCCGGTGCTCCCGTGGGTAGAGACTCTTCAAAGTCCTAGATCTCAAAGGGTTTTGTCCTAGTCCTCTTTTAAGTGTCCCTTTTCTCTAATTTCCCGATCCTGACTTTCTCCATAGAAGTTAACGGCGTATCGCGGTTGTGTATTTACACTGCACGCTGTCTCCCGTGGGTCCCCTGTGTCACTACCTTGGGTGGTTCCTTGTGGTCCAAGCACTTCTAGAGGCTCTAGGCCTAGTGTCTAGTTCAGTCGTGGTTCGCATACCACTTTATTGGTATATGGTTTGGTACGCCCCTAGGGCCCAAACGTGTATTTGTGCTATTACTGTGATTTAAGATCTTATAACTTATGTACTTCGAACTCTAGCCTCATAAAGAGACTAGAGGGGTGTGTTTAGTAATAAATACATATATTTTGAATATATACCTGGTGTGGTGCTCTTTCATTTGGTCACTCAAGAGATTATAGACTGGTAAAACAAGCTGCTTTACATTCCTTCAAGACTTAGCCTGAAGGCTGCTCTCCATAGCTACCACTAGGATAGCTTTCAATAAGGTTGTCTTTAACCTATCTCCAATAAGGGGTTGTTTGGACTGGTGCAAGGTGCCCACTATAATTAGTGGACAGCATATGCCAGGCCAACTTCTCACAAGCCCTGGCCACCAAGCAGCACGAGGCATGAAATGATAATAACTCAAAGTTATTATCATTTTATGTTTCGTACTTTGCACTGCTTAAAAGCAGTGGGGCGACGCTCCATCACCATAGCGGAAGAGCTGCCACTGCCCATGGCCTGTGTCTGTAGGTACAGTCAAATAAACCATCTAAGTGTTGGTGAAGGTGGGCAGAATCCCAAGCAACTATAAGTAGAAACCACAGCAACAGAATCACTTGCAGGTCTCCTTTCAGTTTTTCATCTAGGCTAGCATGTGGAGGGTGTGAGAACTTCAATCTACTGTAAGTTATCCCTCATCTATTTCAATTTTGTTTACTGTCAAAATAAGAATCACTAAGAAGCACTAAGAACAAGCAAGTCCTCTGGATGTATCTCGATGCATATTTGGAAAAAAATATCAGATTCTAATTGATCCTGAATTACCAAATAGCACCCTCACTTAAAATACCAAAAAGGTATGTATTGTTCTCTGGTAAGCCACCCTACAGAAATCATTTGATCACAAGTAAGACTTTTTAGTGATAAAAGAAAGTTGGCCTGCTTAGGATCCACTACTGCCAAGGCAATTGCAGATACTAAATGTGTAACACCTCTTTTATTGAATGCTTGAATTGAATTATTTAACCATCAATTGCCAAATGCCTTTTAGAACTTCTTCTCCTTTACTGATATGGTGCAGTTGCCCATCATAATGCTATTAATATTGACTTTATCCAGTTATTATTATTATCATTATCATCAATATTACTATTATTATTAGTAGTAATAGTAATAGCAGCAACAGTAGCCAAATAATTGTTCTTGAAACACTGTATATACAAGAGTTTGAGTACACTAACCTCATGACCACAGATTTATTACAGAAAAGTTAAGTTAGTTGTTCAGTATGTTGCTAGGCACACACACAGCCGGGTAATTGCTCTGAAAAAACACAAAGCCTGGTGCAGAATATGGTAAGGGCAGAATGGGTAGGAATCAGTAGACTCTGAATAGTTTACCAGGACTAACTGCCTGACCAGACATACTCAGTACCTGTGTACATGATGCCATAAATCAGAAAGTAACTCTATGAAAAAGATAGTCAAAAAAACTATACATACACATATATATATATATATATATATATATATTCACTGGAAAAAACATAGGTTTCAGGGCCGTTATAGTTAGAAATTAGCATTTAAAAAACCTTAAAAATTCACTGAAAAAACCACAGGTTTCAGGTACGTTATAGTTAGAAATTAGCATTTAAAAAAACTTAGAAATTCACTGAAAAAACCATAGGTTTTAGGGACAGTTATAGTTAGTTGGACATTTCACTCGTACAAAACCAGAGAAATTCGGCAGTTATAGTTAGTTGAGCTAACTATAACTCGCGCCCCCGCAATGCACTGCTGATGACGTCACATATTACATCATTCATGACATGGTCAGTGACATCACTGATGACATCTCAAATGACATCACTGGTGACATCATCCAGTGATTGTGTGTTTCTGTAAAGTTTAAATATGATATATATATATATATATATATATATATATATATATATATAATCTACTGGCGGTCGCCAGTAGATAGTTATAGTTAGGACCTATTTTCCATAGGAAATCCGCAACATTCTATTTGAAATAACGTTGGCGCCGGTTGACGAATCTTTGCGAAAGTTTCCAACTTGTTAGGGCGCTCCGGTCCGCTCCTATCCTGAAAGTCTCGGGGTGATTCATCAAGCGGGGGCCGAGAAAAAAGGGAGGTCCCAAAACACGTTTTCCCCATGCAATTTTCCATAGGAACATTTAGTCGCAGCTACAGCCCGAACTGCTGAACGGAATTACACCAAATTTGGCAAATAGGTAGCTCTTGGTTCAGTGTCGTGCCTTTTGCTTAAATGGTGTAAATCCGTTCAGTAGTTCCTTAGAAAATCAAAAGTAAAGTCACATATATATCTATGGCCGAGTAGGGTCCGCGTACCCTCCCGATCACAAGCTGCATGCTAATTGGCTGTCAAGTGGCTGTCAACACTCCAAATCAGGAAGTGTTGGCAGCCATCTTGTCCCTCGGTAGAACCGAGGCACAGAAACAAGTGCGCAAAACGCACAAAGGGGGCAGGGTAGAAACACCCTGACCCCCTAGGTATGCTCAGGGGGTCCCACAAGGACCCCCTGGGCATAAAAAAGCATTTAAAAAAAAAAAGAAAATCGGCGGGATGCGCTTAGGGTGCGCGGATCCTGCCGAGAAAAAAAAAAAAATCGAAGCGCGGTCTCCCGCGCTTCGATGGTATATCGCCCCCGGGTGGGCCAAGTCCCGGGGGCATGCAGGGGTTTATTTATAATATGTGGGGGGGGCCTCTAAGGCCCCCCCAAGCCCCGGGGACCGCCACCCCCTGGGGCTTTGAAAACAAAATGGTGCGGGAGGGCTCTCGGCCCTCCCGCAGTCCCGGGGACCGCCACCCCCGGGGCTTCTTTTTTAAAAATTAATAGTACCTGTGTGGGGGGGCTCAAGCCCCCCCACACGCCCCGGGGACCGCCACCTCCCCGGGGCACTAACAAAATAAATGTGGGGGTCCGTTTCGGACCACCACCTCCCCGGGGCTGTGCACAGGATGGGAGGGGAGGGGGGCCGCGCGGCCCCCCTCCTGGAGCCTGTGGTGGCCCTGGGGAACGCCACCCCCCAGGGCCGGCTCCTGCAGTGTCCCGGGGTGCCTACCCCCAGGACACTGCTGTTTGCAATGGCAGGACGGGAGCCTCGCGGCTCCCACCCTGTCATTGCAAACTGCTTTGCTTCATTGAAGCGAGAGCAGGGAAACCTGCTCTCGCTTCAATGAAGCAAAGCAGATTGCTTTTCCATAAGGGGAGCTGCATGTCAGCAGCTCCCCTTATGGAAAAGCAATGCCGGCTCCCGTAGGATGCGGGGAGCCGGCGGGACCGTGCGGGTATTGGGGACCCCCCCATGGTCCCCAACTAGTGGCCAGGCCCCGGGGGATGGGGTCCCCGGGGCCAATAGAGGCCCAGGGAAGGGGGGCCACGCGGCCCCCTTCCTGTTTAAAAAAAAAAAAAAGAAAATCATCAGGCCCCGGGGGATGGGGTCCCCGGGGCCAAAAGTGGCCAAGGGAAGGGGGGCCACACAGCCCCCCTCCCATACAAAATTAAAAAAAAAAAAAAAGACCGGCATCGTGCCGGAGGCCCCGCCCTCTCTGCAGCAGTCTGCAAACGCGCCCCCTGGCGCGTTTGCGGAAGGGGAACGAATCCCCTTGAATACTGGGGGTCCCTGGGGCCAACTAGCCCACCAGGAACCTCCAGTATGCGCCAGGGGCTGCGTTGCAGAGAGGTGTACAGAGGCCACGCCCCTTTACACCTCTCTGCAACGCAGCTCTGTGGCGCTTTTGGAGGTACATGGTGGGCTAGTTGGACTCCAGGGACCCTCAGGATTCAAAGGGACTTAATCCCCCAACTTAAAATGCGCCACGGGGTGTGTTTGCACAGTGGTGAAGGGAGGGGGCGGGGCTTCAGGTGACATGTGTGCAAACAGGCCCCTTGGCGCCTTTTAAGATGGGGAATTAAATCCTCTTCAATCCTGAGGGTCCCTGGGGGCCAACTAGCCCACCAGGTACCTCCAGTAAGCACCACGGAGCTGCGTTGCAGAGTGTTGTAAAAAGGGGCATGGCCTCTGTACACCTCTCTGCAACGCAGCCCCCTGGCGCATACTGGAGGTTCCTGGTGGGCTAGTTGGCCCCTAGGGACCCTCGGGATTGAGGAGGAATTAATTCTCCAACTTAAAACGCGTCACAGGGCGTGTTTGCAGACATGTCACCTCAGGCCCACCCCCTTCCTTCACCATTGTGCAAATATTCCTCTAAAATCAGCCGAACTACGAATTCCGATTTACTCACCTGTTATCAGGAGAGACCTCAGTGCTGCATCTTTGAGCCCAGTACTGATCCTGAAAAGTAATTTTAACCGTACTTACCAGTAACTTGAATTTCCTTCCATAGGATATCATTGCCTGCTTTTTGCTGAAAAAGTTTCTAAGTGTCGATTTTTGAAACATACAAATATTCCTCTAAAATCAGCAGAACTACGAATTCCGATTTACTCACCTATTATCAGGAGAGACCTCAGTGCTGCATCTTTGAGCCCAGTACTGATCCTGAAAAGTAATTCTAACCGTACTTACCAGTAACTTGAATTTCCTTCCTTAGGCTAACATTGACTGGTTTCACTTGGAAATTCTTCTAAGTGTGGAGTTTTGTAACTTTATAATATTCCTCTAAAATCAGCTGAACTACGAATTCCAATTTACTCACCTGTTATCAGGAGAGACCTCAGTGCTGCATCTTTGAGCCCAGTACAGATCCTGAAAAGTAATTCTAACCGTACTTACCAGTAACTTGAATTTCCTTCCATAGGCTAACATTGACTGGTTTCACTTGGAAATTCTTCTAAGTGTGGAGTTTTGGAACTTTATAATATTCCTCTAAAATCAGCCGAACTACGAATTCCGATTTACTCACCTGTTATCAGGAGAGAACCCAGTGCTGCATCTTTTAGCCCAGCACTGACCCTGAAAAGTAATTCTAACCGTACTTACCAGTAACTTGTATTTCCTTCCATAGGAATCCATTGTCTGGTTTTCAGCAGAAAAGTTTCAAAGTGTCGATTTTCACAAACTACAAATATTCCTTAAAAATTGCCTGTATGACTTAAACGCATTCTTTCAACTGTTTACAGGAGATGCACCAGTGCTGGATCCAGGATCCACCACTGAGTAAGAAAAGGTAACGATAACACTACTTACCTGCTAAGTGAATTTCCTCCCATAGGATAACATTGGTGATTCTATGTGAAAAAGTTTCTGTGTCAACTTTTAAAATACAATAATATTCCATAAAAATCACTACTGTAACCAAAACGCTTTTACTCAACTGTTTACAGGAGATGTCCCAGGACTGAATCTAGGATCCAGTCCTGTGGTTAGAAAAAGTAATCCATAAAGTAACTAATTGCATTTAACTAGAAATTCACATTGAGCTCAATGTTGCATTGTGTTTGAAATTGTGTTACCCATTGCAACAACTGTAACTACTGTACTTAAAAGTCTATTGCCTATTTGCAAAGTATTTAAACTAAAGTAATTCATTCTGAGAAAGTATATTTTGTAATGTAATGTATAATGTAATTACAATGTAATTTAAAAAATAAAATATCTAAAAATAAATAGTTTAAAAAAATGTAGTAAATCAGTAGCAAAAAAATAAATATAATTAATACATTTAAAAATTGTCATTTACAAAACCTTTGAAATTCACTGAAAAAAACCATAGGTTTCAGGCACGTTATAGTTAGAAATTAGCATTTAAAAACCTTACAAATTCACTGAAAAAACCATAGGTTTTAGGGACAGTTATAGTTAGTTGGACATTGCACTTGTACAAAACCCGTGAAATTCCCTCGTTATAGTTAGTTCAGCTAACTATAACTCGCGCTCTCGCAATGCACTGCTGATGACATCACATATTACATCACTCATGACATGGTCAGTGACATCACTGATGACATCTCAAATGACATCACTGATGACATCACTGATGACATCATCCACGTGATAATTTGATGCACCTCCTCACACCCTAATATAACCTTTGATACACCCACTCTAAATTACAGACTGCCATTCGCAAAACCATTGACACTCCAACACCAATAACTACATACCCACTCACTGATTCTTAGGTCTACACACACATCCACTCACTCTCCCGTACAGTCACTCATACTTACGGACACTCATTACAGGACTATCATATGCACTCATACTCCTATATAGACACTCAAACACCGCATCTCATCCATAGAGGTACTCACACACCTAGTCAGTCATGCAAATAATTAAACACACTGCCATTTACTCACCTATACAGTTATCCACACACCAGCTCACTTACTCATACAAATACTAGCACATTCTTATGCTCTTATACAATCACTGATACAAGCACACACTCATCCATACAGTCACTCTCACAATCACACACTCTCGCTATAGCTATTTATATACTCCAACACACATATATACTGCCTTTCACATATGTAGTTACTCACACATGTACCACTGGGACATACATTCACTCACTAACACACTCTTACACACACTTACCCACCCATACAGTCTATCACAGATGCACTCTTGAAACCATCCACCCAGTGAATCACCCACTCACACATCTATGCACAGAGTCGCACACACCCCACCCACACAAACACTCAGGCACCCATACAGATACTCAGACAACCAATCAATAACTCATATAGACACTCATGTAGCTATTCACAAACCCATGCAGCCACTTACACAGCAACAGACAGACGGATACAGACATTCACCCAGTTTAGTCACTAACCCATGCATTCAATAAGATACGTTTAATCACTCACTTATAGAGTTAGTCACGCACCTACTAAATCATCCATACAGACACTTATACACCCACTCATTCTTCAATACGCCTTTCCCTATATATATTAAAAATATTTAAACTTTACAGAAACACACAGTCACTGGATGATGTCATCAGTGATGTCATTTGAGATGTCATCAGTGATGTCATCAGTGATGTCACTGACCATGTCATGAGGGATGTAATATGTGACGTCATCAGCAGTGCATTGCGGGGCGCGAGTTATAGTTAGCTGAACTAACTATAATGGGGGAATTTCACGGGTTTTGTACGAGTGCAATGTCCAACTAACTATAACTGTCCCTAAAACCTATGGTTTTTTCAGTGAATATATATATATATATATATATATATATATATATATATATATACCAAGGTGTATTGAAGAATGAGTGGGTGAATAAGTGTCTGAATGGATGATTTAGTAGGTGCGTGACTGACTGTATAATTGAGTGATTAAACATGTCTTACTGAATGCATGGGTTAGTGACTAAACTGTGTGAATATATGTATCAGTCTGTCAGTTGGTGTGTAAGCAGCTGGATGGGTTGGTGAGTAGCTACATGAGTGTCTTTATGGGTTATTGATTGGTTGTCTGAGTATCTGTATGGGTGCCCGAGTGTCTGTGTGGGTGGGGGGTGTGTGACTCTGTGCATAGATGTGTGAGTGGGTGATTCACTGGGTGTATGGGTTCAAGAGTGCATCTGCGAAGGGCTGTATGGGTGGGTGAGTGTTTGTATGGGTGTGTTGGTGAGTGAATGGATGTCTCAGTGGTACATGTGTGAGTAACTACATATGTAAAAGGCAGTATATGTGAGTGTCGGAGTATATAAATGACTATATGTGAGAGTGAGTGATTGTGAGAGTGGCTGTATGGATGAGTGTGTGCTTGTATCAGTGATTGTATAAGAGAGTAAGTATGTGTTACTATCTGTATGAATAAGTGAGGTGGTGTGTGTATAACTGTATAGGTGAGTAAATGGGAGTGTGATTGATTCTTTGCATGACTGACTAGGTGTGTGAGTAACTCTATGGATGAGTGGCGGTGTGCGAGTGTCTGTATAGGTCCATGAGTGCATATGATAGTGCTGTATTGATGAGTGACTGCATGTATGAGTGCCTGTATGCGTGAATGAGTGGATGTGTGTGTAGACCTAGGAATCAGTGAGTGGGTATGTAGTAACTGGTGTTGGTGTGTCTATGGTTTTGAAAATGGTAGTCTGTATTCTAGAGTGGGTGTATCAAAGGTTATATTAGGGTATGAGGAGGTGCATCAGATTATCATGTGGATGATGTCATCAGTGATGTCATTTGAGATGTCATCAGTGATGTCACTGACCATGTCATTATTGATGTAATATGTGACGTCACCAGCAGTGCATTGCGGGGGCGCAAGTTATAGTTAGCTCAACTAACTATAACGGCCGAATTTCTCTGGTTTTGTAAGATTGAAATGTCCAACTAACTATAATGTCCCTGGAATCTGTGGTTTTTTCAGTGAATTTCTAAGGTTTTTTAAATGCTAATTTCTAACTATAACGTCCCTGAAACCCATGGTTTTTTCAGTGAATTGCAAAGGTTTTTTAAATGAAAATTTCTAACTATAACGTCCCTGAAACCTGTGGTCTTTCAGTGAATTTTCAAGGTTTTTTAAATGCTAATTTCTAACTATGCCTACAGAGGTAGGACATGTGCAGAAAGAGGAAGAAAGGTGCAGAAAGAAGCAAGAGAAATGCAGAACGAGGCAACAGAAGTCCAGAAAGAGGAAGAAAGGTGCAAAAAGAAGCAAGAGATATGCAGAAAGAACCAACAGAGGTGTAGAAAGAGGCTTTGTTGCAAATTCATCCTATGCCCTGGGCACCCCCCAACTTTTTGCTGACTGGTACTGGTGGTAACTGACTCTGACTTACCCTGGGCTCTCCCTAACCAGGCCCGTAGCCAGTGCTATGCTGAAAGACACTTAGAATACAGTGAAAACACCTACATACACTACGGTACACTATGGGTTGGGGTACCCCTGTGATTGGCATGACCTCCCCTGTAAGGCCCTAGTACATAATAGGGCAGGGGGATTAAAACTACCTCTAAGTCCCTAGCATATAATAGGGCATGGGAGTTTAGAGGCCAGCGGCCCTTTTCTGCACTTGCATGTGTGCACTGCTGAGCCTGATGTCAGTTTAAAAGTAGCCCTGTGTGTTCATAAAGAGGCAAGCGAGGTGCAGAAAGAAGCAAGAGAGGTGCAGAAAGAAGCAAGAGAAGTGCAGAAACAGGCAAAAGAGGTGCACAAAGAGGGAACTGGGGTGCACACAGAGGCAAGAGAAGTACAGAAAGAACCAACAGAGGTGCAGAAAGAGGCAAGAGGGGTGCAGAAAGAGGCAAGCAGAAAGAGGCAAGAGAGGTATACACAGAGGCACGAGGGGTGCAGAAATTTGCCAGAGAGGTGCAGAAAGAAGGAACAGAGGTGCAGAAAGAGGCAACAGGGGTGCAGAAAGAGGCAACAGGGGTGCAGAAAGAGGGAAGAGGCAAGGGGGTGTAGAAAGAGGCAAGAGAGCTGTAGAAAGAAACAAAAGAAGTGCAGAAATAAGGAACAGAGGTGCAGAGAGAGGCAAGAAAGGTGCAGAAAAAGGGAAAAGGGGTCCATAAAGAGGCATGAGGGGTGCAGAAAGAAGCAAGAAAGTTGCAGAAAGAAACAAAAGAAGTGCAGCAAGAAGAAACAGAGGTGCAGAAAGAGGCACAAGGGTTGCAGAAAGAAGGCACAGTGCTGGAGAAAGAAGAAAGAGAAGTGCAGAAAAAAGCAACAGAGGTGCAGAAAGAGGGATGAGGGGTGGAAAAAGAGGAAAGAAGTACAGAAAGAAGCAACAGAGATGCAAAAAGGGGGAACGGGTGGAGAAAGTGGTGAGAGGGGTGCAGAAATACGAAGAGAGGTGCAGAAAGAAACAAAAGAAAAGCAGAAAGAAGGAACAGGGGTGCAGCAAGAGGCGTGCAGAAAGACAAGAGGGGTTGCAGAAAGAAGCACGAGTGGTGCAGAAAGAAGCAAGAGAGGTACAGAAAGAAGCAAGAGTAGTGCAGAAAGAAGCAACAGAGGTGCAGGAAGAGGGGTGGAGAAAGAGACAAGAGAGGTGCAGAAAGAAGCAACAGAAGTGCAGAAAGAGGGAAGAGGGATGGAGAAAGAGGAAAGAGGGGTGGAGAAAGAGGAAAGAGGGGTGGAGAAAGAGGAAAGAGGGGTGCAGAAAGAAGCAAGAGAGGTGCAGAAAGTAACTAAAGAAGTGCAGAAAGAAGGAAAAGAGGTGCAGAAAGAGGCAAGAGGGGTGCAGAAAGAGTACAGGGGTGCAGAAAGAAGCAAGAGAGGTACAGAAAGACGCAAGATAAGTGCAGAAAGAAGCAACAGAGATGCAGAAAGAGCAAAGAGGGGTGGAGAAAGAGGCAAGAGAAGTGCAGAACGAAGCAACAGACATGCAGAAAGGGAGAAGAGGGGTGGAGAAAGAGGCAAGAGGGGTGCAGAAAGAAGCAAGAGAGATGCAGAAAGAAACAAAAGAAGTGCAGAAAGAAGGAACAGAGGTGCAGAAAGAGGAGGAGGGGTGCAGAAAGACGGAAGAGGCGTGCAGAAAGAGGGAAGAGGGGTGCAGAAAGAGGCAAGAGAGGTGCAGAAAGAGGCAAGAGGGGTGCACAAAGAAGCAAGAGAGATGCAGAAAGAAACAAAAGAAGTGCAGAAAGAAGGAACAGAGGTGCAGAAAGGAGGAGGGGTGCAGAAAGACGGAAGAGGGGTGCAGAAAGAGGGAAGAGGGGTGCAGAAAGAGGCAAAAGAGATACAGAAAGAAGCAACAGAAATGCAGAAAGAGGCAAGAGAGGCGCAGAAAGAAACAAGAGTGGCTTGCACACCATTAGTACCAATTTAACACCCACATTTAGCAATAAGTAACAGGTGACCATTCTAGGTTTACAAAGGACCTTCCACCACGCTGTAACACTTGTCGCTGCATTTTTGGTAACGTTTGAGCTGTTTGAGCTAGAAACAAGGCTTTTTCTGTTCAAATCTGCAGATCAGGCAGCACATGATGGATTATGTGGCTAATGCGGAAAATGTATAATTGTGCAAAAGTTGGTGCAGCCAAACAGTCGCATAATTCCAGTGGCCCTGCTCAGATCTCTGACTTGGTCCAAAAGTGCTGCTCAGTGATTCCTTCTTCTTTTTCGTCTCATTAAGTTCATAGTTTAGCTTCTATGGAAACGAAGAAGACTAAACCTGAGGTTACCACTCCACAACACAGACTACCATACCACATAATTGCCCTCCATAACACATAATCCCACTCTACATAATTCCTATACACTAAATACCACATACTTTCTATCCACATAATTTCACTGCACAACATACCACATAATTCCACTACACACAACGTACATCCATTCCACTCCAAAAAACATTAGTAAAAAACTTTTACATTTACAACGCCAATAGCTCTAACTCTTGCAAATGCGAGACCTATTAAATTACAAATGCTTCTTTAACTGGTAGTCACGTTTGCAGAGTGGTGGCGAAAGGGGGCTGGGCCTCCAACCAGCGCTCAGGAATTCCGCTGCTTAGGACTTCCAGGAGGTACCAGGAGGGCTTCTTGGCCCCCAAAGTCCCTCAGGAGTAAAGTGGACTTCAGCCCCCAACCAGTACTGTGCCAGGAGGCGCGTTTACAGAGTGGTGGAGAAAGGGGGGGTGTGGCCTCCGAAGACCTCTTAGCAATCCCACTGTGTTGGATTTAGTGGAGGTAGTAGGAGGGATAGTTGGCCCCCGAAGACAACCTTGGGGGCCAACTACCCCTCCTATTACCTCCAGTAAGTCCCACACAGCAGCATTGCTAAGTTCTCATAGCAGGCCACGCCCCCTTTCCCCACCACTCTGCAAACGCACTCCCTGGCGCGCTCTTGGATGGGGATTAAAGTCCCCTCCACTGCTGGGGGTCCTTAGAGGCCAACTAGCCTACCTGTTACCTCCAGTAAGCCCCACAGTGGGATTGCTGAGAGGTGGTAGCTGGCCACGCCCCCTTTCTCCACCACTCTGCAAACACGCCTCCTGGCGCGTTCTGGGTTGGGGGATTAAGTCCCCTTGAATCCTGAGGGTCCCTGGGGGCCAACTAGCCCACCAGGAACCTCCAGTAAGCCCCACACAGCTGGACTGCTGAGAGTGGTCGGAGGCCACGCCCCCTTTTTACACCACTCTGCAAACGCGCCTCCTGGTGCACTGCTGCTCGGGGGATGAAGTCCACTTTAGTCCTGAGGTCCTCAAGACACAAGAGGACCTCATCGCCCCACTAGCAGTGCGCCAAGAGGCGCGTTTGCAGAGTGGTGTAAAAAGGGGCATTGCCTCGGACCACCTCTCAGCAATCCCACTGTGTGGGGATTACTGGAGGTAACTGGTGGCCTGGTTGGCCCCCAGGGACCTTCAGGATTCAAGGGGACTTAATCCCCCAACTTAGAACACGCCAGGAGGCACATTTGCAGAGTGGTGCAGGGAGGGGGTGGGGCCTCAGGCCAGATGTCGGCTATTTTTTTTTTTGCTAGAAGGGGGGCTGTGTGGCACCCCTTATTTTAATATTTTTAGGGCCCTAGGGACCCCATCCCCCAGGGCCTGACCCATTTAAAAAAAAAAATTCAAAACCGGGAAGGGGGCTGTGCGGCCCCCATCCCTTGGCCGATTTCGGCCCCTGGGACCCCATCCCCTGGGGCATGGCCTCCTTTATTTTTTTAATACCTATAGGGAAGGGGGGGCCGCATGGCCCTGCTTCCCTGGGCCACTATTGGCCCCGGGGACCCCATCCCCCGGGCCTTGGCCATTTTTTAATTATTTTTATATAAGGAGGGGGGCTGCGCGGCTTCCCTCCCCAGGCCACTTCTGACCCCAGGGATCCCATCCCCCGGGGCCAGCCCTCACGTTGGGGACCGTGGGGGGAGCCCCAATGCCCCCGCGGTCCCAGCCGGCTCCCCACCTCCTGCGGAAACCAGCATTGCTTTTGGACAAGGGGAGCTGCTAACAAGCAGCTCCCCTTGTCCAAAAGCAATTCTGCTTCGCTTCATGGATGCGAGAGCAGGTTTCCTTCCATGAAGCGAAGCAGTGTTTGCTAAGGCAGGGCAGTAGCCATGCTCCCGCCCTGCCATAGCAAACGGCAATGTCCCGGGGATGGGCACCCCGGTACAATTCAGGAGCCGGCCCTGGGGGGTGGCGGTCCCCAGGGCCATTGAGGGCTCCAGGAGGGGGGCCCCCCTCCCAGCATTTTTAAAGCCCCGGGAAGGTGGTGGTCCCCGGGGCCGGGGGTCCACAACGGACCCCTGCCCTTTATTTAAAATTGCCCGAGGGAGGTGGTGGTCCCCGGGCAGTGTGTGGACGGGCAGGAGCCCCCCACACTTATCTATATAAATTTAAGCCCCGGGGAGGTGGTGGTCCCCGGGCTTGGGGGCCTGCGAGGCCCCCCACACATAATTACGAATGCCCCAGGGAAGTGGCGATCCCCGGGGGGGCAGGGGTACCCCCACGCATTTTTTTTTTAAAGTCCCGGGGAGGTGGCGGTCCCCAGGGCTGCAGGGGGCCGCGTGCCCCCCCACATATGATAAACAAAGCCCCGGGGAGGTGGCGGTCCGCGGGGCTGTGGGGGCCCCCACACCATAATTATGAATTGCCCCTGGGACCTGGCCCACCAGGGGGCTTGAAACAAACGAAGCGTGGAAGCCCGCACTTCATTTGTTTTTTATTTTCTCAGCCAAATTTGCGCACCCAGCGCGAATTCGGCCGATTTAAAAAAAAAAAACCCTGAGCAGGCCTAGGGGGTCAGGGTGTTTCTACCCTGTCCCCTTTTCTTGTTTTTAACCTTCATTTTACTGTTTTCTTGTGTCTCGGTTACCGAGTCACAAGATGGCTGCCAACACATTCTGGTTTGAAGTGTTGGCAGCCAATCAGACTTAAGCTCGTGCTCGGGAGGATTCACGAATCCTCCTAGGTGCTCAGATATATACATTTTTATTTTTTTAATTCCTCAGGAACTACTGAACGGATTTACACTATTTAAAAAAAGGGCGCTTTCTGAACCAAGAGCTACCTTTTTGCCAAATTTAGTGTAATTCCGTTCAGCAGTTCGGGCTGTAGCCTGTTCCAAAATTTCCTATGGAAATTAACATGGGGAAAATGCGTTTTGGGACCCCACTTTTTTCTTGGCCGCCGCTTGACGAATCACCCCGAAACTTTCAAGACAGGAGCTGACCGGAGCTGGTCATTAGTTTGGAAAATTTCGCGAAGATTCGTCAAACGGCGCCAAAGATATTGGCAAAAGAATCAACGCTTTTTGAATAGAAACAAGGTCCTAACTATAACTACCTACTGGCGACCGCCAGTAGGTAATATATATATATATATATATATATACACATATATATTTATTTATCATACAATGACATCCATGAATGGTGACCTTAGCTAGCTCCAGTAAGAAGGCATGACCCGCCCACTTAGGCTACATTAAAGTTTTTGTATTATTTCTTTTGCTATCGACATTTAGAATTATGCTTTTTGGTGTATTAAACATTGCACTATTTGGCTTGTGTGGATGGCACATACATGTCTGTCCAATAATCAAGAAAGAACACATTGTAAAATATTGTAGCGTAAATATGCTATTATTTAGAGAAGATATGTCATTGTCATGTTAAAACACAAATCTTTCAAACGTTTCTCTTACAACAATGGCGCTCAAGATAATACTGAATTTGTTGCGATTGTCGAGTCGTGCAGTCCTCTTTTCATTGTATTGTTTTTGGCACAGAGGTGAACATTAATTGGATGGTAAAATGTGCACGCCCTATTCCGTGATCAAGGAGACGTGGATCTCTGAAACGCGTTGGTAAAGCTTTTTTTTGTGTTTTGCTTGTTTCAAACAAAACCGTAATTTAAGCACTAAACTGAGGAGACATGTGGATTTTCCGGGAGCGCTGCAGAGCACCAGACTTATGTTAGATGTTTTTTCGGGTTCATACGCTGACCCACAGGTCACCGACCTAAGTTGATGGGGGGGTGGTGTGGTGCAGTGTGGTGTGTGTGTGTGTGTGTCAGACAATAAATGATTATATGCACCAGCAATTTGAGGTCCGTGTCTGTTTTTTCCAAACGGAGCAGGAAGCGAAAGGAGCGGAGTGCTTCAAAATATATATATTTATATAGATAAATATATACATATTTATCATACAATGACACATCCATGAATGGATGAAATTTATATGTCCAAAAGCATCTCAATGAAAGAAGTGGCATGCATTCTTTTAAGAATGTACTCTCTTAGCTGGAAACAGACAAAGTTGCTTGTCATTAATTCTCCAGTAAGCCCCTTCGGCTTTCTCTTCTAAGCAATACATTTTTATTGTCATATACTAAATTATGATTTTTTCTCTGAAGAATAAATTACCTTGTCATGATTCTCAGCAAGTCTCCATCGTTGATTTCCTGAATATCTCAAGAATTTCTGATCATCTCTGAGAAAACAGTTACTTCCTTTCTTGTTTCAATAAGTTGAGGCTTCCCAGAATATGACTTTCCTCTTAGGCTATTTAAATGTATCCCCTTCTTGCTATCATCTCAACTCCCAAAAGGTAAAAATCCTATCTTAATAAAAGGAATCATCCCAGCTGATTTGATCATTCTCATCCAAATAAAATTCTCTGGTTCCTTTAGATTCCAATTGGATTCACTGCTCCTGGTGCTTTTAAGACCATGGATGGATACACCTGAGGACATTTCCAGAAAATTATCAAGTGCTAGATGTCCACCAGGCAAGGTTCGGACACACGGGGGGTAGAGGGCACCTTAATCTCCGTTCTGATCTGCATTGTCCTCTAGTAATTTCATTTTTTATGTTCACCTACTGGTGCACCTTAGCCAGTCCAACAATTCCCACTAATATAAGTATGATGTTGGCACCTGGATCTTTTTAAGATTCAATTCTCATTTCTCTGTGTCAATTGTTTTAATGCTGAATGCAAACATTGTTATGATTAAAGAAAGTATGCAAATAAAGACAAAGATGCAGACACCTAAGATCACTGTTTCTACAGACTCAACTGTCACACAGGTTTGTAAAGTAAACAAATAAGGCTCAAAAACAGATGTCTTTCTCTCCTTGATCTGCTCCATCATATCAGTTTCCAAAAGTTATTTTGCATTCATTGAGGGTTTAGAAATAGATGCTTCTTTATCTTGTATCTTTCTAGGGGTGTCTGCAATCAGTGCAGTCATTGGCCCAGGCCTGGTCTTGGGAAATTAGCTATATAAAGGGATATCTGAATTATTCAGCCACTTTCAGAACATTCAAAATATTGCAGATTACCTACGTTGGCTGCATGGATATTTCAACATTTTCACCGATTTTGACGGACTTTCATTGCTTTCCTGTCTCAGGTAAAATTGAAGGTGCATTCGATAGCACCTTGTGTTGCATTTCATCCTCGGTCCTCAAGGGTAAACTGGTGATTACTCACATGTGATCTCATTAGCAAATAAATATTTTTTCTGTTGTTGCAAATAAGCTATGTCAAAGGCTTCCAATGGTTGTTTGTTTGTGGTATTGTTATTCTCTTACAAGTCTGAAATTCTATGATAGCCTTGCTCTGAGCTTATTACTCACGTCTTGTGAAACTTTGCTACCACCAGATCCCCACAGTGAACTATGCATTCTAGAAGTTATTTCCTTAGTTAGACACCCTGCTATTAGGGCTTTGAGGTGAGAAGGGGTACACTCCTTTGCACACATATGACTTTGACATTTCATTGACGTGCCACACACTACTCCTTCGGGTACTCTTTCAGTAGTGTTCACACATTCAGCCACATCATTCAGGAAGGTAGGAGGAAGTTAAACAGTCAATAGTCTTCCACAATAGTAAGGAGCACTCAAATGTTTAACATGTTTCACTAAACAGTGGAATCCCTTACAATATCCTGGCAGATGTATTAGAATTGCAAATGTTTTAAAGCTAATTTTAGTCTGTGTGGAAAGCCTGATAGAAAATCAAACAGTTAGAGACTAGACAGTGAGCTATCAATATTTCATCACTATATGGTACATTGCAAAGATTGCTACATTCTTTGTTCATGTTTTAGCTCACCAAACCTTGAAGATGTATTGATATTCAGCATCCATGAGCTAGTTCAATCAATGACTGTCAATGCCAACAATAATATGCAATTGTCTATACATCTGTACTTTCTTTCTCTATCTGAAAATGTTCTGAGTGACTGTTCAATTGCATTCATCCCAAGAGTTTCTGTGGACCACAAGGAAAAAGACAGAGAACTCTACCAGTGGCATTACTGCAGGGGAGCTTGCAGTTTCTTGTGGACTGTAGTTCCAGATAAATCAAGTCAGAGCAACATTCTAAAATGGAAAGCCAGTCAATATCACCTCCCCAGGTCACTAAAATGTGAATTTTCCTGAGTTGTGGATTCAAGAAGGCATAGTTGTCTTGCCTTTTTAGAAGCTTGAAGTAGTCCACTATGCAATTTTTCCTAAAGGATTATGTGGTAGCTGGAATCTATGATGTAGCTGTGATGCGGTAGAACAGCATCACAGCTAGGATTCCAATATTGACCAGTATTCTCTGTAATGCTGGAGGTTGTAGACATTTATTTCTACTCTTCAATAAACTTCATGAAGAAACTGAAATTGAAGCTGTGTGGATTACTACAAATTTTGGCGACGAGGGTGGGATTCGAACCCACGCGTGCAAAGCACAATGGATGGATTGTGATGGAGTGTATTCAGCTTTCTCTTGCAAATGGTTTATCATGGAAAGAGGAGTTAAGGAAGATGATGTGGGCTCACAGAATCACACCTCATTCTGTGACAGGGGTTTCTCCTTTTATAGCATTGAAGGGAAGAGAGCCTGGTACTAAGGAGTCTCCCATGTGGCTCCATGAGAAGAATCAAGTATGGGTTGATAGAGAAGAGATGAGGTCAAGGGTTTCTGATTGTCAGTGGCGTAATAAAATTCACTTTGACAGTAGGAAACATGTTAAGGAGTTGGACATTGATAAGGGCGATTGGGTAGTTGTGAGGAAAACTGGTTTTGTGAAGAAGGGTGAGAGTAAGTTTTCACAACCCCATAAAGTCATTCTAGTCATGGGATCAGTGGCTCAACTGGACGATGGTAAGAAATGGAGCTTTGGGGATTTGTGTAAAATATCCCATTCCAGTAGTGTATAATGATATTGTAATGCATCTTATCTTAGAATGTATATTATTATTATGTTAGTTTATTGCTTTATTTGGTATTAATGTACTCATTTTATGTATCGTTATTCTCTGCAAGTTAACATTTTTTCTCTTCTTTAAGATAATGTTGGGGGAAGATATGTGGTAGCTGGAATCTATGATGTAGATGTGATGCGGTAGAACAGCATCACAGCTAGGCTTCCAATATTGACCAGTATTCTCTGTAATGCTGGAGGTTGTAGACATTTATTTCTACTCTTCAATACACTTCATGAAGAAACTGAAATTGAAGCTGTGTGGATTACTACAAATTTTTATGTAGAAGTGTTAAGCAGATGCAAGTGGTGCACTGCAGGTAATGTGTGTCAATCTATTTCAGGATGTGCCCAATCCATGTGCAGCAAATCTAGTGAGATATTTAATATCAAAACGGCCCAAAGTAAGGATCTCAATACAAGCCTTCTTAGTAACTGTACTAAGACTATGAAATCAGGTACATGTGCTACTAAGGCTCACACTCTCCTTCCAGAAATTAAAAGAGGTGCTCAAGATTCAAATATTCATTAATTGTCCAACAGTTTACCCACTAAAGTAAACTGTTTTCTGAGAGGAATCCTTGGCTCTCTGTTGGTAGTTTGGCTCAGGCAGCAAGACATTCTCCAGTGCGCATTCATATGCTAAATGTGCAACAAATAGCTAAACAATAATATATTCATGAAATACAGAACCTAACCAGACCAGTTCCAAACTTCAATGCCAGTGGCGTAGCTAGCCCTTTGGTCGCCTGCGGCAGCCGCATTAAAGGGCGGGAAGGGGGGGGTAAGATGCTGGCGAGAGAACTCCGTTTCGTTTGGCGATTGAAGAGTGGGGGGGATTTCCACCCCGAGACAGCAGGTAAGAGTGGGGTAGGCCTCAAAATCTTGAGCCACCCGGGGCGTACCCCCACTCCCCACTGCTACGTCACTGTTCCATGCACCAAAGATCCAAAACAACAAAAGAAGAATTGAAGCTAAAAAGTGCATACAAAAAAAGAGCAAGGTGTCAGGCCTTCTCGATCTATGCACCCAAGATCTGGGACAACATCCGTGTATGCATTAGTATTTCCCAAACTCTACCCAATCTTAGGAAAGAGCTGAAGATGCATCCCTTTGATGAACAGCACATCATGATGTAATGACAGACCAATGAGTGAAGAGGGCTGGCTGGAAGCTAGTATAAGAGTATTCAACATATAATTTAAATTTCCCAACATCAAAATGACTTGGCTAAACCCAGACCTAAAAATAATAATTTTTAAATGGTTTCAGCAGCCCTAGTGAAGGTCTATACCAGTCCATAATGACTGCATTTGTCAGCACATTTAGTAGTCCACACTACATGCAGGACTCCACTGTGACATCACTAACAGGGCAGGCACGCATAAGGTAAATGTGATTTACATAAAAGATAAGCTGTCTGATGCACAAAATACTTTTACTCACAAAGCCAGTTCAGCTGACTGAGAATGCATTGTCTCAATTTGCAATGCACAAAGGTGTTCTATGATTTTTACACATTGCAATGTATTGCGAGTTGCAAGGGAAAGGGAGCGCTTCGTGAGGCATTACTCTGCATTTTCAACTAGCAATAATGTTTTGAGACCATTAGTCCCCACGCAGGGAATGATTATGGACTACCAAGGGCAACCGGTAGCCATCTACCAAGGGTGAGCTGTCAATAAAAGGAAGCTGACAAAGCATAAAACATGCTTTTGCAGGCTGAGGACAACTGGAGGTGCACACCGTACATCCTGTTGTCTGTGGTTTCAAGGGCCACAGCATGTACTTCCCAATGTACAGTCCACAATATATTGGGACCCCTAAACTTTTAAGTGGCAGGAACAGGATGTCCCAACATCACCCATTTCTAATGTGACCATATAAACACCTGAAAGGGTCGAAACTTCATTGCCATAGTACCAACAAACAAACTACAAAAGGCCTTATTTATGTAACAGGTAAAAGCACACAAGGCCTATGGACTTGAAGATATTCAGGAATGCTTGTTGTAAAAACACAGTTTTATCTTGTTACAGTTTGTATCCTATGTGTTGTGGTTTATTGTTTTGCTCACGTGGGACACATTGTACTTTAGCACTTGTATGTTTTTGACTAGAGTCGTTATAAATTGATAAACTATACCTTTAGTCTGAAAGGAGTGATGGTCAAATCACTTATTTTGTACATTAACTGTCAACAGTGACAAATTACATTGTGAACGCTAGAAATGGGATTCCTGGTTGGCTGAGGAATGCATTCAGGCCAGGCAGGAACCACCACTCTAGTCAGGGTAAGCTAGATACACAATAAGATAGCCTGTGCTCACCCTCTGTTAGCTTGGCACTGAGCAGTCAGGCTTATCTACAAAGGCAATGTGTAAAGTATTTGTGCAACACACAGACAAATCAACACAATGAATACACCACAAAAAGACTCTACACAGGTGTAAAAATATAGATTATATTTTTATGAATAAAACAAGACCAAAACGACAAAAATCTAAAAAGTAGAACCAAAGTTATGAATTTTCAAAGAATAAACCAAAAATTGTGCTTAGAAGTCAATAGCGCTAAAAGATTACTTTAGGTTGCGCAAGACTGGGGTAAATCCAAAGGTCAGGCTAACCACGATGGAGCGCGGGTAGGATACAGTTCCAAACAGGTCCCGCTGAAGTTTTACCTTCTCAAGCGGAGCGAAGAGCTCCGTTCACAAGACAGTCAGTCACCAGAAACAAGTAGAGTGTCGCCAGTGATATTACTGCGGGCCTGACGAGTCACTCGGCGTTGCGGACGGCAGTCAGGGCCTCACGGTCGCGGGCAGCGATGTTTGCTGTGCGAGGACACGATGCGGCGTTGCGCCGATTCTCAGAGTGAGCGGCGTAGTCCCAGTATGAACAGGCCCGTTTGCTTTTGCAAAGAGCCCAGAAGCTTGATTTCAGGGGCCCAGGAGCTGTAGATGAAGAAAGCAGCTGCAGAACCCTTTTCTGAGGTCCAGAACTTGGACGGGGCACTTCAGGCAAGGGCAGGACCAGCAGAATTGTAGGACGTTGTTTGCATCCCTGAGACTTCAGACGAACAGAAAGGAAGCCAGCAAGCCCTTGAATAGCACTTGAGGGAAAGGCAGAGTCCAACACTTCTTCCAGCAGAGTCAGGGAGCAGCAGGGCAACAAGCAGGAAAGCAGTCCAGTTGAGCCCTTTAAGCAGCACAGCAATCCTTCTGACAGAGGTTCAGTTCAAGATCCAGAAGTGTCTGATTTGATGGGGCGAGAGCCCTGGTACTCATACCAATAAGTGCCTTTGATGTAGGGAGTGACTTCAAAGGAGTTCTCTGAAGTACACAAGCACCCTTTCAACCCAGTCCTGTCTGCCAAGATAACCCTGGGAGGTAAATCAGTGCTTTGTGTAAGGACAGGACACAGCCTATTCAGATGTATGTGTGAGTCACCTCTCCCCCTTCCTGCCCAGGAAGACTATCAGAATGCTGATTAATGCAGATGAGTGCTCAGTCACACTCAGCCCTTCCTGTGTTTGTGGCTGTCTAGAGGGAATGCACAAAGTGTAGCTGTCGCCCAGATATGTATTGGAGACAGGCTGTCAGGCACAAAGGGTTATGAGAACAGAGAAATTACCACTTTCTAAATATGGCATTTCTAAATAGTAATGTGAAATCCAGCTCCACCAGTAAGGAGGATGTATCATTACCATTCTAAACATAACAAACATGACAAAGCTACTCCTTTCTGATCAGGAATTACCACTTGAAAGTATATAAGGGAATTATCAATGCTAGCCTATGAGAGGAGTAGGCCTCACAGCAGTGAAAAATTAAATAGATTGTTTGTCACTACCAGGACATGTCAAACATAAAAGTAAATGTCCTACCTTTTACATGCACAGCACCCTGCCTATAGGGCTACCTGGTGCCTACCTTAGGGGTGACCTATGTGAAATAAAAGGGGAGTTTAAGGCTTGGCAAGTAGTTTTAAATGCCAAGTCAAGTGGCAGTAAACTGCACACACAGGCCCTGCAGTGGCAGGCCTGAGACATGGTTTAGGGGCTACTTATGTGGGTGGCACAAGCAGTGCTTCAGGGCCACTAGTAGCACTTACTTTACAGGCCCTGGACACATGCAGTGCACTAGGGACTTCTAAGTAAATTAAATATGCCAATTGGGTATGAGCCAATGCTACCATGTTTTAGGGAAACAACACACGCACTTTAGCATAAGGTAGCAGTGGTAAAGTGGCCAGAGTCCTACAGCCAACAAAAATGAGGTCAGAAAAAATAGGAGGAGGGAGGCAAAATGTTTGGGGTAACCCAGAAAAAAAGGCTATTTCCAACAGTGATGAAGAATGATACCAATGAGAACCACTGTTTTTCATGATAGGAATCGAATGGAGGCACACTGCCATTGAGAATGGTGGAATGGTGATGGTCTGGTGTCCTGGCATGCTTATTTTCTAGCATTTGTTAGTTTTTGCATTGAATCACAAGCCAATTCCTACATAATTAATATTAATGAGGAAGGTGGTTTGTGACTTCTTGAGAAGAGTGTCTTTGAACTGCAACTTATTTGAAAATGCCTTGCACTGCAAAAGGTGAGGCTGATCACAGCACATTGCAAAGCATTAGGCTGGGTTTGGATTCGGTGGCCTACATTCTTTAAGCATCTTGATTACTTTTCCTCATGGCTGATTATGAGTGAATCCTTGTCTTTTCTGATCAGTGAGCATCATTATATGTGAGTTGCAGAACATCCTATATCATTTGCTTGGTCGATGTATTTGACATCTGTTGAAATTTGAGCTTGCATAAAGTTGAGGCCTGTAGTTAAATCCTAGCCATCTTACTCATGTGTTATGGGAATTAGACCCTCCCCCTCTCTTCTCCTGAAGTATCTAGCTATATAGTATCTTTAGATTTACAAGATTGTGATAGAAAACACATAAAAGTGACAAAATGTCAGTACTTAATGTTTGCCAATTTTTGGCCAGGCAGAGCACTGAAACGCATTTCAGAGCTCTAGATTAATTGGACCCTGCTGCATGAATCTTTGGAACCTGCGCGCAGTGATATGCCTGAGCATTTTTTGATTTTGCATCTCACTATTAACCGTACTGTCAAGCAGCTGCAGTACTATTGCAAATTTGTGTTTTTTTATTTATAGGAATGGTGCAAATGTCTGTTGTGCTACTTACGCAGCACCGAGATATTTGCCCCTTGTCGCGCAAAGCATCTCACCGGCTCTGACACAGGGAGAGAGAGAGAGAAAGAGAGCTGCAGGCCCATTCACCATAGACTCTGTTGAAGCATTGGTGAGTTGCACTCTGCTCCCTCTATCAAATGCTGTGCAGGTAGAGAGGTGTAAGACAGACTGGACATTTATCTGGGCACTCATGCCACAAGATGTGGAGTACTATATATAGTAAACACAAGGAGATGATGGACGGAGCGCTGAAACCTTTCAGGCACTCACACCCAGTCATAGATCTGGGTTGAATCCTTCATCGTTCTTTAGCTGACTTTGCCACCCCAGTTCAGACCCAACCATATGCAAATCAGTCTTGACCCTATTCCTCATGGGAATAGTCCAGCCCGAACTGCCAAGCCAGGTCTTCACTGGATTGGAAACAGGCATCCTGGGACCGGTTACGGGGTAACACCCCATATCAGCCAGGCTAACTTGAATCCAGTGGCGAAGTGAGCATATACTATAAATAGTATTCATACGCTGTGAGACGAAGAGCTGTGCCCTGCTCCTGATCAGTAGCCTGCAGTTCTACAAACAAGAACCAACTGTTGCACTTTAGAACAGTCTCTTAATGCATCACCTGCCAAAGTATGTTCACTGCATTCTGTAAGCACAGAATACTGGTTGAAGGCCGATTGAACCTTCCTAATTTTTGGAGGAATTGTTTGGTCTTCTACCTCACTAAAAACTAACTTTGTGAGTGCTGTTGCTTTTCCCACATTTGCCCTAGATCTCCTAGAGGGATTTGAAGCTAATTCATTCTTTTTCTTTAAGAAAGTGCACACTTTTCATCTACTGACTGACCGCCATTATAAGAAGAAGACTTGTGTTTGGCCTTAGATCCAGAAATTGTGCAATCTGGTGAATTTAATAAATAAATGTCCTAAACAGGTGGTCTAAATCCCACCCGTTCTTTCATTTTCTATCCTGGTTGGTGGAAATGTTCCCTCATTTCTTAGGCCCTAAACCCAAGGAATCAGAGGAAGTTCAAATGTAAGATTAGAAATCATTTACAGCAACAGCTCATGCCCTCCACATGCTTAAACTTTAACCCCTTCGCTGCTAGGCCTTTTCCCCCCCTGTGCTAAGCCTTTTTTTGGCTATTTGGGGTAGTGCACGCTTAGGCCCCTGTAACTTTTTGACCACATAAAGTATCCATGCCAAATTTGCGTCCTTTTTTTCTAACATCATGGGGATTGTAAAGGTACCCAGGGTTTGTGGATTCCCCTGGAGGGGACCCAGAAATTAGCCAAAATACAGCTAAATTTTGGGTTTTGGGAAAAATGCGAAAAAGGGCTACAGATGAAAGCGTCTTGTTTTTTCCCTGCAAATGGCATTAAAAAAGGGGTTGTGGTGCTGAAATCACCATCTTCCCAGCTTTCAGGGACAAGCAGACTTTTGTCAGAAACCCAACTTTTTTTACACAGTTTTGGCATTTTTCTGGGACATAGCCTATTTTTGCTATTTTTTGTGCTTTCAACCTCCTTCCAGTTAATGGTAGAAATGGGTATGAAACCAATAATGGATCCTGGAAAGCCATACATTTCTGAAAAGTAGACAAAATTCTGAATACAGCAAGGGTCATTTGTGTAGATCCTTAAAGGTTTCCTTATAGAAACTAACAGTTAAATAAAGGAAAAATTGAAAATTAGTTGAAAAAAACAGCCATTTTTGTCAACGTTTTCACCTGTAACTTCTTCTAATTATGACAGCTATTTGAAAGCAATATACCGTTATATCCGCTGGACCTTTCTGGTTGTGGGGATATATAGGACTTGTAGGGTTCACCAAGAACCCGACGAACCCAGAGCCAATAACTGAGCAGCATCTTGCAATGGTTTTTATTATGTACCGGGTATATAGCAATTATTTTGGGAAAATGTATACATGGAAAAATTGTTATGAAAGACACCTATGTATTTCTGAAATGGGAACAAAATGTAGATTTTAGAAACAGTAGATATTTGCACATTTCCGAAATTGGGAGTACCCATACTAGCATGAGAATTATAGGTCATTTTTCAAAATGACTTATTTTTTACACATTGTCTTTCATTTGGAAGGCAGAAATGCATCGAAAGTCAATAGGTAATAACAGTTGCTCTACAATTCTGGGTTACCCTAAGTCTCCCGATAAAGCTGGTACCTCACTTGTGTGGGTAGGCCTTGTGTCCATAACAGGAAATGGCTCAAAATGCGACGTGGACGTACCACATTTTCACAATGAAAAATTACCCTTTTTTTGCAAAGTGCCTAGCTGTTGTTTTTGAACCCTAGCTCTGCGGGCACTTAGGGAAACCTAGCAAACCTATACATTTTTTAAAACTAGACACCCAGGGGAATTCAGGATGGGGTGACTTGACTGGCTCTCACCAGGTTCTGTTACCCAGAATCCCTTGCAAACCTAACAAATTGGCAAAAAAAAAAACATTTTCCTCACTTTTCTGTGGTAGAAAGTTCTCGAATCTGAGTGGATCCACAAAATTCTACCCACCCCGCGTTCCCCAAGGTCTTCCGAAAAAAAAGGTACCTCACTTGTGTGGGTAGGCCTAGTGCCCGCGACAGGAAGCAGCGCAAAACGCAACGTGGACGCACCACATTTTCACAGTGAAAAATGACCCTTTTTTTGCAAAGTGCCTAGCTGTAGTTTTTGAACCCTAGCTCTGCCGGCACTGAGGGAAACCTAGCAAATCTATACATTTTTGAAAAGTAGACACCCAGGGGAATCCAGGATGGGGTGACTTGACTGGCTCTCACCAGGTTCTGTTACCCAGAATCCCTTGCAAACCTAAATAATTGGCAAATAAAACACATTTTCCTCACTTTTCTGTGGTGGAAAGTTCTGGAATCTGCGTGGATCCACAAAATTCCACCCACCCCGCGTTCCCCAAGGTCTTCCAAAAAAAATGGTACCTCACTTGTGTGGGTAGGCCTAGTGCCCGCGACAGGAAGCAGCGCAAAACGCAACGTGGACGCACCACATTTTCACAGTAAAAATGACCCTTTTTTTGCAAAGTGCCTAGCTGTAGTTTTTGAACCCTAGCTCTGCCGGCACTTAGGGAAACCTAGCAAACCTATACATTTTTGAAAAGTAGACACCCAGGGGAATCCAGGATGGGGTGACTTGACTGGCTCTCACCAGGTTCTGTTACCCAGAATCCCTTGCAAACCTAAAAATTGGCAAAAAAAACACATTTTCCTCACTTTTCTGTGGTGGAAAGTTCTGGAATCTGCGTGGATCCACAAAATTCCACCCACCCCGCGTCCCCAAGGTCTTCCAAAAAAAATGGTACCTCACTTGTGTGGGTAGGCCTAGTGCCCGCGACAGGAAGCAGCGCAAAGCGCAACGTGGACGCATAACATTTTCACAGTGAAAAATTACCCTTTATTTGCAAAGTGCCTAGCTGTAGTTTTTGAACCCTAGCTCTGCCGGCACTTAGGGAAACCTAGCAAACCTATACATTTTTGAAAAGTAGACACCCAGGGGAATCAAGGATGGGGTGACTTGACTGGCTCTCACCAGGTTCTGTTACCCAGAATCCCTTGCAAACCTAAAGAATTGGCCAAAAAAACACATTTTCCTCACTTTTCTGTGGTGGAAAGTTCTGGAATCTGCGTGGATCCACAAAATTCCACCCACCCCGCGTTCCCCAAGGTCTTCCGAAAAAAATGGTACCTCACTTGTGTGGGTAGGCCTGGTGCCCGCGACAGGAAGCAGCGCAAAACGCAACGTGGACGCACCACATTTTCACAGTGAAAAATGACCCTTTTTTTGCAAAGTGCCTAGCTGTAGTTTTTGAACCCTAGCTCTGCCGGCACTTAGGGAAACCTAGCAAACCTATACATTTTTGAAAAGTAGCCAGACACCCAGGGGAATCCATGATGGGGTGACTTGACTGGCTCTCACCAGGTTCTGTTACCCAGAATCCCTTGCAAACCTAAAAAATTGGCAAAAAAAACACATTTTCCTCACTTTTCTGTGGTGGAAAGTTCTGGAATCTGCGTGGATCCACAAAATTCCACCCACCCCGCGTTCCCCAAGGTCTTCCGAAAAAAATGGTACCTCACTTGTGTGGTTAGGCCTAGTGCCCGCGACAGGAAGCAGCGCACAACGCAACGTGGACGCACCACATTTTCACAGTGAAAAATGACACTTTTTTTGCAAAGTGCCTAGCTGTAGTTTTTGAACCCTAGCTCTGCCGGCTCTTAGGGAAACCTAGCAAACCTATACATTTTTGAAACGTAGACACCCAGGGGAATCCAGGATGGGGTGACTTGACTGGCTCTCGCCAGGTTCTGTTACCCAGAATCCCTTGCAAACCTAAAAATTGGCAAAAAAACACATTTTCCTCACTTTTCTGTGGTGGAAAGTTCTGGAATCTGCGTGGATCCACAAAATTCCACCCACCTGGCGTTCCCCAAGGTCTTCCGAAAAAAATGGTGCCTCACTCGGGTGGGAGGCCCAAGTACCCGCGACAGGCAAGGGCCCACAACGTATTGAGGTGACCTCAAAATGGCCTATCACAAAACGACCTGGTTTTGCAAGGGGGGTCCCATGACGTTTTGGCCCGGGGCTCGGCGGCCACCTAGGTAAACCTACCAAACCCACACATTTCTGAAAAGTAGACACCCGGGGGATTCCAGGGAGGTATGGCTTGCGTGGATCCCCCAACGTTTTCTTACCCAGAATCCCCTTCAAACCTGACATTTTGCTGAAAAAATCCCTTTTTCACACATTTTTGTGTGTTAAAGTTGTGGCATCACGGGCTGACACAAATTTCCTACCAACCAGCGTTCCCCCAGGTCTCCCGATAAAAATGGTGCCTCACTCGGGTGGGAGGCCCAAGTACCCGCGACAGGCAAGGGCCCACAACGTATTGAGGCGACCTCAAAATGGCCTATCACAAAACGACCTGGTTTTGCAAGGGGGTCCCATGACGTTTTGGCCAGGGGCTCGGTGGCCACCTAGGGAAACCTACCAAACCCACACATTTCTGAAAAGTAGACACCCGGGGATTCCAGGGAGGTATGGCTTGCGTGGATCCCCCAATGTTTTCTTACCCAGAATCCCCTGCAAACCTGACATTTTGCTGAAAAAATCACTTTTTTCACACATTTTTGTGTGGTAAAGTTGTGGCATCACGGGGCTGACACAAATTTCCTACCACTCAGCGTTCCCCCAGGTCTCCCGATAAAAATGGTGCCTCACTCGGGTGGGAGGCCCAAGTACCCGCGACAGGCAAGGGCCCACAACGTATTGAGGCGACCTCAAAATGGCCTATCACAAAACGAACTGGTTTTCCAAGGGGGGTCCCATGACGTTTTGGCCCGGGGCTCGGCGGCCACCTAGGGAAACCTACCAAATCCACACATTTCTGAAAAGTAGACACCCGGGGGATTCCAGGGAGGTATGGCTTGCGTGGACTCGTCATGAGCACACGAACACTGTGTGCCATGACGAGTCCAGCTCGTCATGAGCATGGAAGGGGTTAATAAAACAGATGTAACTTGGTTCCTCTTCTACTTGAGCAATGGGATATATTGCAGTTAGCTACCTAGGAACAAAACTCTTACCCATGACTGTTTCACCTTTTCATAGTAAGAAAGTTAACAGGTATGTCCATGAAAGATTCACATAGATGGATACATGGATCAGTATTGCAAGGTAAAATGTGATGCCTTTCAAGAAAGTTTAACTAGAGCCCAGTCCCATGTGTTGACTTAGGTTAAGTTATATATAAAGCAGATGCACAGTATTGCATCATTTTACAAGTTCAATGTTGAGGAGAAAAGCCAACTGAATTAACTTGAAACAAACTCTAGAAATGCCAAGCACTGAAAATCCAACTGGCCTGGCTATTATATATGTGAAAGTCATTTTGCATTTATTGTGGGGTTTGTGTGCATATGAGTGAATGTAAGAATGAGTCAAAAGATGAGGTCGTACCTGGATATATTTATGAATGTGTTAGTGGGTGATAAATGGTGGAATAAGTGAATGCATTAAGGGATCAATGGGTGAATAAATGAGCATGTGGTTTGGTGTAGATAGGTTATCCTAATCCTTCTCTGACGGCAGTAGTGATAATGTTTTATAATGGCATTAATTACTAATATTCAATTCAATTCATAATCTTTATTTCGATCACCGAGATCACAAAAGACATTCACAACGATACACTAGACATTTCGATTGGGGGTGTATACACCCTTTTAGCCAATAGTACTTGGCATATATGCAAAAGTTCAAAATGGGAGTTCAAGGGCTTCAGGGTCCTATAAAGATTAAGAAGTAAAAAAAAAACATAAAACCATTATATTCTCATATATAAAACATTCATTTTGGTCTTAAGATTTTAAAATATCTATTTCATAACAGTATCATAAAAATGAACAGTTGATTGGATAGTATAAAATGTGCTTCGACCATATGGGCCATAGAATGAGCAACATGATATCTGTCAGATACAACCAGTATTTACAACACTAAGAGACTGTGGACTTCTAGAACTGTAACCGCACTTGTACAAAAACAGAGGTTTACATTAATCATTACTCTACCAATATTAGCATTGGCCTAACCATTTTGTACATCAACTTTATTCTTTTTGTTGACAACTGGATTGAATGGCCACAGAGTTCTTTGACATTTTGTCACGGATTGACCACAACCAGCTTAAGAATTTGGCAGTTGCTATTACACACAGGTGATTTGTGTTTGTCAACAATATTTGCAATGCAATGGTGCTAAGCCTGGTGCCCATGTTTCTACATAATGGTTTTAACCATTTATCCTGATGGGCCCTATATGCCGGACAGACAAATAGGATATGTGAATAGGTCTCCTCATATTCTACACACAATTGGCACACATTTGCTGTCATTTTAATTATGCCATTTGCGGGTAAAAGATTTCAGTGGTAATGTACCCACCCGAAATTGAAAATAGAGCCGTCTGTCTCTGGGCTTGGATATAACATCCCAGATTGGTTCGTACTGTGGACAAGGCTTGGACTCTATGAATTTACCTGTCAGCGTAGCACTCTCAATGGCTTGGGTACTATTCTTTACGACCATGGACCAGTAGAGCTCCTTCATTTCTTTTTTAGAGGGGAACTGTTGACCCTCTGGGTCATCCCATAAATGTCGCAAACCCATGTTAACCAGTGTGTTCTTCACCTTTTGCAGCCAAGTTATCTTACATGAGGTGTCGGCTTCCCAAACATCTTTGAGGGCACTGGCGTAGTGCGATAGCTCGGGAGTGGTCCATAGTCTTCGCCAGAATGCTATCGGGTGAAACCTTGCTATCTCATCCAATCTATTACAGCCTAGTTCATAGTATAGGGGCTTGAGTGGAGTATTTTGAGGTAGACCGGTGATGCCACTCATAAATTTATTTTGGGCTAAAACTAGTGGAGTCAAGTTGTCATAGCCCCATAGTTCAGCACCATAGAGTACAGAAGATATGACTTTGGTGTTATAAATCTTCAAAACTGGGCTTATAGGCTTGGTTAGTGAGGACTTGTGTTCTTTCAGCAATGCACCTGCTAATTGGCGATGCTTTAGGGCCATGGTTTCTATCGGGGGTTTCCAGTTAAGATTTTTTTCAAGTGTGATTCCTAGATAATTAAAAACATACATTTGGTCAAGATATTCATTGTTTAAGGATACACTCCCCTTAATTGCCAGATGTTTGTGGAGAACCATGAATTAGGTTTTGTTCGTATTTATCTCAAGACCGCGGGCATTGCAGAATTGTTCAAACCGCGTTAATGCCCACTGCAGGCCGCTCTGCGTTTTCGAGATGACAAGTGTGTCGTCTGTGAACATGAGTATAGGTGTTCTTATGCCTGCAAGTGTGGGTGCATCGGTCGGTTAGGTGGTAAAATAGTTAACGACCCCATTGATGAATAATGAAAATAGTGTAGGGGCCATGACACACCCTTGGCGGACCCCTTTAGATACAGGAAATCGATTTGTGTTGTTGCCCTGTATGCCCCATCGCACCCGGGCGAAGTTCTCCTGGTGTAGCCTCACAACTATGGACAGTAGGTCTAATGGCATCCCTAGGTCCATGAGGACAAACCAAAGTTTGTTACGGGGGACCAAATCAAATGCGGACTTTAAGTCCACAAAGGCAGGGTAAATAGTGCCTCCCACTAGCACTACAACAAGCCACTATATTAATACAAAGCAAAAGACCTGATCAACCGTGCTCACATGGGTACGGAATCCTGCCTGGAATGGTGTCAATATATCATTGTCAGCGATCCATTCCTGGATTCTATTCAATACCATTCTCGCCATTATCTTTTGTATAGAATCAATAAGGCTTATTGGCCTATAATTGCTGGGGCTTGATCGATCACCTTTTTTTATAAATTGCTAGGATCTCTGCACCCCGCCAGGATTCGGGAATGGAAGCTCCACTAGCTATTGCGTTGGCTAACAGCAATATATATTCTTGCCAGGTGCCCCTGTCATACAGGAATAAATTGGCTGGGATACTGTCTGGTCCCGGGGCTCTTCCACTAGTAACTGCACCCAGTGCTATTTCGACCTCCCCTATGTTAAAATGCAATGCTATGTCATATGGTGGAATTTGAAATGGTTCTTCGATTTCCCCCTCTTCATCTACAACAAATTGCTTAGAGAAATGTGAGACCCACATATCTGGAGCTACATAGTTTTGCGGGGACGGTACTTGCCCACCTCTCCCCCATTTGACCAATTGCCAGAAGTTTTGGAGATTTTTCCCTGAGCTGGCATGAAAAAGATCTTGCCATCTCTGTTCGTCCCAGTCTTTTTTGGCTTTCAGCTGTGTGGCTTCGTATTTCTGATTGTTTTTTTGATAGTAGCCAAATCTTTTAGTTTGATTGCTGCCGCCAGTGACTTATATGCTTCTCTACAAGCCTTGTTATATCAGATGGCTTGTTTTTCTTTCTGCTTGCTGGGATGTCTGAGAGGCTTTAAAAAAGATGACTTTATTTTTCCGAATAGATCTTCATGAGCCCTAGTTATGTTTTTATTTAGCTGTGTCTGGGTGGTGGCGGTTTATAACTCTGCCAGAGTATTGGTAACATCTACCCTTATTGCTAGGAGTGTTTGTTCATTTTCCACTATCTTGTTCCATTTTACCCTCTTCATGTCATTACAGAGCAAGGTAATATTAGTAGGACATTGCATTGCCTGGGTTGGGAGCAAATGAAGTGCTGGGGCTTTCATTTTTAATATTAGGGGATTGTGATCACTGTCTACTCTTTCTTGAACCTCCATGTCAACGAGGGAAGCCCAATATTCCAGGTTGATGAGTATATAATCAATACGGCTCATACTCACGCCATTGTTGAATGCATTAGAGCCCATACTATCTGATGGAGTTCGTCCATTTACTGCCCTGAGACCCCTTTCCATACACAGTGCTTTAAGTTGTAGTGCTGCCTTCGTCCATCTCTTGATCGGGGGCAGCTCTATAGTGGGGATGCTCCATTGTGCATCTTCCTCTTCAGTGAGTTTGTTATCGTCTTGGTCAAGGGGCTCAAAGGTAGTATTGAAGTTCCCTGCAATTACAAAGTCCGAAGTTCCAGTCTTACTTTCCAAGAAGTCATCTAGAATGGAAACTGTGTTAGACAGTCTTCCACCTGTAAGACCTCTTGCATAAACATTAAGGACTAATATCTGGGAGTGGGGGCTCGTCTGTAAGCAGATGGTCATGATATCCGGGACTATCAATATAGACTTCCTAGATTCTATAGCGTGGGTCCTGTTTTACCCAAATTGTTAGTCCTCCTGAAGGTCTACCCCTCTGTCCTTGGGTTGCCTGTTTATTGAAGTTACGATAGCCTGGACGGTGTAGTGGGTTTGAGGACCATGTTTCCTGGAACACGGAGATGTCGTGGGTTTCAATTAATTCAGACCAGTCCCGGGATTCTAGTTTCGACTGTAAGCCCGCAATGTTCCATGAAATATATGATAGCTAGGTTGGTTCCAAGGAAGATGACAGGTCTGTGTTTCCTATTGATTCGCAAGGGATACAATCCTTACTTTCTTTGTCTATGTGGGGAAATGGGTGATTGGCTAATCCACTGTCACTGGGATATGGCCAGCGACCGGATGAATATAGTCAATCACATTGTTCCAGGTCGCTGAGAGGGGCAAATCTGTTCTCAAGGGTTACCCCTGGATTACCTATATTACATGGTACTTCGTCCCTCATTTGCCCCCCCCCCCAAGAAAGCACTAGTTTCTTTTGCTAGCGTAAGAGAATGCCTAAAAAAACTCATAGGGTAAAGCTCTAATTTGTGTGCCTTTAGGTGGGTCCCTGCACAAATGACCTAGAAGAGATCTTGATGCATGGTGGTTGTTAAAATTTATGATCACACAATCACCGTCCATTGTTTTCTTGGTCGGTCCCAGCCACTCCACCCTTCTGGCCACGGTGATTTGGTTGCCCACTGGAACACCCCTGTTTCCCCTACTAGATGTTTGGTGGGGCAGCCAGTGCAGGGATTTATCCATTAGTTGAATAGTGGTTTCAGCCTGATCCTCCCTCAAGATCGAGACATTTCCCAGGATCAGTACAAGAGGGGATGAGGCCTGTGGAAGGTGTAGAGACTGATATGCGTTAACGGGTCTCCCCATAGTAGGTCTTTGCTGCCTAATGTCTATGTCTATGTACTGGTTCTTGTTGAGCGCATATATCACCCAAGGGTCTCATAGCGCTTTGCCGAGACTCAGGAACAGACAGGATAGATGGCTAAAAAAGAGGAGAATTTAAAATAGCCAGGTCTTAAGGTACTTACGAAACTTCTTGTGATCTAACTCGGTTCGCAGGTACAATGGCATGGAATTCCAGAGAGTGGGGGCTAGTTTTGAGATTGATCTGCTACCATATTTAACTGTTCGAACCTTAGGGATTATCAATAGATGTTTATTTGCAGAGCGGAGTGTCCGTGTTGGCTGATACTTTTTCAATTTATTTGCCAAGTAATGGGGACCCTGTCCGTTTAAAGTTTTATGAACAATACAGCAGATTTTAAAATGTATCCGCTTCTTAATTGGTAGCCAGTGGAGGGCCCTCAGGCTAGGTGCAGATGGGGAGCGAGCGGGAAGATTCAAAACCACTCTAGCTGCTGTGTTCTGTAAAACCTGGAGCTTATTTAAGAGTTCTTCATTTATGGATGCCAATAGAGCGTTCCCATAATCCAGGCGACTAATAATTAGACCTTGAATCAATGGCAAACGGGAAGACAGTGGGACCCATTTAAAATTTTTGCGAAGGGCATGTATCAGCCCGTAACAGGTACGCGTTACTTGATTGACATGATCATACATAGTGAGTTGGTTGTCGATCATTACGCCAAGGTTACGGGCTGGTTTTTTTCGGAAGGGGACAGGTGCCTAAGGTAGGAGGCCACCAATCGTTTGTCCACAGCGTCTGTGCATTACCAAAAAGAACGACTTCCGTTTTATTTGCATTTAGCTGGAGGTTGTTAGTAGACATCCAGTTGTTTATATCCAGCATGCATTTCCCAAATCTTTGTTTAGTATTGGCAACATCAGATCCAAGAGTAATTAACAACTGTGTATCATCGGCATACAATAGTGTATCGAAGCCGTGATCCTTGATGATTTTAGCCAGGGGGATACATATAAATTAAAGAGCGTAGGGCTCAAGATAGATCCCTGGGGAACACCCCTGTTGATGGATTGACTCTTGGAAGTGAAAGTACCGATTTGGACTCTGGGAGTACGGTCGCTCAGATAACACCTGAACCAGGCCAATGCTGGGCCTCCGACACCCGCCTCTCTCAGGCGCTCCAAAAGGATGAATTGGGAGATGGTGTCGAAGGCGGCTGACAGATCTAAAAGGACTAAAATGGCCGATCTTCGATTGTCCAGAGAGAGTCTGATGCTATCCACCACTTCTAGTAGGGCTGTTTCGGTACTATGGAAAGCTCGGAACCCTGACTGAGAAGGGTCTAGCACTTTGTTTTTTCCAGATGTTTAATTAGTTGACCATTTATCAGTGACTCCTGGAATTTGCCAAACGAAGGGAGATTGGTCGATAATTGTTTGGCTGTTCAGGGTCTGAGGTAGGTTTCTTTAGAATGGGTCTGACTATGGCCTCATTCCACCTTGTAGGTACCGAGGAGTGTAGTAGTAAAAGGTTAAAGAGCCTAGTTAGACTGGGAACGATAGCTGGACTGATTTTTGATAAAACCAGGGAGGACACTGTATCGGTGGGAGAGCCAGATTTTACTCTTTTTTGTGCCAGTGTAACTTCTTCCAAAGAGAATTCAGAGAATTCATTTAGGGTAAAGGCCATCAAGTGACAGTTTTCTTCTGATCGCTGGATAGGCGGTTGAACAGTATTAAGAGAGAACTGGCTGTAGATACTAAGACGGGGCTCCCTCCCTCCGACCCCCTGTAATAGTGGTTGTGCATTAATAGCTGACCCATTTGGAATGATAGTGCGATGCGAGTGGGGCGGTTATATCTTCAGCCAGGTTCGAATGATGCTCAGGTGGATAAGAAGGCGGCAATTGATGATTGTGACATGAGGTAGCTACAGTGCTGCACGCATTACTATCCATGCGTGGATGGTGCCTCTCATTATTAAACTCCCTTGGGCCGGCCCCCCCCCCCTTGGAGTGCTAGAGGCCCCGCAGCTGCTCCAGGGCATGAGCATGTGCATGCACCTTAGTGGGGAGTCGATCTACCCAACCCTTCAATGTGCGACAGCCTCTTCTCAATTTAAGATAGTTTAGTTAACAGGGAGTTCAAAAGTATAGTGACCAATGTCTCTAGTCTTGTCCATGTATTGTCGTCTCTCCCCTGGACCAATGAAGTAATGGTATCGTCAATAACCGTGGGACACAGGTTTGAACTTAGGCCAGGCTCAGTATCTCCGATTCCTCTTTGTTTAGTAGGTTGTATCTATTGCTTTTGAGGGCCACCACCCCTTCTTCTTTTTACTGGTGGCTCACTGTTAGTATCTAGTGAGGCGGTTGCAACCTGGCCCCTTGTGACTATTTTTGGTCTGGTTGTGGCTTCGGCGGAGCAGGGAGCACGTACAACCGGTGCCACAGGGGCTGTAGGCGGTACTGGAGGAGCAGGCGCAGGCGCTGGCAGAGAAGTCAAAAGGGTACTATCCACAGTTTTACAGCCGAGGGAAAAGCGCTTCTGGGCGATCAGAGTCCAGAGAGAGTCGCCTCTCTGTTAGTTCAATTTGATGGGTCAAGACCGACTCAGCCCTCGTTAGGAAAGCGTCTAATGTACCTGCTATTCCGCCCCCCGGATGTTCGCTAATGCCTTTGCGCTTAACCATTGTTCATACGATATACTTTGTAGAAGGAGCAATGTTAAATAAAACAGTACCTCAGAATGAAGATCCTTAGGGTCCCACGATCCTGATGTCAGAGAGTGGGCGCAGCCCAGCTTCAACCGGGCTCCGACGGGTGTGGACGGGCCCGCCCGGGCTTTGCCTGGGCGCGGCCCGGGCACGCCCGCGCGCGTCCCGCACTGCGGGAGTGTTTAGCCCCTCTTAAGCACCTCCTGGCGCAGCAGAAGATCGTCAGCAGCACTCTCGCCGCAAAGGATGCCGGGATATTGAGTCCCTGATGCCCGGTGCCTCTCCGCCTCGAAGCGTTCAGCTTCCCGCGCTGCTGGAGTGTTTGGCCCCTTTAAGCGCCTCTTGGCGTGGAAGGAGATCATCAGCTGCACTCTCGCCGCAAGGGATGCCAGGATATTGAGTCCCTGATGCCCGGTGCCACTCCGCCTCGCAGCTTTCAGCTTCCCGCGCTGCGGGAGTGTTTGGCCCCTCTTAAGCGCCTCTTGGCGCGGCAGGAGATGGTCAGCGGCACTCTCGCTTCAAAGGGTGCCGGGATATTGAGTCCCCGATGCCCGGTGCCTCTCCGCCTCGCAGCTTTCAGCTTACTAATATTACACGAGTGCACACATTACACCAGACACAATAGTCACAGGAACACCTGTACTGTAAAAATACTTTAGATAGTGTGGTAGCGTATGTGTTGCCCATTGTGGTGCCAAAAAGGCCAACGTAACACAGTGAATAGAAAAGAGAGTTCAAAATCATGGAAGACTGGCCACAGTAAGTTAATAATTACCACAATAATAATTTGTAGTGAGTGTCCAGGACAAAATTAGAATTGATTAATCACAAGTGCAAATTTAGACTTGTTCCATTAGTTTGTAATTCTTGCCGCATGTTTATCCTATAACAGCCCCCACCAGTCACCGCTGAAGCAGCCATCTTTGAATGAGAACACTGCAATGCTGTAAACTTATAGCAGGGTGACTCTCGTCTGATGCTTGGTAGGGCCAGCATAAGAGGAAAGCAAGCACTGAAATCATTGTGAACTGTCCATACAAATGGGCAGAATGGTAAAGATATTTCACTAGTAACTGCAAAAATAATATCTTCTGTGTAGTGAAATAAACTTCTCCAAAATGATCTAAACCCTTTATGGGGGAGCCATCTTGAAAGGAGTCCATTCTTCTAGAAACTTGCCATGGGTCAAGTAACCATATTAAAAAGATGGCAACATGAGTCACATTAAAAAACACACAATTCTTAATTAGTTATTGTCTAAATAGGCTGGTAAACATAACAGTTGAAAAGTTTGTCTTTTTAATTAAATCATTTATGTAGGGGTTCAAGCACAAAGCATAATTTAAAGAAAAAGAATACTGAAAATATTATGGTGCACTTACAAATTTCTTCACATTAGAAATACACTTCCACTTCTTAAAACATTGTTCACCCAAAGATAATTTTCCATTTCAAAATGCCTGAACCCCTTGCTGTGTGAGGCTCTCGTGAAATGAGGCAAATTGTGCAAGATTCTTTTGTATAATGATTGTTCTGAAACTTAAGACTTCTGGCCAGGTTGATGCAATAAAGTTAACATAAGACATATCGTAGTTTTGTGATAGTTGCTAAAAGCAGAACCTTGAGTGGTGAATGCAGCCTTATTTTTTTATTTCCCATTTTCTGTGAAAGAGTTCTGTGGGGTATAGAGAAGAACCAAGTTAAGGAGCAAATTTATGCAGATGCATACTAGACGAACATATAATTAATTGGTCATTAGTTAAGAACAGCTTATTGGTATGGCGCTCTGGTATTAGTTTCCCAGTTCCTTGTGTTGGTGGCTCTTCTATCCTTGGGGCTTTACTTGCGCTAATTTTAAAGGAGGGCACAAATCTCACATTATTGTTGTATGTAGGTCACAAATGGCCTAACATCTGATCTTGCTTCTCTACCAAAAGCATTTTATTTTCTGGAAGAATTCATTGCATGCTGCTTGTACAGCCAATTTGCCACATGCGTATTATTGTGGGAAAGCAGAGTGATTTCTGCCTATAGAATATATGATAGATGTGCACTATGATGAAGTTGAGTATATTCTACATTTATATACCACACACCATGTGGGCGCGTGTTTCTTGCTTAGAAATGTCAAATAACCTGCGCACCTCTTGCACGTTGTTTTATTAATTGTATGCGTTTTTGAAATTTAATTGCTATGCATGTGTTTGCGTGTATGTTTGCTTATGTGCGCACACACAGCCCTTTGTCTGAGGACATGCTTAGCACACACTATGGGTTCTAAACTCTTACTCGTACGATCAGGGCTTTAAGTGGGGAAAAAACCCTAGGGGTGCTCTAAAAGGGGCGGGGCAAACCTCCGGAAGGGGTGTGGCCTATCCAAGTAGGGGCGTGGCCTAAATAAAGATAACTAGTGTAGCAGTAGCCCCTGCTCTGACATTCCGTCAGCTCTAGGACTCCTCAGAGTGTCATCAGATTTGGAATTCCCCGCTCAGGCTCGATCTCTCCCCTCCTTATTACAGCAAGGCTATGTATGGATAACGCCATACACCCTCCCCAGTACCCCAAGACCGGTGTCGTCATCCCGGGAAATGCCCAGGCAGACACCTCCCGTATAGGGTGGCTTCACGTGAGGCTGAGTGTACTAGAAGCACTGCTCCCAGAAGGCAACGCGGCTTCACAGGGGTGAGTTTTAACGAAGCCACCACCCCCGTCAAAACATGCCACAGAGTCCACCTACAACCCGGCTCACCTTGCATGAAGTCATGCCTTGACCTCCACTACTCAGTAGTGAGCAAAATGAGCATGCGCACATGGATGTGCATGCTCTCACTGCAGTCCAAGAAAAAAAAAAAAGAAAACGGACTACCTCTGCGAGGCCCGAAAATAGAGCCCGATAGAGACCCGTTTCGAGGCCCCCTGAAAATAACTGCCGGTGCTCAGACCCGGACAGACCCAGCCCACTTAAAGCCCTGCGTACGATAGAGAAAGACTGACTGAAGCAGCAAACGCCATCTGAGTGAGAACCATGTCATTATGGGGGGGGGAGAGAGGGGGGCGCAAGGTCACTGGACTATATATATATATATATATATATATTCCAAACTAAGGTTGCCACCACAATGAAGAGCCACTCAGGTAAGTTTGTTTGTCCTATATATATATATATATATATATATATATATATATATATATATATATATATATATATATATAGCGCGTGTGTGTGCGTGTTTTTAAGAATCTTCTGCCCGTGTTCATAAGTATGTTTTATCTTCACACACGCGTGTGTCTTTTCACAACGGGCATGTTGGGCTTTAAAATCATGACATTTAATATGAAGAACCCCTAAAACATAAATGGACGAAATGGCAAACAGAAAGCTGGGACAGGAACACGAGATATTAAACCAGCCACATGACGTTGTCTTCCTTTCTATACATCTGTGTCTCTTTTAGATGTTCGCTACAATGTTATTTCAATTTCCTGCCGGGGCTACAGCGCTTGCAAAGTCAATCTGATTGCTCCCTAATAACAGTCTAAGCAAGATAAGGAATGTGCAGGGAGAAATACTTTGTGTGTTAATAGCTGGAGGGTCTGATATATTTGATATCCTTAAATTGCTTGGCGGGGCAGGACTTTACAGCGGATTAATGTCAGCGTCATTGCAGGTACATGGTATTTAAGCCATCATTCCAGAATCATTGATTTGTCCTTGTGCGCGCGCCGAAAAACCCCTCTGGTAGTGAATGGATGTGTACAGATATCACTAGGAGTTTGCAGCTTATTGTAACTCATTTTTTTTTCCTTTTGAAAATCACAGCGAGATTTTAAAAGAATTCATCCAAGCAACGTATAGTTCATCATCTGCTGATGAGAGCAATCACTTTTGAATGCCATGCATACCTCATATGTAAATGTCCTCTTTACATAAATTTACATAAGGCGTCTGTTCAGTGTGTGTCATAGATTATTTTCATGCTTCTCAAGAACATTTTTTTTTTAATCCAATCTATATAGTATTGTGGTGTTCTTGAATGAAACAATATGTGCTAATATACTTTCTACAGCGATAGGAGAGATTATAGAACACCAGCTGCATCAATTTAAAATGCAAAGTAAGATACTCGGGCCTCCTTCAAAGATTCACCTAGTTATGCTGGTAAACCGTCCCCCCCCCTCCCCTTTCCCCAGATGTCTCCAAGTTATCGTTACCAGGGGCATTGGTAAAAAACTGGAGGTGGGGCTATTGCTTACCAAGCGTGGGACCCTGAGGGAAATGAGGAACTACCTGAGAAATCAGAAATTCAGTTCCTCTGGGGATATTCTTTATTTCGCCCATGGTGTTTACACGGGAGATTGCGCTTGCTTTGAGCAGGTGTGGTCTCTAAGTGAAATACTCTTGATCCACAGAGTTACAGGGTCTTGTAATCAAGAGGGATAAACTGACACAGCCTTTACCGTTGTTCTTGTGTTCCCGCTTTCGCTGTTTTTTTCCAAGCGTTCTTAACAAGCCATTCAGTAGTAGTCATGTTCGGGATAGGACCCCTAGAAGATTTATAAGACTAAGGGCCTGATTCTGATGCGGGTTGGAAAGCTTCCCGACCGAATCGGTTTGGAAATGGTTTCCGACCCACTCGGATCGGGAGAATCCGACCGACGGAGTACGATGCATCCGGATGCTTCCAGATACGATTTGGTTGGACTCCCATTGACTTATATGGGAGCATATGTTCCTAACCGCATCATAATTGGGCCCTGGGTCGGGAAGACATGTTCCCGATCCGATTTGGAAGGAGCAAATGCCATTAGGAGGCCTTCCTAACCGCATCAGAATCAGGCCCTAGGTGGGAATGCTTTCCTAACCGCATCAGAATCAGGCCCAAAGTCTCTGCAAAAGTGTTAATTTTCTTAGTCCAGCTCTGTGCTAGCAGGAAAGTGGGCTTTGTGCTGGACCTGCAAATAATGTTGTCTCTTCAATTTGATCTTTTTACAGTGATCAAACATTTTAAATTTCACCTGCCAGTGCCATCCTACAATCCAGGTTGTGATACACAGGTGTGAACTGAGAGGGAAAGATGGTGATCCAGGTGTTTCTTAAGAGGTCATCCCATATGCCCATAAGTAAGCAGGGAACTTCCAACACACAGGGTTCATCAGGTCTGTATTGTCTAGATATCCTATTTGGGATTAATCCTTTTCAGTGGGCATTAAAAGTTATTATTCAATGGCCCACACTATACTAATGTTCTGTGTTTGTGGGACTAGGGGTCAGATGTACGACCATATTTTGCAATCGCAAATGGGAAATCGGCCCTTTTGTAACTGCAAAATTGGTCTGCCCCATGTAACCTATTACCAACTCGCAAAATAGGGTTTGCGACTTGCTATTAGGAAGGGGCGTGCCAAGGGTGTCCCTTCCTAATAGCGAGTCTCACTTAAATGTATGATTGTTGTGCAACCGCAATTACAGTTGCAAAACACTAGCAGTTTACCACCTACTACAAGTAGGTGGTAAGCCACTCGCAAATGGGAAGGGGTCCCCATGGGATCCCTTCCCCTTTGTGAGTGTGTGAGAAAATATTTTTTAAGAGCAAGCAGTGGTCCCACGGACCACTGCCCACTCTTAAAAAATGGAACAAACGTTTCATTTTTCTTTTTTGAATGCATCCCGTTTTCCTTTGAGGAAAACGGGCTGCATTTTAAAAAAAGACTTCTTTATTTAAAAAGCAGTCACATACATGGTGGTCTGCTGACCCCAGCAGGCCACCATCCCTGGGAGTGCTAGCCATTCCTAATGGGGTCACAAATTGCACCTGCCTCATGAATATTAATGAGGCAGGCAATTTGCGACACCATTAGGAATCGCAAACAGTGTCTGAGACACTGTCATAAATTCCTATTTGAGAGTCGCTAATTGTGAGTCGCAAAGCGACGCAATTTGCGACTCGCAGATTGATAGGGTCGTACATCTGGCCGTAAGACCATACTCCGACCTACTAGCCTACATTAATTTTCTTGAAACCCTTCAGTTCCTACGACCTCATATGAACGAGCCACAAGCTCATTGAATTTTGCAATCTCTTGTATGGGTATTGCCACTTGAAATACACTGAAAAAATACAGTACCTAGAAAGAACATTGTTTTTAAATCAGCCACCCTGTCTAAATGAAGGGGGACACATTTTGAGCCCCTTTTTTACATCTGCAATTAAAGATTGGAAATTTGCCTCAAATATTCTTTGAATCATAGGAGTTTAGAATGTCCATATATGTCTTACCTTATCCCTGGCCCATCAAAAAGGGGAAACCACACCCAGGTGCTCTCTGGGCTCGGTATTTAATCATATGCTCATGAATTTTGATTTATCAAGATTTATTTCAACTCTAGAGATGGTGCCATAATTTTAAATGGTCACTTAAACCTCCAAAATGGACTCTTCCAAGTGCCCCAATATCAAGTAGATCTCCTTTTCATATAAATGTATCTAATAAAGCAATCCACTAAACAACATCTCCTCTGCCTTTTGAACGGGCCGTATTTTTAGTAGTATTGCTCCACTGACACTACAAAAAGGGGGTGGGCAGGGGACAGGCCTGTTAACAATCTTCAGTAACATGCTGGGCATAAAGGCAGCACGTATATAAAAGAAAAGGGGGAGGGAAGGGTTATAACCACCAAAAATAATGATAAAATACAGTTATCCTAGAGTGGAAGCTAAAAGTACATCACAATTAGGAAATTACCCTGGCGTATTTCTACAATGTCTCTACTCAACCTGTTTGCTCATGACTCCAAGAAGTAAAAAAAAATAATAATACAAAGAAAAACAAGAAAAAGTGCTTGAGTAGTTGAAAAAAATAAAGGCAGAAAGGGGCATAAAGAGTGAAATAAACAAGAAAAGTAAGAAAAAGATTTTTTTAAAAAGAAGTACCTCAAGAACCCTGATATCCTCACCTGCGTGCAATCCTGAACAGGGGCCACCACAGTGTCATCATTGGTACTTTCACCACTTGGACAATAATATAATGCATACACACCGCCCATGAGGGGTCTGCACCTCTCTCTGAATCCTGCTTCTGCTTCCCCTACAACCAAAAGCTGGTGTTGCCACCTTATACTGAAGCTCCATGTGACACTGTCCCAATCAGTGTGCTTGTTATTAACAAGGGGTACTCACCTAAGGTAAAACTGTGTAAGGTATGCCAATCTTTTGCTGATTTTTTTGTTTATTGGGTACAAGGAGTACTTTATATTCAATCTGACCACATAGGTCACCATGATGGCCATACATAAGACAACGAATTATGATCACACTTCTTCCTGATCATATTACAATGCCTCACTTCATCTAGGATGGCTGGAATCCACCATTGACATCATATAGTTAGTAGCCCATGTGTATTGTCGCACTGACAAATAGCTAATTTCCTCTTTTCATGTTATGTCGATGTATGGCATTAACTACATACTTTGCGGTTACGTTACAAATGGTTATTGCTGTACAATGTTCCCTTTCGTATTATCAAAACGTTGGATATTTGTACACATAGACGTGAGTGCTGAGTGTGACCTAGAGTTGATAAGATTGATGTTGCTCACAGGATGATTAATCTATGTTATTTATCTTGTCTGGTCTGCAGGGATGGTTGGTGGAGACTAGACAGCTCTTTCTCCCACTCATACTCTCTATTGGTATGTAAATGACTTCAGATTTGTCAAAGGTGAGCATAGGGTGTCGGCTATTGCTAATACATTTAGTACTCAATCAAACTATATTTGTATCTTTAAGTTGTAATGCCATGTTACAGATTTTTTTTTATATCTTTTGTGTAGATAGTGTTTTATTAAAAACACACACATGAGGTGCCTAGCTGAATTATTGAACCACTAGAGAACCGTTATTAAGCCGCTCACATTGTCCTCATTAAAGCCCTAAGTGTGCATCTGCTGAAACATGTTGAACAGATATGAGTTGACTCAGGAGTATGGGATTTAACTCTGTGTTTTTAACCTGTGAGATGTGTTTCCGCTAATAAAAAGTGATTGATTTTACATTAGATGAGAGGCCCTTGCTAGTCAAGAGCCCACCTGGGGGGACATCACACTAATGGGCAGAGTACACTAATAGGGATAGTGTCAGAAAGGGCTTCAGTGTAAGGCAGCAACACCAGTGCTGTTACTGGGTGTAGGAACAGCAGATGTATGTTATGTTATTTGGTTTTATATAGCACTCAAATACCCGAGGGTGTTTTGGCGCTGCCTTGAAAGAAAGGTTAGCTGAGAGATTTAATAGGGACATTTATTGGGTAAAGGGCCACGTTTTAGGGGATTTCCCAAATTGCAATAGGTTAGTTGATTCTTTAAGGTTGAGGAGGTGAGGGTTCCACAATTTTACTGTGCAGGCCACGGCGTCAGAGAGAGGGACAACTCCCCTCAAAGGCGAAATGTGTACGCATTGTGATATTGTTTTTTTCCCTGGGGGTTAAAGTACCCAAGATGACATTGGCGGTCTTGGTTCAGTACTGTAAACTGGCTGGGTTGCCAGGGTTCTATAATATTTGAATATTTTATGAGAGCCATACTACCTTGCAATAATAAATCATATGACTGCATTGAAGAAATATTCATAATATAATCAAACATATACACACACAAAAAACAACAGCAGCAGTATTCATAACTCCTTGAAAAGTTTACTTTTAATACCATAGTGCGGTATTTGTGATTGAATCTATCACTGTCCACAATGGGTATTCAAATGTCGCATGTCCCCCTGGTAGGATCCTCTGAGATGGATATGTTAAAATGAAATCCAGCAAAGTAACAGAAATAGAAATAGCATGTCACATTTTAATAAACAATGGTGTCTAATTTTGAAAGAATATGTACTTACTTGCCAAGTGCAAAGCACTCCATCTTGACATTGCTTCCCTTAGCAGCAGAGAGAGTGTTAGAAAAATGGACCTCAATTTTCGGCTCGTATTCGCCCATCACACCTGGGAAATAAAAGAATGGCCTTTAGAGATATAATGACTGTCACTTCTTTCCATTCCAATCAAAATGATTACTTAAGCCATTGCGGCAGACTTGCTAATAGCGACAGATTCAGAAAGCGTGAGAGAAAAACTAAAGCAGCTGTGTACATTATTCCTCCTTGTTCAGCTCGAATCCCACGCATCATTTCAAGTGTTTGATTACATTATTATTGTTACAGAAAAGAAAACATTATTTATACAGTAAACGGGCAAATGTTTTATTCATTGGTGTTCTCGCGCCACACTGAAACGTGTTTATTTTTGAGAGAGGTTGTAGAAGCAATTTTGCTTTCTTTATCCAAGTTGTGCTATTTATCGATGTAAATGTTGTGTAGGCTGTATTCTTACGCCAAGCGCAATAAACAAACATTATTGTTGGTAGATTTCCTTTAGTTTTTGTAGTTTTCTCAGAAAAGCATCAACATGGCGCTTAAAAAAACTAAGCTAATGTCTCCCCATAGTTCACGTGCAAGGTCTTACGTAGTTCTAACTTTGCTCTGACTTTAAATCACCTTTTGCGTCGTTCGCTGTGCATGTATCAAACTTTCTAAAACCAGCTTGTGCCAGTAGAATACAGATGAAGCTATCGGGTGTACTCTGTTACTCAGAATGAGTTCAATACCTTGGCAGGACTTTACAAAATTGTTTCACAGGGGTGACGGGCAGCGCGGTCCACCAAGCACGCTACACGTGAGAATGCTAAGGCTAGTAGTGCGTCTGCAACAAAAAGGTGAATTCACTAAATTTCCTTGAATCTCTAGGAAGACGGGAAACAACAGTCAAGGCCTGGCTTATGGAAGGGACTATAGAGTAAGTTATCATAGTTGCAAAAGTGATGTCAATGCCCAGCCAGAGCTGTGGACACACCACGCTGTAATAATAGCCTTCGGTTCTATAAATATATTTATGGTGTAAATAGAATTAAAATGTCAGAAAGTACACAAAACACAATCTGCAAAAAACGAAGCAGTATAAAGGAACATTGTACTAAAATGGGGACCACTGGCTATACACACTGTATAATATTTAATGAGTAAACCAATGGGAACATTAGCAGAGTCCTGAAAGAAAAGGCACCCAATCACAAAAATGGAGCTATAGAACCCTAATAAAGGTTAAGTAACGTTCACCTATAATTGGCCACCAGTTGTCCACAGTTAATCAATCAACTTTCTTTATTTGGTTTTTATTCAACCATAATAGATAAAACAATTTCATGATAATAAAATACAGCATCAATAAAATTAATCAGTAAACCTATAATTTTTCGTAAAATATAGAATTATATACATAAATAAAATCCATAGTTCATCATAGCAAATCCTTCGAGTTCCTCAATTCAACAGCACCAGATAAAAAAAACATGCCACATGGAGATAGGTGCTCTGATCTAAAAGCATTTGTAAGTGCAACAAGGAGGGTTTAACCTGAGATGCTCTTTTAACAATGGAATAATGTTTTTTTTTGCAGATTCCCATAAAAACGTCAAAACATTATAAAGTGCACAATATCCTGTTTTGAAACCAGATCACAATTACAGGGCTCCGGAGAACAATCCTTATACCAACACCTATGGACCGCCAACAAGTGATGCATCAATTATGAGCCAGTCCTAAAAAAAATTTTGATAAACAAATTTTTGATTTTAATGAATTGACAAAAGACACCAGCCAGTCATCACGACACCATGAAAGTCCAGGAGTACATACGAGGTTTTGTGCGCCCCAGTATACAGACATGAATAAATACAAAGCAACATGAATTTGGACATTCCCTTCGGGACTAGACCATACCCCCCAACCATTTCCCCCAGACCCTACGATATTTCTTGGGACACCCGCGTGCCTCGTACATGATTTTTTCTTGCGTGGCACACCAATCCACCCCAGTCCGCCAGCGTCCAACACTCGGGGGTTCGGGGCATGTCCAGGAGGCCGCTATGTCCCTTTTGGCTACCACCATTGCCGTAGTGAGAAACAGCTTCTCGTTTCGAGACCCATCCAACCCATCAGTAATACCCAGGAGCGTGTGTTTCGGGTCATGAGGAACCTCCCACCCCAATATCTCGGTAAGTTCCTCCTCGATATCCCCCCAGAACCGCGCCAGGCGGGGGCATGCCCACACCATGTGGAGAAAATCAGCTGGATCATGACCGCACCTAGTACACAAGGGGGTCGGGCAGAATTCCGCTCGGTGAAGGCGCACCGGAGTGAGGTAAGCTGCATGTAAATAATAGAGCTGTACCAAGCGTAGCCTGGAGGAGGTGGTGACCGTCCTAGGGGCCATAAGTGCATTGCGCCAGTCCTCCTCCTCCAGGGTGCCCACCCACTCCTCCCATTGAGCTCGCAGTCGGTCCAGGGAAGTAGGGGTATTGTTAATCAGTGTGCGGTAGATGTGGGAAATGCCACCCTTCCCCAGGTCCCCAAACATGATCTGTGCCTCAGGCGGGCTATGATCAGGAAGCTGTGTACCTGTAGTGAGGTGCGTATGGAAAGCATGTCGCAATTGCAGGTACCTGTAAAACTGCAACTGATGCAGGGAGTATCTACTTTGAAGGTCGTCGAAAGAACGCATGTGATCTCCCACCCATACATCGCCTAGCTGTGAGATACCTATGAGGTCCCATGCCCGGAAGCCCCGCAGCCCATTAACCTCTTTGATCCAGGTCCCCTGCCACAAGGGTGTACATTGAGTCAGTGTGTGTGTCCACTTAGTGTGGCGCAATGCGGCCCGCCAGGCCATTAACGCGGAGCGCGTAACCTCTGGTAAGTGGGATGGGATAGGAGCCCCATACAACATGGACTGAACCTTGGTCAGGCCCAGTTCTCCCAGTTCGAGCCTGTAAGCCGGATCGGACCATCCCCCGTTGAACCAATCGTGTATCGAGAGTAGGCGTGTAGCGAGATAGTACAGGTATAAGTGGGTCATCCCCAGACCCCGTCGAACGATGGGATCCTACAGACATTCAGCGCCAAACGGGCCCTACCTGTCCCCCAAAGGAACTTATTGGCCATGCTATCCAATTCGCGGAACCAGGTCCTAGGGAAACACAGGGGGTATTTTGGAGAACGTAAAGGAACCGGGGGAGTACCATCATTTTAAAGAGGGCGACCCTCCCCATGGCATTATGGGGCAATGTTTGCCACTTCTGGAGGTCCGCTTTGGCCCGTCGCACCAGGGGAGCGACGTTGAGGGCCCAGCTAAGCTCGGGGAGCAAATTCATCCATACCCCCAGGTATTTGAATGATTGACGGCGAAGCGGTATAGTGGACTGCCAGTCGAAACATTCTCGGGACAGGTGGAGGGGAACTAGGACCGACTTATCGGGGTTCAACCGAAGGCCAGAGGCCCGTTCGAAGGTGTGCAGGATGCGGAGACAGTAGGGACCTGACCGGGCAGGGTCCGCTAAGTAGATGAGGACATCGTCCGCATAAAGGGCAATTTTGTCAGTTTCGGTGTTGGGCCAATCCCATCCCTGCACGTGTTCGCATGATCGTATCAATGATGCCAAGGGCTCCATTACCAAAGCGAAGAGCAGGGGGGAAAGGGGACAACCCTGCCTTGTTCCCCTGCAGACCGAAAAGGGCTCCGATAGGACCCCATTCACCAGTACCCGAGCCCGTGGATGAGCGTAAAGAACCCTGACCATGGCCTGAAAGCGGGGACCAAATCCCATCTCCTCAAGAACATCCAACAGAAACCCCCAATCCTCCGAATCAAAAGCCTTCTCAAAGTCTACAAGAAGAATAGCTAGATAAGGGGTAAGGAGGTGGCGGTGGGCCAAGGCCAATTGCAGTCTACGGAGGCAGTGCCGGGTACCGCGTGAGGGCATGAACCCGCACTGGTCGGGATGAACCAGCACGGACAGATGGGGTTTGAGCCGCTGGGCGAGGACCGTGGCAAACAGTTTTACGTCGGTATTAATGAGGGAGATAGGGCGGTAATCTGCACATCGTGGCGAGAGAGGCTGGGACTTGGGAAGGACCACAATGGTAGCCATGTCCGTTTCCTGGGGGAAGGAACCATTGTCAACAGCCTCCCGAAACAGTTCCGCTAGATGTGGGGTGAGGGTTTCCCGGTAGTGAGCGTAGTATTCTTGAGGGAGGCCGTCTGGGCCTGTGATCGCCTCCCCAATCTCCTCGCGGGTGATGGGGCGGTCTAGATCGTCCCTAGTGATGGGGTCTAGGCGAGGGAGGTGGCCGTTCCAGACCTCCAGAAGACCCGTAAGGGAGAGGGTTGGAGTTCTGGTCTCGTTTAATTGGCGGTAATATGAAGCAAAGGCACGGGCCATCTCCGCTGGGGCGCGGCATTCCAAACCATCCTGTGCCACGATTTCTGGGATTATGCAGTTTGCCCTAGGATATGTGGCTAAGCGGTGGAGGAGCGAGCCATTTTTGTCGCCCCAACCATACACCCTGGCCACGGATGAGCGCCAAAGGAGTTTGGCCGCTTCCAGCGACAATTGCTTAATCTCCAAACAGAGATGAGCAAGAAGTCTCACGCCTGATGCATCTGGAGATCGGGCGGAGGCACGCTCAAGGCGCAAGGCCTGCGCTTCCCGTGAGGTAATTTGCTCCAGTTGAGCCTGCCGCTGGAGCTTGAGTTGGCCCTTGGCGATCCCCCTAATCATAGCCTTGCCCGCCTCCCACAGGGTGCCCGGAGAGGATACGGATTCGTCGTTGGATAGAAAGTAATGTTTGAGTTCCCGTCCCACCACCTTCCGGAACTCCTTGTCCTGAAGGAACCAGGCATTTAACCTCCACGTCTGACGTAGAGAAGCGGGAGGGGAGCCCGTGTGAATCATTACCGGGGAGTGATCAGAAATGCCCCGAGGGAGGATAAAGACATCCTGAAGCATGAGACAGTCCGATGATGGGACGAAAAAGGTGTCAATACGCGCCTGTGTATGGTGCGCCGCTGAGGTGTGTGTGAATTGTCTAGAGTGTGGATGCCAAATACGCCATGCATCGCATAGGCCCAACGATTCGGACCAAGTCGTCAACTGTTTCGCCTGTGCAAGTCTACTAGGGGAAGGGGGACCGGTCGTATCCAGGGCAGGTGAAGAGACCGCGTTAAAGTCACCCCCGAGGAAAGTGGGAGCCAGGGGTAGGGATGCTAGGAGGTCTGCAACTTTGGCTAGGGTCGCAGTTAACATTGAGGGAGGGGAGTAGAGCGACACAAGGTTGAGGGGGTTGTCGTTCAGTGTGCCACTAAGGGCCACAAGGGTACCCTGGGCGTCGTGGACGACCCGCGCCGTCACGAGGGGAAGAGAATGTTTCACCAGGATCGCCACCCCCTGGGAACCCCGAGTGAACCCCGAGTGCCAGATCCTATCGTAACCGTACCGTGCTAAAAAGGGGCAGTGGTTACCCAACAGGTGCGTCTCCTGTAGCAGTAGGATGTCTGCCCCTAGGCGTTGTGCATAGCGTAATACAGCCACGCGCTTAAAGCGATCCAGGAGGCCATTGACATTCCAGGACATGATGTGCATGGAGGCCCCTAGCAGAGGTGTGTCAGGCATAGTGGCAGAGCGTGTCAACGTGACAGTAAAGACCCGAAGGGAGGCCCGGCCCAGAACTGGGTCGCCAGAAGGCCTGGTTAGGTGTCCAGAGAGAAGTCAACGCATCCCGCCGGGTGCAGGTTGGGATGCCGTGTGAGTGCTGGTGCAACAAAACTGAAGAATTACTGAAACAAACTAAAAAGAAAACTCGGGACAACAGTCCCCCCCCATCCCAGCCCCCACCCCCACCCGACACATCAGGAACGGAAGCAACTGTCGCCCTAACAATAAACAAGTGAACTAAAGACCAAACTAGAACGCTTGGGAAGGGGAAAGCATGGAGGACCCCTCCTCATGACAGGATGTACATACTCAAGTCCGTTGGGAAGAAAAACAATAGAAGTCCATTTACAGTCTCCGGCTGCGGAGCCAAGCCCGGCAGGCAGAGACAAGTTCAAGCAGGGTCTCTCAGGAGCGTCGGGCTGCGGGAAAGATCCGTGTCTGGGAAGTCCAGTAGTGAGGCCCGTGGCGAAGCACCCCCGCGGTCCGGGTGGCCGGACGAGCCGGATCGCCTCCCGGCCGAGGATTCTTCGGAAGGCAATATTGGCTGTCAAGAAGGGCCCAACGGAGAGTCTGACCGGGCTCGCCTTTGACCACCGCGACTTCGGGAGCGGTTGCGCTGAGGCCGGGGGGCGGAAGGCGCAGGGCGGACGGGCCCACCGTTCACCTCCCCGGGCAATGGATTCCGGTCGGTGAGTCGCAGAGGGTGCTCTTCCGTCGCCCAGGCCCAGGCCTCATTAGGAGTGTCAAAGATCAGGGTCTTGTTAGCAAACACCACTCGCAGGCGTGCCCGAAAGAGGAGCCTATATTGGATGTTGAGTGCTCTCAGTTTTTGTTTAACTTCACCGAATGAGCGACGCTGACCCTGGACCTCACGGGTGTAGTCCGGGAAGATCATAATTGCATGGTTGTCATAGTGGAGCGTTGCGGTTTGCGGGCTTCAGCCATGATTGTGTCCCGGTCCTTAAAGTTGAGGACCCGCATGATGATCGGTCGGGGGGCCAGAGAGAGAACGGTGGGCCCGCTCAATCATGAACCATGGGGAGAGAGAGCCCTCAGGGACCCAGGTTCGCAACCACCTCTCCAGGAAGTCCACTGTGCGGCCCTCCCCCACTCCCTTCGGAAAGCCAACCAGGCGGAGGTTGTTACGCCGGGACCTGTTTTCGGCATCTTTGGCCCGGCTGTGCAGTTCCTGGGTGTGTGACTGAAGGCGAGCTACTTGCCCCTTGAGTTGCTGGACGTCGTCTTCCACGGTGGAAATTCGGGTTTCAGTCTCTTTGATCCGTGCCGTGGCATTTCGGAGATCTTGCCGGATGAGGGTCATGTCCACACGCACCTCTGCGATCTTGCCCTCCACTGAGGATTGTGAAGCGTGGATGGCGTGTAGGATTGTGGACAAATCTGCGGGCGGCGGAGGTTCCTGGTCCGTGGCGCCCCCAGTCACTCCCACATCCGTGGTGGTGAAACGGTCCATTTTGGTTTGGGTGGCAGGTTTCTTGGGCAGTCTGTCCATTCTGCCCATGATGCCACGATCCGGTGCGATGCGTCGGTTCTTCTCCAACTGGGCCTGTGTCAGAATTGGTGCGGTGATCTCGGACGTCAGAGATTGGTGCACAGGATTCATCGCACGGCCGATGCTTCAGCCGCAAGCAGGCGCTGCGTTGATTCTTCGGCAGCGGCAATGCGTCAGAAATATTCTCTCGCACCGCTGCGATGCGTCGGAAACAGGCGATGCATCGATTTTCACAGTTCTTGTAGTTTCCAGTCCCAAAACAACCTCCAGAGGCCCAGAACACTGCAGGCACCTCTCAGCAGGTCAGAACTCCCAGCAAGGGAATTCAGGGGGGACTGGGGGTGAAGTCTTTGTGTCCCTGAGACTTCAGGATAGGAGGCAAGCTCAATTCAAGCCCTTGGAGATCTTCCTCAAGCAGGGCACACAGCAAAAAGCAAAGTCCTTCTCCTTTCCTTGGCAGCAAGTAGCCACTGCAGGCCAACCCCAGACATCAAACAGGTAGTATTCCTCCTCAGTTTCTCCAGCTCTTCTCCTTGGCAAAGGTTCCTCTTGATTCCCAGAAGTGATCTAAAGTTCTGGTCCCCAATATTTATACAGCAGAATCCTTTGTTCTCTGGTGGCAGAGAAGCCCTGTGCTCAGTCAAAACCAGTTCTGTCCTCTCTGGTGCAGCTTCCTGGCAGGAGGTGGAGACAGCATTCTGGAAGGCAGACCAAGCCCATTCACTTGAAAGGAAATCTCCTCCCCTACTCTAAATACAGCCCAGGTCTATTCAGCCCAGCCCTGACTCATCCAGACTCTCTGGAGCCACTGCACATCCCCAGCACGTCACTCCTCCAGAGCCAGACAGTCAATACACAACCTAGCAGAGGCACACTGGATGGCTAAGCAAGTAAATACCTACTTTCTAAAAGTGGTATTTTCAAACACAGAATGTTAAATTCCCCCTCACTAAAAGATGCATTTTAGCATTCTGAGTTCAGGCATACTAAACGTTATTTCCTAAGTGTTCCCAGGGGTAGTTTATGTTTATAAGATGTTATAAGCAAACTCCCCATTCTATCCTATGGGAACAGGTAGCCTTGCAACAGTGAAAAACAAAATTGGCAGTATTTCACTATCAGGACATGCCACACACACCAGGGCATGTCCTACCTTTCACATACATTGCTCCCTGCCCACAGGGGTACCTTGGGCCTACATTAGGGGTGACTAACATGTAAGAAAATGGAAGTTTGGGGCCTGGCAAGTGGGTGCACTTGCCAAGTCGACATGGCAGTACTAAACTGCGCACAGATACTGCAGTGACAGATCTGAGTTACATTTACAGGCTGCTTATGTGGGTGGCACAACCTGTGCTGCTGGCCGATTAGCAGCATTTGATTTACAGGCCCTGGGCACACACAGTGCACTGTACTAGCGACTGACTAGTAAATTAAATATGCCAATCATGGAAACACCAATCAATAACAACAATTTACGAAGTGAGCACTTGCACTTTGGCGTTGAACAGCAGTGGCAAAGTGCCCAAAGCATCTAGACCAGCAAAACGAAGTCCAACATACAGCAAAAACACAGGTGGCAAAAGAAAAAATACAGGGGAAACCCACGCCAATGATGCCAGGTCTAACATAGATGATAAAAGAGAAGACCAGGATCCAGCAGAGTCAAACAACAATCCTAAATAAGGATGAGTTAACCTTACTAAGAAATAACCTTGCCATTCACCTTAAAAGCTTGAGAATTGGTGCATCTAGGGCCAAACAGCAATATGTGTGATTTTTAAAAATTTGTGCTCAAAGAATCCATTACAGCCACAAATGAATTTAATAAAACGTTGAAGACCTAATGCTGTTCTTGCTATTAAAACTGTATCGTCAATCAATCAATCAATCATGTCACTTATAAAGCGCACTACATACCCGCGAGGGTCTCAAGGCGCTGGGGGAAGAGGGGGGTGGTGCTGCTACTGATCGAAGAGCCAGGTCTTGAGGAGTCTTCTGAAGGCCAGTAGGTCTTGGGTCTGTCGGAGGTTGGTGGGGAGGGTGTTCCAGGTCTTGGCGGCGAGGTGGGAGAAGGATCTGCCGCCGGCGGTCGTTTTCTGGATGCGGGGGACTGTGGCGAGGGCGAGGCTGGTCGAGCGGAGCTGGCGGGTGGGGGTGTAGAAGCTGAGTCGTCTGTTGAGGTAGGCTGGTCCGGAGTTGTGGAGTGCTTTGTGTGCGTGGGTGAGGAGCTTGAAGGTTATCCTCTTGTTGACAGGGAGCCAGTGCAGGTCTCTCAGGTGGGGTGTGATGTGGCTGCGTCGGGGGATGTCGAGGATAAGACGTGCAGAGGCGTTCTGGATGCGTTGCAGCCGTCTCAGGAGCTTAGCCGTCGTTCCTGCGTAGAGGGCGTTTCCGTAGTCCAGCCTGCTGGTGACGAGGGCCTGGGTGACTGTTTTTCTTGTTTCGGTGGGGATCCACTTGAAGATCCTGCGGAGCATTCGGAGGATGTTGAAGCAGGATGAGGAAACGGCGTTGACCTGCTTAGTCATGGAGAGGGTGGGGTCGAGGATGACCCCTAGGTTGTGTACGTGGTCGGTGGGCGGCGGGGCTGTTCCCAGTGATGTTGGCCACCAGGAGTCGTCCCAGGCTGAAGGGTTGGAACCAAGGATGAGGACCTCCGTCTATCGTCTGCATACAATAGTGAAAGAATCAAATGCCATCTGACATAGAGCACATCACGACCACCCTCTACAAGAATACTTTCTAGCTGATTAACAGAGGGTAAAAAGAAAAGGAGCAAGAACGCACCTCTGCCGGACACCTCTTTTTACCCTAAACAAAGCTGATCACTCACCTCTCTCCCCATATCTCACTGAAGCCAGTAAATTCTGATGAAGATGTCGCAAAAAATATACAATATTCAACTCAACACCTAGAAAGATCATGATGCTCTACAACCTCTTACTAGTGACCCTGTTGAATACAGAACTAAGGGCCATAAATGCAATATGTAAGGATCCCTTCTTGACCATGGTATATTTGTTAATGGTTAAAGAAAGATTTAAACACTCATTGACCATCCCTAGGCCAGATCTAAAACCATACTAACTGTTGGAAAGTACCTTATTCTTTCAAGCCCACATAGTCAATCTATTAAAAACTATATACCCCAAGACCTTGAACATAGAATCAATCAAGAAGATTGGCCTATAACAACACAGATCAGCCTTATCTCCCTTTTAAAAACAAGGCACTATCAAAAATTGTGACCAGGAATTTGGGAGACCATGCAATACTGCCGAATTAATAATATTAGTAAGTAGTGGAGCCCAGAGCAAAACTTAAGTTTGAAATATATTAACTTGTACACTGTCTGGACAAGGGGCTTAATGTTTTGAAGCATCATTAATCACCTTTGTTACCTCCTCAACCTTAACATGTAAACAAAAATCTGGGGGTACACTAAGAGGGCCACGGCTTGATAACACACAACCAGGAAAATCATATATCCCCGCAAAGTGTCTAACCCATTTATCTGTAGGAATGTGAGCACACATGGTGATTTCATGAGTGGATGAGAAAAAGGGGCGGTTGACAATTTCCCACGAAACAGCTGATTGTATTAAGCCACTAGCATACCACACATTGTCCCAAGCCTCTTGCTGAAGCACCCTCTTCCTGTCTTTAACTTCTTGTTTATAAATAGCTCTACAGGCTGTCACCTAGGGCCATAACCTTGATTGTCATTTTAAAGCACTATACAAATTACGATGTGTTTTTGAACAAGAGTGATCAAACCAACGACCAGAAGTAGCTCGAAGGGGCTTTGATGGTATACTCAACAAATTCACATTCATACAGATCAACTTGTAAGAAGTCAAAATTGAATTAGGTGTAGAATAATCACTCAGGCAAACCTCCAAGTCTGCTATGCAAAGATTCACTAGTTGCTTGTGAAATGTGCTGAGCATAACTTTAGTTCATCTTAACTTCAATCCCTGATCTGTGACACTCACCTCACTTGATGCCCATCCAGTCACTGTACTAAGAAAATTATTCCAGACCAAACCATCCCTCAGTGGGTTATGGTCACTACAAGATTTCCATATTACACTATGCTCGGTGATCAACGGTTCAGGAGGTGATGTCTCCAAAATAAAATCAGTAACACTTTAACAACCTCTACCTGTAAAGGTAGGTATTACTATGGGTACATGATCATCCTCCCCAATAGTACTAGCAAACTGAATATTGAACTCAGCCAAAATACCATTCATAATATCCCCCTCAGCACTATGCTTGAAGTGAGCTCCAGAAATTAGGTCACTAAACTTACAATGACCGGGAACAGCAGGACATATAGAACATAAGTGCAAATTAAAAGCGCCCACCAAAACCACTGGTATATAAAACTCAAACTTTTTTCTTAAATGCCCTAAAAAGACCTCAAAACATTTACATGAACAGAGTTTCATGTAAAGCCATTTGAATTATAAAAATTAATCACAATCAATCCGACAAAATGTGAAAAGTAAGTAGTATAGACCATAAATTAGGAGAGTTAGCACACAGTTCCTTGATTTTAAAATTCAAACAAAGAGCAATCAATATAAGCAGACCATCTCAAAAGTCCCTGGAATATCAGGAGTAAAAAGAGAGCAAAAAACCTCCAAATGAAAGGTTGAGGCGGCTCAAGTTTCTTGTTAACAAATAAGCTTGTAACTCTTTAAAAAGTAATATCAACTTGGATCACCTTTTTTGGACTCAATACCTGCAATAGTACAGCTCAAAAGTTCAAGGGCCTCTAAGTATATATTCTGAGAGAAAACAGCAGATACCACAGAACGAGCCATAGTGCAATCATTAGAAACCTCTGGACTGGCTGCTGAAAAATTAGTACAGAACAGTCAACCAACATTCTCCAGATTGCCCAGGGGTTCGAATCGATTACTCGTTGTAACACCATAAGCAACTTGAGCCCTTGGATCTGGAACTAAAGAATTCATCTGCCAGGTAGGATTCATAAAAATGAGGACTATAAAAGTAACCCAAAGGAAGCACCTGAATTGTGGTGCATCCAACTGTAGGAGGGGTTGAACAAGAAAGCATATCACCCGCCAAAGCAGAATTATTGAAGTTTATCACTATATAATCTCCCTCATACGTTTTAGGCCCCCTCCCAACACATGATGTTCATAGTCAACACCCTGTATAAAGGAACATCCACAATTCTCCCTCTAAAAATGGGCCACCTTTTTATTTTTTGCTAGTTAATGTTTACTGTTTGCAAATCTAATGTTCCGGAACACTGAAAACAATTCATAAACAATGCTCAACTAAATCATCGCAGTGCAATTTTCTTCTACAAAAGAAAGGCATTGTGTCTATGAGCTTTGGAAGTCCATTTACTGGCCTCGGGTAGGCAAGCCTACTGCCTGGATACAGAGTTAGTAGTATTGGTTGTCCAGAATAGGTGTATTTCGCTAGACGAGAGCCCTAGAGGCTCAGGACAGCAGCAAATCACACATGTGGAAAAATTGTGATGAAAGTGGGATCTGGTTGGGGAAACCACCATCTGATGCATGAAATGCATGCAAAGGGACAGGCATGAAGGGCTAGCTCAACCAAAGCTGTCTTTCCCAGTCCAGCTAGATGGCAGGTCAACCGTGTGCTGGACCACAGCAACGACAGCAGGGTCCTACAGGGGCTCTCCTACAACCCAAGCCAACGTGGACTTGTATCTGTTTATGAATTCACCTCTGGCAACAGTTAGATATTGTGAGTCCATGCGTCTGGGCATTGTGGGATAGCTGGCTGCTTTGATGCATAAAAGGTCATCAGCAGCAGCAACACAGTGTGTAAAACATTCAGCATAGGTCTTCAGGCTTGTGCCTAGCCACTTGGCAATGACCCACACTCCACGCCATTCTCTGGAAGCACCAACAGCAGAAGGGTTTATTTTTTTGCAGTTTTGAATAACATAAAGCAGATCTACCTGCGCAGCAAAGCATTTTAAATAGTACCCTGAGGTTCATCAAAAAAGGTCTTGTCCAAAGGAGTTCACCAAGCTGGAGGAAAGATACATCTTATAAGTCTAATTTCTAGAGTTTTGGTTAAAATCCACTTCCAGTCAGAGTCAGTGCATCCTCCAATTAGCCTGAAGAATATTTCCTCTTTTTACCGAATAAGTCTGGTAAGGAGCTCAGGAATAAAGTATGGACTGCCTCTTTGAGATTCTAGGGTGGGGAAGTCAATAACGGGTCTCCCCTCACAAGTCACTCAACAGGATTATAACAGAGGAGCCCTATTTTCTATGTAATTGGTCCCTCAGGATCAGGGGCTTTATGCAATGCTGCCAAAAAGGCTGGGGATATTTCAGAGACAAGGGAAAATGGGGATGACACAAATGCACGGATTGTTGTGGACATTCATGCATACCTAGTAGCTCTAGCTCTATGGAAGAAGGTAAATGTACCAATAAATAGTCAACTAAGCTATACAATGTATGGTAAACGTTGTAGACATGGGTGTTGTTCTATCATTTACAAACAAGCACTGTCCTACTTACATTTATTTTTAGAAACTACGTGAAAACTGTTTACCTTTATCTATCATTAATTCTTTTATGTGCAATCTGTTGGTACTCATCAGCATGTAGTAATAGTGACCATATCAGTAGGAAATTGTCTTCTTTAGTTCTTGAGCAACACTGGCACATCAAACATTACACCTGAAAATTCTAATTTTGGAAATGATTTTTATAACCCCACATATTTACAATGAAGATATTGTGCATATTGAAGTCCGAATGACAGAACCATTTATACATAGGCCTCTTACTGATAAGATTGAGGGTTTGGATTTACATTACATAAAGGTCAGCCTGCTTATCGGACATGGTATAGAGGGCATATGTACTATGAAGGTCTCCGTCACCCTGGCAGAGGACCATTTACTCTATTTGAAGATCACCAGCTGCCTGATAGAGATCTCTGTGCTGTGAATGGCACCCTTGACAGCCCTGAAGGTTTGCTGAGCAGGCTCAATGTTTAAAGTGCCTGGTAGGCAAGCCTTTTTGTTTAGAGGAAACAAACTCCAAAAGTAGGAGTTTATTTTTTCTAAACAAAATTAAATAGTACCAACACAAAAAGAGTTCTTTCTCTATGTGTGGAGACCATTGTGTCTATTCCCTCCCCATGTCGCCATGCCTCCCATGGCAGGCATGGGCAGCAAAAATGAGTCATAATCCCATGCCCCTTAATTAGGTGCGATGACCGTCATTGTGACCTTGCATTGGGGAGTTTGGGCTCGGCTACAGCACCGCTGATATACAGCAATGCTACTGCTCTGCCAAACTCTGAATAAGACCCAAAATTCCAATTCAATCCAGGCACAAAGGCTTTGCGGTTGATGGCATTATTTTCATAATCCTTCTTCCAAAAGTCCTTGGGTTTCTGATGGAATACATAACTTTTCCTTAACATAAAGTTTCAATATTTGACCATGTGGGGAAAGAGACTGCCACAATATTACTAAGAAGTCATAGTATTAATGTGAGCTGTGACTGAGCCCAAATTCAGAGAAGTGAAAGAGATAGCGTGAGTGTGTATTTTTGTGTGTGAGTAACAGAAGCATATTCAAATATTATTAAAATAAATTCAACCCCTGAGCAGTACAGAAAAGGAAAGATTCCCTTTGATTCATGTCTATGGAAGTATCAGATAATGTGAAAGATGTGAACTTGTCCTCGAAATCAAATGAGGCCAACCCACGAGTAAACATTGTCAAAAAGATGTGTGTGATTTGGTAACAATAATACACATTCCTATTTTTATGGAGCATTCTTTTTTTTATTAAAACATATTAAACAATTTTAAAACAAAATAACATTTTTAACAGAAAATATGTACAGAAATATTTAAAAGAAAACCCGTTAAAATATATACATTTTACAGCACTCCTCTAAAAATCTCTATAACCCAAAACATAAACAAAAAGCAAAAAATATATGTTTTTAATTAGTAAATAAAAAGGTAAAAATGTATATGAAAAATACAAATAAAAAGGAACATCTTTGTCCGGTGGGAGTTGTTACAGGAAACATCTCCATGTTTCAGTGGCACTCTCAATAGCCGATCAAATTGCACATTGTGACTTGATTGACATCTTATAAAAACAACATTTTTAAACTTCCATCACTGTAGCAAAAAGGGATATGCATAGCTTTTATTCACTGTTATTTCCGTATTCGATTCTTAGGTGTAAACAATTTCTTTTTAAAAATGTAAATTTTACTCTTTCATTGGGTAATTTCTCATTCTCTCAAACGTTTCAGAAACAGCCAATCTCTGGTCAATACCTGACCTCCTTTCTATAAGGAAGTCTGCAACTGATTTCTTTTAGCAGTACGTAATATTATAGAGTTATGCAATTCCATGTCAGAAGGGCTACGTCCTGTCAGTTGCTTTAGGGTTTGCCCTACTATGCATCCTCAAAGTATTTTAAAGGGCAACACATGACTTGACTACTAAAAATAGGAGGATTTGGAGATTAGATGTTTCTTTTTGTCATGCTTCTGGTGAGCTGGAACCCCCTGCCATCCTTAAACACTAACATTAGTGAGAAAGGTAAATACCATTTTCTGTAGGGATTGGGGGAAACCAACGTAAGGGAGAGAGAGAAACACTGGACCAGATCTCATTCTTGGAATGGATTAACCACAGGCTGGGGGTGGCATAGAGCAACCTTGGAGTTGGAGAACAGGTACGTCACTGAACCAGCTGTAAATTACATAAGAGACAACAGGGAAAGTAGATGGGTACAGACCGGAAGCAACAATGAAAACATATGAGCAATGCAAGCTCACCGGTGTCAGTAGTGAATGTTGGTATGTTGAGCCTCTGATGGAATAGGAAACCAGATGGGAACCCCAGGACAAGACTGCAAATCAGACTAACCAGGAGATGAGGAAGTAAGAGGGAGAAGTCTACCTGAAGGTATCAAGTACAACAAATAAACAGTAGGAGAGAGGGGCTGGAGTGAAACCTAAAACAAAGGAACTAAGAAGGGAATAAACACCTAACATGAGGGTTGATTAAATGGATGCGGAATGATACACAGAGGAGAGCCACAACAATCAATGACATGTTACAAGGCATAACCTCCATTTCCTAATGGCCTTAAACACTGGCTCTACTCCTTATGCTCCTGAAATGTACCAGTAATCAGGGAATGAGTGTAAAGGGTATCAGTCAGTTAGTAGGCTAGTGATCACAATCTCTTCTCTTTCGCTGTCCAGTTCTCCACAAATCTCCAGCCTGAGCTAGCCCTACACCTGATCCCCTGTTGGCGTTGAGGCTAAATCTTGACAAAAGATAAATTTGAAACAATCCATTTTGCTTTCATGTTCCAGATCTGCAACTAGCAGTGTTTAAGTATAAATTATCATGTCACCCCCTATTTAATGTTTCCTTACACTCTCCATTATAATGTATCAATTTTGTTGGGTTTCAGGACCATATACCTATCAACAATCCAGGGTGTTTGATAAGCCTAACAAAATACAGTTCACATTGGCTTACCTGCTCAATGATTGCCTACAAGCTATAAGCAAGTGGATGACCAAAATCATAACAGAAAGGAAGCACCAAAGACATGGCTGGTGCTTCATGTCAACACATCCCAGATCTAGTTCATTGATTTGTGCATTTCGGAGTTGGGACGTGGTCTATAATCTTGGCCATGATGCATGACCTTTACTTCCATGTGTATGAAGGAACTAAAAAGAACTAAAGAATACCACAGAAGGCTTGTCCTTGATGTCACAATTTAGCTCATTAATGCGTATATGTTTCAATCATCTAAAGATAGTTAAAATTGTCTCTGAATATCATAATTGCTCTCATCAGTAGATGCCATTGAGTTAGGAGGGGGCTTTTACTATGGAGGTTTGTTAGAAGAGTGCAGGTTTTTATTAGTCCATTGGACTTGCACTGGCTGACCTGCAGAAAATATAATTACGTTCAAGACATTATTCTTTTCTGTGTGTATTACTAAAACTAATGACATTGTTAATATTGGTTAGTATAGTGAAATTGCAACATGCACATAGCTCTAGAGCAGGTGTTAGGTCTTGTAAATATAAATGAACTTGAAGACAGGAATGTAAGACTTCAGGGGATTAGTGAAGTCATCAGAACAAAGATCACAATGATGCCAGTGAGTATTGTGTTCTGAAAAAAATAAACTGTGAAACACACAGCTTTTTCCTTGGTACTGGAACCTTTAATATACTGTCAACCTCAATGCAACGTCACCCATGAAATACATTTGAAGTAGAAGAAAAGGCAGCATTGCAGGTTACATGACTCTTAATTTAGGATTGGAAGGAAAACACGTTTTTAGTGAGTTGTGAAAAAGGGACTTGTGCTATGTAGGCGCAAGGAAAAAAAAACATACAAAGCTGTGCTCACTGCAATTTGAAGACAAAAGACAAGTCTGGTTTCTTGTTGTGGAGTTTCAGAGTAACAAACTGACTCATCAGAACATCGCCAATGATTCCCTGGGGTGAGAGCTTAATAGGTTCATGGCAAAGTCGTACAGAGAGCCTTTGTAAGAAGTTCCATATTTTCATGGTGATATCTCCCAACTATTTTTGCTCTTTTGTACCCCATTATTGTACTTTTGCTGTGGGCAGAGGTCTGCTTACCAGGAATTAGTCACTAGGTGTTCAATTCAAAATGGTGTTCCATTAACTCAATGTGCAACCACTGTAAACATGGCCCTAGCATGACATTGTGTTAGGTCACTAGGCCAACAGTGGAAAGTCTTAGATGTTGACTGTCAATGTAAGATGCCAATAGGAGTAACTGATCAATGGTGCACAGGCACCTATGCGCTCAAATTTTTGGTTATGTCCAGTATGATTTTTCACCATAGTAAAAAATGTCTTTTGATCATTCTGAGTAACATAGAAACATGACAGGCCTGTGACTGCAGCTTGAACACTCCTAAATGTGCATTTTTGTTATACAATAATTTATCTCACCTTGTACCATCTACTGATATATTTTTTTAAATGTTGCAGTAATTGGGATCAAAAACCCAAATTCCAAAATCGGGTTAAAAAGTTATGGGAGGCTCAAGAGTGTATCCTCTATCCAGAAAAGTGTAATTTAACACAGAGACCCAGAAAAATTATTTTCTCCCACCCTTGACAGTAGTAAATATTTAACAGTTTTCAGAGTAAAATATTACCGGCAAAATCTTAACCAATGCATTAAACATACTTAAAGGACATCAAAGATTAAAATCCATACCATCATATTAAATAAAAAAGCTTCACAGTTCATTATGATATAGTTAGTACTGAAGAAAAAATATGAAGCTCAATATGCTTCCATTACTGTAGAGGGACAATTAACTAGTACAAAAGTTGAAAGGATGGTTGAAAAGAAGAGAGCAATAATTCAGCTTTACCACATGTGATGGAATACCCATAGATGTACACTTTGGTGGGTGTTTTCTGTTATGAAATGTGAACACCCTGCCCCTGTTATGAGAGTTACTCACCGTTAAGATCCATTTACATGTACACATTTGTATGTTGTGAATCACAACAATATGCATTTAATAATGCGGCTGTTTGTACATCTATGTAATAGCGTTGTAAAAGGGGTCCTAATTATTTATCACTGATGGGATATGCCTTAAATAACTCACTGTGCCAATGCAAAAAGCAATGGATGGTATGCTTGTTTTAATCTTAGTCACTGGTAATTACTCTGGGCTGCATTCCAGTGCATTTATTTTTAACTCGCCGGTTCCAAGGGCCGGTTTGGAATGATCTGACAGGCCAAATCCCTTCTGAAAAGCAACACCAGCAACCCACACTGGTGTCAGTGTTGTTGAGCCTCAATTAGTCAGGTGCAGATGGATTTCTATCACACCACAAGCTCAGGACCAACCCATGCCTGGATATACTACACAGGGAGACTTGTCATCACAAAAAGTGAAGGATGGACTGTTTGAATTAACCTCAGTCACTGATAAATACTGTGCCCCAATCCATCCTTTCATTACCTTTTCTGTGCCATTACAGACAAGGACAAGCCACATGCAAATCAGTCTTGGCCCCACTCACAAAGGATGGAGTCAAATGAGGACCATAATAAATACAGTAAACACCAGTGGATGACATTTATTTGAGCATTCCATCCAATGTTTTTTTGCTTTGTCTCAACTTTCTGCACAGTCCTTTAAACTGAAGAAGTATAATGCAATGAGCATATTCACACTTGCATGGTATTTGGGCACTGTTTTAAAATTTTTGTTATAAATAAATAGAATTTACAGTACTTAACTCGTTTGAGTGGTCCCAATAGACTTAATCTACTCTCAGGGTTGTAACAATGTGTGATGCCCCTCTGTTCAGTTCACAGGTGATGCAAGCATAACTCTACTGTCTCTAGCCACTGTTTTGTCCCTGTGCGCTTTCTGAGCGAAGCCTCAAGCAATTGTTCCCAAAATATATTTCTAGCATACAGCCCTATTAATCTCTGCCTTCCTAACAAATGGAAGTGTCTGCAATCACTGTATAATATCTCTAACCTTTCTCTCTTTAACTGCCAATATCGTGGCTAGTTGTTTGTTAAAATAACTGCACCATATAACAAACACGTGACTGGTTTGCGGTCCATTGTTTCAAGAGTCTACACGCTAATGGGGTTTCATCAATCCACTAGTGCACTGTCTAGTGCAACAAAGCACTTCAACGCCTCATAGCGGGTAGTAGGCTTTATATAGAAGCACCTAAATACTATACAATATTTCAAAGAACTCTGCGACACAAGCCAAATACTGCTTACTTGAATTTGAAGAGGGTACAATTTTTTAGAGATACAGACATTCACAACAATCCAATGGACTGCCATGACGGAGTAAAGTTGTTTAAACTAGTGGAACTGGACCGACTTGATCAAAGTATCATCTCTGGTTGTACGACGCTATATTGAGGTCAATGATATTGACATACAATCATAGCATATCCAGTACATAGTCTACCACCACATTGTGGAGACGCACAATTAAAGCTCAACCCCCTGTAAGTCATCAAATAAGCAATACTTTCTTGCATTAGCACAATAGATCTATTGCGTGCCTTAACCTTATTGGTTTAAAGTGAAACACTAAACATACAGCTGGAGTGTATTCACTGTAGAAAGTAGTCATTATATAGGTGTGTGCTCTAATATTCCATTATAATGTTATAAATTGTAGTTCTCATTTACAGGTATACTTGAGCACTTTGAGTTATACTGCTTTTACTGAAATTGCATTTCTTATGTACTCATGTACTCTATTAATGTTTGCATTTATTCTATAATCGTAGGTGTATACATAATCATGTATTTATCATGGACACTGACTATTTTACCAAGTTAGGTCAATCAAAGGCCTTAAGCATTTGGTCCCTAATGTTTTATTTTGTTTATTTTGTTTATTTTGTTTATTGACATTTTCAACAACAAAACATACAATACAACAGAGCCAGACATATCGCCCACTGGTCCTTGTATATTTTAGCTTTACATGACATAATATCAGTCTCGTACACTTTGCATATAACAGGGTCCCACGCCACCCCGCCCCACACCCAGTCTCCCCCCCCACTGCATCACCCATCCATGCCTCATCCGGAACATTCCGTCTTTCTGTAGCGTCTCAGCAGGAACCCATGGACATACTGTCCCCATCCATCACATTGATCTCCCCACTCCCACCTCCCCCCATCCGTTTGCTGCTGCAATTGGCCAAGGTCCCTCCGTGCTGAAGCATTCACCATGACATACCTGCTCTGGCGGTTGTGCTGTCTGACCCTGGTGTTCCCGAGCCCACTCTACAAATGGTTCCCAAATATCTCGTGGCCTAGACGCCAAGGGCATCAGCTCCCAGAACGTGGTCAATTGCGAATGGCCAAAGGCCACATCTCTGAGCCAGTCTGTTTTGGTTGGGACTCTTCTCCCTCCCCAATGAATAGCAACACGTCTTTTCGCATATAATAATAACATGGCGTGTAGTTTCCTATACTGCACCGGTGTGTCCTTGACGTAACCAAGCAAGCCCCGCAAAGGGTTGGGTTCTCCATCCACTCCCGTGATTTGCATTATTATATCACAGACTTCCCTCCAGTATGTCTCCAGTCTTGGGCAATCCCATGCAACATGCAGGAACCCCGCTGGGGCTATCCCGCATCGCCAACAGCCAGCATCATCTCGGAGCCCTATATGGTGCAACCTTTCGGGCGTTCGATAAACTCTGTGAATAAATGTAAAATGTATGAGACGAAGCCTGTAGTTGGGAGAAAGCGCAGTCAATTGGCCACAGCAGTGAAGCCACTGGTCTTCCGACAGTGGGACCGGGAGCTCCGCGTTCCACGCCGCCAGCGCCGTGGGTTTTAAAATGGGGGCTGACACCTGTATGTGGTTGTATATCCTAGTAATTAGCCTACGTGGTGATGCAGTAGCAAGTACATTCTCCAGAGCGGTCAACGTGGGTGGAGCGCTAGGGAAGTCAGTATGCAGTGATCTATAAGCTAGTTTTAGTTTATGATATGCAAATAGTTCAGCAAAGCCCACCGGTCTGTTGTCCCCCGCCCCTGGGGGCAGTCGGAACGACCCATCTGGATACAAATCTTCAAATGTGACCAAACCCAGGGAACGCGCTAGCCCCGCTTCTATTCCCTCCCCCACCGGGAAGAGCATCGGATTATTAGCTAGGGGAATGGACGGAGCGTATAGGGTGGTTGCTCCCGCCCTCTCCTTCAATTTCTGCCAGGCCCATCTCAGCGTCTCCGCTGTATCTATTCCCTCCCGCAGGCGTTTGTATTCACCATAAAGCGCCAAGTTCAGCGGCAATGGTTTAGCCAAATCACCCTCTATGGCCACATGGGGTTGAAACGGGGTGGGGTGCACCCAATAGTGTAAAAAGTGAGCCTGCGCACTCCAGGCATATAGCTTCATGTCCGGAGCCCCCAGCCCCCCCTGCCGCAAAGGGAGTGTGAGCAGCTCCCACGAGATCCTGGCCTGTCCGCCCGCCCAGGTCAGCGAGATTAACAATGAACGTAGGGACTGAAAAAAGGCCTGAGTAAGCACAATGGGGACATTCCCAAACAAATACAAAAATTTCTGCAGCACGACCATTTTTATTAGTGCTATCCGTCCAGCCAGTGACAGCGGGAGCCCCGCCCAAGCAGCAATCTTCCCTTCAAGCCAGGTCATAGCACATCCGTAATTCAGTCTCCACAGCTCCTGCAGATCCCTACTTATCCAAACGCCCAGATACTTCACGGGCTCCACCGCCCAGTTAAGTGGGAACTCGGAGGCACCACAGGCCGTATTGTCTGTCAGCGGGAACATGACGGACTTCGCCCAGTTTATGGAGACACCGGAGAGGCCTCCGAATCTAATAAATTTACGCAGTATGGGATCTAAGTTGACCCCCGGGTCAGAGATGTACAGTGTCACATCATCGTCATACAGTGATATCAAGAGACTCCGTGCGCTGAAGCCAATACCCCGTGCAGTGTGATGTTGCCGGATTCGCACTGCGAGGGGCTCCATTGCTATCGCAAAAAGCAATGGGGACAGCGGGCAACCCTGTCTCGTCCCGCGCGAGATAGTAAAGGGTTCGGAGAGGAGACCATTCACCCTCACTCGCGCCATAGGCTTCATGTAGAGTAATTTCACTAAGTTTAGAAAAAGTGGACTAAACCCCATGCGTTCTAGAATTGTGAAAAGGTAGTGCCACTCCAGCGTATCAAATGCTTTTGTTGCATCCAAAAACACTGCTGCTGCCTGAACCTCGGGGTGCAGATAGTGTAACACTGAAAACAGAGTCCTCAGATTCTGCGAAGTGGACCTACCCGGGATAAATCCCGACTGGTCCGGCCGTGCAACCAAAGGGAGCAAGGGCTGTAGCCTATTGGCAATCAACTTCGCGAATATTTTAACATCCACATTTATTAGGGATAGTGGCCTATAGGAGTCTAATTCATCTTCCGGTTTACCTGGTTTTAACAGAGTGACTATGATCGCTTCACGCATTGACGGAGGCAGCACCCCAGACTCCAAAGCCTCCTCGTAAATCTCGTACAGTTTGGGCGCTAACTCCTCAACATACGTTTTGTAAAATGTGGTAGTCAGACCGTCAGAACCTGGAGCCTTGTTTGAAGGTAGACTTTTGATGACCCGGGCTATGTCTTCTACCGTGAAGGGAGCGTCTAGATAGTCCCTGTGTCCCTTACTTAACCACAGCAATTCCAGGGAGTCCAGGAATGGTAGTAGCCCCTCTGGTGCGGAATGTTGCGTGGTAGCATACATCCCCTGATAGAAGCCCGAAAAGGCGTCCAAAATGTCCCTCTGTCCTCTAATGTGTGACCCATCTGCCCTAGTGAGTGTATGGACAAATGTGGTGTTGCGTGGGGGGCGAAGCATAGCAGCCAGTGTCCTCCCAGGTCTATCCCCTTCCCCATACCTCCTCGCCTGCACGTGCTTCCCAAGAAACTTAACCTCCCTTGCAGCCTCTTCTTCGAATTCAAGCAGCTTTTCTTTAATAGCCGCCAGGACATCTGAATCCCCATTGGAGTAAAATTGATATTCCAGGCCCTTTGTTTCTCAAGCCGCTCCAATGTGCCTCTAATGGCTCTCAACACCCCCGCCTGTCGTGCGATGCAGTGTCCCCGCACCACAGCTTTAAAAGCCTCCCATAGAGTGGCCACTGAGTCGACAGAACCTGAATTCAGTGTAAAGTAATCCGTTATGTCCCCTCTGATTTCCTCTTTAAAGGCCTCGTCTAACAATGCGTCCTGCGGCAACCGCCATGAATATACCCGCTGAGTGGTGTTGGGCATGTCCAACCGCAACAGGCAAGGCGCGTGATCGGAAAGAGACCTAGGGTAGTGCGACGCCTCCCGCACCCTTTGTGACCACATCTCTAGATATCATCCAGTAATCAAGTCTGGACCATGCTTTATGGTATTCAGTGATGCATGTGCCCTCACGAACTCCGGGATGGAGGTGCCGCCAAATGTCTACCAAATCCCCATCCTCCATTATAGCCCTCAACGTCGTACTAGCCGCCGGATGCAGTGCCCTAGATGTCCCCCTCCGGTCCTGCTCGTCATCTAGTATAACATTAAAATCCCCTCCCCAAACAATTGTTTCGCAGTTAGTGGCTTTCACCTTGGCCCATAGCTGTTGGAAAAATTCGGGTGAGTCAGAGTTTGGGCCGTAGACTGCAACTAGCACCACCTCATTCCCATTCAAACATCCCTGTATTATAGCAAATCTGCCCTCGGGATCTAAACATGTCAGTCCTTCCCGCCAATCTAGACCCCTTCTAATCAGAACCGCCACCCCTCTGGCATAGTTGGAGTAAACTGACGAGTATGACGCTCCCCACCGGCTATGTTTCAGTCTAGGGGATGGAGTAATATTGAGATGCGTTTCTTGCAGCATACACACATCAACGTGATGCCTAGTGAGGTAAGAGTGGACCAATCTGGCTTTCCTGCCATCGTTTAACCCACGAATATTCCATGTGAGAAAATTTAATGCGGACATAGTGACCTGGTGCCTACGCAGTGGAGCTGGGCGGGCGGTGACCATCCCTGGAACCAAGTATTGTCGTAGACTGACTCTCATGCATCTTTAAGGGCGCATTGCTGGCAAACCTAAAAATAACCCCTCCCTCCCACCTCCCCCCCACTCCGACCTCCCAAACAAATAATAAAATAACCCCCCCTACCTCCCCACCTCCCACTCCAACCCACCAATCAGGTTGCAGAAATCCCATCCCCAACCGTATAACAACAGAACTTCTTAATGGGAGCTCTCCCATGGAGGCGTGGTGGCACCGGCTATCTCCCCCGTAAGTAACAGGGTGGCCAAGAATACTGCAGAGTGAACCCCTTCCAACCTACTAACAGTTCACACGTGGGAAACTCCCCAGCAGCTCTGTCCCGGACCAGAACCAACTTCCCAGGGGTCCAAAAACTCACATCATGTTCGCAGTATCTCAGCTGAGCCTCAGCCCACCCCAAATCTGCAGAGCAGTACAGTACCAGTCTCAATCGTTGTCGCTTAGTCGAGCAACCGGCAAATCCGGCGATCCGGGGCCTTTCCTGTTCCGTGCTCCTCCCACGTGTTTGGCAAATTTCAGAGCCGACTTAGCATCCGTGAAATAGTGCGCAGTACCATCATACGCTACTTTCAGCTTGGCCGGGTACAGCAGGGAGTAGGGGATCTGGGCCTGAAGCAGGAGGCGCTTTGCAGGCAAAAATTCTGGCCGTGCTGCTTGCACGGCAGGCGTGAAATCAGGGTAAAAGGAGAGGGTGTTTCCCTTATGTGAGATAGTCCCTTTTTCCATCGCCAGCCTGAGGATGTGGTCTCGGTCCTGATAGTTCAAAATTTTTGCCAATATGGGTCTAGGAGGTGCTCCCACCGGCGGTCTAGGGCCCAGGGATCGGTGCGCCCTTTCCACCACAAACACGTTGGACAGGTGGGGGTCGAACAGTTCATGAAGCAGGTCTGTAACATACGACTCCAGTTTGGACATGGCCGTCGTTTCCGGTATACCAGTTATGCGCAGGTTATTGCGCTGCGACCTAGCTTCCAAATCCTCATTTTTGGCACGGATTATCCCCAACAGCTTGTCCATGTGCAGTAGTTGTTCCTTGGTCTCTGTTTGAAACTCGTGGAATTCTGTGCTGCTGTTCTCAAGCACATCCAGCCTGGTCTCGTGGGTCTCCACCTGCTTTTTAACAGCATCCAATTGTCCCGTGAGGGTGTCCAGCTTTGTGTCGATGTTACGGAGGCTGGAGCACATTTCCAACATAAGAGACCGTAGGTCTTCCCCCTGGTCCTCCAGTGGCGTGTCAGAAGTTCTGTCCGAGCTTGTTTCAGGCTCTGACTCCGTCTGCCGCGTGGCCCTCTTGTTTTCAAATGTCAATTTGGGCTGTTTGGCATCTTGTTTGCCCATGACCTCAGAGTGCGGGAGGGGGGCCGGCCGACCCACCAGGGAGACCCCCAATGCCAAGGCTTACGTACACTAGCAGGTGCCACACAGCTGAGCACCGCGCGTTCCCCCACCACGGCCGCTCCTGGTCCTGTCTCCACAGCGGTGTCACCAACCAGGCACTCCAATATTCCCTGTTCGTTAAATCCGGCGCTCCCCTCGTGGAGCCCCCACAGCCCGCCTCCTTGTACCAACCCGGACCTCCTCTGCCAGTTACCAGACACAGCAGCACATTTTTCGGCTACACAGGCTACCTCTCAGTTCTGCAGCCCTCGTGAAAGGCTCACGCCACACACAATGTCCGGTCCCTGTAAGGGGTGTGTTCCCAGGTTATTCGCCTTCGTCGTAGCCGGTAGGTTCACCCTCCGTTCCTGTCACCAAACCAAGCTGTACACGGAGGTTGATCAGGCCTCCTTATCCGGTCTCCAAAATGGCGGCTCGAACCTCCGCGATCCCGCGCTCTTGACAACAGGGGCCCCAGTGCGCCTTCCTCCCCTCCCTCCACGTCACCTAGGGCATCCCGCTGCTCCCAGGATCTGGTCTCCAGATGCCGACACCCCGGTTCCTCACACCACACAGCGCCTCAAACCGACATGTAGGGTCTCCGCTGCACTCGTGCACCCACTGGCACCTCCCACGGATTCCCCTGGGAAGGCAGGGCACGCCAATTCCCCCGGAGTCCGCCTGTGTTATGTCTTGCACCCACCTCCACACACGGCAGCTTGTAAGGCCAGTCTCCGGGCTGCAGGCTCTCAGGATAGGGGCACCGCGCGCTCTGCTCAGGTGTGCGGCCTCGGGCACCCGGGAATCCTCGGGGTCGATTTCGCCTCTGCGATGCCGCAGCCTCCAGTGCGCGATGCGGGTTGGTCTCGCTCACACCCTCACAGTGCACGACGCCGGTACAACCGGGGCTCCAATATCTGACCGCTTATCTCTCAGGCCACCAGGCAGACCCACAGTTCAGCTACAGTCCCACAGGTCCACTCTTTTTGTGCGGATTAGTGAAGGATTTTATCTCGGCCGGCGGAGCTCGCTCAACTAGCGGCCATTCCGCAGCTCGGCAGCGGTCCCTAATGTTTAACCTTCAACGTGAAAGTTTGGCTTGCAATGCAATGTTCTTTGTTTTGAGGTTGCATTCATATGATTTTATAACTAGTGAAAGGTGTATTGTGTATTAGAACTAGTGAGGTCCGGGAGGAAAACCTTTGGCAATAATGAGAGGTGCTAACGAACTAAGAGAAGACTCCTATTCATGTCGTATCAGGAGCAGTGAGATGTCTAAGGTCGCATTGATGTTCAAACTGTACTGTAGGATGGGAAAATCAAGTGAAGTTGCCAATTTCTACTGTGAGAAGGTGGAAAACTACTGGAATCGATGACGTGGAATTCTTAAATGTTCTGTGGGTTTAATTGTTGTTCACAATTTAGTCTTTAGAGCAGATACCCTTTGGACTCTGAGTTGGAGAACTTTTACTTAAGTATCCACTATGCTGACACCTTCCTGCTTTCCTTGATTTAACTAGTTTTTTCAACTTTAGTTTAGGACTAATGTAGGCGACTTTAGATTTATTCATGCATAGACACGAGGATCAAAACCTGTGCACTGATCATCAAATTCTATTTCTTATCTTTTGTATTGCTGCAACTGAATTTCTGGTATGCCTTATGCTTAATTGTATTCAACGTTCCTGTTCACCTTTGGTGATTCTGTATCTTTACAATATGTTCTTAATTGTAATAAAACTCATTTAACTTTACTTATCGATTCCTGATCCTTAATGTGTGGCCAAATGGTTTACAGTCTAAATTGAATTGTTTCATTGATGTTAATTCCCCTTTAACTCTCAATCAACTATAAAAGGTTCATCGCAGGATAAATGGTAAATGGTAAGATGGGCCCAGTGCTCCATTAATTGTCATGACTATTAACTATGCTACAATTAAACATTTGTATTGGAAAACGTGCTGGAAGGCAAAAAAAAGAATTGTGAAGTATAAAAGTGGAGAGACTCAGGCAAGTGGGCTACAACACATGATTCTAAGAGTTTTTGGATCCTAATATCTAATTTTTGTAATTTGGAAGGAAGCCCATATTCAAAGGGAATGTAAGCGGACACATGGACATCATATATATTGGAGCTTTACTAAGATGCTACAGCAAGTTATTGCAAAAATAATATGGATAGCACCAGAACTTTTTGGGGTATCTGCAAACATGGTCACTTCCTTTTTGACTCTGGCATGAGCTTTGGAAGCTCTCGGCCCAAATTGAATCCCCATCAATGTTCTAAATGATGACCCACTTTTCTGGCCTCGGTCTCTTACAACACTCTTCACAAATTGCCTTGCAGCAGAGTTAATGCCAGATTCTTGGAGAGGGTCAGTGCTTCATCCACTTATTAAAAAAGGAATTATATAAGGCCCTATAAACTATAAAACAAGAGTATAAAACATATTGGACTCTAAAGCAAAATTGTTTGCTGTAATCTTTATTTTTTTTAAATTTCAAAATCATTTTTATTAAGGTTTTTTTATATGAGCTGAGGAATACAGATATAGTACACATAGAGGAACAAGTATTTGGTAAGGCATAAGAGCACATTAGCATATATATTGATGAAGGAGTCTTATGGAAGTGAAGGATCTGGGTGTAGCTGTTTTTTGTGTGATGGTATTAAAACAAAGTCTCTTGTTACTTATGTGGTGGAGAATAGAGAGACATGTTGTGAAGGAATAGTACAACAAAGATGAGGTGAATACCCAGGCTAGTATCATAAGATGGGTGGAAAGAGAAGTAAGAGGATAGGTGAAAGGAGAACAGTACAGAGAAAAAGAAGGGGATAGAAGAGGTGGTAGGAAGGGTAGTGGTATGGGGTGGAAGGGGTAGATCGTGGGGAGACAGAGAGGAGAGGAGAGAGTTTGGGAAATGGCATCTACTAGGGAAACATGTGTAGTTTGTACGAGATTTTTTTTTTCCATTAGTGTTTTATGGTACATGTTTAGAGAATGATTCCCTCTGTTGAATTGTACCTATTCTCACCAAGTGTGGGTCGAAAGTATAGATAGGTCTTTCCATTCAGAGAGAACAGCTTTAAGACCTGTTGAGACAAGGATATCCCATAAGAAGCGGTCTTCTTTGCTTAGCATAGAGTTTGTGTCTGGGGGGAGGAGTTCCAGGACAATGGAGGCTACGTTAGGTGTCCAGTTTATATGTAGAATTTGTGAAATGGTTTCACTGAGTTCTGTCCAGAATTTCCTGGAGAAGGTGCAGTCAAGTATCATGTATTTCAGGTCACCTGGTTATCTCTCACAGCTCCAACAAGTGTCAGAGGTCAGGAGACCAAGTTTAAACTGTTTAGCAGGAGTCCAATGGGCCATATAAGCAAACCAATATCTACAGTTGGTGTAAATTTTTTAAGGTCAGATTAGCCCAGATGGACGGCCAATTCAGTGGCTCTGCCTGAGTACTGTTTGCATCATCTAAGAGTGATTCCCATTTATTTTATATCGATTTAGTTAGAGTTAGAGTGGAGGTTCTGTGGGAGAGGAGAGAGTAAAGTTTGGAGGCTACGTGTCCTCCTCTAGTATAGGTGTGTAATGTGTTGGGTAGGTCAGCAGGTTCTGGGGATTTATGTCTGGATACGATTGGTTTGATTTTTAAGAAGTGATAAAAGTCTATGTCATCTAGTCCAAATTTTGCTTTGAGATAGGAGAAGGGTTTCAGATTGGAAGGGGCTCCCAGGTCTCCTACTAGTAATATGCCTTTTTGTGCCCAGCTCTAGTCTAGAAAGAGTGTCCTGCCCTCTGATTTCATGTATTCATTGTGCCATAATGAGGCTAGGAGTAAATAGTGCATTTTGTTTGTGAGTTTGTTGTCAATTTCACAAAGGTCCTGCGAAGTGCTGGAGAAAATGATTGCAGTGTTCCATTTTTATTTACTTAGTGGTAATAAAAGAAGTGAGGGAGAGTAGTTTAGCAAGATCCTTTTTAAAGGCAAGCCATGATGGAGGAGTGGTGTTAGGTAGGGAGAGCCAGAGACTTCCTTGTCTAGCTAGGACTGCATTTTGGTATCTCCTATAGTCTGGTAAGGTTAGGCATCCAAATCTTTTAGGGAGCCTTAGTTTGTTTAGGGCATTTCTTGTTTTTTTGGACTCCCATAAGAACTTGGTATTAGGTCTATTTAGGCAAAGAGCGTGTCTGAGAGGTATATTGGAGATATGCTAATTAAGAAATTAATGAGAGGGGTGATCATCATTTTGATAGATTCTAGTCGTCTCCACCATGTGATGAATCTGGAGGACCATTTATGTAAGATGTCTTTAATTTTGTTTAATGTCTTTTTGTCGTTGTGTTCAATGGAATCTCTGAGATTTTGGGTGAACCCGATCACCAGGTATTTTATTTTGTCTGGGGCCTATTTAAGATTATGAGCGCAGATAATACAGCTGTTACAGTGGATATTGAGAAGTAGGACCTCTGTTTTGGCTTTGTGGAGGCAGTAGCCTGATATAGTCATTGATGGTGGACATATCAGGCAGAGCTAAATCCGCTTGTGTAGTGAATAGAAGGATGTCCTCTGCATAGGCAGCCACTTTCTGTGGGCCTGCAGAGAAGAGACTACAGGGAATGGAAGGGTTCTCTCTAATTGGTATAAGAAGAGGCTACTGGGTTAATAAAAATAGTAGGGGGAGAGAGGGCAATCTCGCCTGGTACCTTGCTGAAGGTTAAAGGTGTTGGAAAAAGTTCCATTGATGTTTATCCTAGCTCTGGGTTCCTTGAATAGGGCAAGAATCATTCTTGTGAAGGAAGGGCCCAGGTTGAAACTAGTGAGAGTGGTGTGGGGAAAGGACCACAATACGTTATCAAAGGCCTTCTCCACGTCAAGCAGGTGGGATGATTGAGAAGGTGGGCTTTCTTGATAGCATGGCTGAATAGCCCGTTATCTGCGCGGAACCTGCCTTTGATGAATCTAGATTCTGATGGATGGATGATTTTTTTGAGAACAGGTTCCAGTCTGAGTGCAAGGATTTGTGCGTAGATTTTGCAATCGATATTCATTAGGGAAATGTGGCGGTTGTTTCTAGGGCTAGACGGGTCTTTCCCTTCTTTGGGGATAACAATTATAGTGGCTTCAGCAGCCGTACTCTTGATCATGCATGCAGAGTAGAAATGGGAAAAAAGATCTTCTATGAGGGTGATGAGGGAAGGTCCCCAAGTTTGGTAGGAGGAGTCAGGGAAGCCGTCTGGGCCCAGGGCATTCCATGCTTTGAGTCTTTTAATCGCATTTGTACTTTCGTTACAAGTGATGGGATTTTCTAGTGAGAATTTGGTTGTGTCATCTATCTTGGTGATGTTAATCTTGTTGAGGTATTCTAGGCAAGTCTCATAGGGAGTGTTATTGCTTTTTGAGTGAAGGGTGCGATAGTAGTCATCAAAGTTGGATAAAATGTCTTTTTCTGTAGTAGAGGGTATGCCGTGTTCATAAGTGATGGAGGCTACCCTTGGTCTATGAAAGCTTTGTTTTATATAAGAAGTTAGTAATCTTCCCACTTTGTTTCATCCGCAGAGTCCGATTCCTTTATGTCTTTGGACAATTAAGGGAGCTTTGTTACATAATAATTTATTGTATTCATATTTTGATTTGGTTAAGTGGTTTAGTGGTTTAATTGTAATTAGTCTCTGGATTGTTTAGGGTCTTTTTCTTAAAATTTTATTTGTTGTTCCAGGTGGTCGAGGGTGCGGTTATCTTGTTTGTTTTTCCATAACATTAGTTTGACCATGTGTCCCCGAATGATAGATTTTAAAGCATCCCATATGATTTGGGGGTTAGAGCCTGAGTTCCTGTTGAATTTTATGAACTGATTAATCTCTTTACTAATTTTTTCCTTAAATGAAGGGTCCACAGAGAAGAGGTCTTTCATTCTCCATGATCTGGGTATAGGTGTGGTGCATGAAATCTTGTTTTAGTAGCGAAACGCAGGCGTGATCAGAAAACAAATATTGGTTCAATGGTGGGGCTGGAGATAACTGGGATGTGTGATTTATCAACTAAAATATAGTCTATGCGAGAAAAGGAGTTGTGAGGGTGGGGCGAGAATGAGTAGTCTTTGCCTATGGGTTTGAACAGCCTCCAAACATCTTTCAGTTTGTGAGTATTGCAAAGATTTAGCATTTGTTTGTGAGACTTGTTAGGTTTAAAAGAGCATGAAGAGTTTCTATTGAGGATCCTGTCTCAACCCACAGTGAATCTGCTATAAGAGGGCAAGAGAGACAGATTTTTGTTGAGATGTGTCCAGAAAGTCAAAAGGTTGCTAGTGGGGTCGTAAATGTTCACAACAACTGTAGACATAATTGTGAGACCAGAGAAGTTGAAGATAAGGGTGATTAGACCATTTTTTTGTTCATGGCTGGGGCACAGGATAGGTTGCAAACCCAAGCTTTCTTTAGGAGGACAGCTCCTTTCACAGCGACTTTTGTCTCTTGTGGGAGTTATGAGGTCTACCTTGTGTTTATGGGTGTAGTCTAGGATTTTTTGGTGTTTGGTTGGTTCGGTCCCTTAACATTAAGGGAAAGTATCCTTATGTTATGCATAATTGTTATGTATGGGTTATGTCAGAAGTGTCCCTGGTAGATTGCTGAAGAGGGTTTAGGGTTGAGGTAGGTGGTACCAGCAGGGGGACAGGGGATGGGGAAGTGGAAGGGTGGGGATGGGAGTGAGGAAGGGCTAGGGGGTGTGGTGGTGAGGAGAGAGGAAAGTCTGGGAAGAGGGTGATAAGTAAGGAGATGATAGAAAATAGGATAGAGAGGGAGAGAGAGAGAGCGCACAAGAAGATACGAGAAGTGATAACATAGATTTAGCATTGAAGGTGTGAACGTGTCAGGGCACCCAGAAGGAGTAGGGAAATAAACCTATTCGGAGGATGGGCGATGGAGGCCACAAGAGGTCGAGTCTAGATCCAAAGAGCTGGAGGCTGCACCCAAAGGATAATCTATAGAGAGACAATAAAAGAATTTGGTTGTACCCAAAAGTGTGATGTAGATAAGATAAGTAGGCAAAAGAGTGCCAGTAGTGTGAGGGTGATAAGTAGCTCATCTATGAGTGTGAGCGTTTAATAGGAAGGTATGTGTACATAGGTGGTAACCCGAACAATGAATGATCAGGGAGCATAACGAATATATAGACATTATATAAGCTATGAACATGTGACTACTTTAGAGACAAACAATTTGCATAGGATAACAGTTCTAAGGTATGAGAGTGTTAGTGATTATAGAAGTGAAAGACATATCCTTCATGGGGGAAGTTAGTAGCTATTTATCCATATGTTAGAGTAACATGCGGAAATGGAGGCATGCAGTACTAGTGTTTGATGTTTATAATATGTTTCTGGTATACATTGATAAAAGAGGCATTAACAGCGAACAAGAAATCTGTGCGACCAGGTACTTAACTGGGATCAGGTGTAACATCACTCATTGGATTGTTTCAATTTTCAGGTCGACCTTCCAGGTAGAATTCATTAGTGAGGTTAAGGTGATAAGTTTGGTAGGAACTCTCGTTAGTGTCGGTAAGTAGAGTTAGCAGGTTTAGTGAACATGCCGGCATAAAGTTAAGTGCTGATTTTCATGTTCTAAATGTCGGCAATGAAGGAGTCCAGTTCCTTGGGTTATTTTCTGTTGTGGGTTGTCTTTAGGCGGGCTGGTCCTATGAAGGAGAATTGTTTTTTCTTTACGAGATTGACGCTGGGACAAGAATGCTTTCCTTTTCTTGACAGTGTGTTGACAGTAGACTTGGAAGATTCCAATGGAGGAAGCTTTCCTTTTTATCGTTTTTACCATCTTTATCTGTGTGAGGATTGCCTCGGAGTGTGAGTATCGAAGAGGTCTGAAAATAAGATCTCTTGGTGTGTCGATGTTTTTGGGAATGTAGGTGGGCACTCTGTGAATTTGTGTTATTTCAAAGTCTTTTGTGAAGTTTATTCCTAAGACTTGAGGGATCCATTTTTCTATAAGTGCGGCACAGGATGGTGCTTGTTCATCCACTCCTCCTGGAAGCCCAAAAATCTGCAGGTTGCCCCTCCGATTTCTGTCTTCTAAGTCCGTGACATACCTTTCCATGCAGGTTAGCCTCATGGTGGCAGTTGTCAGTGTCTTTGCGGAGCTTTGTTTGTGGATTTTTAGGTGGTTTGTGAGGTCAATCTGCATGGATTCTGTGGTAGTCTTCGTAGATTGTGCGAGGACGTGCAATGTGTTAAGTTTTTGCATAATTAGATCTAAGACTGCGTTATTGTCGGGTTTTGTTCTGATTGGGGAGTTTGGGATGGGAGTGTCCTGTTTGGACCTCTTTTACGCTGGTTTAGATGCCTTTGCCTCCCCCTGAAATTCCCTAGTGTCATGCATTCTGGGATCAGCTATGATAATGGTGTACCTCGCCCCTTTGATGAGTTTAGAGTTCGGTTCAGGTTCGGTTGGCGAAGGTGGCTGGGTGGAGGGTGTATAAACTGACAAGAAATGCTTCCAGTGTCTGGCAAAGGGAGAAGACCAAGTTGATTCCAGAGCTCAATTGAGTCAAATGATGTGAGGCTTCGTAAAAGTGAATAATCACGCTGTAAGGTATCAGGAGCCTCTCTGGAAAGTAGGGGGAGAGAATTTCGTGGATGGGAGCGGCAGAGCACACAGGCTAGGCGGCCAACCTTCATGAGCGGTAGACATGCCCCCCCCCCCCCTTGCTAAAATCTTTCTATGGGGACAAGGCGAATGTGTGATCGAGGCAAACTTATTTACCCAATCATGGGAGAGGAGTTGGCCTAACGGCTAGGGCGGTCGACCTCGAATCTGGGGAACTGGGTTCGAGTCTCGGCAAGGACGCTGAACATCCTGTGATTCTGGGCAAATCACTTAATCTCCCTGTGCCTAACAAAAAATGAATGTGTCCTCATGTAATGCAACTGGTGCTATGTAAAGCGCTCTGATACCCGATTCGGGTCAAGTTCGCGCTATATAAAACTCTGTAAAATAAAAAAAAATAAAAAATGGGTTATAAAAGGCTACGATAGCACAAAAATGTTATGATCATAAACAGTGCGGTACAGAAGACAGGCATCAAAGGCACTGTATTATATACTTGCTATCCGGATTACAGTCAGCATTTGGTCGAGTAGACAGGGATCTCCTCTGGATGAAACTTTAAGCCTGGGGATCTCTCCATCACTTTTAAAAGCTATTGAACTCCTCCACAGCAAAACATGGTTGAGGATTAAAATAGGGTGTGACCAGAATTAGCAAGAAAATAAAAAAAAAACATGGTTTTAAGCAGGGTAGCGTCTTTGCACCATTACCTTCTAATCCTTATACAGTATATATACAGTATATATGCTAAGTAGCATAAACAAAGCAACAATCTTTCCCCCCAAAACTGGGTCAGGTACACATACATCTGTGAGAATACGCCATCAACACAGTTTTACTGGATGCTAGTCCGATTGGCCTACAATGCTCCCTCCATGCCCTTCATGACTACAATAACAACAATCCTACGCTAACTATTCTAAAACACTGATGTTTGAGAAAAGAGCTGGCCGATTCAGCTGGAATATTGGGGTAACACGAGTGAGAAAACCTCCTCTTACTAGTACTTAATCTGTGGCAACCAAGGAATACCATTCATGTTTGCCACCTTACAGCAGCAACGCATAAGGCGAGTCACCTTCAATTTTTAATCAGGAGGTTGTATCTAAATTTATTCAGCCCAACTGCAAAGTCGATTTTGCAAATTTACCAGGGCAAATATACATACAGGGTGGCATATGGAGCAATCACATTTGGAAATAAACTAAATGAGGGTCCAGAAAAAAATCATGGTGTCTGCAATAAGATTTTATTTTGGCCTTCCATCGTCAACTCCAGTATGTTGGGTAGGACTTGACCTTGGACAATTATGTACAGGATATATATACTTGATTTTTAATTCATTAACTATAGAGATCGATTGCTCTCTCTCCCAGATGTCAAATCTAGTAGTGCTCTGAAGCAACAAGTTCCAGTCAATGGCTTCCAAAGCTTAAACAATCTCCATTGAATAGTATGCAAACTGGAAATGCTTAGGAGATTGGGATACTTTAAAAGTATGTAAATAATTTTCAAAATGCAAGAGTCCAAAGTATACAATTGTCTTGCAGGAATTTGCATTAAAAATGTATGAGCTTAAAAAGTTGAAACTCCCTGGAGCTGTCATTCACCAGCCTCTGTCCCCAGTACTCCTTACAGAATTATCTCAGATCCAGCAGAGAGAAATTCATGAAATTTAATTTCCAATTACTTCTTTAATGTAAGGGCTGGCTGGAAAAATAATACAACTTTCAGCTGCATGCGTAGTCGACTCTGTTGCTAAAAGATAAAATCGTTTCACACTTCATGCTGTCTTGCCCTCAATTACTGATTCAGTGAAAAATCCTCCTACTCCCATGCTTCAATGGCTAGTAGATAGAAATAAGAATATAATTAATAAGAAATGTATAGAAGGGGAGGACATGCAACTGGTCAGCTGCCTTCTTCGATTCTTAGACCTGGCACTTAACTGGCTGGGAAGAAAAAAACATCGCATCAAAAACTGTGAATTCAAACAATTAAAAAAATATTTTAAATAATAATATCAAGACAATCAAGTATGGTTGTTGTCGTAGCCATAAACTAATGTATTTGTCAAAATCTTTTTAATTTTTAGATAACGTGTTTTGTCTCTTATGTATTATGATTTATTTCTTTGTACTAGTTGTGACGGTTTTTATTACCTTTCAATAAAGTCTTTGTCTATTAACTAGTCTAATCACCTGTTATAGTTACCCATGATTATAATAATCTTGTGTAGTGGTATGACGATGTAGTGGATATGACTTAAGTGTCATGTCATTTAACACATGTTATATAGTAGAGGCAAACCTCATCATCTATCGGATAACAGCTATCATAATCATCCTGAAGGAATGGTTCTACCATCGCCATTATTCCAGAGGCTCCCAGAGCCACCTTTGTTTATTCTTAAATGTGCTCAGCTGCCCACTTAAAAAGCAGCCTATCCCATCCGATTGTACTTTAACAACAAGTCAGAAATAACAAGGGTCGTTACAGGACATGATGTCAAACTCCAAGAACGAGAAAAAGTCTTCTGTAAGCAGTATATTTCTGAACTGAGCTACCAAGTATACTTTAGGAGACAGCTATGAACACAGCCTTTCCCAAAGATGCAATTTTCTTTTTAACAAGGAAAAATTGTAACCAGTGGCACTCTGAAATCTGCTTAATTGCGTACCTGCTGTTTCATGTAAAGAATTTAGAGGAGTAAGCCATGTATGTCTGTTATTCTGTGATTATTGGGCATAAATAACGTTAATTAACACAATTCTTCCAACACGTTGTTGCTGTCTCTGAGAACATTTGAAGGCCGCCCTAAGTAACAGCACCGCCATAGCTTAGGTAGGATTTTATCAATGAGTGTACCATTTACAAGGCTTGACAATGAAAGAAACAAAGCCTATTTAAGGAGTAAATATTTTTCCTACTCAGGATCCGACTGCGCTTTGCACCCTACTGCAGAAGTACGCACTAACTCAATATTACTGTATACTTCGCATGCCAGAATGAAAAGGCCTCTGCACTTTACTCACAATCACAGGTAACGGTCATCACAATGCGAAAGACCCCCCCAAAAATGTCTCTCTTACATGTTCAATCCAGTTTGTTCCTCTGACAGTTGTTCTGGCTCTGCAGAAAAAGGGCAGATGTGTGGTCAAAGCCTACATCTGCTAACACAGATGTATGCCCTGACCCTACACCTGTCTTTGCTATTTTCTCTTTTTGGCTTGTTTTGAAGTGATGGAGAGAACCCTCTTGAGGTACCCAGCCACACCGTTGTGTAGACTGGAATTCCTCTCCAAATGGGTAGTTTCAGGGGCAGTGCAGTAGCCCTATAAATGCTCACTCTAGAATAAAATGTGGTTTGAGGTTGATCTGTTAACTAATTGTCATTCAATTCTCAAATCTTCACAATTCAGCGAGAGCGAGAATCCTAAAGTTGAAAGCTGTTAAAAAGAGCAGTCTCCTTTGATTCCACCCAATCTATTTTTAGGTTTGCTCCGGGGTTCAAAGGTCTAAGGGCCCGATGTACGACCATTTTGCGACTCGCAAAATGTTCGCAAAACGATTTGTGCATGCAAAATGAGCCCTACACAATGTGCGAAATCAGAAATTGCTATGCAACAGATTACCGAGCTGCAAACATATGCGGGCGGAATTAGAGTCTCAACTAGCGACTTGCTATTTGCGAGTCACAAACCTTCATGTACAGACGAGTCGCAATTTGCACGCAAGTGCAAAATGACCCATTTGCACATGTAATTTACCATGAATCAAAACCAGGTGGTAACAGGGCCCAACCTATAAAAACAGGCCCAGAATGCATCATAAATCTCACTACAATGGCTGCCCAGTACGTGATAGCGAGGAGGATCCGGATTTTGGCTGCTCAACAGAGGAGGGAGAGACAGGAGAGGATATTCAGAGTCAGGCTAACCATGTTTAACAAGACAGAGGAAGAGATATATGACCAGTACAGGCTGAGTAGTACTGTGATTCTAGAGCTAATAGACATCTTAAAGCCACAACTAGAAAGCAGCAATGTAATCCCCACCCATGTCCAGGTAGTAATAGTAGTAATAATCTTTATTCGGTTAAAAAACATACCATAAAAGATGCAAATTCATACAGTTTGTGCTTATCCCATATCACTTAAGTATGTATGCAATCCACAGACCTGCGCATGTCAGGGGTATGTGCAATGTCCTAGTCAGTGGAATTTGCCATAAAATCTATGTAAAAATTACTTAAAACTATAAAAACACAATTGGGTTCAGACCGTAACATAAAAACAATGTTCTTGCATTTTGTAGTGGTAAATGCAGGACGTATTTTGATAAGATACTTAATAAAGTGCATGTATATTATACTTAAAACTCGCTGACTTGGTCAAGGTGTTGTGCTCCCTCCACTTACTGCCCACTGGTAGTTACCAAGATGTCATTGCAGTGGCTGGAGGGGTGTTGTGCGCTTTCACATTTCTTCTGCAAATTCCTTGATGCTATGATCCACCACATACACGAACACATCTACCTGCACAGGGATGCTCCAGAAATTCAGAATACAATAACCCAGTTTTACAGGATAGCAAGATTTCCACAGGTAATTAGCTGCATAGATGGGACCCATGTGCCCATATGTCCCCATCCAACCTGAAATACATATTCCGGAATCAACAGAGCACACATTCGCTAAATATTCAGGTAGTCTGCAATGCACAACACATCATCACAGACATTGTAGCAAAATTTCCAGGGAGCATCCACGACTCCTATATCCAGCCTCCATCAGATCAAGGTCCTGCTCTTCCCCTGCTTCCTCTTGTGTGTCCTGGACCGGCACAGGTGCATCTATGTGGTACATGTAAAAAAAAATGCACGTGTGAGACACTATCTCAGTTGTCGGACCATGTTCTTCAGCTCATGTCAGAGAGTTACTCTACTGTTTGTGTACCTGAACTTTATCCCATGATGCAACAGCTGTGACTTTTGGTGCCTGAAATGGAGTGTTACATGCCTGTGGACTGCTGGGTACTGCCAGGTATGTTTGAATAATAGGTATTTTGCACTTACCAGAGGTGGTTGCAGAGGTGTGGACAGTCTCTGAGGCACACGCTGCCTCTGTATCCTGTCCAGGATCCTGCTGTGGTACCTTAGATGATGGGGGCGGAGCATTAGATGGTGCCACTCCCAACCCTTGGGACTGTCCCAGCCGTGCTTCTATCCTTGCCTAAGCACAAGAGCGCAGGTCATACCACCTTTTGTTGAGGTCAACGATGGACCTATCTGCAACTCCCAGGGCATTAATTTGTTGCTGCATCTCCCTCCAGATCTTGCATTTTTCTGATTCTGGAACATTCTGGGAGGCCCGGCCAAACAGCTGTGCATGGATGTTGCAGCAACCATCTGTGAGAATTTGCAATTCTCTTTCAGAAAATTAGATTTTGCGCTTACACTCCTTTGCTCCCTTCTCGCTCTGCTGGCTGGCCATTGCAGGCTTGCTTGGTGCCTGGATGCAATGTTTTGTTTGCTTCTAGCTCCACTGTGTGCTCCTACTGCTATGCAGTATTCACAACGGACACCACTTCCTGATTGGCGGTCCTTCTGCTTTTCCAGGAAGTGATTGGGCACTTTTTAAAGCCACAGTCGCAAATTGCGACCCACTTGCAATTAGTTTGCGACCCACGCGTAATTTGCGGATGCATACAGACTTGCTAAATGCGGGCCTGGTAATTGTGATGCGACTCAATTGTGAGCTGGAAATTGAGGGCAGGAATTGGTCGTACATTCCATTTAGCGACTCGTAATTTGCAAGTCACTAATTCTCACGGTTGCACATCTGACCCCGAGTCACATTTGACTACCGGGAGAGGGGAGCACTCTTCAATCCGAGGCTCATGCCGGATCGGGCATCGCATTGAAGCTCACAAAACTAGAGAAGCTCGCTAATGGATGACGATACTTGAATAGTAAGAATCACACAAGCAGAGAAGAAGCTTGAGGTCACTTCGGGTTGGAAATATCACCGAAATTAAGGGATCGACAAGGCGAGTTAATAGCCCTGAAGAAGTCGCAGGTTCATCCCCTGTTATGCGACGAAACACGTGTTGGCTAGGAACGTAAAGAACTAATTGGGGTGCAGGACACCGGACACAGAAGAGAAAGAAATAAAAAAACTATGGAACCAAAGAAGACAATTGTAATTTATATTACTAATTGTCTATATATTCTCAGCTTGTGCAGGGGACTAGTATTTTCACATTTGACTACTGTTACTATGATGGCTCATGTGGGGGTCAAACAGTCATTGTGGGTGGGGAGGAATGCTTTACAGCAACTTTTTTTCATTCTTGCTTAGTAGGACCGAGCAGGTGACAGATGAGGCCAGTTGAATGCAGGAGTACCAGCTCAAGAAAACCGTCACATTTAAATATTAGAGTTTCCAAGACAAGAGTAAGGATAGTGTAGAGTGGGTTCATTCATTCAGCGTTCAATTTGTGTTTGACTACTTCATATAACCAAAGTCATCAGGCATCCTTTTCTCATTGACATTAGACTTAAAACAGGAACTCAGAATGGTGGTATTATCAATTTAGGCTTTTATTGTGTAAGAATATTTAGCAATGGGTTTCTTTAGGTTTATTATCAGGACAAATGAAACAAAACTTTAGTTTGATGTGTTTAGACGCCAGAAATACAGTGAGTGATAAGTACCAAAAAAAGTTATAAATGTGGACCTGTGGATATATGCCTACAGACAGGAGCAGATGTACTACTTTTGGAAATTCACAGACATTCCCAGTATTTTACCTAGAAAGCTGTACAAGCAGGGTTGGACTGGTCTACAGTGCAATCAGGCAGTGCCCTGTGGGCTGGCCTGACAGATCAGTGTGCGAGCCTGTTTTTTTTAGCAGTTTGTGGGCCGGTCTTATGGCCAGGTGGGCCTGTTTTTACTGTTGATCTCCCTGATATTGCCCCAGCAAACACCAATGTGTGCAGTCTCCCATACCTTGCAGAATACTTATACAGAGTGCCTTTACAAGTTCTAAACCGGCCTAATTTGCAAACATAGGCCACTTTTTTTTAGCTATCAGGTTCGTTGATGAGGCCACTTTTATTTTGGTGCCTGGGCCTATTTTTGTCCCAGTATGACCCTCTGTGCAAGGCAAAGGTTTCCAGCCATACTGCAAGAAAAATAATGTGACATCGACCACAGTCTCCTATTACCCATGTGAGGATATCTACATAGTGTAGATTTGAGTACTGAGAGAATGGAGCCCCTGGGCAAACATTTTCCCAGTAGGCAAAACAGTTTTTATTGTTGAGAAAGTCCTTACTATATCCTCAACAAATCTGGCGTTGATCCATTCCTCTTCACATTCTGTGAGCAGAGCTGGGGTAACATTGCGGCCATTTTCAGGCTCTCAATTCCGACAAACATACATGTTAGTGGGCTCTCACAAACGTACAAGAATACCCATGCCCTGCAATCTCACTTCTCAACCGTTAAGTGGGATGTGTTGCTGCAAAATTCTCACCACTCCTGATAAAGAAATCTGGTCTGTAGTAGTGTACCCTTTTATGCCTGCCAGGACCTCTTTTGACGATTTCTGGCAAACATAAATGTAGGTATTTTCAGCCAAAATCATACATAAACAGGCAAAAATAGCTTTGTGAATTACGCCTATTTGAAAAGCCTTTTGTGTACAGCTTGTGCACTACCCAGTTCAATGCTCTAAGAGCATCTTGGTTTGAGTTGATTAAACCCACTCTTCATGACTTGTACTGGTTCTCTATGGCTTTTAGGACCAAATTCAATGTGAGTATTGAGGGGGGTATAATTCTATATGATGCTATGACGTACAATGTTTGTAAACATGGTTCTTAAACCAAAAGCAGGACATTTGCCGTATAATTAACTAAACATTCTATCTCCAGCCTTTAGAGGTTTGGCATTCTCCAATGTGATGCACTGCACGTGGAATGGTCATTATGCAAGCCTAAGCTTTCACAGGTCTATTTCACCAGGCAAGCTGACAGGCAATTTATTTTCTATCTGGCTGTTCTTTACTTGAATAACTACGATGCTGTTTTTCTAACTAAGGTTTACAATTTCACTCTTCATGTCACCTCTGTATATATCCATTGAGTGAGAATATAACCACAACATTTTAATGCTATTTTGCATATTAGGTGAAAATCAACATTAGGTCACAATGGCCCTTACACATATGTGCAATAAGAAATTTATTCAGATGTGCCCATTACACAAACACTTATTACATAAGAAAAACTTTGCTATTAAGAAACTAAACAGTACTTCAATTACTTTAGATGATCTGACTTGACCTTTTTCTTACATGTCCAAGTCCCTGCTTTTGTGAACCTTACACATTTTTAAAACCACGTTTCTTGGTGCACTATGAGATTGTTCACCTAAGGTGGGAACCACCATTCCGTGGGTTGAAGTCAGGGTCAGAGGCACTGTCATGAGGTAGAGTATAATTCGGACAAATTGAGACTACATATGTAGGATAAAATATCCCCTGCCATAAGCAGGGTCACACTTGAACAGAAAATAGTCCCAGACACCAAAAAAGTGCCCCCCATTTGGAGATCATACAGCTAAACACCTGTCCCACATTTGCACATCCGGATATTTTGAACTTGTAAAGACAAGCTGTATATTCTTTTTTTACAAGGTATGGGTCACTGCATGCACATGTGATTGCTTCAGTCAATGTGTGTGGTATTATCGGAGAAATCAAAAGTAAAAAACAGCCCACCAGACAAGAAAGCAGACCCAAAAAAGCCAAAATACCAGCCTACACACTGACTTGTCAGTCCAGCTCTTCTGGCCTGGCACTGATAGATTGCCCCAAAGGTGAATCCGACCCTAATTATAAGGATATTGGAAGAGTCCAAGGAGTTCCCGTGTAGGAAAGTCCTCCTTTTTGCCCTGATCACCCACATTTTTGACTGAAACTGGTGGTTACTAATTCTGAATGTGCCCCGGACTCTGCTAACCAGGCCCATGGCCAGTGCTCTGTCCTTAAAAGGTAAATGGTAATTGCTATAATTCTAATTGGCCAAGACAACCTACCTTTAACCCCCTAGTAAATGGTAGAGCATGTAGGTTTAGAGACCCCAGTGGACTTAATGCATTTAAGCATGCACTGCTGTGATGTCTGGTGTCATTTTAAAGCCAGACCTGCCTTGCAGGCCGGTTTTAAAGTAAAACTGTCTAAATTCAACTTTGGCGTTTCAAGTACTTCCAAAGTCCAAATCTCGCATTGTATTACATATAGGTCACACCTAATGTCTGACCTAAGTGCCCCAAGGGTGGGGTGCCTTGTTATAAAAAGCAGGGACAATATAACAGATGTTTTATATGCCCTGGTAGGGAATAAAAGCCAAAGTCGTTTGACCCATTGTAGTGCTGCTAGCCCCATAGGCTAAAATGGGAAAGCTTTATTAAACTTTAGTAAAGTATAACAATTGATAGGAACTAGCTAGCAATATGACTCAAAGTATCAAAATAATGGTTACAATAAATCCAACAACTTGCCAAGGTTGGATTTATTATAGCTATTACAAGGAAGTAGGTTTAGAACTTAGTTAAAGCAGCCCTGTAGCAGCCTCTTCTGATTGATCAGCCTTTCTCAGACTGAGCCAGGCTGCCATCTGAGTAGGTGTGAAGAGGTCTGGGGCTGTAACAATACTGCCATTTGGTAGGAGGAGATCTGCTTCCTAGAGAAGCCAGGGAGAGGAAGGGGGCTAGGGAGATTAGCTGGACTTCAAAGACAGGAGAATAGATGTCACAGGACCCAGGCAAGCCCCTACATCCTTTATCCCCAGCCAGATGGGAGCCCCCTTGATTAGATTAAGAGAGGGGCTGGAAGGGGACTGCAGTTCAATGTTAGCCACACCTCTGGGTTGGGTTACACTGACACACACTCCAAGGAGAGAAGTTCTCCATTTAGATTTTTGCTAGAATGGAGCATTCTGGGTCAAAAATATGCCACACTTCGCAGGGAGTAGTCATAGCAGAGGGTGGCAACTTTTCCCCCATTAGTTGGGGTGTCCCCCCTCTTGCCAGACCAAAATGGTGAATAAATATGGGAGATCTGCATGAGCCCTTCAGATCTCTACCTGAAACATCTGAAGAAGGACTGCCCTTCTGGACCCTTGGACTGCACTTAGAAGGACTGCACCTGCTGCACTCTCAAGGCTCCACCAAAGAATGACTGTACCTGATTCAAGGAAAATTATTGGACTCCCTGAGCAGCAACAGCTACAAATGTGCAAGTACATCCAAAGAGAGGGCTACTCCAGCTGCAACTGGATTTTCCTGGACTGACCAGGTGCATTGTGGGAGATTGAGTCCCAGACCTGAGAAGCAACCCAGAGCTTCTTAACTCTTGGCTGGTGCTGCTGGACACTTTTCAACACAAAGAAGACTACTCTGAAGATGTTCTGAAAGTCTGGGAACTTTTTGCAAAGTTTTGGTAAAAAGCTCCAGCAGAAGACTGGCTCAACGCCGAGAGTCAAGCTGCCATCGTCGACTCGAGAATCGGACTGACCGCGCTGGTTTGTCCCACTGAAAGTTCTGGAGCTCCTCGCCATTGACGCGGAGGACAAAGACTTCCAGGGGCTCACACAGAATGCAGTCATCGAAGCCAACTCTTGATCCGAGGAACCCGAGGGCTAGTCGGCGAGAGAAAAGCTCCAGAAAAGTGAGTAAGTGCAAAGGTAAAATCTTGACCAGGACCCAACGCTCAATCTATCCGACCCGCACTTCATCGTGGTTAGCCTAAAACTTTGACTTTGTCCTGGTCCAGCGCGACTGTCTCCTAAGTTAGGCCTAACAGCTCGTCTCTCAAGCTACCAAGGGTTGAGTAAGGATTAATTTATTGAGACTTGACCGGACCTTATTAGTGATTGTGGTATTATTACTTGCTGAAGGTACCTACCTCTACCTAATAATGGCCCACTCTCTTACACCTGACCATATAGAGGAACGAAGTCTAAATGTAAAGCTCCTTTATAAAGTCAATGAACTCTGAGGTGAATCAGTTTAATGGAAATCATATTAGAATATGCTGTAGCCCAGAATTTGTATAAACATGCAGAGAGAATCTCTCATTTCTGTAACGATCCATAGCATGCAAAAATAAACATGTTGCCAAAAATATCTTCGTTCTGTGGATTACTGTTCAATTTAGAAAAACAGATTAGAAGCAGAAGCATGCACGGATGTCGATTCACCAAAATGCCTTGAGTAGCAGAAATGACATCACATGCCCTTTGACCTACTAATGACATCATAGGAACTTTAATCATATGATCTTTGTCCTGATAATGTTAGAGAAAGTGACATCACTTCACATTTAACTTGCTAATAGTATATGGTGACACTGTATTCTGGGCTAGCGAATGTTAATGCAATTCTGGCCTGTTGTTAAAGGAGGTAAATCCATACACGTAACATACTCACTCCCAAGTTACACTTATTTGAGAGGTATGATTACCACATTTTTCTGACTGAAACATTACCATAAATGTGTGTAAAAAAAGTATGTTTCTTGCTGCGACCATAAAATAGTCATCACTCATACAACTATTGTCAATATTAAGGGTCTGATTTATATCTTGGAGGTATAGATACTCCATCGCAACGGTGATGGAGTGTCTACACCACCAAGATAATGGTCCGCTTGCCCAATTTAGATGCAGGTGTACCATAGGTTTAATCACTGTGGAGACTACTTCGTCCCGCCATGATTAAACCCCTCTGATGGCCCCGTGGAGTAAGGGACATTGGAGACAGATATGTAATTCCACCCATCCAATTTAGATGGGCAGAATTGCAGGTCAGTTTTCACTGTCCGTCACTGCCAGGAAATCTTGGGCAGTAAGGGGCAGTTAAAACTTCTAAATGGCCCCCTGCTATGGAGGAGTACTCCCATAGTGAAGGAAGCATTTTTCTTTTTTCTTTTCAATTAGAAAATCCAGTTCTGGATTTTTCAGTTGAACACAAAAAAGAAAACTGTTTGGTGCAGGGCTCCGTAAAGTTGACGGAGTCGTGCACTATACAGCAAAATGTTTCGACAGGAACCGCCCTGACTGCGGTACCTGGCAATGCCTTATAAATGACCACTAGCTTGGCATTCATTTATAAGTCTGGTGGTCGGTCCCTCCACCAGGGCGATAGAGTAACTTACTCTATCACCCTGGCAGAACAATAGGCTGTGTGCCTGGATCGAAATAGATTCCTAAAATTGAATTGGACCAACAAATGTCAAAAGAACCCTCTTTACAGAGAAGCCTGCTGTGTCCATTTATGGAAATGTGGAATCCAATACAACATGTTCTTCTCTTTTATAACTCTTTTGAATTGATTTAAAGGCACAGAACCAAGCATACAGTACAGCCGGATAACAAACTGTTGGTTTCATGCAGTAGAGAATTCCCCCACTCGCCCCCTTTGATCTCTCTCCCTGGTGTCTGTGCTATTCATCCCCAGTATTTTCCCTAAGAATACAACACGTTCTTGGGATTTGCTCAGATTACAAAAACCAGCAAAATGCAACGCACTATAACTAATGCTGTGAAACCTGCCAAAACACAACACACTATAAATAACGTTGTGTGTTCACAGCATACAGAGCAATGCAGTGTGGCGTATAGAACCCAGTTTAAAGCATTTACAATTCACAAGTCCAAGCACACATTACATGCTGCCCATTTCATATAACAGCAAATTTCAGAACATAGCAAATCAAGTCTCAAGTGACCCTCTTTGTGCATGTCAAATCCTCTTTATTCTGTCATTTCAACTCTATTTAAAAAGAACAAATGCTTACAGCCTGCATCCAATCCAATGCATTTCAAACATTAAATTCAAGCTTTAACCTGAAAACACTTGTTTAATCTACTATAGTGTGAAAGTCATGAATGGTCACTGATTTAATATTTGTACAAAGCAGTGCTGCAAACACATCATGTGCTTGGGATGCACACTGCCCTTTTTAAATCCTGGTGACCACTTGCATGGCCCAAACATGTCAGAGTTCAAAAGAAAAACGAAGAATGCAATGTCCTTCGGTATACAATATTGAGCAGATAAAATAGTGCACTATGCAATGTCTAGCCTTCAGGTCAATTTCAACTCACTCAGAATTCTCTAAACTCCTGAAACCATGCCTTAGTACCTCATGAAGTAAATATTTTTGGTTTGCATTTCTGTTTCTTGTAGTCTTGCTCGTACCATTATCCACACATCTACGAGTACCATAATGCAAATAAAAACATACGGACCAGATGAGCTACTCGTGCAAAATTGTGAAACCTTGAAGAAGAGCTCTGTGTAGTGTTATAACTATTGTCCCCACCTTCCTTACCTCAATATTATTATACATTTCTAGCTAATTATGATCATTTAAAAAATAATTTGTGCCAATCCAAACGCTCAATACCCATGTTTGGCAACAGAATGAAACATTAAAATGACTGAAGAAGGGTCGCTAGTGCAGCAGTAGCACCTGGGACCAGGCGGATGAGGTGCCAATTGAACTGACCTCCAGTGATGGCTGTGTTTAAGAATCCTGATGAGGGGTAGTGCAGCTCCTTTGTATTTTCCTTTTGTTAGTGCTTAGACCGAGACACATGCAATGCCACAGTGCGTCTTGAAAGAGGAGTAAAGAGATGAAAAAAAGGAGGAAAACTGCAGATTGAAAAAGCAGGGTATACCCAAGGGAAATAGGGAAACCAAAAGGAGAAGCAGGAGAGGTTTCAGTGGGAGCAGAGCTTTAGTTTGTGAAAAATACAGTAAACGTAACATGAACTATACCTGTGCACTTATCTTCCGAATGTATGCTTTGATTCGAGCAGCAGAGAGAGAGAGCTCTGAGAACGTTCACATAAATACACAGTGCTCTGCTGCCAATTTAAAACAAGCATTTTAAATATAGTGATGCTTTGCAGTGCTGGTCGCCATGACGAAAGTTACAAAAAAAGATGCCCTTGCATTTATGACCTTAGTGTAAAAAATGGCATTTACTTGCATTACACTTGCACTGCTGGACTGGCAGTACCGGCACTCACACACAGCAACACTCCTAGAATCTGAAAAGCAGGTTTTCCTCGCTTGAGAAATAAAGAAACACAAGTGTTCCTCAACAGCAAAGAAAGTGAAACTAGCTCTCCTTGTATGGATCGCACTGTCACATAGCTTCTGCATTGGCTGGAACTGCACTCTGCTGGTGGATTGCTAGGTCACACTCTACCCGATGTCCATGGGGCCATACATCTACCCCAGAAAGTCCTGATCCAGTGCTGCCTGGCCCATTCACATCTGTTTTCCCATAGCTGCTGCTCCTATTCTGTTTAACACTGCTGTGAATCCTGTAGTCTGCCGTGCCCTTTGCTGTCGGGGATAGATACAATGTTGCTTCCTTGTCCTGGGCAGGCCCCACTACGGAAAAAGACACTTGTTGAGAGAGAGCTGTACTGTGAGGGGAGCATAAACTGTGAAAGAAAGCATGGCTCTTAAAGCGCTGTGCTTGTTCTCTCTTCCTGGTATTACCAGCTGATCTCTAACGCAGGGGTCGCAAGGGCAGTGTTTTGCTTCCTTGTCCTGGGCAGACGATTCTACAGGAAAAAACAAATGTTGAGAGAGAGAGCTGTTCTTTGAGAGGAGCATAAACTGTGAAAGAAAGCATGGCTCTTAAAGCGCTGTGCTTGTTCTCTCTTCCTGGTATTACCAGCTGATCTCTAACGCAGGGGTCGCAAGGGCAGTGTTTTGCTTCCTTGTCCTGGGCAGACGATTCTACAGGAAAAAACAAATGTTGAGAGAGAGAGCTGTTCTTTGAGAGGAGCATAAACTGTGAAAGAAAGCATGGCTCTTAAAGCGCTGTGCTTGTTCTCTCTTCCTGGTATTACCAGCTGATCTCTAACGCAGGGGTCGCAAGGGCAGTGTGTTGCTTCCTTGTCCTGGGCAGACGATTCTACAGGAAAAGACAAATGTTGAGAGAGAGAGCTGTACTTTGAGAGGAGCATAAACTGTGAAAGAAGGCATGGCTCTTAAAGCGCTGTGCCTGTTCTCTCTTCCTGGTATTACCAGCTGATCTCTAACGCAGGGGTCGTAAGGGCAGTGTGTTGCTTCCTTGTCCTGGGCAGACGATTCTACAGAAAAAGACACTTGTTGAGAGAGAGAGAGCTGTTCTTTGAGAGGAGCATATTATTTTATATAGAATAACCAGCAATGTAATAAAAACATTGAACTCAACAGCTCAGAGACAAATTCTGAACCAGTAACGGCCCAAAATGAGGCCTATAGTAGTAAAATAAAGTATGAGGAGAGGTATGTTCCCACCCTCATAGTCGAAAATATAAACCCTTGAAGAGTATACCCTGGTTGAATCTGCAATGAAGCAAAGAAATTAATTTCAAATCGAAATGGAACTAAGCAGCTTTGAGAGTCAACATACCACAATTTCCTAAAGTAGCTGCTAAAACTTTCTACCCTTGACTAGTAGCTTCAACTATGATAATCATATTTTAAGGATAGCTATCGTAAACTAGAGTGCCATTGATATTCCTACACCCAAAAAATTATTCATGAGTAATTAAGTAGGGTACTTAAGTTTATTACTGTGGAGACTCTACAGTCGGGCAGAAAACCTTGTGCAATCTTTTTATGTGCAGAGTTCTCTGCCCTTTTGAGGCGTCTCCACAGTTGTAAACTTACTAGTAAATTGCAGTTTTGTGAATACTGAAATAGTGTAAACTTACACATGTAAGTCTACCTTTGTGAATCAGGCTCAGTGTGTTAAATAGAAAGAAAATCACTCTACCTAGGACAGGCCTATCATTTCGTGTGTGAAGTTCTCCGTCCCGAAAGCAGAGTCTGTGCAGTCATAAACTTACTATTAAATTGCATTTTTGTGTATACTGAAAAGAGTAAACTTACACATGTAAGTTAACCTTTGTGAATCAGGCTCTGCATGTTGAATAGAAAGAAAATCACTCTATCTAGGGCAGGCCTAACATTTTGTGTGTTGAGTTCTCCGTCCCGAATGAGGAGTCTGCGCAGTCGTAAACTTAATATTAAATTGCAGTTTTGTGAATACCGAAAAAAGAGTACATTTACACAAAAGTACAAGATTATCTTTGTGAATCTGGCCCAGAGTGTTGAATAGAAAGAAACTCACTCTACCTAGTGCATGCAGGATTTAACCTAAGTTACATTTGATGTTTAATTGACATTGCAACTGTAGTGACACTGTCAGCAGACAACGGAACTGAAACTTGAATAGTCAGTCAGCTGTCTGAGTTTACACTGTTTAAGTTCCGAAACACATGTTCCAATGCAACACTTGCCCACAACCAGGTCTATCTTGTACACAAATAACATGAGACATTAACTGTCTGCAGTTTGAATCTGCATCTTAGTATAAGTGAAAATAAATGACGTCTTGTTGTTGCTAGTGCATATATAGAGAGAGAATATCAATTATACTTAGCCTTTTAGCAAGTGACACACAGTCCTTTCCGTGAAGGGCTGTAACCTTCAGAATCTGAATAACCATTGACCTTCATTTCTCATTAATGCATGCCTGCATGAATGGGTACCCTGCCCAAATGCCACTGCTGCTATGGAAATTAGTCCATATGTAGATTTCCCTCCCCCGCAGAGCAAAGGACAGAAAGCCGTGAAAGAGCTAGAGCAGGGTGCCCCGCATAAATCCAGGTGCGCTGGATACAAACAGGATTTTCAGGATTACCACTACCTAAAATAATTCCTTTTAAATTCATATATCTAATCTGGTTACACTTAAAATCTGGAATTGGTACAACCATCTCCGTTGGAGACACAGTCTAGATGGACATTTGTCTGACCCAACACCAAGCAGCCGTCATCCGAGGTCAACAACTACCACAATTCATACTTGAGGCATATTTATCTTTGCAGGCTCCTGCCATAATGAAGGGAAACCTGGGGATTTTGGCTTGAGGTTGCTAGATTGGTTAGGAGTGGTGGACCACTTATATAAGAGGAAACTAAAAACACAAATATTTATAAGTAAGCAGCAGGCTGCTGTTTCCTAGGTAGAGATAGGCCAGATGAAAGTAGGGACTAGAACGAGGAAGAGGACCTGGAAGTAATTATTTATATTTTGATGACGATTTACTAAATTTACTAACAGTATATGTATCTAGGATAGTACATGACTGGATACCTATGTATCTAATCGCCATTATTTTATATTTGGCATAGCTGGATTTATATGTTTATTTTGCTAAACCCTCAATGTAATCAACTGAATTCAGATCCGTGGTTTTATTTGACCTTCCTTATACCATTGTATGCATACATTTTGTCTCATTCGATGAGGCGTCTTAATAAATGCCTCATGGCAGAATTAGTTTCAATCAGCCATACGTTTGCATAACCTCTAGTCGGAGGGTCTGACTAAAATAGTTCCTACAGGGTGCTGAAGAAACAAGAGAATTAATGAAATGATGCACGATTCGCTCATGATAAGACTTTTTTTTATCTTTACAGATGGACTTTTAAATTGTGTCTTGAAGCTGGCTTGGGGTGAAATTGAATTGCATGGAATGAGTGATTGTCAAGGACGTCTGAACAAATGAAGTATTCATTTTATCCTGAAAGCAAGCGAGAGTTCTGTGATGTTTTTATTTAATTTGCTCTTCATCAAGTGTATACATTTACCTAAAAGACGCATTGTCAGAGAAAAAAAGATTAGTTTTAAACAGCAAAAAGCCCAATTTGTTGCAACATTTGACATAAACCCCTAATGTTATTAACTGCCCTTCACATAGATACATATAATGGGATATTATGAGAGGCGGACCTTGCATACCTTGCAGCAAGCTGCCCAGACCCTCTGGTGCTGTCAGTGAATCAGAAGCAATAAGCATGCGATTACTGTAGCTTGTCATAAATATCTTCAGGGTTCATAGAAGGACACATTGACAGCCAGGGACCACCACTTAACAGATACCGACAGAAATGAAGAACAAATAAAGAGGAATTAAACAAATTAGAACTTCCTAGACATATAGCGAAGCATGTTCTTTGTAGGTGTCAGGTAGGCGAAACCAACAAGCATTGCTAAGTGGTAGGAAGGTGTTAGACCTGGTACCATTGGCGTGGGTCTCCCCTTCCATTTTTTTGCGATATGCCTCCTCTGTTACTGACCTGTTTTTGCTGGATTAGATGCTTTGGGCACTTTGCCACTGCTATTCAGAGCCAAAGTGCAAGTGCTCCCTATGGTAAATTAATGTATGGATTAGTGACTCCATGTTTGGCCTATTTGATTCACTGTCAGACCCTAGTACAGTGCACTGGTTGTGCCCAGGGCTTGTGACTCAAATGCTGCTGGTGGGGCTTGCAGCACTGGTTGTGCCACCCACAGGAGCAGCTTGTAAAGTGTGTCTCAGGCCTGCCATTGCAGAGCCTGTGTGCAGTCTGGTACTGCCATGTCGACTTGGTAAGTGCACCCACTTACCAGTCCCCAAACCTTCCCTTTCCTGCATATTAGTCACCCCTAAGGTAGTCCCTAGGGCAGGGTGCATTGTATGTGTAAGGTAGGACATGCCCTGGTGTGTGTGGCATGTCCTGATAGTGAATTACAGCCAATTTCGTTTTTCACTATTGCAAGGCTACCTGTCCCCATAGGCCAGAATGGGCAGTTTGATTATAACATCTTATAATCCTAACTGACCCAGGAACATGGTAGAAAAACGAATTTAGTATGCCTGAACTCAGAATGATAAAATACATCTTTTAGTGAAGTTGGTTTTAACATTCTGTGTTTGAAAATACCACTTTTAGAAAGTAGGTATTTTCTTGCCTAAACCATCCAGCCTGCCTCTGCTAGCTTGTGTATTCTATGTCTGGTTTTGTGAGTGACAGGGGCTGGGGGACTCCAGGAGGCAGGGTGAGTCAGCACAGGGCTGAATAGACCTATCTGCATGTAGAGTGGTGGGAGGAGTGGCACCTGGGTCTGAATAGGGCTGTGCCTGCCTTCCACAATGCTGGCTCCACCTCCTGTGGTGTGTCTGATGACCCTGGCCCACACTGACAAAGAGAGAAGGTGTGCCCTGGCAGAATGCACCCAGAACTGGTTTGGACTAGGTACAGGACCCTCTGCCTTCAGAGGACAAAGGATTTATGGGTATAAATACTGGGGCCCTGACCCCAAGACTTTAGATCACTTCTGGAACAAACAAGACGAACCTTTGCTGAGGAGAGGAACCAGAGAAGCTGAAGGAAGAGACTATCCCTATGCTGTGTGCTGTTTGAGGGATTGGCCTGCAGTGGTTGCCTGATTGCCAAAGAAAGGAGAAAGGAACTTTGTGCTACTTTCATCCTCTTGCAGAACATCTCCAAGGGCTTGAAGATTGAGCTTGCCTCCTGCTGAAGTCTCAGGGACACAAGACTTCACCCACCAGCTCCCCTGAATTCCCTTGCTGAGAATTTGAAATGCCTGCTGTTGTGTTGGGCCCTCTGAGAGACTGCGTGTCGCTGGGAGCTGGAAGCGCGACTCACGAGAGAGAAGCGTGTCGCCGCCGCAGCCGCTGTCGTTGCATCGCCGAGAAAGCGTGCAGCCGCTGTCGCCATCGCATCGCATCACTGGAGAAGAGTGTCGCCGTCGCATCAGACGCCGTCGCATCATCGGAGAAGCGTGTCGCAGGGCCTGTCGCGGCTCAAGAAGATTGACTGAGTTGCCGCACGGCCATCGGGCGTGCATGCATCGCCCCCTGAGTGTCGCATCGAGAGGAAGACGCCATTTTGTTTCATTGCACCGGGTCGTCATCGCATTGCGGCGCTGCTGGTTGCATCGCCACAGAAGCGCAATAAGAAACCGACGCATCACCTCCCCAGGCGGTGAAGAACCGACGCATCACCTCCTCTCCGGTAAGGAACCGACGCATCACCGTCCCCTACGCAGCAGTAGGGAACCGACACATCACCTCCCCCGGAGCAAGGAACCGACGCAACACCGTTCTTGCGTGTAAGGAACCGACGCATCACCTTCCCTGCAACTCTTTTGTTTGTATCGCGTTACGCAACCAAAGGTACATTGAACATTGAGTGTCGCATTTACCATCTTTATTGAACTGAACTATTTTCTACCATTGACAGTCATATTTTTTTCATAGCGTATTGTGGATTTTTGTCGTTTTGGGTCTTGTGTTAAGTCTATATAAAAATACTTATTTTTATAATACAACCTGTGTGGTGTCCATCTGTAGTGTTGTCACTGTGTTACTGTATGTGTTCACAAATGCTTTACACACTGCCTCTGAGATAAGCCTGCCTGCTCTTGCCAAGCTACCAAGGGGGTGAGCAGGGGTTATTTTAGTAGTGTATCCCCCTTACCCTGACTAGAAGCAAGGGTCCCTATTTGGACAAAGGTACCTACCTCTGCCAACTAGAGACCCCCAGTTCCAACAGAAGGCGAAACCAGCAAGCTGGTGAACCTTAATTAAAGCAGTCAAACAAGTGATATATTTTATGCGGTTTCGCAGAGAGTAACAGGCTATTTACTATCATTGCTGAGTGTAGAGAGGAGTCAAGGTGGAAACCTCGAAGCCTCTGTGGGTCATGTCGGACTTCCCTGCTTCAACCAGGGCTCTAAATTGCATTGCACTGTATCTGTGTCTGCCATGCTGTTCAGTCATGTACAGACAGTATTTAAGCACATGCAGAGTTCCAAATCAGTGCTCAGGGACATGATATGCAACAGTAAACAGCAAGGATGTGATGGTCCAGAAGAACTACCGCTACTGTGGTAATAACATGGAATTTGACCTTTTTACAATAGTAGCAAATGTTAGAACTATGTTTATTTCTATACTTTTCCAAATAACACGTTTTGTTGTCACATACTCATTTTCACTGTCTCAAGAGGGAGAGATAATGAATGTTTCTAAGTGTTTCTTGCACAAAAGCAGTGGTTTCCATTAGATATTTTACAGAAAAGATGTCTTACTCATGAAATATTCCCCATATGGTTTGGAAATTCCATATTTCTCATGAAATATGGATTTTGTCGAACAGAAAGGTGTAAGAAATTGGGTTATTGGTTGAGGAGGGTTTGAAGCCCCACTTGGGCAACAACCATGCTCCTTGTGAGGGTGAACCACAACAGTCACTAAATTAACCTGTGCTTAACCCTCTGGTAGCTTGGCACAAAGCAGCCAGGCTTAACTTAGAGGCAATGTGTAAAGTATTTCTGCAGCACACAATCAGTAATAAGGTGAAAACACCTTACAAAAAAAATCCCAAGCCAATTTAGAAATTTTCTGGGGTGAGTCTATACTTTCGTATAAGGGTGGCCTACACTGGAGGGGGGGGGTAATTTCATCCTGTCTCCCTTCCTTAGGGTCAACAAAGAATCCCTCTCCTCTGAAGGTTTGTGCCCCCACTAACTGACTCCCCAATCTCCCTCAGGTACCCTGTGTATTTCTAAGGCTACCTCGTAGGCCTCCAACCACTTATCTATGATGTCCTCAACTATAAGGCTAAGCATCAGGTCTTTATGTATGTGGACTCTCCTTTCCTCGTGAGACACTGTGGTTTTGCTGCCACCATTTCTGATGGACCCTGTGCTCTGTTTGGCTTTCAGTTTCAGCTATTGTTTACTCATCTTTCGAGCCAGCAAAATGTTTCTTTCCTCCAGGCCCAGTTTCTTATCTTTTAGGGCCCTGTTGGCGTCTGCTTTCTCCCTTGCCATGCCTCTCCATGCCTCAGGCTTCTCTTTTGCAAAGGTCTCAATGCCTCAGCCTTTCTTTCCTCTGCCTCCATCTTTAGCTTGCCCCGCTGCAGCATGAACTCCCTTTCTACCTTCCTATCATCAAGCTCCTCCTGGGACAGGTTGCAGGCAGAGATGCTACTGCCCGCTTCAGATTGGATGGGGAATCCTGCTTCTGCGGGGCCTCCTCTCTACTCTGGGGCGACATTCAGGCTATTGTCATCCTCCCCCTGCTCCTCCTCAACGTCCAACTACTCATCCTCCTTCTGTGCTATAGCCTTTAACTGTCAGGCCTCCCACCAGGGCTTGAGGTCTGTCTGTAGCTGCTGCTTCTTGCTGGAAGCCCCCTCTTCCTGCAGAATCCTCAGAGCTCAACCACAGTGTAGTTCTCCAGGTTGTTGAGCTCAAACTCTATTCTTGCAAGTAGAGCTACAGATGCACAAAGTTGGGTGGAATGGAAGTGAATTTGTAAAAAGCAAAAGAAGCCAATCAAGGAGAATTTAAAAAAGTTGGATTTGATGTCAGAATATTTAAATGGGATTTTAGTGTTACACAAAATCACTGAGTGGCACTGCACAAACACAAGTACTGGACCCCACCACTGAACACCAATGTGAGAGATTAGGTTATTGGTTCAGGGGGGTTTTAACCCTTCTAAAGCAACAACCACAATCCTTGTCAGGTTGAACCTAAAAAGTCACTAATTTAACCTGTGCTTAACCCTCTGGTAGCATAGCATTAAAACACTCAGGCTTCACATAGAGGCAAAGTGAAAACTATTTATGCAGCACACCACTAGTAAGAAAGTGAAAACACCACGCAATAAAAACCCCACACCAATTTAGAAAAATAGATTACATTTTAATGAATAATTTAAGACCAAATGACAAAAATCTGATTAGTAGAACTGGAGATATGCAATTTTGAAGATTTAAGGTAAGTATATTGCCTAAAAGCATAAAGCGCCTCTCACAGTTTTCTGGTCGTGCTAGACTGGGGGAAAGTCACAAGTTAAAGCCGACCACGATGGAGCATGGGCCGGATACAGGGGGACAGAGTCCAGTTGGCAGTGAAGGAGGCCATGAGGAGGAAGGAGAGTGTCGTGGATGGTCATCGCTGGAGCGCGAAGAGCAGGTCGGGCGTCATGGATGGTCGTCGCTGTAGCACAAAGATCCTGTCAGGCGTCGCAGGTGGTCAATGCTGGAGCTTCACGTTGGCAGTCACCGCAAGCTGCCAATGCTGTAGCACGAAGTACAGATCTTGCATTGCCGTTGTTGCTGGCAGCCGCTATGGCGTGAAGAGTCAGGTCCACCAATGCTTCTCGCTTGGGGTCGGCGCAATCTTGGCACGTACGGGCCCATTTGCGGTCACCAAGAGCCCAAAACCTCAGGAGGAGATTAACTGATGCCAGCCAAGGCCCAGGACCTGGGAAGGTAACTTTTGGGGACCAGGAACTCACTCCAGCAGAGGCCAGCAGGGCTTAGGCAGGTCAAATTGCAGGTCGAGGCAGGTCTAGTGCAGCAGGTCAGCTGGGCAGTTGCAGGGAGGGAGCTGAAGAGTTGGGTTGAGGGGCCAATATTTACACCTGGTGCCAGCCTTGAAGTGGGAGAAACTTCTCAACTTCTCCCCACATCTGGTTCTGAAATTTCCTTCCTTCCCCTGCCTGCGATGTCTGGGGTCACAAAGGGGTAGTGTGAAGTTCTTGTTGCGTGGGTTGAAGCAGCTCCTTTAAGTGCAAGTGTGGTAGGTGATAGCTCCGCCCCTCTCATGTGATGGTGATGGCCCATCCTGCCCATACCAGTCCTCTTTGTGATACTGTCTGGGAGTAATACTCAAAGGCCAACTACACAGTCATGTGACCCATGATACAGGCACCAAATGGTTATAACAGGAAAATGACAACTTTCTAAAAGTGACATTTTCAGAATTGTGACTTAAAATCTGACTTTAACATTAAATATGGGTTTAAAGTACAGTTCATTTGAGATCAAACTTGAGATTCCTACCTGCTCCTAATCAAAAGTTATCACGTATTAAATGTAATTTGGTAACTCAATGTTATCCTATTTGAAATGTAGACCTTGCAATAGTGAAAAAGGAATTTAGGAGTTTTTCACTACCAGGGCGTGTAAAACATAAAGGTACATGTCCAACTTTTTTAATATCCTGCGCCCTGCCTTAAGGGCTGTTTAGGGCTTACAGGGGTAACAATAAAAGGAAGATTGAGACCTGGCAAAGGGTTTTTTTGCCAGTTCAAAATCATAGTTTAAAACTGCACACAGGCTGCAATGGCAGACCCAAGACATATTTAAAAAGGCTACTTAAGCGGGTGACACAATAATTGCTGCAGGTTCACTAGTAGCATTTAAGTTACAGGCCCTGAGTACATGTAGTACCACTTTAATAGAGACTTTGCAAGTAAATTAGGTGTGTAAGGTAATTGTACCATGGTGTAGGGAGAGAGCACAAGCACTTTAGCACTGGTTAGCTGTGGTAAAGTGCACAGAGTCTTATGTCCAGTAAAAATGAAGTCAGCAAAACAGGAGGATTGCAGGCAAAAATTTAGGGTTCTAAAGCCAATAAAAACAAATTCAGTAAAATAGGAGGGTGAAGGCAAAACATTTGGGGAAAACGCTGTAGAGAGGGCAAGGTACAACAATTTATATATAACATAAAATGTTAAACTTGCAAGGCAACATCAAGCAAGACCATCCACAATTTATAAACCAAAGATCAAATCAGAACAGATTTTTACAAAGAATAAGAGTTTCACATTGTTGTAATTATGCCATCCCTAGCTCCCTGCTCAGTGACCTACCAACAAAACGAAGTCAACACAAAAGAGAAGACCAAACCTTCATCATAGACAATCTAATGCTTGAGCTAACCTCACACAAATCAATTCCATGTCCGACACCAACACCCTGCAAACAACTGCAATACTTTTTTGGAATACTATATGAACATCCACGCCACAATTAAAACATGCAAGTGCAAGCCAAAGCCTTTCAGCACCCCGGTACTCTAAAAACCTTGCTGACAATAAATGATCCAACCTCAAACAGGAAAGAAAATGGATGGCATACAGATCTAATGATAACCTCAGGATATTGAAGTTCCTATGCATAACACACAGACAGCTCATCACATCAGCCAAACCAAAGTACTATACCGTCACCATCAATGATGTCACCAACAAAATCAGAACAGTTTTGAATACAATCAACTATAGCATTAACCCCCTGCAAGACCCGTCTATTCTCCACTCCCCAGAAAACCTCTTCTTCAATGAAAAAATGCAAAAGATACAACAGAATATTGACATCATCAAACCTTCTTCATCTCTTACACCAACCTCTTCCCACATGCAATGGGCTGCCTTCAAACCCTATCGCTTGCAGATCTTGCCGACATACTACCTCAAAGTCACTTACAAAAATAATGTCTTAATGTCATCTTTAATCAAAAATCACTCTCAGGACACTCTTTCATCTCTACTCACTATTGTCAATGCCTCCTTCACTCAAGGCATCTTTCCCAAGCTTTCAAGACAGGCCAGACCCTTCCACTCAAAGAATACCTTGCTAGCTGTTAACAATTTCACCAACTCCTTGCCCATCACTCACCTACAATTCATCAGCAGATCATTGAAAAAGCAGTCAAGGTCAAATCCGAGATCATATTAATGCTAACAATCTCCTACATGCCTAAAAGTCTGGCTTCAGATCAGGCTTCAGCATGGAGACTGCTATCTTACACATTGTAGACAATGCCCTCCTGACCACATATGAAGAAGACCCTGCCTTCTGATATTTTGTACCATTCTGCTGCCTTTGATAAGGGTGACCATCCCAATTTCTTACACACCCTGGAGTCTCCAATGGGATTCACCAGCAATGGGCTTCACTGGTTCTTCTCCTACCTTTACAACATGCACCAGTTTGTTCACAGGGGCACCTTCAGATCGCAAAAGATGTCTATTACCTGCAGAGTCCTCCAAGGTTCCATACTGTCCCATCATCCTCAAACTCTACATGCAGCCAGTAGGTGCTCTACTCACAGTTAACAGCATCAGGATTCAGCAATATGCTGATGATACACACTCTACTTGAATGTCTATTCTGCTTCAGAAACTCAGCACCTGGAACACTGCCTACACATCATCCATACCTAAACATTCAGCACCTACCTGCAGGTCAACCTAGCCAAGACAGAATTTCTGTTATTTGGCAAAAACAACAAAAAACAGTACAATCCAGGCTCAATTACATGAACCTTTGTGGCTTTGAACCACAACTTTCACCAAATGAAATGTCACCTAGATTCACCCTGGACACCAACCTCATCTACAAGGAACATGTGGCCATAGAAGCAGAGACAGCTTGGTACCAGCTCTCTAAAGAAAGTGAAACCATTTTTTCATGAAAGGTACTTCAGAACTGCTGTTCAAGTCCTCGTACTCTTGCATTCATAGACTCACAGACTCCACAAAGATACTCATCTTTTTTTATTTTTTAAATGATCTTTATTGAAGTTTCATACGATACAAGATCTAATGATGGTACTTGTTTGACATACATTTCAGCATCACATCGTTATCTTCAATGCTGGCAGATCAACAAATCTCCAGCAGAAACCCCTCCCTCCCCCCACTGCTCTCATATAAGCCATAGTCTTATGTGAAGTGATCATGAAGTATTGTCAGGTGAAGCTTGATTGACAACCAGGTTACATATTCCCCTCCCCGCTGTGTTGTCAAAGGGGTCCCTAGGAGCATCACCCTGCTGTGCCCTCCGGTAGGGTAACGTCCGGGGGCTCCTTCAAATCAGACAGCACAGTCGCCCAAGCTCTCAGGTCGTCCTCTAATTTGTCATCCTTACCAGCATGTTTCATGCGTATTTCCTCTGAAGTAGCCCATTCGAAGACATCCCTGAGCCAGTCTGGGTGTCTCGGAGTATCCAATCCTAATCATTTAATAGCTATGAGGTCTTTTGCCAACAGCAGACTAGGTAAGACAAATGTTCTGCTGAGTTTTTTAGGAGTGGGTGAGAAGATCAGACCTAGCAGTATCTGCTTCATTGTGAGCAGTATATTCCACCCAGTGGGTCTATTAACATCCTTCAGCACCGCTTGCCAATAGGGCGTCAGTGTCATACAGGAAAACACCATGTGGATAAAGTGTGCCTCTATCTCTCCACATCATGGACAACTATCCCTAAGGCTATTGTATATGGTATGTAGTGTCTTGGGAGAAACGTAGGTTTGGTGCACATAATTGTATTGTAACAACTTGAATCTGTCTTTGGAGCTGACCAACTTCACCCAATTGTGTACCTGTTTCCAGTCTTTTGCGGTCATAGGGTCCCGTACACCTTCCCATTTGGTCTGGACTCGGAGCATCACGGTCGGAATGACAGCCCGTTTGGTATTGTACATATTAGAAATCAGTCTATGTCTCCCTGCCTTGCCATGTATAGCATTGTCACCGGTGTATCGGAGGGTTGTGGTGTGTCTGGAAAATTCGGCCAGAGGTCCCGGGTGGTTGCTGAGATCTTTGCATATTGTACATATTGGCCTATTCAGAGTGTGAAGGATTCCGTAGCAGAGTATTATATATTATAGCCCCGTCTCTCCATTTCTGCACTGACATAGATTCAGCTATTTTCAAAAAAGGTTGCAGGGACCATAGCGGCATATCCGGGATGTAGTGTGCTCTTGTATTACTCGTGTGACCGCTGCTTTCCATGCCTCGCAGACCTGGCGTATTACGTAGGGTGTATCCGGGGGCACCCTCGCACCCCCAATTAACAGGGTAGGGAGTGTCCCTACCCCATGTGAGCCTCGAAGGAGTTTCTTTTCCCAATTATCACCTGGATCCAATCAGAGGACCATGTGCTGCAATTGCGAAGCCATATTATAAAGCTCTAAATGAGGCACTTCGAGCCTGGGCCTAGGTCTCTTTAAGGGTAGATAGGCTGACCCGTTTCCGCTTGTTAGCCCATATAAGCTCCACCACTAGGCCATCTAAGGTTTTAAATAAATGTCTAGGGATTGTGTACAGGGTCCCCTGGAGAACACATAGGCATCTAGGGAGTATAATCACTTTAACAAAAGCAACCCTACCCATGAGGGAAAGGGGAGCTCCTTCCAAAAATGTACAGAGGACCGCAGTCTGGCAATCACCCTCCTGAGATTGAAATCCAGGAAATTTTGTTCTGTGTGGGCCAATCGGAATCCCAAATACATCACACCGCCTGGTTCCCAGGGGATTCCCACCTGTGGAAGCGCCTCCGGTGGCAAGGTTGCCAATTCCGCCAATAAGAACAGTTTGGGTTTTGTTGGATTAATGTGAAGGCCTGACACCCTGCCAAACTCTTGTATCACATTCAGCAGTATCGGAATTGAGTATACTGGTTGTCTTGGGTATATTAAGGCGTCGCAGGGTAAAGGGAGACCACATGGGTGTTCGCTCCCATAGTGATCCCCCAGGGGTGCGTGATCCCCCAGGGGTGCATGGCCCCATGCAGTCTCACCGCCATTGGTTCCATTGTGAGCGCAGAGAGGAACAGTGATAATGGGCACCCCTGCCTCATTCCCCTGTGTAGTGGGAAGGCTTGAACACCACCCTCTCGGACCTCACTCTGGCGCGGGGGGCCGAGTACAAAAGTTGGGCCCACTGTATATACTTAGGGCCCATGCCCGTCTTCCTGATCACCTGCCACAGGTAATTCCAATCTAATGAATCAAACACTTATTCAATATCCAAAAAAGCTAAGGCGTAGGCATTCCGCTGCAACTGTGGGGCACAGTACAAAAGCGAGAGTTGTGTGAGATTCTGGAGGGTGCAACGTTGAGGACTGAAACCTGACTCATCTATATGGATTAGGCTTGGAAGATGAGGAAGCAGATTCACCACTAGTTTATTACTAAGGAGTTTGACATCCACGTTTAATAATATTGGTCTGTAGGAGGAAGCCTCCATGGGACTTTGCCAGGTTTATGTATCATTATAATCAATGCTTCATGCATTGTTAGGGGGAGGGCCCTTTCTGTAGAGCCTCCTGATAAACCTCAAACAGTTTATTGGCCATGTGGTCCGCATACTGGTGGTAAAACTCAGTGGGTAGCCTGTCAATGCCCAGAGTTTTTACCATTTTTATGTTCCTAATCGCTACCAGGATCTCCTCTCGGGTGATGGGTCTATTTAGGGTGCCAAGATCATCGGGATCTAGGGATGGGAGTGGTATTTTGTCTAGGTATTCTCATATACGATCCATTGAACCCCCTCCTCGCACAGCATATGTTGTACTGAGATGGAATTGGAACACTTGGTTAATGGCTCGCTGGGTGCAAACCAGGGACCCCTGAATATTACAGATAGCCAGTATCGGGACCTGTTGGGTCTCCTGCCTGGACAGTATGGCAAACATCACTCCTGTTTTATCACCCTATGCATGTAACCTTTGCTGATATGCTGGGTAAATATGTTTCCCAATTCGGCGCCAGTCATCTAGTACCACCCACCAGTCTTCCAATCTTTTTGGGTGCATGAGCAGGTCTTTCTCTATGATATCTAACTCCCCTTTGTGTTTTTAGATATCTCTTCCCACTTGTTTAACCCTGTATGTTGTTTTTAAGCATACCTTTCGGAGTACCACCTTCATTGTCTCCCAATCTAGTGCTCTGGTGCGCGCACTGCCCCAGTTCTCTGCAAAATAGTGTGTCAGAGTATCCTGAACCATAGCTTCAAACAGGGGGTCCAACAACGTCTCTCCCCTCAACCTCCTCAGTGGGATTGTGGTTCGACTACGCTCTCCAGTAAAGCTCATTAAGACTGGGAGTGGTCTGATATGTATCAGGATAAGTATGATATCTCATGAACCTCCTGCGCCAGTGTGTAAACAATAGTCAAACCAGCTGTGGGTTCCCACAGTGGGCATATAGCAGGAATATATTTTCTCCATCCAGTGCCTCTCCCGCCATTCATCTAGCAGTTGAGGACCCTGAAGTGTGTCACACAAGGTTTTAGTCATGTTGGGCTTAGTGTGGTGTCTAGGTGGGCCTCTATCAAGAGTCTCGTCGAGGACACAGTTGCAGTCACCCGCCATTATAATGTCTGCATCAAGATACCGCACCGCGGCTGTGGTCACTGTAGTATAGAAGTCTGGACAGTCAATGTTCGATGCATATACATTAATGAGACAGAGTTGGTGACGATCCAAGTCACCATGCAAGATGACGTATCTACCCTCAGGTCAAGGATATACCCTCTATGGTGAACGTGGATCCCCAGAGCCACACTGACACTCCTTAATGACATCTTACATGCCACTGCACATCTCATTCAGGGCCTGCAGAAATATCATCACATCACCCCCGTCTTGTGGAACTCCATTGGCTCCACTTGCTGGTCCGCACCTTCTTCAAAACCAGTAGCATCATTTACAAAGTCATCATGACCAGCACCCCTTCTTATCTTACAGAAAAACTCATCATCTATGGTGGGGGTTCTCAGCTTATCTGCAGTCAGGACACCATTTGACTGCAGAAGTGTAAAACAAGAGAAAACAAAGCAGCGGGTCTTTTCCATCTATGCTCCCAGGATCTGGAACAACTTCCCGGTATCCATCAGAACCTCCCTAAATGATGCTCAAATTTAGGAAAGAGTTGAATACACATCTCTTTAAAGAACACTACATCACACTGCTATTTTTAAGCCCGATAAATAAGTCGGCAGTGGCACTATTTTAATAGATCTACCATCTATAGTTAACTTTTCAAAGCAGTTTTATGAAAGTACTAGCATATCTAAGTGAAGTTATGTGCCTAATATGCATGCTACACAACAGAAAATAAAATCAGCTTATTCAATTGCTTTCAAAGTTATATTCTTCAGCTACCCATGTGTGTGTAGTAAACATGTATAAAGGAGCTCCTGCTGCAGCATCTAGATCAGGCTGTCTGATGCCACAAGGGGCACTTCAGGGCTGAGCTAAAAATAAGGTCTGGTTACAAGTAAATGATGCATGTTATGGGTGGAATGGGACCTTACCTATGTCCCTTAAGCAGGTTCACCTCAGTAATTGTTTAATCTGGCATTTTCAGTTCAATGTAATGCAGAAAAGGCAGAAATGTATCTATATTTCCTGCAAAGCATTTTTCTCTCATAAATATGCAGAATTGGTTTCTCATTCCACAGATAATATCCCCAAAGTCTTTTCAACTTTATATGAGTACATCTTACTTTCCACTTTCCTGAATTAGCCAACACAATATAACTTTATTATTCAAGGCAGCAGCAGGAAAACTGGTCTCAAATGATTCTGTATTGGTTTTTTTTCTGCCTTTTGTTTCCTCCAGTTGTGTGTGCTGGACAAAAGGTAAAGGACTTGGGTATTATCTAATTATTTTATATACAGTAGAGAATCTGGGAATATTAAAATCATATTTGATCTTTTGGCAGTGTTTAATTATTCAACTGGTGAAGCTGCTGGGTCAAAATACTTTTGGCCAATATGTACTGTCACATTTACCCACAGACACATAATGGGTAAAACCCTTTCATACTTCATCCCCCTTTCCTCGCAAGTCGGAATTAATAGCAGGTCAACTGCCAAACACTCCTGGCTTTAAACATTCAATGCAAGGTGTTGTGGCAGGTAATTATAAAAAGAGTGCTGTCATGATGCACATGGGATAGTGGTGAAAACATGATACAAGAACTTCCACATATCAACACAATTCATAGCTGCAAGGTGTCTCGTTGTTATGTGGGACACCTTGAGCTAATCCTGGCTTTTTCCCAACTGCAGCTTTCTGCTTGGGGTTTTGAGCCCTTAGCTACATTGTTAACAGCAAAATATAAAGTCCCAGAATACAATAAAATGTCTGTTAAAACATCGGGACTGACAAAGTGAGACATTTGCCAGAGTGACACGTGTCTGCTATGAATGTCCACAACACAGCAGCACCATCTTAATGTAGTCAGGCAAAGAGTGCAGAAAAGTGGTGTTGAGCATGCTTAAAGTAGCAAGTTTCAGAGCTACAAAATAATCTGGTGTAATTCAAAGTTTTAAAGATTTCACAAGGTACTGTGCTGTTGGTAAAGTTGACCACGCCTGTAATGTCATAACATTCAGCAAAGAGTAGGTGAATGACCCCCAACTGTGTCTATGAATGTGTTTATTAAAGCATTTGAATATAGCACTCTTGCTTTTTTAATCCATTAATAATCCTATAAAAAGACAGAGTGCTGACAGAGTGAGTGTGAGAGATGATGAGATGTAAGAGAGGGCAATGAGATGTGAGTGGGAGTGCAATACACAGACTTTCTATGCTTAAAATAGTCTAACATAACTTCACAGGACATACTGCCAATGGGAAGACACTGCATACCCCGCATTACTTCTCTTTTAAATTAACTATGTGTTTTATAACAATCACTGCAAGAAATAATGTTTTGAAAACACTGGAAAACTGATTCTTGGTTTATTTTTGGGGTTAGGTATTTAAATAAACACCTGTAAGCACTGATTTCAAATGGTTTGGAAAACAGTGAGAAAATCCAATTGGAATCCACAAAAATAAATATCAAAAACAGGACATTGTATGTATTATTAAAATATATATTTTGAAAGCAATTGTTTTACTTTCAACACAAACTCTTTTTTCATGCTTTGCTGAAGCCTATCTTATCCTGTATGGAATACAAATTTTAAAATAATGGCTTACACATTCACAGTGCTTTTGTCACAGGCTGGGACCACGTAGCACCATAAATACACGTCACTATTCCCTACTGTGTCAACCAGGATTCAATTCTGTGACTCGCTGGTTACACACACACACAGACACTTACAAAGATCGCATTAACCAATTGAGGTTTCATAATGTAAAAGAGTGCATTTCCAATTAACTAGTTTAACTTGAATTTATTTTGCATTAATGGTTGTGTGAATTATTTGATATGTAGGTACCTGAAAGTGAAAGGCCAACATAATAGCTACATAATTTTGTGTTCTTCTTAGCCATGGCTCCACATCCTGTGATACTGGGAAATCACTCAGTCACTGGTTGCCTAAACATGTGTAATGTGATCTCGTGCTCTATTAAAGGGCTCTGATGCCCTTGCGCAATATAAAACTGGGAAAAAATGTATTAAACAAAACAAGTGACAAAGAGAAAAGCCTCCACCTGTATTCATTTCTTTGATGAAAACTTTCAGCTCGAGTGTAGTGCGCAGCACTCCATCGCGGCTTCATCATGTTAAACTCACCGTCTTTGCGTAGTGTTAACGGGGTCGGTGGGCTCATGACTCGCGTGTTAGTTATCGTGTTCTTCACTAGACAGATGTAGCTGCCGACATCGGATGCCTGTGCCTTGGAGATGTAAAGATTGCCCGTCTCCTGGGAAATGAAGCGCCGACTATCTTCCGCCACAAAGGAAGGGAACTCGTTAAACACCCAGCTGTAGGTAATCTCTGAAACCAAAAGAAGAATGAATTCTGTGAGTAAACATTCATATTTCTCAATGCAGAGATATCAGTGATCCATAAGGTACCCCTACACTCCCAATTACTTAATGCAACCTCGTAACCCCTTTCAGTATGCACGAGGAAAAACACTTTCATTGGCCGCCACCATAGGAAGATATGCATGTTACTTATCTTATTCTCAAAAATTGACACATATATATCAGGTGCATAGACTTGGTACTAGAGAAAATATGTACAGTTACACTTCTCCGGTAATGGCAGGTGCGGTGAAACTAAGTGCTGCATCCCACCACGAGGGCCCATGAGAACGGCTGCAGAAGGTCCCCTGAAATGGCGATTGGAGAGGATGCGGTGTCTGGCTCCAGCCATCTTGGAGGGTGCAAAGAAAAAAGGTGCTCTTTCTAGTGCACCCTACAGAACTTACAAAGGTCGAGACTTACTACAAACATGAGCTGACACAAAGTCACACAGAGTGGAGAAAATCAACACATTGGTAATTACTATCCAGTGGCACAAGCTATATTAAGCTGCAACTGTGCCTTTTCTCAGCACAAAAAAGTGTTCTGTGCTGCTTTGCATCGCTTTGTGTTAATGGGGCATTATCGTGCAAACACCCATAGTTGTTGACACAAAGCCCGATTTACTAAGGTAGCCAGACTGGTCTTTGCATCAAAAACGTCTTGAAGCAGGCAATAATGCGGTGAAATGTTTACATTTCTCAAAAACTAACGGAGTGCATGTCTGCTGAAGTCTACAGGACATATCCAGTGTGTGGGATACGTCTATATAAGGAGAAGAGGGTTATGGGTCCGGAGTGGCTCAGAGCGCCAAGCCCGGCAAAGTCATCAGAAGAAGGCATGTCTAATCAGCAACAAAACATCTTGTAAATTAAAGAAATCTCACGTTATTCGAAGCATGTCAAGCAAAAATGCTTTAAGACTGCACAAATGAAGAAAAAAACAAAACATTGGTGCATTTCATTTGCTGTCAAAAAACAGTAACAAGTGTCTCACAATGCTAAGAGGGTTTTGCATGCTTGGATATTCAACCCCATTCTTATAATGCCAAAATTGAAACTATAGGTACCAGATGCCAAAGGCGCCGTACATGAAGGGTCCACTGACAGACTCTCAGTTATACGCACTAGCATTCATAACCAGCAACAACCGCCGCAATTGAAACCATACGTCCAGTGCTTAATTTGAGCTGGTCATTTCCGGTGCACGGCACTGGCACTTAATTGCAAAAACCGGCACTTATGATAGCTGCCACATAGGGACGCTGTTTGTGCAATTTAAATATGAGGAGAAAAATAGTTGTTTGTTAATTCAATATACATTAAAAACAACTAATACTTGTCACCCAAGTCATTCTTAAAGCTTTGGTGGCCTCGAACAGTAAGAATTGTCAACTTGTAGCAGTGGGATGGTTAGTAGTTGTGTAACAGTGTGATGGCTCGTAGATGTGTAAGTACAGTGTCAATGTCTGGTGCAAACTGCAGTGGCCTCCTGACAAGGGCCCTGGCACTTATTCTTTTTTTTACAAATTTAGCACTGCAAACGTCAATAAAGACAAAACTTGTTTCCACTTATATTTGAGACTCACTGCTTCCGAAAAGCCCAGCACAGTTTTGGACACCAACAATGCCAGTATATGAGGTATGCTTTCCGAAAGGCTCCTGCACATTGTATAAACAACCCAAAGCACATATTACAAAACATTGCAAGCATTTCTGAAAGTTGCTGCTGCAAACGGCCATTCCCTGCATGACCTTGACTATTCAGCAGGCTTAATTCAACTATGAGCCTCAGCCTCACCCCATCAAAGCTGGAGTAAGCTTCACCTGCCACATCCCCCTTGCTCCATGACAGACAGTGTGAAAGAGCAGCCAGGGTGACAAATGGCCCCCTGAGAAGAAATCTGCAAGGATTTGGGCCACCATCTGCCTGGTGATGGGGCAGGTAGTAGGAGAGGAATGCATCTGGGACAGACGTGAACTTTCCCCCAGGGCCACCCATTACTGGATGCTAGGTGGCTGTCCGAGCACAAAAGCGCCCTCCTAGTTACCAAATAAACAGGTATTAAACATCAGGCAGATTTTTCCAGTCACAGGTCAGGATCAAAACTTTCAAAATGATAACCTTTGTAAGTTAGAAACAAGAAACTACGAGATCACTATAAAGAATGTCGGCTTCAACAACAACAGCGTGTCTTATCACATTATCATTTAATATGTATACACATCAAATTTGCATGGGAAATGTTTATAATTAATCTGTGCCTATATACTAAGTATAATAAATACTAGGCCTGGGAAAAATGTAAATTACCCTGGCTTTATTTTGTGTTATGCCTGTTGTGCAAAATACGGGTGGGCGAAGGTGGCGGAGTACCACTATGCGGAATTCTGCAGAGTTGAACAAAAACAAAGTGAAACTCCGCTCTGTTCCATCTCATCCCAATTAATAAAACAGAAACCTCACATACCTTTGGTAAAACAAGTAACTCTATCTTTACATGCTAAAATGCATATAGTCATCTCACAAAAGTGAAAATGAAAATATAGCAAGCAGTGAGAGAGGTGATGATTTTGGGGTCCTCCCTAACCTAGGGAGAGAACCAAGCAGATGCCTTGAACACAAAGAGCACATCATGCTGAACGATTCGGTGGTGGTCCCATCCTCCTAGGACCACCCCAAGCACAGTAATGGGCAAAAATACAATCCCAACCAAATGCCCTGCAAAGCATTATGGGACGAGATTCTAGAGTGCAGTGAATATTATAGTATCCAATATCAAAACATTCCTCAAGCAGCAGGGCTCTCCCTGCTCAGCTGAGAGCTAATACTATAACATTCACTGCACTCTAGAATCTCGCCCCATAATGCTTGGTGTGACCGCTCAAGTTCAAGTCCCTGTAGTAATAAAGCGGAATACATAAACTGCTCAAGGGCTCCCATACACTCCAAAGAATGGTTCCAAACTTGTAAATACACCACAACAAGCTTTGAAATAGTTTTAGAGATGACTGCCAATTTATCCACAAGACAATGCTCATTAAGGCTTTAATTGCAATAGATGGCAAGTTAAAAATCTGACCAGATTTCACATGCATTATGCATTAATTAGGCTCCACATTCAGCATATGTCGGCATGTAGTTAAGTGACTGTCATGGCAATCAGCCATTTGAATCCAGACTATGTACCAGAAGATTAAGACTGCCCCAGCTCCATTAACATTGGCTTGGCTGCCAATTGAGTTTACGGCATACTAGCATTAATTTCTCACATAACACTACCTTCTCAGTGCCTTTTGACACACTCTCTTTTCTCAGCGAAAGAAGTGTCTTTCAATGTTTGGTGGTGCCACCACTACAAGCTGGTGTATTTCAGTGATGATTAATGAAGAGGGTATAAAAGCGGTAAACTAAATCCAAGTATCTGCTGCTCTGCCACCCTGCAAAAGAATGAAGCCGCTGCCTTAGTGTGCATGCACAGTTTTGATTTACCTTACCAAAACTGAAACTTCTGCATCTTGGAATTGGAGCTCCCACTGTGTTGTTATGGTAAGTTGCTACCCCCCAGCTTTTGAAAGAATTGCAATATTAAACATGGCTACGCTGTATGGTGACATCAATGACTGGCCCAAACATATGGTTGTCGAAAGTATTTGTCACAGGTTTATTAAATAGTCAGGTTGAGTTAACTTTTAGAAAATACACTTGTCAGAGGAGATAAAGAGTATACTGTGAGAAACCAACATTAATTCAAAGCTAATCATAGAGAAAGAGGTTCAGACTTTTCCAACGTTTATTTGACAATGCTCCTGTGTAAGATGGAGCGTACCCAGAACACCCCGTAGTTGCCTCGGAGCCTAACTGTCCCTTAAAGGATTATAGAGTGCCCTATGCATTCAACTGAAGGCTGTATGGGAATGAATCCTTGTGAGCTGACGAATACCATTTGCGGTCACAGATCCACTATATGACGACATGTGTTGTTTCATAAAGTTTTAGCATCGACTTGTTACACTGCCATGCCTAGGGGATAACATTTTGAAATAACCCAGGCCAATTGATTGATTGATTGATTGAAACCCAGCCCACCAAATGCGCCTTCTGATTTAATGTCCTTCGAGACAGCCCACACCTCCAAGGCACCCTGGATATTAAACAGGAATCTATCATTACTTATAGAGTGCACTTTCACTCATCTTAGGGTATCATGGTGCTGAGTTAGAAACTACCACCAAACACAGAAACAAACCACTGCCTGGAGCTACTATGTATGGGGAACAACACAGTTTTTTCTGTTATTTTTATTCCAGAAGGTCTGATTGCGAATGTAGATGTAAAGGAAGCAAGTTGCATCTGGCGGCTGCCACAGTGGAAACAGAATTTTGGTAATGCAAGAGGATAAAGATGATCAGATCTCAAGGCGCGAGCAGGAGGATACAATTTAAACCGATGTTAGAATGGTGAATTCCAAGAAGAATAAATCGCTTTATGTACTAGAAGGGGGGATTTGAAAAGAATGTGCTCCTTCACCGGCAGCCAGTGGAGAGATGCCAAAACAGGAGAAATGCGGTTCCTGTGATTTAGGCCTGATGCTAATCTGGCAGCACAATTATGAATCAAATACAATTTCTTGATCGAAAAAGATGGTAGATTCAGGTAGATGACGTTATAATAATCAAGCCGTGAGGACATGCAGGCATTCAAATATTACATTTTTTGTGCACAACTGAACAAAAACAGCACTCACATCAGAGCCTGGAGCTTGCGAAGACAAGATTTAACCACCTCTGCGATGTTATAGAATAATGTTGGTGCTGAATTGATTTTTACTCCCAAGTTCTTAACTACTTTTTCTTTGGAGGGAGTGCGGGGCCTACTAAGTGAGACCAGTAAGGACATTCCAAACACCTCGGGTGTTTTAGGGGGTACAAAATCCCTGTTTTACTCTCATTGAGTGTGAAGGAGTTTCTGACAATATTTAAAAAACATTTCAATAAATATTAGATAGACAATCATGGAGTTTGCTTGCTACAGTTGCTGGGTTGCCTTCAAGCATAACCACTGTCTTAAGCTTGGTCTATGACAGAATTAAGGGGTGTAAATTTCTCACATGTTAGGAGTTGGAAATGACCCTTTCTGCAGGGTCACCTCATACTTTCTGCCTTCCTCCTTTTTTTTTTACCCTGTTTTTGTTGGCTTTAGGACTCTGCACTTTTTCACTGCTAACCAGTGCTAAAATGCTTGCGCTCTCTACTCAAAATGTGGTATAATTGGTTTACACCTGTTTTGCATATTTAAATTACTTATAAGTCCCTAGTAAAGTGCACTACAAGTACCCATGGCCTGTAAATTAAATGCTCCTAGACGGCCTGCAGTACTGATTGTGCCACCCACTTCAGTAGCCCTTTCAACATGTCTAAGGAATGCCATTGCAGAGCCTGTGTGTGCAGTTTCAAACTACCATGTCGACTTGGCAAGTTAACCTACTTGCCATGCCCAAACTTTCTGTTTTATTACATATAGGTCACCCCTAAGGTAGCTCCTAGACAGCCCATGGGCAGGGTCCATCGTATTTAAAAAGAAGGACATGTACTTTTTAGTTTTACATGTCCTTGTAGTCAGGCGCGGTCGGTGGTAGGAGTGCCGGTCGGGCGGTGACGTGGGGCGGGGGAGGGGCAGGGTGGGGTAGTAAACTACGGATTAAGGCCCAATACAGGTAAGTAAACATTTAAATAAATAAAACGAATTTCGTTGCGCGCACTGCATCGCATTTGGCGATGCAGCGCTCACAACGAAATTCGTTTTATTTATTTAAATGTTTACTTACCTGTATTAGGCCTTAATCCGTAGTTTACTACCCCCCACCCTGCCCCTCCCACGCCCCACGTCACCGCCCGACCGGCACTCCTACCACCGACCGCGCATGCTTGTAGTGAAATACTCTTACATTTGTTTATCACTACTGCAAGGCCTATCTCTCCCATAGGATAACACTGGGATTGCCTTATTACATTTTTTTTAAAATTCTTTTTATTCAGAGTTTGCAATAGCATTTACAAAGGATGTCGCATTCAAGCTTGTATGTGCAACGTTATAACAGTTATATATCTCTAAGCAATGTCTAATGCCCTCACTTAATCAATTTAATAATGTCCACCTGTGCCGCTGCACACTTTGCCTCCAAGATAGGCAAGCAATGTCGCTTGATGATGGCCTATGGATCTTGTCCCACATCCATTGGTCGCAGCCATTCCACTCAAATAAACATAACAGTGACCGTATAACAAGAGGAAGGAGGGAGTGTGGTCCGAGGGGAGATGGGGGGGGCGGGGGGAGAATCGGAGTGCACATTAAGGCCAACACGGTCTGATTGAGGGTCTCAATTTGCACAGCCCGGCTGGGGATGCAGTGTGCCGAGCATTGCGTCTATCACTGGGGCGAAGAGGGGGTGGCCGCATCTGTCATATGTGCACTGATGTATTGTTGTAGAGGGCTCCATATGTCCTTGGGTCTGGATTGAGTGGGCATCAGGTCCCAGAACGCAGCTAGTTGTTCCTGACAAAGCGCTGCGCCTCTAAGCCACATAGCTTTCTTAGGAGCATGAGTCCTTTCCCACGACATAGCAATGTGTCTTTTAGCAAGCAGTAATAGCATCGCGCAGAGTCACCTGTCCTCTGTAGGTATGTTCCTTACGTATCCTAACAACAACGTCAGGGGGGATCGGTCTGTAGGTGTGCTCATCATTTCGTTCATTGCATCGAACACAGTACCCCAGTATGCGTGAATCTGCTGGCATTCCCATACTAGGTGTAGAAAAGTTGTGTCAGGTGACCTGCATCGCTGACAGCGCGCCTCTGTTACCAGTCCTACTTGTTTGAGCCATGTGGGAGTTCTATATGTGCGATGGAAGAAATGAAAACATATAAGGCGCAGTCGATAGTTCAGAGATAAGGAGCGCGCCTGTGTGCAGCAATATGTCCACTGTTCCTGTGGGATTGGTATGCTAAGTGTGATTTCCCACTCCTGCCAGGCACGGGTGTCTCATACCGGTGCTGTTTTTTGCATGTCTGTGTATAGGCACGAGATACGCTTATGCGGGGATGGGTTTTTAAAACATTCCCTAGGACCTGAAGAGTGGTCGGCACCTCGGGGAAGGAGGGGTGATATGCGGGCAGCGCAGCTCGTAACTGGAAATATGTCATTTGCTCTAACACTGGGAGCACCCGGCCCTCCCCTAGCTGGTGCATGGCTATGAAGGTGCCGTCCGGGTACACGTCTCCCATTTATGTAAGTTTCATCGCCCTCAGTCTGGCGCAAGGGCCAGTCTCCGCCAGAAACGGCAGACACGGGTGCTTCATTAGGGGGACAAGAGGGGCGTGCATGATATCTATTCGGGCACTCCTTTGCATGCTCTGTCAAGCCCTAACCGTACACCCCGCGGTGTTTATCCCTTTCCTGGGTCTGGGACGTGGTTGGTATAAGGTTGCCGGAAGTGTGGTCAGATCTACTTGATCATGTTCCGGCGCCGTGTGGGCCATGACCTGTGTGGGGTAAATCCAATGGTACATGAATTGCACCTGGGCTCACCAGTAATATAACTCGAGTCCTCCCTGTTCAAATGGGAGAGTGAGCACCTCCCATGCCACTCTGGGTTGCCTGCCCACCCATGCCAACGTGACCATACTGGAGCGCAGCCGCCTTCTAAAGCAGGATGTGAGGGGGAACGGAATGTTGGCAAAGAGATAAAGAAGTTTGGGCAGCACCACCATCTTGGCGATGGATATCCTTCCGGCCAAGGAGAAAGGGAGCGAAATCCATCACTTTACGTGCTGTTCCAGCCAATCTGTGAGTTTCCCATAGGTGTAGCGCCACAGTTCATCCGGGTCGCGGCTAATCCATATTCCCAGGTATTTAACCGGGTCTCGCGTCCATTGTAGTGGATACTCCGTCTGTGGCTGCGTTGTAGCGTCCGTGAATGGGAATATCACTAATTTGGACCAGTTGATGACTATCCCGGCAAGGCTTCCAAAGCGCACAAATTCCCAAATCATTGTTGTTGGGGTTCTTGACATAAAGTGTCACAACGTCCACGTATAGAGACACCAGCACCACGCGGGGAGTGAACGCCAGACCTCTGCAGGTGTGATATTGCTGCAACCCGGCAGCAAGCGGCTCCATGGCAATGGAGAATAGTAAGGGCGACAGGGGGCACCCCTGTTGCGTGCCACGGGAGATCAGAACGGGGGCAGTAATTACCCCATTAACCAGGATGCGAGCTGTGGGAAGCGAGTAGAGCAGTGAGATTAAATGCAGGAATTTCGGGCTGAGACCTATATGTTTAAGCAGGGTGAAAAGGCAGGGCCATTCAAGAGAATCGAACGCCTTTGTGGCGTCTAATAAAATAGCGGCAGCCTGTAATTGCGGATCTATCTCCTGCATTGTGGCAAACAAAGTGCAGAGATTATGGGCGGTGGACCGGCCAGGAAGAAACCCGCATTGGTCTGGTCGAAGTACCATGGGCAGCAGGGGGAGAAGGCGTGCCGCAATCAGTTTCGCCAAGATATTGTTGCCTACATTTATCATGGAGAGTGGGCGATACGATACGAATCACATTTAAATGGGTCCTTGTTAGGTTTAAGAATTGTGACAATAAGAGCCTCACGGAGAGATGGGGGGAGCGACCCGCGCTCCACTGAGTCCTAAAACATGTCGATCAACCGGGGGCCGAGCAGACCCGCATACTCCTTGTAAAAGGCGGCAGGTAGGTCATCAAGGCCCGGCGTCCTCCTGGCCGGGAGGGCACGGATGGTGCGGATTACCTCCTCTTCTGTGAAGGGTTCATCGAGATAAGCTCGGTGCCCAGCCTCGAGCCAAATCAGCTGCAGGGTATCAAGAAATGACTCCACCCCAGGTGCATCAGGTTGCAGCTGAGCCCGATAAAGGGAGGTGTAAAAGGAGACCATTTCCTGTTGGACCGCTCTTTGGCCCGTTACGATCTTGCCATCCGCTGAGCGCAGCTCAGGGATGTATTCACTGGCCCATGGTTTCCTGAGTAGCCCCGCCAGTGTTTTGCCTGCTCGATCACCCTCGCCGTAACGCTGCGCCTTGGCCTCTTTACCCAGGAACAGGGTCTCCCTCTGAGCAGCTTCTTGGAATTCATTCATCTTGGTGCGTATGCTGTTTAGCGTATTGATATTTTTGCTAGAGGAAAATTCTCTCTCCAGGGCTCCTATGTCTTTTTCTAGCTGCTGGAGGTCTCCTCTAAGAGATCTGAGTACACCCGCCTGCTTCGAAATGCACTCCCCCCGTATAACTGTTTTGAAGGCTTCCCACAGGGTCGAAGGGGAGTCCACTGAGCCCTCATTATTGCTGAAATAGTCCGTTATAGCCTGCCGTATGGATTCGCGAAAGACCTGGTCCCTAAGCGCTCCGGCTGGGAGCTTCCAAGCAAAGGCTCTGGTGGGCTAATCGGGAACATCCAGTGTGAGCATTATTGGGGCATGATCGGAAAAGGTGCTGGGCAAATGTTAAGCCTCCCTCGCCCAGGCTGCAGTGTCCCCAGAGATAAGCCAGTAGTCTATGCGCACCCACGATGGCCCCGCTGCAGTCAAACATGTCCGCTGGCTTCGTCAGGATGTCTTTATCACAAGATGTCTGTCAGTTGTCCGACTTGGATTATAATCTGGAGCTGCGCAGCAGCACGGGGGTGGGGGAGCTGAGTCTCCCCGGACCCGTCTTTGGAGTCTTCTAGCACTTCATCAAAGTGCCCACCCCATATTGTAGCCCCAGGGCCAAGAGGGTCCGCCATACTCTAGACCTCCGAAAAGAAATCGGGATCATCCGAGTTCGGCCCATATATAGAAATGAGTTTGACCGGGTGGCCACCTAACGTGCCAGCAAGCATGACATATCTGCCCTGTTTATTAAAAGTGAAACTCGTGTGTGCCAATGAAGCCCCTTTCTAATGATTATGGCAACCCCATGGGCATAATTGGAATAGTGTGCAACGTGTTTTTCGCCAATCCACCCTGCTCGCAGACGCCCCCGTGTATGTTGAGTGAGGTGAAGCTCCTGCAAGAACCCTATATCCACTTTATGCCTGTCAAGCTGTGCAGCTACTATTCTGGCCTTGCGTGCATCGTTCAGGCCACGAATGTTCCAGGAAACGCACTTGATTTTAGTCATGGCGCTACATGCAGCAAGTCAGTCAGGAGCGTAATATGCAGCGCGCTGAAGGGGAGGGAGCACAGAGGAATGAGCCAGGGAAGACAGGGAAGGGAACAGAATCGGTCAAATGCATACAAAAAACCCCACAACACGCCCACTCTCCACCCACTTCAGCCCCCCAAATAGGCTGAGCATACTCCCATGAAAAACAATCCCCCTTTTAGACCTGGCATCCTTGGCGTGGTTTTCCCTGACTTTTTGCCTCTACCTCCTGTGTTTTTGATGCTGTGCTGGATTTCGTTTTTGCTGGCTTAGATGCTTTGGGTTCTTTGCCACTGCGGATCAATGTCAAAGTGCAAGTGCTCCCTGTGTAAATTGATATTGTGATTGGTTCTCCCTCATTGGCATATTTGTTTTACCAGTAGGTCCCTAGTAAAGTGCACTGAGTGTGCCAGGGCTGGTAAATCAATTGCTATTAGTGGGCTTGCAGCGCTGATTGTGTAGCCCTGAAAAGGTGTCTCAGGCCTGCCACCGGGGTGCCTGCGCGCAGTTTAACTGCCATGTCGACTTGGCAAGTGCACCCACTTGCCAGGCCCTATCCTTCCCTTTTCTTACACAAAGGACACCCCTATGGTAGGCCCAAGGTACCCCCCTGGGCAGGGTGCAGTGTATGTGAAAGGTAGGCCATGTACTGGTGTGTGTAACATTTCCTGATAGTGAAATACTGCCAATTTCGTTTTTCACTATTGTGAGGCTATCTTGCCCCATAGGACAGAATGGGGAATGCTTTGTAACATTTTACAAGCATATCTTCCCATAGGGATAAGATGGAAAAATGGAGTTTAGTATCCCTGAACTCAGGATTTATTAACACATCTTTTAGTAAAGATGGTTTTTAAATTGTGTGTTTGAAAATACCACTTTTAGAAAGTGGCTATTTTCTTGTTCAACCTTCCTGCGTGCCTCTGCCTGTTTGTGGATTGACTGTCTGGGTTTGGAATGACAAGGGCTGGGGCGGTGCAGTGGCTCCAGGAGTCTGGATGAGTCAGCACTAGGCTGAATAGGCCTGATCTGCATTTGGAGTGGTGGGAGGAGTAGCACCTGTACCTGAATAGGGCTGTGCCTGCCTTCCATAATGCTAGCTTCGCCCCCCTGTGGTGTGTCTGGAGCCGAGGCTCACACTGACAAAGAATGTTGTTGTGCACTTGCAGAGTGCCCCCAAGAACTGGTTTGAATTGGGCTCAGAGCCCCTTGCACAAAGAGAACAAAGACATTTTGGGGTATAAGTATCAGACCCAAAACCCCAGACTTTTAGATCATTCCTGGAATTCAAGAGGAACCTTTGCCAAGGAGAAGAGCTGGAGAGACTGAGGAGAAGTACTGCCCTTGCTGTGTGTCTGGGGTTGGCCTGCAGTTGCTGTTTCTGCCAAGGAAAGGAGAAGGACTTTGCTGTGTGCTGTGTCCCCTGCTTGAAGGAGATCTCCAAGGGCCTGAAGTGAGCTGTCCTCCTGTTCTGAAGTCTCAGGGACACAAAGACTTCACCCCCAGCTCCCCTGAACTCTGCTACTGTGAGTTCCAGCCTGCCAAGAGCTGTCTGTGCCAGTTTTGGGCCTCTGGAGGCTGTTGCTGCTGTTTGGGAACTGGAAGAGAGAAAAAACTCCAAGAACTACAGAAATCGACGCATCGCTCTTTTTGCGGCTGTTTTTTTCCGACGCATCTTTACGGAGCGAGAAGAATTTCCATGCATCACCGCGCCGCTGTGAAAACCGTTGCAGCGCCTGTCATCTCGACGTATCGAGGGAACGCGGCTGAAGAGGACCGACACAGCGCCGCGCAACGCTGCCGAATCGATCGCCAGCGCATCCCAGATTTCCACGCATCATACCTGCGGGCCGGAACCGGCACGAAGAATCGACGCATCACTCCCCATACAGACTGGAATCGACGCAACCCTTCCTCTGCGTGCAGCGGAACTGTTGCATCGCCTCCTCAGGGTCTCAGGAGTGTCGCATCTCTTTGTTTTCCGACACTGCGGCTGTTTGGCTTGGTGAACTTTGACGCAACTACAGGTACTTTGGTGAAAAGTCACGCATCCATAGTTGTTTATGGTACAAGTTCTTGAAACCTTTTGAAAGTCATATTTTTAACTGTGTATGTTGGATTTTTGTCGTTTTGGTCTTGTTTAGTTTAGATAAAGATATTTTATTTTTCTAAACTGGTGTGGTGTCCTTTTGTGGTGTTTTCACTGTGTTACTACAAATACTTTACATATTGCCTTTGGGATAAGCCTGTCTGCTCATGCCAAGCTACCAAGGGGGTGAGCAGTAAAGTGTGTATCCCCCTTACCCTGACTAGAAGCAAGGGTCCCTATTTGGACAAAGGTACCTACCTCTGCCAACTAGAGACCCCCATTTCTAACACCCCCAACAGTAAAGAAACAGTGAAAATTGGCACGGAATCATCCACAGGGGGAAGAGATAGGAGCCCAGCCCAGCCGCCCCACAGGGGCCCGACAGCAGGACGCCAAAAGCATATCGATACAGTCATAGTGAAATAATATAAGAAAATCGGGTCAACATGTTAAGCAGCGCATTGCGCTGAGAAAGGATACGGGTGTGATGCCCAGTTGCGATGTGTCAGGGAGTTCAGGTTAGGGCAAAGTTCCAACAATAAGGTTTCCGGCCTGATATGCAAGTCTCTTCCATTAAGTTAATCGTTGTCGCTCGTGCTGTCTCCCTCCTCCGGATCTGTTCTGCGGCGGTCGGATCTTTGGGCCAGTCGCAGATCTTTTACATGTTTTGCAGCCTTTTTGGGGTCTGTGAAAAAAAACGTCTTCCCAGTGTGGAAAATTCAGAGCTTGGCGGGCTAGAGGAGTGAATACTTTATTTCAAGTTGCTGGAGGGAACGTTTAATCGGGAGGAAGACTCTGATGGCAGCCTGGACCGTCAGGCTGAAGTCTGGGTAGAAGGAAATCGAGTTCCCCTGATACGACACGTTTTGCATTTCTCTGGCGAGATGTAGCACAGTGTCCCTGTCCCGATAGTTAAGTAGGCGTGCAATTATGGGTCTAGCGGCCGCTCCCGGGGGAGGTCGCTGACCAAGGGAGCGGTGGGCACGCTCTACTATACACATGGGGGAGAGGAACTCACCAAACAACTAATGCAGCATCTCCTCAACATAGTCCTCTACTTGCGCCATGGCTGTAGACTCAGGCACGCCCTTGATTCTAAGATTGTTGCGGCGTGACCTGGCCTCCAAATCTTCGTTCTTTTGCCAGATTAGCTCTAGCACCTTCTCGATTTTTAGGAGCTTTTCGCAGGTGTCCGTTCCGTCATCCTCGAGTGAGGAGGTGCGTTGCTCCACTTGATCCAGGTGCTCTTCATAATTTGTAACCTTTTCTTTTAACCGGTCGAAGTGGTCGGACAGTGAGTCGATCTTGCAGTCTATTGTGGTAAGTGATTGCTTCAGATCCCTGAACGTTTCCCTAATGTCAACTTCAGGTGAAGGTGCCTCCAAGGTTTCTGCGTTTCGTTGGGAGTCTTCTGCGGCAGGGGGGCCCATGGGGTCTGCGTGGCTTGAAGACCAGTTTTGGTTGTTTCGTGTCTGATTTCCCCATGCTTACAGATATGCCTTCCCAGGGAGTATCAGGTCTGTTGTGGCGCACTTGCCTAGGATCTTCAGGATTCAGCTTGCGTCAGTCGGGACGCAGGAATATATGGCGGCGTTCCCCCTCCTTGTCTCTCAGTGGCACTCTGCCTGTCATCGCACCCCACACGGAGTGGCCCGACCGTGGGTCCCGCTCACCAGGGATCCAGGTACTGTTTCCACCAAGGCCCTCAAACCCAACCAGGTCCCTGTGTCAATCTCACTTGCTGGGCAGCTCACGCACTGCTACGTCGCCAGTCCCAGAGTGTACACGTTCTAGTGGTCAAGACCCCTGTCCGTGGGGCCCACAAGAGTTCTGCCCCCAATGCTAACCTGCGGCACAGGAGCGGTGGCCTCTGCTCTTCACAGGCCTCTTGACAAAGGCCCAGCTTTGGCAAGTGTTGTGAGGTGGTCCCTGGGTCTTAATATTCGTCCTGAGGGCCGCGTTCCACCCTATTCAATGTATTTAATGCCCTGCACACTTAATCTGCCTCAGGGCTGCTGCTGCCGCATTGATCACCGTTTCTAAGCGCAGCACGCACTTGCAGCAGCAGCCGGCAGGGAGAGGGTCCACGTGAGTAGGTGAGTAGGCCCACACAGCACTCGTCCACAGCACGGTTCTACACTGGGCCGGGATCACACCGGCAGTAAGGCAATCCAGCAGCGCGGCCCTTCAGCATAGGCGCCACTTCACAGGGAAGGGGCAGCGGGAGGGGGGGACAAAGATGCAGCAGAGCCCCCGCCTCCCCAGACCTCCTACCATCCGCCTCTGGTCCGCTCCAGGAGTCCTTGGAATCCGGCAACGCTGGCTCCACTCCTTGCCGGTCGTGCCACCCGAGGCGGGGAAGCGAGGCACGCACACAGAGAGCCGAGGCACGGGGGCCACAGCTCTCCGGATGGTTGCACCTTCAGCAGGGGGGGCTCCGGGACGCGTCCACGGCGCCCTCAGCAACGCTCCCCGGACGCGCCTTTTCCCCCTGCTCCACCCCAGGCACGGCCTAGACCGGCTTGACTCAGCAGCCCCTCACTCCTCAGCGTCACGGCGGCCTCCGTTCGAAATATGGGTTCCGATGGTGCCGGTCAACCTCCGGATCTCTGCCACACCCGAACTCCGGCTCTGAGGTGACTATGAGGGAGGATATTTGGTGAATTAATTGTCCCGCTGTCGTAGCCGCTCTACGGAGCGGCCATCCTGGAGTCGGGCTCTCTAGCACCCCTTATTACATTTTTATAAGTGTAGTTTTCAATTGGGAAGAGATGGGACCCTCAAATATGGTATCTCTGGACTCACAATTTAAAAACACAACTTATGGTGAAGTTGGTTTTTAAAGTGCAGTTCTGAAAATGCCACTTTTAGAAAGTTTGCTTGCTTAAACCATTTGATGCCTTCTGCCTGTCTCTGGAATACAGGTCTGGGGTGGGTAACAGCTGGCTTCCTGTATTCCCAAAGCCACACACAAAGGAAGTGTAGGTGTGACTGAGTTCCCATCTGAATGTTGATGGGTATTCTTGAGCAGGATGGGGGGGAAGAGCTGACGCTTTATATACCCTCCTGTAATGAGTCTGGAGCCAGGGCAGGAAAGGTAGGGTATTGTGCACTTCAAAGACACCTCTTTGAAGTCACCCCCACTTCAAAGGCACAACTGGGTATAAGCACTGGGCCTCTGGCCCCATCAAATCATACACTTCTGGACCAGAAAGAAGGGTTGCTGTGCTGCTACAAGGATTGTCAGTCTGTTGGACTGCTGCTCTGGAAGAACTGCTTTTCTGCTGTGCTGCCGGCTACCCTCTGACCCTGCTGGGGAAGAACTGGACTCAGTTTTAACCCTCTATGATCTCCAAGGGCTGGTTGGCTTGCCTCCTGTTTCTGAGATTCAGGGATATCAAAGTCTCACCACCTGCTACTGTGCCTGGTCCGTTGAAAGTGGATCCAGGTGCTTGCTCCAGTCGAACCAGCGCATCTCTTATCTGCGGGAAGCAGAACCGGTACATTGTTGCTGTTGCGGGAGCAAATCAGTACATTGCACTCTAAACCATTACATGGCATCCGGAACCACCAGTTTGGAACAAATGCATCGCCATCACTGCATGGAGAAGATCAATACAGTGCCCCTGCAGAGTGTATTAACCCAGCGCATTGCCTTCGGAACCACTACACTCGGAACTGGCGCTTCGCTCAACAGACCCAAAGCATTGCCGCAGTTGCCATGAGAAATCTGGCGCAACACCCCTACTGCTTGGGGATCATCGAAGCACCTCGTGTTGTGACTAGGATTAAGGTACTTCTGTAGCCAGCCTGAGCTCCATCACGGGTGGCCTGAACTCTTGACTTTGTTCGGGACTAGAGTGACCAATTAACATTTTGAGCACTATTTACTTCTAAGCACTATTTTTGCACTTAATTTTTAAAAATTCATACCTCGACCTCTACTTATCGGATGATTGTCATTTTGATCTTGGTTTATTTATAAAATCATAATCTATTTTCCTATACTGGTGTGGCGTCTTTTTGTGGTGTTTTTACTAGGTTAGTGTTTGAAGTGTTGCACACATGCTTTACACATAGCCTCTTAAGTTAAGACCGATTGCTCCGTGCCAAGCTACAAGAGGGTGAGCACAGGTTATTTTATTGTGCGTGTCTGACTTACCCTGACTAGGATTGTGGTACCTACTTGGACAGGGTGCATACCTCTGCCAACTAGAGACCCAATTTCTGACATTAAGATTTCAAAAGGTTGACTACGTTTGAGGGTGGTTACTACTAATTAATTCACAGAATCACCTTGTAACCTGCCCAGGTGGCATTTGTGTTGCCACTGACAACAATGAAAAATGGGCTTATTTAGGATTTCTTGTGTCCAAGAGTTTCCTCAATCAGATTTCAGAAGGATCACAATTTATCCAAAGCAAGTTAACCAGCATTGCACACTAGTTCCAAACAAAATGTTATGCTAATTATTGAACATTAACATTACATTTGCGCAAAATGTTCACAGTCTTTGCACTTCATTTACTGATCCGTAATGTTGGTATACAAAAATGAAGCAAGTTTACACACATTATTATTCCTATTTTACACTTGTTACCTTCAGCACTAAGTTGGTGTTAACAGCCAGTACACAATGCAAGCAAAAGCAATTTTGGTTGCTTGTACATACGCGCTAAATGTAAAATAGGTGCAAATACCTCCTGGCACATTTTCTAAACAAGTGTTACAGATGTCCCCACCATGAAATGCCAACAATTAGTCACTGTGAGGAGATTAGTTCACTGGTAAAATTAGAATTTACAGGTGCAGTTTTAACTGTGAATAAATCCATTTACGATTGGTAGGCGAATTTGCACTCATACATGTTGCTATATGGTCACCTAAGTTTCAGGAAGGTGCACAAATAATATTGTGCAGACCCAAACACAATTGGGCTCCAAATTTTACATGCAAATTGCATACCTGCAAAACTGCGATAGCGCGCGCCCATCAGGATTGTGGCCTAAATTAGGCATATCATTCTTATCTTTGACTCTTTAGAATACTGTTACTCAGCTGAGTTTTTATCTTTACATTCTTCACGTTGTAAAATAGTTGCCAATATACAGGTACTAATAACTTTACTTCTTTGTATTGGATACATATTTGCACGCTCTCCCTTGTAAACTCTGCACTGCATCGCCGTGTCCTTTTGGAAGTGAAATATAGCACATTATACTGTTTGAAATACAGAAGGTTCTGAAGCATCTGAAAATACCTCGGTTTTAAAAATGCCACGACAAGGATGAAAGCATTTGTGTCATATGCCATTACCAGTAAACTGTTCAATTGACTCTGCCTTCAAGCTAAGGAGATCTCTCTAACCTGATTTCATGAATCAAAACCTATCTCTTGGAAGCAGACACAGACACAATAACACACGCTCGAATGAGTGTCCATCTGGATTATGACAGCATCATTTATCTGACAGTGTGATGTGTAGATCAATAGGCTGCAAAAGCCACATAAATTGTCTGTCACTCTTGTCAGGTATCTCAAAAGATCCTTGTCACTCTTCACGGGGCCATTCGTGGCAATAAAATTTAATCAAATGTAACTTTCACGGGATTTCATTGACCTAAACAGGACTAGGCGCTAGAGACCTGCTGAACGGTTATTCAATAAGAACAACATTAATATTAATCCCACTGAAAATAAGGGGTGGCCCGATAGAGCAATTCTGACCCAAAGTTATTTATTGCAACTGTCTTCATAAATGTAAATTAAGCCATTTATAACTGCAGTTCAAAGAATAAATTCCACATTACTGCATACTGAAAACGGTGATTATTGTAGTATACACTGCAGGTTTGGATGACCTTATAGATGAATACCAGCAGGCTCTATTTAATCACATGGTTTTAAATGTTTCTCCTTTCGTTTAATATTTTAGTTTATAACACCTCCACATTGACCACGCCTCCCGGTTCCTCGCCTGGGGATCGGCAGACAACGCCAAGCACTAGCCAATCCCAGAAAGCAGAGGGGGTCACCCTCTCCTTCCTGGAGGCATTTTTCTCCACCCTGTGTGAAGACCTACAGGCCCTCAGAGGTGAACTCTCCAGTGACATCAAGGAGATCCGCATGATGTGGACTCTATTGGGGAGAGGGTCTCAGCGATAGAAGACCAGGAACTCACTTGCGATGAGGAAGTGGAACATCTGCAGCAGGAGGTGATTCGCTTGCAGGAACAACAGAACGACCTTCATATTAAGAGTGTGCCCTCCTCCGTGGAAGGTACTGATCTGACTCTCTACCTAGGGGACCTTTCTCTTTTCATCCCGTAAGCCTCCCCAGACCTCGAGATAAAAACTGATCGTGTGCATAAGGTTGGTCTGCCGAGGCAGGCATCAGCCCCTCCCACGGACATTCAGGCTTGTCTCCATGATTTCCAACTAAAAGAAAAGATCTTGTGGAAGGCCTGAGAGATGCATCCACTATCGTTCCAGGGACACATGCTGACGCTCTTTCAGGACTTGGCTATGATCACTCTTCAGAAGAGACAAGAATTCTGTCCTGCGACCTCCCATCTGCAAAACCTGGGGATCACATACTCATGAGGCCACCGTTTCCGCCTCATTTTCTGCCTTGAGGGCAAGCTGCACCAACTGTGCTCTCTGGCAGAGACCGGCCGAATCCTTGGAATAGAAGGCTCCCCTGCCAGGGCTCACGAGCAGGACCTAAGGGGGCCCTCTTCCCGCAGGCACCCACGATGGCAGAAGCGTCGTCTGGCTTCTGGGAATGTGAAACCTGACCCAGCCACAATTGCACTAGAGCCTTAAGTGGTCCTGGAGTCACTGGCTGGAGACTAGCAGAATAAGGACAGCATATGATCTCGCCGGTCACCATACTACCTGTCCACTGAGTGGCTGGAGTGGCAGGGATGAGGGCAGACAGGGACGGAGGGCCACAACATGCACCCTATACTATTATTACCTGGGCACTTCTAGAAACGTTTTGCTGGTCCTTGACTTGATCTGGTTATTTCATGTTTACATAGTTGCATGTTTTTGGTTCTGTTGGGGATCAGTACTCAGCTTAGCTGTCGACAAGGGATGGTTTGGATACACTCACACAGGTGTCTGGGGGGAGAGGGGAAGGAAGGTCGGCTTTCGTGAGTGACGCACACAGCACTACATTGTCCTTCTAAATATCAGATATGTCCTCCTTTTAGAAATGGGGGTCTCTAGTTGGCAATGGTTTGCACCTTGTCCAAGTAGGGATCCTTCCTTCTAGTCAGGATAAGGGAGTTACACTCCTAAAATAACCCCTGCTCACCCCCTTGGTAGCTTGGCATGACCATTCAGGTTTATCTTAGAGGCAGTGTGTAAAGCATTTGCACATAACCAACAGTAATACAGTGAAAACACTACAAACAGATACCACACCAATTTTAGAAAAATATCCAATATTTGATATACTTAAAACAAGACCAAAACGATAAAAATCCACAATACAGTACTTAGAAATCTTCAGTTATCAAAATAGATTTGAAATATAGTTCCTTGAAGTCGATAGTGCCGTTTGGGGCTATCATGGCATTGTGAACAACATATCCAAACAGTTTTGGCTGACTTTGGCGTCGCAGGCCAGCTACGGTGTCGGGAAGACCCGCAAAACAGTACCTTTAGAAATGCAGGGAGTCGGCAACCTGTCGTTGAGCCCCAAAAGCACGGCGTCCGCAGGCGTCGGTTCCGGAGGTCGGTGCAGGAGTCACCGGGCCCTTAAAGTCACACGTGTTGCAGATCGAACTCCTCGCGGTTGAAGTCGGGAGCGCCGGCATCGGCAGGCGTCGAGGCTGCAGTGCGAAGTGCAGCGGTGTGGCGAACGGAGCCTTCAGGTCGAGGTGCAGGCAGCGGCTCGGTGACGGTCGTCCAGCGGCGTCGGTGAGACCTGGGCTGCGGTGCGAAGTGATGCGGTGCTTGTCGCGGTGCTGGCAGGTCACGGTGCAAGCAGCATCGTCGTCGTTGCTGAAGCGCTGTCGTTGGCTGACGAACTGGAGTCGATGGCGCTGGTGTCGGTAGGCCAAGGCTGCGGTGCGGGATGAGGATGGTGCATTGTGTAACTTACCAGCAGTGCCCTCGAACCACGGTGCAAGCAGCGGCGTCTATGTCAGCGTGGCGCGGCATCGTCGGGGATACCAGGGCAACGGCATGAGGCGAGGCGGTACCCAAAGGTCGCTGTGCAAGCAGGTGCTCGGTGGCAGCATCAGGTGGCGTCGTCAGTGAGACCAGGGTTGCGGTGCGGCATTGCGGCGGTGCCCTCTGCGGTGCCTTCAGGACACGGAGTCGGCAGCAGCGTCGTAGACGGCGTCGGCTGCTTTTTCTTCTGTTGCAGCACAAAACACACAGTCCCCAGTGCTGATGGCAGAAGAACTTGCAGTCTTTGCTATTCCTGAGACTTCTTGAACAGGGGGCAAGCTCTACCTCAAGCCCTTGGAGAAACTCACAAAAAGAAATTGTTGAAAGTTCAGTCCGGTCCTTTCACTGCCCAAGACAGAAGCAGCCACTGCAGGCCAACACAGCAAAGCACACAGCAAAGTGGTAGCCCCTCCTCACAGATTCTCCAGCTCTTCTTCTTGGCAGTCTTCTTGGTTCCAAAAGAGTTCTAAAGTTCTGGGGTCTGGGCCCCAATATTTATACCCCAAAATCCTTTGTCCTCTCAGGCAGAGAGTGTCTGTGCTTAGTCCAAACCAGTTCAGTCCTCTCTGGCCCAGCTTCCTGGCAGGGGGTGGAGACAGCATTGTCCAAGGCAGACAGGGCCTATTCAGGTGCAAGGGAAATCTCCTCCCACCACTCTAAATGCAGACTGGGCCTATTCAGGTGCTAGTGACAACTCCTCCCACTACTCTGAATGCAGCCCAGGTCTATTCAGCCCAGCCCTGACTCATTCAGGAAAGGCAGGGCACACATCAACCCCCCGGTGGCCATCTGAGAGAATGCACCTCCCCAACCCCTGTCACTCCAAAGCCAGACAGTCAATACACATCCTAGCAGAGGCCCACAGGATGGCGAAGCAGGAAAATACCTACTTTCTAAAAGTGGTATTTCCAAACACAGAATGTAAAAATCACCTTTACTAAAAGATGCATCTTTAGATTCTGAGTTCAGGCATACTAAACTTTATTTTCCTATCTGGTCCCAATAGGAAGTTATATTTATAAGATGTTATAAATTAACTCCCATGCTTTCCTATGGGCTAGATAGCCTTTCAATAGTGAAAAACGAAATTGGCAGTATTTCACTATCAGGACATGCCACACACATCAGGGCATGTCCTACGTTTCACATAAACTTCACCCTGCCCACAGGGGTACCTTGCAAAAACAACAGTTGATGGACAGAATGCAGAACAATGTCATACATTCACCCCAGTACAGAGATCTGGGCCTAAATCCATCGTTATTTTGCTCACCATGCCATTCCAGTTTGAACCCAGCCATATGCAAATCAGTCTTGACCCTGTGCCTCATGGGAACAGTCCAGCCCGAACTGCCAAGCCAGGTCCTCCCTGGACTGGAAACAAGCATCCTAGGACCGGTTCGGGGTTTCACCCCTCTTCAGCCAGGATAGCTTGATTCCAGTGGCATGGAGAGCACGGGACCGACGTCTGGGCATACCCGTCCCACTCGGGGTGACAAATGCAAAAACAACAGTTGATGGACAGAATGCAGAACAATGTCATACATTCACCCCAGTACAGAGATCTGGGCCTAAATCCATCGTTTTTTTGCTCACCATGCCATCCCAGTTTAAACCCAGCCATATGCAAATCAGTCTTGACCCTGTGCCTCATGGGAACAGTCCAGCCCGAACTGCCAAGCCAGGTCCTCCCTGGACTGGAAACAAGCATCCTAGAACCGGTTTCGGGGTTTCACCCCTCTTCAGCCAGGATAGCTTGATTCCACTGGCATGGAGAGCACGGGACCCACGTCTGGGCATACCCGTCCCACTCGGGGTGACAAATGCAAAAACAACAGTTGATGGACAGAATGCAGAACAATGTCATACATTCACCCCAGTACAGAGATCTGGGCCTAAATCCATCGTTTTTTTGCTCACCATGCCATTCCAGTTTGAACCCAGATATATGCAAATCAGTCTTGACCCTGTGCCTCATGGGAACAGTCCAGCCCGAACTGCCAAGCCAGGTCCTCCCTGGACTGGAAACAAGCATCCTAGGACCGGTTTCGGGGTTTCACCCCTCTTCAGCCAGGATAGCTTGATTCCAGTGGCATGGAGAGCACGGGACCCACGTCTGGGCATACCCGTCCCACTCGGGTGACAAATGCAAAAACAACAGTTGATGGACAGAATGCAGAACAATGTCATACATTCACCCCAGTACAGAGATCTGGGCCTAAATCCATCGTTTTTTTGCTCACCATGCCATTCCAGTTTGAACCCAGCCATATGCAAATCAGTCTTGACCCTGTGCCTCATGGGAACGATGGATTTAACCCAGATCTTTTGACTGGGGGAGAATGTTTGCATTGTCAGCATTCCGTCCATCATTTGTTTGCTGTAACACAGGGGTACCTTGGGCCTACCTTAGGGGTGACTTACATGTAAGAAAAGGGAAGGGTAGGGCCTGGCAAGTGGGTGCACTTCCCAAGTCGACATGGCAGTTACAAACTGCGCGCAGACTCTGCATTGGCAGGTCTGAGTTACCTTTTCAGGACAACTCATGTGGGTGGCACAATCAGTGCTGCAGGCCAACTAGTAGCATTTGATTTACAGGCCCTGGGCACACACAGTGCACTGTACTAGGGACTGACTAGTAAATCAAATATGCCAATCATGGAAACACCAATCCATAATACAATTTCACAGAGAGCAAATGCACTTTAGCACTGAATAGCAGCGGTAAAGTGCCCAAAGTCCTAAAACCAACTACAGCAGGTCAGGAAAAAACAGGAGGAAGAAGCAAAAAGTTTGGGGATGACCCTGCAAAAAGGGCCATCTCCAATACCTCCCAACATGTTACGGTCCTCTCGCTCAATGTGAAGGACCTCAACAACCCAATTAAGCGCCAAGCAATACTGTCATATCTAGAACACTCAGGGGCAGACATTTGCCTACTTCAGGAGATCCACCTCTTGAGTAGGGACTGGCATCGACTCTGCTCTCAAGCCTTTCCTCATCAGTTCTTTTCCTTCCACATCCACGAAAACAGTAGGGGTAGCTATCCTGGTCACCAACCCATCAGGGGCAGGGTGGGACCCAAAGCAGTGGAATCGAAGGGTAGACTCCACGCACACACCACATTCATCGGAGGCCACTCTATGGTGCTGGTCTCCATATATGCTCCCAACACAGGGCAAGAACAATTCCTATGCTCAGCGGTGTCAAAGGTGAAGGCCTTGCAGCCATGTAGGGTACTCCTTGGGGGGATCTGAACCTCGTGTTAGATGCGGATAAAGACAGATTTGGAAATCGATAGTGTCAGGCGGGTGCCTTGTCCAAGGGAGGGGTCACTTGGCCTTGAGAGACTGCTTTGCTGGACCTCTGGAGGGAATCCCATCCACAAACCCTTGAGTACACATTCTTCTCCCATGCATACAAAACACATGCATGACTAGATTACTTGTTGGGGACCAGAGACGTACATACACTCACGAAGGCCTCAGACAGTACCGGCGGCTTTATTGGACCACAAGGAGTCACTCTTGTACTGGAAATCCCCCCGCTGGAAAGACCATCCGGGTGGTGGCGGCTTCGGGAGACTATGCTCCAACTCCCCACGGTCTTACTACAAGTCACTAAAGCAATACAAAAATACCTAGGCTCCAACGATACCCATACCTCTGTCTCCAAGCTCTGGGAGGCTTTGAAAGCGGTAGTGAGGAGCGAGCTCATAGCTATCCAGCAGCACATAATAAGGCCCGCAAAGAAAAGAGAGATCAACTGACCAATCAGGTCAGAGAGTTAGAACGAATTCACAGTCGAACTGGGGCCTGAGTGTGAGGTGCCAATTACGTGCAGCACGTACTCAACTTGCGGGAGTTGACTTAGACAGGGCGGAATACGTGGCTCTCTTTCTGAAACATTCCTTCTACTTAGGGGGAGACAAACCTGGATGGTTACTAGCAAATAGGTTGAGGACCCAGCGGCAGCAATCAAGGGTTCACCCTCTGCTGACACAGGAGGGAGGGGAGTTGGTGGCCAATAAATCCATAGCAGCAGAATTTTACATGGATCTTTACTTGGGACAAGAACTGGAGCCGCAGGTCATCACTGCAAGGAGCACACACAACCAGCCTCATGCCAGCACAGGCGGCCTCATTAGACTCCCCAATAAAATTTGATGAGGCCATTTCGGGGATCTCCCACCTGAAGCTCCTAAAATCACCGGGTCCTGACGGATACCGGGCAAGCTTTTACAAGACTTTCTGCCAGATCTTAGCCCTTATTCTCACTAGGTTGTTCAACTTGTGCTATGGTTCCATCCCCCCTCTATGATAATGATGGCCATTGTGGTCATCCAGAAGCAAGGGAAGGACAAACGGCAATGTAGCTCTTACCATCCAATATCGCTTCTAAATGTTGACCTCAAGCTCTTACGAGCATACTTGCAGTGTGGTTGGGCCCCTAGATGCCGGGTATCATTGATCCCGAACAGGCAGGGTTTATTCATCAAATACAAAGCAGTGACAACACAAAATGAATCCTGCACCTGATTGATAAGGCCAATCATTCAGATGTTGAGGCCCTCTTACTCAGGATCGATGCGGAGAAGATGTTTAACCGAGTGCACTGGCATTACCTAGAGCAGACTCTCGGCCACTTTGGACTGGATGACCGGTTCCGAGCTTGAGTAGCGAGCTGTTACAGCTCACCTACGGAGACAGTCAGGGTGAATGGCATCACCTCATCGCCCTTCCCCATTTGCAGAGGAACAGAGCAGGGATGTCCCTTGTCGTCCATGCTGTTTGCCCTTTACATGGAGCCATTAGCCCAGTGGATCAAGGACAACCCGGGGATCCTGGGAATCCTCTTAGGGGGGGAAAAACACACAATCAGCCTATATGCGGATGATGTCTTAGCGTCCCTAGTTAATCCCAGCACATCCCTCCCGGCCTTCCTAGAAGAGCTGTCCACGTTCAGTTCGGCCTCAGGATTCCGCATTGATGTGAACAAATCTCAGGTCCTAGCGCTATCAATCTCCCGTAATCAACTGCCTCACCTTAAAGACAGTTTTCAGTTACAGTGGGCTAACACGTCGCTCTTGTACCTGGGGATCTAGCTCTCCCCCATGATTTCACAGACCGTTACTATAACAACCTACTACTACGGATCAGGGAAGACTTATACAGTTGGAAACATCACCACCTCTCTTGGCAGATTGCTGCCCTTAAAATGACAGTCCTGGTGTGGGATCAGGTAGCAACTAGAAGGGGCTCACTACATTTCCCACTCCCCTGACACCCTTGTTCGATAATGAGGAGTTTTCTCCGGGATTGCAACAGGTAGCGTTTGAGGCCTGGCGCCAGACATAGTGCAGCGCTGTGGGCCATCTTTTCAACAAAGATCAAATAATTCCATTTTCCCAAATACGCCAACAATATAACTTACCTGAGACCGAACGACTACACTACCTCCAATTAAGACACTGGCTCCTGCCCCCTTCTAACTCCTCTGCAGTGAATAGGCAGCTTACACACTACTAGAAATGGTTGGTGAATAAAGTATGGATAAAAAGCTTATTTCTGAGTTATATACCTTTCTGCGCCAGCCCACTCAACCGCAGAACACACCCAGTCAGAAACGGTGGGAAGGGAAATGGGAGAGAGCGCTATGCCCAAGGAAGTGGGGAGAGGTCTACTACAGGGCACAACACACAGCCTGAAACACGACTAGTATAGAGACTGCCACCAAGGTAGTTACTTATTGGTACCTGATCCCTGTGCGCATCCATAGAAGCAACCTGGAACGAATCCCAGACAGTTGGCGTGGCTGTGGCTCCCCAGGCACGCTCCTCCACCTGTTGTGGGACTGCAAGCGTCTTACGGCCTACTGGACTCAACTTCTAGATGACACAGACCTACACTTCGACACACAGATACATCGGTTCCCCTCCAACACGATCCTGGGGTTGCCCAATGTGCTAATTTACCCACTTAACACCTTGGCTGCGGCGCGAATTCCGCCGCGGTGCTGGACATTCCATTCTTGGGCGTGGTTCGGACGGCCCCCGGCCGTCGTGCGCACACGCCCACCATGACTCATGACTGCCGGGGGCCGTCATGAGCACCAAAGGGGTTAAATCCCGTAAGGGAAGGCAAATGGGGCGAGCATTGGGGGTGGCGCTTCAGAAGATCTTCACCCATTGGGGTACCCAAACACACCTACATATCAGGGATGGCTTCACAGATTATGATATATCTTGGGGATAGAGAGGTTGACTTCTTTCCTTGTAGCCTCTAAGACCTCATTTTCTTGTACTACTGTTTACAGAATTCTGGGAACTCACTTGTCCTAAATACCTACGCATTCTCCGATTAGCGGACCCCGACCCGACAACTGGTGACGGGTAAACATCCCGGGAGTATTTCTCACGACTGCTGACACACTCAACATTTTAGTAGCGTGTGCTGGAAGGGTGGGAGAGGGAGGGGGGTAGGGTTTGGGGATTTTTTATTGTTCTTAATTTTGATTTCCGAAAATGTTCACACACAGAGCGCTGCGACGCACCTACTCCGGTCTTGCATAAGTGACACATATAGAGTGCTGTGTCGCTCCTATTCTGTGGTACCACTGCCTTGATCATGTGAATAAAAGTATTTAAACCATAACACCTTCACATACAAAATCAGTATGGCGTTACTGAAATCAGCAGCGAGTAACATGCTCTTTATTACCATTATTGAGGGAGGGGGCAGGCATTATGACCCACTCAAGGCATCACCTGTCACAAGTCATGGTCCTTCCGCGCACTCAATAATGGTAATAAATAGCACATTACACTCTGTGCATCTGTATGTATATACTATATAAGCATGATTAAAATTGGTCCGTAAACAATCTGCCGTACCAAACTTCCACAATAAACAAATTTTACCAACGTAAGCACATATGCAGCAATTATATGAAGATTAGCAAATTAATGAAGTTACAGGTTATAGCATGGGACAAATATGTATACACAACACACCACGTTATTGTCAGTCGAAAAAACCTGACAAAGGCCTTTTTTTAATACCTGCGCTGTGAGCTTGGAATAGTTAAAGGTTTTATCGGATACTTTTGAAACAACATTTCCCTTCCTTCTTCAAATGTGAAGTATTCCAAAATGAAAATCAGAATTAGAACTATCAGTAGTTCCCTTTGAGTGACTTCCCACTCACTTTGTTACAATTTATGAATGCAGAGCGCAGCTCATTGATACTCTGAAGCTTGTTGTAAGGCATTGTTTTCAGGATGCCTCAGTGACCTGTAAGCGAGCCACTGCAAATGAGGGATTCTGCAAGCCACAAGTTGAAATCCTTTTAAGGCTAATTCAGCTTTCCATGCTTATGTGGTAAGTCAATTTAATATGAGCAAATCGGGTAATGGGAACACCTGTTGTTTACAACCTGTTTTAATTGTTATTGTTTAGAAATGTGAGAAAAACAAGTCATTATTAAATTGTTAATATGTGTTAGGTATGCTCCCTTCTGAACCACTGAGTTTCCCACCTCTCCATTCCACATTTTCCTTATTTGACACTTTGTTGGAAGAAGTGATGCAACTGGTTAAGAAAACCAACAGTCTCCAAGCTCTTTGAGGGACACTGGCCAGCTGTTTCATTACGAAAGTTATTACATTCCTTGCAGATGGCCTCACAACCCCAATGAATGCCTATCTCCTAAATGTCACAGTTTCTGAGTCCTTGAACCGTGTAAACGTAATCCACCCACACACACACACACACACACTCAAGAAATAGTAAGCAGACCCTAAGGTGTTATTGAATAATCTTAAATCTATTTCCAATAAACTCTTGGCAAAGAGAAAAACCCAAATCAGAACCAGAGCATGTGGAGTAGAGGCGCAGACTGAATGCACTGAATGATTGCCAGTCAGGATTCATACCTGCCTAGGGAACAGAATCACTGCTTGCACACACAAGAGAAGCTCTCTTTTTCATACCTGAGAGAGACCAGCAAGTGGGCCAAACATTCCTTTACCCTGTAACCCCCTAATAGCATATCATCCTGCTCAGCAGAATCAAGCATTGGTTCCAGTCTAAGGAAGGGCCCAGGAATGGACATGTTCACTCATAGTCGATTGGGGTGAAGAAATACAGATAGGTTCTGCTGCCTCACCTACCTGTGGATTCCCAAATTGCTCCTCCCTCTACCACGATGCCTCATTGTCTACCTTCTTCCCTTGGATCAAATAGTAGACAGACCTCAAGTAAAATTCTAGATGTATGCAGATGGCACACAAATACACATCCATCTTGAAGTTAACATGGAGAAATGTGCAAGCCTAAATCATGTCTGTTTTTACATGAAGGAAAGCTATCTCTGTCTTAAGACAATAAAGGCTTAAGTCCTAAATATAGGAGGGCTCCTTTCTACTGGCCTACGAACCTGGCTGCCTTGAAACCTTTTCCCTATTGGTCAGACATTTGGGAAAATCTTCAATTTGGATCTCAACCTTACTCCACAAATTAATGATGTGGTCATACAATTTTTTTTACAAATCACTCTTTCTGTCAGAAATCTTCCCACTCCTCCAAAAGGCAGGTGCCCTGGTGATGGGCTACCTGGACTACTGTAACTTAGTCTATAGTGGCCTCGCAAATAAATGCATCTTCATATTACCAAGTCAAAAATCAAGACGCCAGAATATGCCTAGGTTTATGCTTTCTCCCTTTGTCACTGGTTTTCAGTCTTTGTTTTCCACCTTCTTTCCCTCTGTCCTGTTTTTCTCTCTCCTGCTTTGGCTCAAAGTGTGTTGAGGAAAAATCACAGACGGTCCCCAGAAAGGAGTGCCAGTGGGTGCCCCCTGCAACCATTGGCTCAAATTAAGCAATGCTGAAAAGGATTTAGATGTGGCGCGTCCTTACCTTGCTCTGTTATGGTCTAAGGCTCTGATGGTTTCACTTTTGGTTTCAGAAAGCTAAACAGAAGCCCTCCATTTTATTGACCCTCGAGAGACATCTCTACTTAAACATCCTGTCACATGTCTACACTTTGAACGCTGTTCTCTATCTCTGTAACTTCCTACTCCTGGAACAGTTCAAGAGGAGGACTAATATATAATATGGGGGGAGGGGCAGTAGTGTGTGGAATCGTGAATTAGTTATTCAGGTCACATTTGAGTATCCATTGCACTGGCCAGGTGTTAGACAATTCCTGTTTCAGCATTGTGTAGGCTATAAATTAAGATTTTATGCCAAGAATTGCTTGTGCAATCATGCTCACTGATAATGCAACCAAGGCCCTCATCCCCCATCGTGCTGGAACCCCAGTACATTATTCCCAAACATGTAAATACCAATATCTCAGGTGTCAGTAATGTTCAGGTACGGGAATACTGTTATATTCTAACCTTTACCTGAAAGGTCCCTGAGAAATATGGATTTACTCTGAAAATCAATGTTACTGATTTAATCTCTAATTCTCTGCTTTTGGTCATTTTCTTCCTAATTGGTTCACCCACATTTACCTGGAGAAATATCTGGTGGTAAGGGACATGGGGGTATGGAGTGTGGTTTTTCACCAGTAATTGTAGTTCTGATTCAGCCTGTAACTTTTGTTACTGACCGAATTCTGATGACCTCCCAAGTTATAATGAGGGACAAAGTATACTGAAGGGCCGGACTTCGAACAACAACATTTCTCTGAACCATAACACCTACACTAATATAAAGTAATTGTTCACAGTCTCTGTCAGACCTGTCATCTTTAGGGTGGTCTTCCCCCAACTTTTTGCCTGCTTACCTCCACTTTTTGCTGTATCTTTTTGTTGGCCTTAGGACTCTGAGCACTTTACCACTGCTGACCAGTGCTAAAGTGCATGTGCTTCTCCCCTAAAACATGGCGACATTGGTGTATACCTGATTGACATATTTTGGTTACATGCAAGTCCCTTGTAATGTGGTATACCATATACCCAGGGCCTGTAATCTAAATGCTACTAGTGGGCCTGCAACACTGATTGTGCCACCCATACAAGTAGCCTTTCAAAACTGTTTCAGGCCTGCCATTGCAGAACGCGTGTGTGTATTTAAAACCATGTGCTAAGCCTTAAACTCCTCTTTTATTACACATAGGTCACCCCTAAAGTAGGCCCTAGGTAGCCCTAAGGGCAAGGTGCTGTGTAAGTAAAAGGTAGGACATGCACTTTTAAGTATTGCATGTCCTGGTAGTGACAAACAGCTACATTTGCTTTGCACTACTGTGAGGCCTAGTCCTCTCATAGGCTAGCAGTGGGAATTCTTAAAACACTCTAAAGCTGTAATTCCTGCTTAGAAAGGAGTAGCTAAATCATGTTTCATATCTTTGGAATGGTAACGATAAATCCTCTTTAGTGGTAAAGTTGGATTTGATGTTGCTATTTTAGAATTGCCCCTTTTAGAAAGTGGACATTTCTCTGCTCTTAACTTAGCTCTGTTTGCCTGCAGCCTGTCTTCAATATATATCTGGGCTGGGTGACAGCTACACTTTGTGCATTTCCTCTAGACAGCCTCAAACACAGGAAGGCTGGGTGAGACAGAGGACTCAACTGCATTCATCTGCATTCTGTTAGCCTTCCTGGGCAGGAAGGGGAAGAGGTAGCTGACACATCTGAATAGGCTGTGTCCTGTCCTCACACAAAAGACAGATCACCCCCACACGTAGCCTTGAAGACAGGGCTGGTATGAAAGAGAACCTGTGCACTTCAAGGAGCTGCTTTGAAGTCACCCCCCACTTCAAAGGCACATTTGGGTATAAGCACTGAGGCTCTGACCCAACCAAATCAGTACACTACTGGACCTGGGAACAACTTTGCTGGAGTAAAGACTTTTTGTGGTGCTTTCATTGTGTTACTGTGTGTGTGTGTTGCACAAATACTTTACACATTGCCTTTTGAGTTAAGCCTGCCTGTTCTGTGCCACGCTACCAGAGGGTGAGCACAAGTTAATTTAAAGTGTGAATCTAGCTTATCCGGACTAGGATTGTTGTCCCTACTTGGGAAGGGTGTAAACCTCTGCCAACTAGAGACCTATATTCTAACAGTCTTGCTTTTTTAAAATAAACTTCTATAGATTTTGCACAGCACCTTGTTGCCATTATAGTAAATATACCAACCGACCATCCTCTCTCCATCGTAATAAAATACATTCGAAATAAATATCTGAACAAGATAGGGAAATGCAGAATTCTGCAATAAGAAAGAATTCAACATGGTTTATGCACCATTTAAGTCAAAAGCCTAAAGACCCTTCTTCTGAAAGAATAAAGTGACAATTTTACAAACCTGAAAGAATCGCATCTGAGAACGTGAGCATTTAAGAACATCTTAAGAACATCTAGAGAAGTAGAATTGGGCGCCTAAAGGCATTCGCAAATCTTGCAATGATGGACATCTTTATTGGAGAAATGGCCTCACTTTAATACCTTACCCACAACCACTAATTGGAATCATTCAGGAAGCTCATTAACAAGATGCAGCAATCCAATTAGTGGTGCTTAATTTTTTGACAGTGACCACGGGGACCAGACAGAGCAATTATTGCTATCAGACAAGGCTATGTCTCATTTTCTTAAGTCATTATATTTTGCACTGTTAGGATGTTTTACTAAACCGAAGGTAGTGGTAGTAAAAACCGGCATCGAGAAATGTAGAAACTATTTTATAGGTCCCTGTAATGCGTATATATTTCACAGGTTGATGAGAAATTAGGGTCTCCTCAACATAAAGACAATCACAAATTGCTCTGCATAGCTTTCTATTGTTTAACCATCGTTTTATTAATGGACGGAAAATAAACATTGTTTTTTCAATCAGGGTCCATTGTTAGTTGTATCCTGTAGAGAACAGCGTCAAAAAACTCTCCCTTCTAAGATAGAAATTCTTTTTTTGATAAAGCAAAGGGTGTGTTTCTAAAATTCTACACTCTTAATTACATCATTAAATATTTATCTTGTCTTTTTTTCCACAGACATCCAAACAATAGGTCTGGCAATTCATTTACTATTTGAAATAAACATTCCCTGCTTAAAACAAAATGCCTTTTTCAACATAACTACCCCAAAGTAGACTAGACATGTAACTACTCCAAAGTAGACTAGACATGTAACATAAAAATATATTACAGGAAACATGTAGAATAGTCCAATATTGCCATTTTGGGGTTCTGGTGACACATGTGACCACTGCAAAACTCTCGGCATTTAGCCTCCACCAAATCCTCCTTCAATGGCAATAAACAGTGCCTACCCATTATGTGACGTCTACACACTGAAAATGATCAATAAAAAGATCACCACTACAAAATGGTGGACATCACAAAAACCACATGTATCATATCAGTGTCAATCACAATATGTCTCAAAATATGAAGCTGAGCACAATCATACACCAGGGCAGATGGAATTGTCTACACAGAACCGAATAATATTTTACATAAAGCAATTTCATAAGATGAGTCTTGAAACAAAAATATAAAATACATTTGAAGGAGACAGGATGGTGTTGTGAACACACTCTGCAATAGCCAACAACTCCAGGTGTAGTGACAAAACTCCAGCAGAAAATCGGCATGGTAGACAAAAAGTGCTAACTAAACTTTGTAGAGCGTATCTTCTCCAAGAAGAAAAGCATTCCCATTTGTAATATTGTATTCCTTAAATTGGCCTCTACAAGCTAACAGAGGAAGGGGCGAATGATGAAGCAGAAACCCCTACATATCCCACTAGAAATGTGGGATATGTTTATTACAAAAACATTATTCAATGAGGATATCAGATTTTCAATTTTGACTATGAAGGAAAAAGATTAGCCTTCTGTTTCTTTGAGTGCATATGCCGGTGGGTGGAATTTAAGTCACATGCAGTTTTATGGTATGAAAGCTTCAGAAAATGGCAGCGTAACATAAATTACAACAGATTCCCCCCCACCTCCCAGACAGATGCATGAATGAAGGCGAAGACCAGTCACAGCAATTCACACTATAGTTGACCTGCTAGGAACAACTTTTTCTGATACAGAATTTGGATAGATTTGGAGCCAGAAAGGCTCTTCCTATTGGCAAAGCAGGTATGGCCAATTTGCACTAGTTTGCAAATGAGAATGCAATTTATAATGTGCTTTTTGTCCGAATAGGCTTCATGGCCCATGACCCATTGAGGATTTGAGGGAAGATGACTGCCCACCCTCTGAGCTTTACATCAGGTGCAGTCGCACAGGTGAGCCTGGGAAGCACTCTGCTGAAGTAAAGACTGCTCTGCTGTAAGGATTGCCACTTTGCCTTGACTGACTGTTCTGAGGAATTGCTTCTCTGCTTTGCTGAGCTGCCCTGCTGGCTGCTGATCTCTGACCTGCTGGGGACAAGGACTGGACCCATCTCATGAAGTCTGTGGGTTGAGAGCTGTGATTTGACCCCGCCGAGACAGCATCTCACATATGGCTAGGCTAGGAGTTTAGAAGCAGTAGTTGTGATGTCCCACTGATGCTTGGAATAGTAGTGACACCGGTAGCAGATGCAACCACCAATCAATCATTAGCAAATCTCTCAACTGAAGGAACTGATCCTTGATGGCAACAAATAGATATTATGGCAATCAATGTCAGCCTACAAGATCTAAATACGAACCATAACCACAGGGCAATTGCGCACAAGATTTCTGCCTTGGCAGACACCTCCAACACACACACCAGGCAGCTAAATGAACTGAAACATGTAAAGAAGAAGCATGAAGAGAAATTTGCAGACTTAGTGGATAGATTGAGAGAATTAACATGAGATTGCTGAGGCAACCCCAGGGCATGGAGATATACCAATGGTGGATATCTGCCTTCACAAAATTACAGATCAAGCAATGTTAGGAAATATTCACAAAACTTCCCCCATAGCCTGCCTCAAGCGCCCCATCGAGTATGGTGATAATTCTGAATGTAAAGGTAACGAGACAGGGTGAAACTTATTCCAATTACACAGCAGCAGTGAAAGGGTTACTATTAATTCCGATAGTAAAGATAGCTCACTGGACCAATGCATCCCTTGAAAACATGTTTGTATAATCTAAAGCACACAGGATAAGATCCCAGCGGGTTTCCGCAGCCATTCATCTTTTCGAAGTCGTGCAAATGAGTACCAGTAAGATGTGTAATAATTGACCCCATTTATCAGTGCTGATATGCAAGACGAATCATTAAGTCTGGTACATAGGCGGGCTAATATTATTGTAAATATTCATCATGTTGGTAAGTTGGTCTCTGGGCATTTGATACGTGGGGGTCTGACTTTTCTGTGTGAGGATCTCAGGGCAACTGAGAGTCATTCCAGGTTTGCTAAAGTTCTAGAAAGCCTCATCGTCCTGACTGTTTTGGCAAATGCCCGAAGTTGGTTCAAAACTAACATTGGTGGTGTTTCTTCTCTGCTGAGACTGCATTTTTACAGCTTTGGCAGTTGCTGCTCTATACATCAAACACAAACCCAGGTACAGGGGTGATTTGTCAGAATAGGTGCCCGCAATTTTATTTTACAGCTAATTGGGAGCAAACGAAAGAAGCAAGGTAAGCATTCATTTTTGTTTGAAAGTTTTCTTTGACTCTGCGTTAAACATGTTCTGCTTTGTTCCCCGAGGTCTGTTTTGCCTTATTTTTAAAATATATTTAAATGGGATCGAAAATAGAAAAGCTAGCAAATATTCAAGATGAATTCAACAAAGAAAAGAACCAAAAATGATGTTACTTTTGTATCTTACTGCACAAAATTACATATCAGTTCTTAATAATCACATTAAAGTGATCATCCCCATACTGAGGTGCGATTAGACGCAGCCTTGATAATCTGTTAGTGGAAATGGAACAAAGTTTATTTTAAAAAGCCATTCTTCCAGGGGTTTTTATTTGAAAATCGGACTCCAACGTCCTCCTGCCACTGCCCCTCCAAAGTCGAAAAAGCAATTACAACCAAATCCCTCTCCCTCACTTAATCTTTCATTACATGCACTGTTTTTAAAGTTGTGGCCCTTAAATGCCCTTGTTTCTTTCTTTACTAAATAAATTTGCATACATCTGGCATTTTTATCACCTTAATGTCTTCATTTTCTCTTTTGTCCAATAATTTCCTTTCTCTGGTACACTGGAGACTTGTAAAGCTGATTTCCTTCTCTCTTGACTCATCTCTTTATTGCCCACTTGATTAATTTATGGTGTGACAGACCTCAGTCTGCTCCGCTGTGTGCCTGCACATTTGGAAAGATTCATCACCTCCGAATCTCATTCTTTCCCCGTTCCCGCTCGCTCTCTGGTCCCTCACTTACTGTCTTTCTTTAAAATAGACACGCACGCGCGTGCACACTTCACGCGCGTGCATATGCCTCTGCCTTCTACACTGTTTCAGACGTGACTGGTACAAGTGAAGCCAATCCTTATGGGTGGTTAATAAAATCCAGTATAAGAAATGCAGCCAACAACAAAAAAATAAAAATAAAATGATAAAATTACTATATATTAAAACCTCCTCAACATTTTTTGAAAATGTAAAAGCTAGACAGAAGGTGCCAAATACAAAAGTTATGAAACAAAGTTAATCACGGTTCACTTTAAACAACATACTAATCCAATTGAAGACTATAAATTACTTCATTGCCAAGCCTACCCAAAGTCGGTAGGCTTGGAGGGCGCTAGTTCTGCTATTTACAGAAACTAAAAAAACAAAAAGCAGCCCTAGACTATTCGTCCATTCTGCTTCTCTGTAAATTAGGGCATCTGACAAGTAGGCAGATTTCAAATTATTAATATTGCTGTTTGAATCTGAGCACATTACTTCAAATTTGCATCAGTTTAGAATACAAGGTCAAAAACCACAGTATGACGGCTTGGGCTTCTCAGTAACTATAACAGGATTTCAGAAAATGGCCAACCACTGCTATTTAAAACTGCAAGGTTTTGTGCTATTTTGGTCCACTTCTTTCTTGTGTTGTTCTTTTTCGGCATCAAACACCTATGCTCTTGTTTTGTCCATAATAAACAAAGCAACTGCCTGCATATGGACGCATAAAGTTAAAATTATCTTTCTGTACCAACATCCACAAAGTTAATCTAACACTTGGGATCAATGAATCGCTCAATTAGAGCACACCATGTGTTGAAATGTATCAAAAGGTTTCCTTAAATCCCCAAAACTTAAGTAGGATTTTCGGGGGGGGGTTCATCTCCTTAAATGCAAGAATGGTGGTTCCCAGCTTTAAAAGTCCTTTTTCAAAGCTTATGAAAGAAAAATAGTGATACTGAAGACACCGGAAGTGCATTTGGAATGGAAGGCTTGGAAAAAGGAGGTAAAAGGTGCCGGAGTATACAGTGGGTTCCTCAGATTGATCCAGTGACAGAACTTTTAGAAATGGCCGAAGGAACCAATACGAGTGAGTGGAAGTTCAACAGTAAGATGGAGTCGTGTTGGTAAGGAGTTGAAGGGATAGAAAGGGTAGGGCTGAGTGTTGAGAAAAGAGAGGAGAAATCGTGAAGTCATTTGTGAGAGGAAGTAGAAAGTGGAGAAAACTGAGGAGTAAGAAAGTCAAAGTTGGGCTACCAATGTTAGAGAAATGAGTAGAGTTTGGAGTAAAACATGAGTGTTTGGTGACGAGAGTATGCAATGGATAAAGTGGTAAACAAAGGATCCAAGGCATTGTATGATTAGAAATGCCCACAGGGCACCCACTATATACCCTCTAACGCTCTACTTCTGGTTGCCCACCTACCACATGGAACAATGTTTCACAAGCTCTATGTAGTCAAAAAACACCACTGGCTTTTTCGTGGAAAGATGAAAACATTGCTCTTATCCTGCCTGTAGGAAATGTCATCAACTCACTGCACGTCTAGAACTTTAACCTTTTTTTGACCCCTATGTTTGGACCTCTGTTGGGATCTGCAGCCTGCAACCAGATTTCAGCTCAGGCTATCTGTACGAACAAATTTTTCATTTTTAAAGTTCAACCCTCTATGACAGACAGAGCAGCCTGACACAAAGCAGGGACACCAGACTGTCATAGTGAGATCTTCAGCTTTTATAGTAGGCCATATTTCGTGTCCTGTCATGCTGAATTTCGACCAGTGCAAGGGTATAAAGGTGCATATACTATGCAGTCTGAAAACATATGTAATGCAGCTCTATATACACAGGATTTACATCTAGGCCCTATTTCACAAGAGAAATGAAAAAGAAAATGAGCAATGCAGCTTGGTGACAGTTACTAGTAACAACACAGGTAAATCAGACAGAGGAAACAGAATTTCTATTTAAATATTTTGATAATGATAATGTTATACAATATGATATGTTTTTAGAGCAAGGGGAATCATCACTTTTTCATCTATCTCTGGCCCAGCAAGATATGACATAGATACGATGCCCAAAGATCAGAGAGGGTGAAGACAAATATAATGGAGTGCTACTAACACAGACTACCAGGTGGTCTGTAACCACATCTTGGTGGCTGTTGGTTCCCAGACTGATGTCTTTGAAGAGACAAACACTGAATGGTACAATAATTTCAAGAAGTGAAAAAAGTTCCCAAAATATAGTGGCAGATGGTAAGAATGACTGTAGAGTGCCTTATTACCTAAACAAGTTTTCAACCGCAATACTTTGATGGTACTTTACAATTTGGAAGTAAAGAAAAACGTTGCTTCTCTCTTGGGTCTCGTCTGTGTGAAGTCCAGGAAAGATGGCTTCTGCCTTTGTGTGAATCTCTGCTACAAACAGATTTAATGCAATCTGGGGGGCCTTCATGCTGCTGCAATTTGTTTCGGGGTCTGGTATTAAAGTATAGGCTTATGTGTTCTTTTTGTAACCATATGTTATGTTTTAGCAGATTGAATTTTCTTAGATGAATGTACTTAAGATCATGCTATAATGAAGTACTGGCTAATGAGATTGGTCTGACTCGACTGGGTATACTTCTATCGACTTCACCATCCCTGATATGGGTTTTCATGTATTGAATTTGATTTATTATGTATTCATGTTTGCTAAGATGAAATCTCACTGAAACCATATTTCAGTATTAAGGCATTTATGAAGACAACTGTTTTTCTTCTCCTCCAATTATATGGCATGCTACCGTAGACATTGAGCTGAATGTTGAATTGTATTTTATCTATTTATCTTTCATACATTGTCTTAAGTTATAAAACTGTGTGGCACGATGCACTTTTCTATACTGGTGCACTTTAAAGACATATATATTGTATATTAGTTATTGAGATGAACGATGAACTGTATTTTATTTATGATACATGTCAATGTCTTAAAGTTAGAAAGCCGGTTTGCACAATACACTTTTATATACTAATGCACTCTAAGATATCTGTCGCTGCTAAAGTCTAACGATGATTTTGTTTGTTGAAATGTGTTTTTGCACTCTTCCACTTTGACGATTGGATGTGTCGCTCCCGTTTGTTTTATAATGTGCAAGTGATCCATAAATAATGTTTGTTTCGTTATCTGTACTGCTCAATAAAAAAATTAAATAAAAAAATCCTCACTTGCGGTCGTTTGGACTGGGTAACTACCTGTCCCAGTAAGCTTCAGGGCAGGAGGAGGAGCCTTGCAACGTTTGTCACCTCCATCAGGGCCTGCCGCACTATATATGCGCATTCTGAGTCCTGCGGGCCGTCCATGCCCGGAAGAGGCTAGTCTCCTCCATCTTAATAAAGTCCACCATCTGGCTGCGCCTCTGCCTGTAGTTTTTATGCCCCGGTCCAAATGTATGCACAAATCTTTCCAACCTGGTATGCACTGGGGGTCCTGTTTTTTGAATTGCAACGGAATAATGATGGTTAAGCACAAGCAATGTCTGACCTTGAAAGGGGCAGCAACCAAGAAAATCAGCACCCTAGATGGACACATTGAAAAAGTGGTGGGTGCACTCAACAAAAAAATCCTCTTAGCAGAGAAGTGTTTCTCGACAGATCTGTCGCTACCCGCCTCAGACGTTCATGTCAGCCCCATGGGGCCGGATTATGAGGTCAGAATCCACTGCTCCAAACCTGTTTCGCCCCTCCCTCCCCGGTCCATACAGCCACCCAACCATCGTCTCCATCCGTGAAGCGGAAAAAAGGCCCTGTCCCCAAAAAAACCCTCACTATCCAAAGGAGCTCTGAAGTTACTGCCTCGCTGGACCTGACAAATTTTAGTGCTCTTTACTGCAAAGAGACTATTGAGGACTTGCTAAGGCAACTGGGCAAAGAAATTGAAGATGCTATCGACTGTAAAATGTTGGGGGTGCTTGAATGTTTGGGGTGAATTGAGGCCAAACTAACTGGGATGGACTCCAGAAGGGATGACAGTAGGGATGAAGGGAACGGAAGGGGGGGATGTGTAAATGCTACTGTGCAGGAGCCATGTGGCTCTGCTCCCCAAGTTCTGCCCGAGACTTGAGGGCAGTGCAAATCTTTTTTGAGGAGAGGGGTCAGCCTCCAGTTAGTGTGTCTAGTAAGGCTCCCATTGGGCTCAAGGGAGGACATTTCACTGAATTCACCAGCAAAGAACATTCCCGCGCTGGGTGCCCATACAGCCGGAAAGCCTCTCAACTTAGGGGTCGATTACGATCTCATTCGGAAGGGCTCCGAATTGGATTCAGGTTTGCCGGATCCGATTCGGAACCCTTGTTTCTGACCGATTCATACACAGTTCCCAACGACCGATTACGATGCCTGTAAACCGGTAGGGCTGTCCGAATTGGTTCTGAAAGGCATTCGGACAGCTTGCGTCTTTCGAAGCCGATTTGTACAGCTCTATGGACTTGGTGTCCGAGCGAGCGATTACAATGACAGATTTGGACAGCCGTTCCGATTCGGTTTCTCCAGAACAAATCGGCTGCCGGAATCTGTCTTTGGGGACCCGTAGCAGGCCCCTCTTCACCCAGGGCCCTCCGAATCGGGCCCGTGGGGGTACCCAAAGGACCCCCCTTTTCACCCATGCACACTGTGGCAGGCACCATGGGGTGCCTGCCACAGGGTGCAAGGTTTTCCCAGCCACCCCTTTCTTCAATGGGAGCCTGTGTTCTCGTTCGGAACACAGGCTCCCCATTAAAGTCAATGTGAGTCCGACTCTAATTGTATCCGGAAGCATCCGGATACATCCAAATTGCTCGGTCGGACTCACCCGATCCGAGTCGTTCGGAAAGCATTCCGGGACCGATTCGGTAGGAATGCTTTCCGGACGAGATCGTAATCGGCCCCTTAGTTGAGGAAGCAGGGTCACCTCATGATAGCACCACCTGATGTGACCTTCCCCCAGCTGCCTGTCCTTCGTGGTCATATTAGTTGATGTTCCTAAACTGCACCCTGAAGCAAGCAAGTCCACATTAGAACTAATTAACAAAATAGCCCACTGGATTAAGGGGAACTCTAGGATCCAAGGTTTTTTATTATCGGAAATACTCATGCCAAGAAGGGTGGGTTGGGAAAATGCAGAAGGAGTTTGAGGGCGACTGTGTTGTCATTACCTTTAGGCACCCTAGAATGGCCAGGCAGTTGATTGGGCCCCCATGGTCAGTTATCTCCCATCGGAGTAGGATCAGAGTTCTGCCCCTGGGTTTCTTTTATAGGGACCTAGCCAGGAGGCCGCATCCCACTCCCCTACAGATATCTCATTTTGCCCTGACTGTTTTTGTTGGACTTGGCCCTTTTTGCAGGGTCATCCCAGAACTTTTTGCCTTCCTCTTGGTATTTTTTCTGACCTGGTGTTGGTGGTTTTAGGACTCTGAGCACTTTATCACTGCTGTCCAGTGTTAAAGTGCATGTGCTCTCTATGGTAAACTTGGTAAGATTGGTCTACACCTGTTTGGCATATTTAATTTACCTATCAGTCCCTTGTACAGTGGTATCTCATATACCCAGGGCCAGTAAATTAAATGCTACTGGTGGGCTTGCAGCGCTGCTTGCGCCACCCACCAAAGTAGCCTTTCAAACCTGTCTCAGGCCTCTGCCATTGCAGGGCCTGTGCACGCAATTTACTGCCACTGTGACGTGGCACATACAGTGGTAGCCACGTCTGCGACTCCTCTTTTACTACATATCAGTCACTCCTAAGGTAGGCCCTAGCTAGCCCTATGGGCAGGGTGCAATGTTGGTAAAAGGTAAGACATGTGCCTTAACTGTGTGGCATGTCCTGGTAGTGACAAACAGCCTATTTGGTTTCTCACTACCGTGAGGCTGCCCTCTCATAGGAATGCATTGGGGATTCGCTGATATGTGTTTCAGTGGTAATTCCTGACATGAGAGGAGTAGCGTGGTCAAGTTTGGTATGTTTGGAATAGTGGTAATAAATGCTGCGTAATGGTGTTCGCAGATTTATTAATACTATTTTAGAAATGCCACTTTTAGAAGTGGGCATTTCTGTGTGCTATGTGTCTTTGTGCCTGCCTGTTGTGTATTGCATGTCTGGCTCTGGATGACAGGGGCTGGGGAGGTGCAGTTGCTCCAGAGGGGCTGGGTGAGTCAGCACTAGGCTGAATAAGCCAATCTGCATTTGGAGTAGTGGGAGGAGGAGCACCTGACCCTAAATAGGACTGTGCCTGCCTTCCACAATGCTGGTTCCGCCCCCCTGTGGTGTGTCTGGGGCCAGAGCCTACACTAAGAATGGGGATTGTTGTGCTTTTTTCAAGTGCCCCCCAGAACTGGTTTGGACTAGGTCCAAGGCCCTGTGTCAGGGCAGAACAAAGACTTCATGGGTATAAATGTTGGGCCATTGACCCCATGATTGTACCTGCTTGGAGCTGTGAAGAGAGGACTGCTGGGTGCCAGGAGGAACTGCCACGAAGGACTTCCCTCCTGCTGGAGGGCCCTGTGAGCTGGCCTGCCTGGGCCCAGCTCTGCCCTGTGCGAGCACGTGGTGAGCGCTCTTTTATCCTGCTGCCCAAAGAGTGGGCTGACTTAGAGAGGAGCGCTTTGTGCCCTGCAGCGTGGGCAGCACCACCCTCTCCTATGTGACCTGAGCCCCAGGGGTGGGCTCACACTGCCTCGAAGCATGAGGAGCGTTTCATGAGCTTTGTGCTCAAAAGCGCTGTGCAAGGAAGCTAGCTCCATCCCAGAATCCTGCTGAGAAGGAATTCCGGTGTGGGGATTCCTCCGTGTTGCCTGGTTGTGGGCAGGGCTTTGCCCAAGGAAGCCTGATTGCGGGCGGGCCTTGCTGAAAGGAGGGAGCTGCAAAACGGAAGCCAGGCACGCCCGAGCCTGGTTGAGGGCAGAGCCGATGGAGACTTCGCTCCGTACTCTGCCGGCCGCACCAAGAGCTTTGCCGAGCTTCGGCAGGTTGCCGTAGCAACGAGGGTCCATGTCCAGAGACCCCGGGTGGAAGTCAGGCAGGGACGAAGCCGGGTGGAAGGTGGGGCCGGCCCAGGAGGAGAGACGCGAGGCTGCAGTGCCGTTACCTTGGCCATCGAGAGGCCACACAACAGCCTTTTTGGAGCCTGACTCGCCAGAGAGTGGTGTGAGTCCGGCCACTGCGAGAGTTGCTTCACGGGGGGACCGATTAAGGTCTTCTCGCCCTCGGGGGCATTGCGCTACCTGTTGATAACAGTATGGGGATTACCCCGACCCAGGAGAGGTCTCCCCCGTGTGTTTTGACAGAGGGAGGTGATGTGGGCCTCCTGCTCCTCCTAGATATCGGGGGCAATGTTGCTCTAAAGTGGCATTGAGGGGTGAGCCCAGCACGGGGCCCCCGCTTGGGAACACTGACTTGGGGACAACAACATTGAGTGGTAATATGCCTATTGATGGGCTGAGGTTCCCAATAAGGTGCCTAGTAATGATGGGATCCGGAGGTATGCATAGTATGTGGTGCAGGTGCCCTACTGTAATGCTTTTGCCTAATGTGTGCCTTTTGAAAGTGGGTACTTTGGTGCATTATTGCTAATGATAATATGCATAACATGCTATGCTGAGTACCCATGTGTGCAGTGATAGTGATGCACTGCACTACTGCGGATTATGTTTCACCTAATATGCGGTACCAGGTGATGTTAGGATATATGCTTAATGTGTGCATGCTAAGTGCAATGTTACCGGTAGTTACTGGTTGTTTTCACTACCTGTGAGTTGTGATATGATGACATTGGCCCTGTAGTGTATATAATCCCTGTGAAGTCGTGCCAGGTGGCACAGTGTGTATATATGATTACGTTCTAATGTGTTTTATGAGTAATACAAAGGTTATTTTTGGTATAACCTTGTGTGGAGTTTCTTTTGTGGTGTGACTAGTGTGTCGCTGCTGTGTGTGTGTGTTGCGCAATTGCTTTACACATTGCCTCTGGGATAAGCCCGACTGCTCTGCCAAGCTACCAAGGGGGTGAGCAGGGGTTATCTTCAGCATGTAACTCCCTTACCCTGACTAGAGTGGTGGTTTCTGCCTGGCTTAGGCGCAAGCCCTAGCCAACCAGAAATCCCATTTCAAATAGTTTTCAATCGATTCTTCCCTCTGGGTGACCTGTCTGAAAATGGTTGACTCAGTCCCCACAGTGTGCCAAAACCCTTTCCCTCTAAGGATCCCAGGGCTCTCTGTAGCACCCCACCCACCTTGGATTCTATCAGCGCCCATAAGAGCAGAGTGGAGACTAGGCCATTGAATGAGCACACCCTAACCTGTGATGGGACACCGTAGCATGGTCTGAACATCCTTTTCTGAAATGTTGTGGCCTTAGCCAGCAAACTGGTCTATGAAGATTGGGGGCTCTATATACGTTAGCATGATATAGCCCTATTTCAGGAGACCTTGGTTACCAAGGAAATTATTCTGGATGGTTATCATTCATATTCTGTCCCCGCAACTCGCTCTGCTGCAGGCTGGGGCAAGGCGGGCTTAACGCCCTGGTTTAACATCACCCTGGATTGTAAAGTCACACCAACCCCTTTTGATAGTCCCTTAATTCAAGCTCTCTTAACTACTTGGCCAAACAGTACCAGTATTGTCCTAATACATTTCTATAATGGCTATTCTGACGCAGACCATATTGCCAACCTTAAAGAGTTGTCAGATTTTATATTAGGTCCAGAGGAACTTTTCGCATCCCTGCACAATGGCTATATTATCATCCTTGGGGGTGATTTTAATGTTAAATTAGGGTCTACCCAAGTGGAGAATGTGCAAACCATGTTTGATAACCTTACCATTGGTAGCGACACACAACCTAGAGATAGGGGGACCAAGCCCTTTACCAACTTACTAAACTGTTCAATCTCCTGAATGTAACTGAAGTTTATGATCCTCTGTAACCAACCAAACCAAAGTAACTTTTGAGAGGGGGGAGTGCTCCACCGTGATAGACTACATTTTTGCAAACAGGAGTTTTGTCTATGGGTCATGCCAAAATAGATGAAAGACCTCATAGTGATCATAACCACCTGTGCTTGGAATGATGTACTTCGAGGAGGAGGGAGGGAGGCCCAATGATCTTGATCTCGCAATCCCTAGAAATGAAGAACCAAGGGCAACGCCTGGTTTGGTGAAATGTGGATAGGGCCACTATTCTAGAGAAATAATGCACCAACCATCTACCCCTGGTACTAGCTTGCCTTAAGTAATCTGACTTCTTCTACGCAGTATCTTCCCACTTTGTAGAACTAGGTCTAGTGATGAGTGGCTTACTGACAAAACCCAGCAGAACAAGGTCTGCAGTTTTTAAATGGTTTGATCAGGCATGTAGAAAGGCTTCAAAGTGCCTGCATGAGGCTCTAAAGGCAAAAACAAGGGATGCGCTGAAAGTGCGCAACTGCAAACAGGTTTACAGGGATGTGAGACGGGCCAGGCGGAAGGAACTACAGGAGGAATCCTGGGGAGAACTGATGGAGGTCTGTACATTGAATGATACCAGAGCTCTCTCGTCTGCTATAGGCAACATCAAGTTAGTCGGGGTAAAACCAAACACCGTTATTACCACTATAGGTCAGGAGGCCTGGGCCAAACATATAAAAAAAAAGTCTATCGCTCATCAAGCATTTTTGGGGCCATTGAGGCGGACGTAGATTTTCCCTTATTAGTGGAATTCTCTGTAGAAGAAGTAAGGGAGGTGTGTTGTCGCTGCTTGCATGCAGCAGAACATAGAAGCCTGTAGGTTAATGAAGAATGTGGGAAGGGAAATGTTCTGTGGGAGAAAGGTGGGAGTTGGAGCTGTGATGTTGTGGGCGTCGCATCGGTATCTTCGCTGTCACAGAGTTGAGGAATAAAGGTCTTAAGATACAATTTGGAGTGTGCATCTGTTCTATATGATGCAATCACTAAAAGCCCATGCAGAAAAGCCCCAGGTCCAGATGAGGTGCCAATGGTCTTATAAAAAACACCCCAGACCTTTGGGCCCCTCTACTTTGTAATTGTTTTAATGCCCTCTGTAAGACAGGCTCACCACAATCCTGGCACTCAGCCGTCATAGTCCCTGTCTTCAAGAAGGGCATTTCCCAGTCCCTGGAATTCTATCACTCAATCTCGTTATGGTAATCCGCTGTCAAGTTGGTGGGTATAATAGTTCGGGGCCGCCTTTAGACTGTGTTGGGGGTAACTGGCATCCTGTTGGAGACGCAGTATGAATTCTGTGAGGTGCTAGGCACAGCAGAGCAATGTTTAAACCTGTACTTGCTGATAAGCAAATAAACCATTGTTTTGTTGAAAATCTTTTTATTAGGAAAAAACAGGCTTCAGAAACAAAGTAGATCAAGACATGTAGGAACAATTTGAGCATAGGACAAGGCAACTACAGAACCCCTCGACGCATGGCGCCCACACACATTCAACGTAGATTTCACCCACAGTACATGATTAAAACTCTCCACTCAACATTTATAGGATACAACATACACTACCCCACAAGATCCCCCTCACAGCCCTCTATACAGAGTCCATGGCCCCCATATTGTCTCCCACTTGCGGGGGCATCCACGACTTTGATAGACCACTTGCTCCGCATTGTGGCACCAGTCCATATCGCACAGCCATGCGTTCACCTTTGGGGGATCCGCCGCCCCCCAGGCCCTGGCAATGTTCCTCTTGGCGACCCCCCCCCCTGCTAGGGCGAGCCAGAGCTTGGCCCACTGCGGCCATGTGATCTCACCCGTGACCCCCAGGATGTGCGACCTGGACTCCAGAGGAACCTGCTCACCCACCACTGCCTCCATTATGCGGGTTATACTCGTCCAATACGCCTGAATCCTCGGGCATGACCATAATATATGGAAAAAAGATCCCTTCTCGCCACACCCCCTAGCGCACAGCTCGGAGCCAACACCCCCAATATGGACCTGAACCATTCTTGAGGCATAGGATCTATGAAGGATATGAAGTTGGACAAGCCTGAAGCGAGCCCTGATGGTTATAGTTATGGTTTACTGAAGAGCCTCCGCCCAGTCGTCATCTTCCAACAAACCCACGTCCGATTCCCAGGCCTCCCTCAGGGAACCCAAGCAGTCCGGAGAGTTATTCATCAATTTGTTATAAGTAAGGGATATTGCTTTCACATTCATGGGGTCTAAAAAGAGTCTATCTTCCAGGGGAGAATATTCGGGCAGCACTGTTCCTTCCTGCAAGTGACAATGAAGTGGCAAACGCAGTTGGTAATATCTAAGGAATTCCCCACTACCCATTTGAAAGCTCTCCCATAGGGCATCAAATGACACCATTTTACCTCCCTTCCAGACGTCCCCAAGTACGTCAATGCCAATCCGGCACCATTTCTTGAATCCCTGCAACCGACATACTTCTTTAAAAAAAATCGCCCTCCCATAGTGGAGTCTGCTCTGTAAGTTTCATCTCCCAGCCCGTCATTTTAGTTGCCCTATGCCAAATATCGATGACTGTCTTAGTATGTGGCGGGAGAGATACGGAGCCCCTACCCCTACGGTACAGTTCAGATAGGTGACTTCGGTGACCCAATGCCAGTCTGTCCACCCTGTATGCTGGTTCCTCAAGTGGAGAGAAGACCCAACCATTGACATTGATGAGGTGGGCGGCCCAGTAGTATTTCCTGATATCCGGAACTGCCAACCCCCCTTCATATACCCCATTCTGGAGTTTCCGGAGCGCTATCCTAGGACTACCCACCCCAACAACTTACGCAGCTCGGACTCGATCGCTTGGAAGAACGAGTCCTGGATCCGATAAGGGGTGTTCTGAACTGCCCTGCCCATGACAGAAATCAGGAGCCCTCTCCAATGTGCCGCATCGTCCCGTAATCTATTAAGTTGCACCAGCAAGTTCAGCTGCGTGAACTCGTCCACGGACTTAGTTATCCAGATACCCAGATATTTAAACTTATCCTGCGGAAGCATCCCTGAGCATGCCGACGTCAATAATGGAGGGTCACCCGCCAACGAAAAGACCAGGGATTTGTCCCAATTAATGCGGTACCCCGAGTAGGAACCAAAAGACTGTATAATGTGAGTTAGCCTATGAAAAGTATGCCGGGGGCTGTGCGCATAGAGAAAGATATTGTCCGCATACAAGGATATGCGCTCTTCCCAGCCCCCCTCCCCCCTATATCTATGCCCCGTACTATCGGGTCTCTTCTGATCCAAGCTGCCAGGGGTTCCAAAACAAGCGCAAAGAGCATCGGTGACCGCGGACACCCCTGACGTGTCCCCTTGTGTAACGCAAAAGCTCTGGAGACAACGCCATTGACCCTGACACGTGCCATCGGAGCCGTGTACAGCAGCCGAATCCATTTTTGCAGATTCAGACCAATACCCACCTTCTCCAAGACAGCAAAAAGGTAGGACCACTCGATGCTGTCGAAGGCCATTCTCGCATCCAGTGATAGGAGGGCGGCCGGTACGTCTGGTTGCTGTCAGGTCATTTGCATGACTCCATATAGGTGCCCCAAGTTGAGCCTAGTGCTCCTATGTGGCATGAAGCCAGTCTGATCGGGGTGGATCAGGGACTGTATGATAGGGCTCAGGTGATTCGCAATGATCTTAGCCAGAACCTTGGCATCAAAATTTAGAAGGGAGATAGGTCTGTAGGAGCTACAGAGGTCGTGCGGTTTTCCTTTCTTGAGGATGACCACTATTGTTGCCATTCTCGTGTCCTCAGGTACTCGGCCCTTATCGAATGCCTCCAGGAACATTTCAAACATGTGGGGAGCTAGCTTGCCCGCCACACATTTAAACAGCTCTGTGGGAAGCCCATTCGGTCCCTTCGCCTTCCCCGATTGCAGGTCACGCATGGCATTTTCTACTTCTTGCACATGGAAGTCCGAATCCAACGCCCCTCTATCCTCTGACCCAAGGGTCGGTAGGGAGATGTCTCGTAGGAACTCCATGCAATTCGACTCCCCCCGCGTGGATTGTGACTGATATATGTTTTCATAGTACTTGGCAAAGATTTCTGCCAGGTCTGACCCTGTACCACCCTGTGCTCCCTCTGCAGATCTGATCGCGGAGACCCAGTTGCGGCTCCTATCCCTCTTTTCCAGCCATGCGATCATTTTGTTTGCCTTGTCACCCAGATCATAGATCTTCCTCTGTGTGGCAAGCGCATGGGCTCGGGCAGCGTTTTCCGCCATGCCCCGAAGGGTTTTTTCTTTCAGTTGGATAGTGTGCTTAAGCCCTGCAGAACCCCTGGGGTCAGCGCCCAGTGTTCGTTCCAAATTTAGTATCTCTTGCTCGAGCTCATTACACTGAGCTCGTTTTTCTTTACGTAGGGCTCCGCTCGTAGCCTGTACAAAATCCCTAGCCACCGTCTTGTATGCTTCCCAAAGAATGCCGGCGGAGCTGACTGAGCCGACATAGTCCGTGAAATATTGGTCAGAACGCTCCTCAAAGCGCTCTTGGAACTCCTGATCCCGAAAAATGAAGGGGTCTAGTCTCGGAGGAAGAGACCAGTCCCGGTTCGGCCCTTGCAGTTATATTTCCACCGGTGAGTGATCTGATATCCCCCGCGTCTTGTGACACCCTCCCCGAAAGAGACCCGCCGATGTAGTGTGTGTAAAAACATAATCCAATCGTGCCCCACTACCATGTGCTGCAGAGATATGAGTGTACTGTCTTGCCCTGGGGTTGTGGCTCCTCCAAAGGTCCACCAGGCCCAGTGCCCGAGCGAATGTGTACTGTGGTCGAGGCCCCCCTAGCCGCAGGGGGGAAGACTTCCCTATCCACTTCCGGTGCCATTGTGTCATTCATGTCACCCCCCAGAAGCAGTGTGACCTGTGGAAATTCCAGTATGAGTTTGCTAAGATCCTGGAAGGCAGACTCGTGCAGTCGCGGGGGAATATACATGGAGCACAGGTTCACCACCTGTCCCTCCCAAGTTCCTGATACTGCCACGTAGCGTCCCATGTGGTCACACCATGAACGCTGTACTGCCAGTGACACCGAGTTTTTGATAAGTATGGCCGCGCCCCTGGACCCATTCGTGAAACCGGCGTGTGCCTGTAGTGTATAGCCATATCTATTAAGAGCCAAGTAGTTATTGCCTTTGAGATGTGTCGTTTGAAGAAACACGATGTCTGGTGAGTGTCTATGAAGGTACTGTAGGACCATGGTGCGTTTGATCTTGTCCCCCAGGCCATTCACATTCCAAGAGAGGATTGTCAACTTTCTAGTGGGTCGCACAGCCATGTAGCAAACCAATGGTAATTAGCCCCCCTAACCCAGCAATCAAAGGCCCTCCCAACGCACACAACCGCATCCAGCCCGTAGACACCCATTCCAAGCCCCAATTGTTGAAGCGCCTGTTCTGAAGCAAGAACTGTTGAGCACAAAACATGATAAATGTACGAACCCCAAACACCACCCCCCCTCCCTGCAACCCTGCCTTGTAGGTCTAGAACTAACCACATCCCAAATAGCAGAGCGCCTGTCGCCCGAAAGAACAAGAAACTAAAGTAGGGCTGACTGGCACCACCACAAAGAAATGCTCCCTCCCGGATCCATAATTCCGCCCCCAACATTTATTGCAGCTGGAGCACTCGTGACAGCGTCCCGACTGGCAGTGTCTTGGACTGTATTGTCCCTCGAGCCTTTAGCACTGTCCATAGTCAGTAGGAGTAGATCTGTACCTGAAATCCCGCAGGGACCCTGTGTCAGTTCACGATTCCGACCTCTCTCCTTCTCTGCGTCGTGGCGGAGACTCAAGATTACGGTAGCGACTACCTCGCCAGTCCATCTCCACACGACGCATATGCGGTCGGGGGGGCCCCCCATCCAGCCATTGTTGGACTTCTGCAGGCGTACCGAAAAACATTGATTTGCCGTTGTCTAGGACCTTCAGCTTGGCAGGGAACAGCATCATGTATTTTATCCCCTTCTCTCTGAGGACGCGTTTCAACCCATCGAATGTGCACCTCTCCTGCTGCACCTTCAAAGTGAAATCTGGGAAAAAGCGTATGATCGAGTTCTCGTAGGGGAGATCACCTCTCACTCTGGCTGCCAAATAGAAATAGAGCCCCCCGGATGGGAAGGCGCCGGGTATTTCAGTCACGGATTTATAGATGCACCAGCTCGGCGCCCCTTCTGCCTGTCAATGTTGATGCAGGCCCCAGCATAGCCGCTCTTCGCCCCCCCAGTCAAAGGGGCAACCTCGATCAGCACTCAGGCCCCGGATGAGCGCCGCATGGGCAATAATTGTAGGTGCTCCTGCGCCCCTCTCCAGATCAGTTAGTGCGGTCCTCCCTGCCGGTCGATGCATTCCCGGCCTCTTTCTCCCGGTCCACGCCGGCGTGACTCCCTGCGCTCGGGGGGCTCACCTCGGTAACTGGTTGACGTTAGGTAGCCCTCCGCCGCCAATTCTTGCTCTGCACGGTCTCTGGAGGCAGTAGCACAGGCCCCGTAGCTAGCGCGCACTGTCGGCCCACTGCAGCGGATCTCGAGTGCCTGGGGGCCCGAGCAGCGGGCCTCGGGATAACGCGACTCCGCCCCCTCTAGCTCCAATCACACCGCCGATCGCGGCGCGGGCCTCACCGCTCCATTCGCGGCGATTTTGGTGGGCAAGCACGCATCCCCAGCCTTGAGACACTGTTCGGGAAGCAATCCCGGCCATTTCAATCCTCCAGCTGCCGGAGAATGAGCGGATATTGCGGGCTTTGACCAGGGCCCGGTCGGAGCTCTCAAACTATGCCACCATTTTGGCCGATGCCAAGCCACGCCCCCGAAAATAAACCATTGTTTGGCAGGGCTCCGTTTGCCCGGCCTTCATGGATTTGTCTTATGCCTTCGACAGTGTGGAGAGGTCCAAGATCTGAGAAATACTAACTGATATGGGGATTGATGGCGACCTGGTCCAGTTCATGAGAGCTCTTCACTGTGATCTCTCTGCCTCAGTCTGGTTGGGCCCCTCAGGTGAGAGGACAGAAGAATTCAGGATTGGACGTGGGGCACGACAAGGGTGCATTTTATCCCCCTTGTTTTTTCTGCTAAATATAAATGGCCTAAGCCCTGCCCTGTCTGCCAGGGTCTCCGACGCCCCTTCCATAGGTGGCAAAAAGGTCCCCGTATTACTATAGTCTGACAAAACCAGTCTGTTATCTAGAATCCTCAATGGCTTAAAGACACTATTTAACACATTTGTTACCTTTATGGGTTTCCTGGGTTTGGCCAGTAATCGTTCCAAAACCTTTATTATGACGTGTAACCTAAAGAAAACTAAGATGCAGGGTATCAAGTTGCAAGGTCATCCCGTGGCACTTACCCAGGATTTTTCCTATTTGGGTGTAATTGTCGATTCTAAGGGAAACTGGGGACCCTGTATCTCAGCGGTACGGAGTAAATTCTCAGGTTCAGCAGAGTATGTTTTTAACCTGGCCAGACGCATCGGAAAAAACCTGTGGCTTCCCTACAGGAATTATAAAGGAGAAAGTGTCTCTCCATTTTAATGTACGGTGCAGGCATATAGGGCTATAGAAACCCCATGCCGCCTTCAACAGGGAAATAATCCTAGATTGACTGTCATGTGACAGAGGGCAGAATATCCCCTCGATTCACTATGTGTAGTCTACGTTTGGGGACTTGGGAGTGTGGGAGGTTTTCCACAGCCTTGAAATGTTGTCCAAGCATGATGTGGCTAGGGTAAAATCCCTGTTTGAAACAAATAGACACAATCATAGAGTAGCAATAAAGTCCTTCAAAACCACTGTTATAGAGTATATAGCCCTGCATAACATGCCCGGTATGGCAGCATATCTGGGGTGGATAGACTCTTCATGGGAGATTAACGTGTTCCAGCCTAGGCTTTGTAAGATGACACTTGACTTTTCCCCTAGGGCATTATGATTTGGCCAGCATAGTAATATGTCCATGCGATGAAGTTTCACCGCAAAGTTTGCTACATTTCACTTTTTTCTGCAAATTTTATCAGGATTTTAGCTAAATGTATTCCCTGGCCGCCTTGGAGTATCTTAAAACCCTGGAGTCTCCAACGATTTGTGTCAACATATGCTCCTTCTTAAGATGCGCTTTCAATAGGAGGAACTCAATGTTGTTAATTTGTTTTTATTCTTTCTCTACATTAGTGCAGCCTCCAAGTACAGATAGCAATGTTATGTTATTATTTATCTATCTTGCAATAAATTCACACTCACACTTTATCTGGCTATCCGGGCAGGTGCTTATTAAGTGGGGAGATCCCTCTTTATATATGAATTGCTGCTAACACCCCAATACCTTTTTTAAGAATCATATTTTCTTGTCTGGGAGGCCATGTTGTGTATATTTTAAAGTATTTGAGATTGTCAGGTTTTTACTTTGGAATGCTTTTTTTCTGCTTACTATGTGATGAATTCCTCTCTTGTAATGTGATGTATTTGCTGCACTTTTATGGCCATGGTCAAAATAATGTGTTTTTTAAGAAAACTATTAGTCGATGAATATGTGGGGGACAACTTGACGCCCAAGACTGGGAACATGCAAACGGTTTATATTTAGCTGAAGCTTCTCACCTGTGGAGGGGTCCAGCATTGAATTAACATGCCAAGAACTCAAGGCAACCCTCTACCAGTATTATGAAGAGACCTCATGTTCCCTAAAATGCTAATGGGCAGCTACGTCCAACATATCTTGAAACTTAAATGAGCCAGTCACATGGAAGTCTGCATCCAACTAGAAGGGTCTTGGCCAGCTAGAGAGCATAATAAATTAGATGAATAAAGGAACTCTTAGTGGAAACATTTGAACCTTGGGGATTTTGCTGTTTGGGCAGTGAGGAAGCTCATTCAGTGATCACATCAAGACTGCTGCTTCTTTCCTTTCCCTCATGACTAGCCAAAATAATTTTTTTACTCTATATCAATGAGAAATCTCTATGGTTTCCTTGGTTGGGATCATGCCTTCTCTCGAATTATGATTTGTTTAATCTATCCCTTCTCGGCCCTAAGCATGTCCTCCTTCCATTAGATCTTCCCTATGACCTTTTGGCAACTCTTCCTCATTTATGATGCTACATTTCAATAATGGGTCCTTCTCGGTTCCACTTTCATTGTGAAATGTATGGTGTTTTCTAAGGACCACAGTGGATCCATGCATATATGATATCTTTAAAGCAAAGACATAGCTAGGTTAAGTTACAGGAAATAAAACAAATACATAAATATGCTGAACTAAAACGAAAGAAAGCGTAAAGAAGCAGAGGTGTGTAAAATAGGAAAACTTCACTTTTGCCAACTTTCTGATTTTATTTTAAACACCACGATCAAGAAGGCCTCATGAAGATAGTATTGTTTTAAAAGAACAAGCTTACAAAAAATCTTCTAAAAAAATACAATGAACCTAGCAGGTTAAATACATCTAGAAAACAACAAATGATATAGTAAGTATCATACACAGGGAAAGTTGACAAATTCTCATCTTTACAAACTTGTGAAGTGTCAAGTTCATAAATCTCTGAGCTGATTTTTAATTCATACTGCACACCAGTGACAGACTGAGTTAGAGAGTTGGAAGAAGGGATGCGGTGGCATTGACAGTAAGATTTATTCAGTAACTTTAAATGACAGCATTTACTTAGTTTGAAAAAAATACGTTTGCTTAAAAATCTACAATTCATCACCAGAATAGAGAGGGTTGCAGCTGAGTGTGTAAAGGATGTGCAAAGCTCAACAGGAGAAAAAAGAATAAGGGCTAAAATCATGTTGAGTACTCCTACACAAGGTCCAGTGGAGAAGCGATTGTCAGCACTTATGCCTAAACGTATGGAGAGCAATGTAGGTAGGAAGATGCTTGTTAGAAATGAGGGTCTCTAATTGGCAGAGGTATGCACCTTTGCCCAAGTAGGGACCCTTGCTTCTAGTCAGGGTAAGGGAGTTACACACTTTAGATAAACCCTGCTCACAGACAGGCTTAACCCAAAGGCAATGTGTAAAGTATCTGTACTCAAAACACACAGTAAAACAGTGAAAACACCACAAATGGACACCACACCAGTTTAGAAAAATTAAGTAGCTTTATCTAAATCAAACCAGACCAAAATGACAAAAAATCCAACATTCATATATCAAAATAGCACTTCAAAACATTTATTTCCAAGAGAAAGCTTGTAGAAAACAAATAGCTCCACCTGGGGCTATTATGAGGTCGTGACAGGCATAAATCCAAAGTACGGTGCCGACTGCGAGGTTTACGGCATCAGGCACGGAGTCACACAGACCCCCAAACAACAGTACCTTGGAAACGAAGTCTATGGACGATGCACGGTGTCGTGGAGGTGAGGCGTCAGTGCCGAGGTCGCGGCCGGTTCCCTGGTTGCCATGGGGAGGCGAGGCGTTGTGTCCGTGAGGAGGTGATGCATAGAGTCCAGGACAAGGGAAGTCCTCGGCAGCTGTGAGGCGTCGTTTCCAGTTAAGCAATGCGAAGTCGAAGAGTTTGTGAAGTCACCCTCGTCAGTTATCGCCTCCGCAATAACATGATGCAGTCGCTGGTTGTGACTGTGTCGGTGCGAGCACTGGCATCGGGGAGGCCAATAACTGCAGGCATCTTAGGGTGTTAAAGGGTGTCGGAGCTGGGGTACAGGTGGGATGGTGCATCGTGCACTTCACGAGCTGTACCCATGGCCTTGGTGCAAGTTCTGGCATCACTGGTGGCAGCACTGATGGTGTTGGAGTTGTTTTTCTTGCTTTCTTTAAGTTCCTTCCAGTTCCTAACAGCAGGAACAACCTCCAGAGGCACAGAACTGGAACAGGTACCTCCTGCCGGGTCATAACCCCCAGAAGTGGAACTTAGGGGAGCTGGTGGTGAAGTCTTTGTGTCCCTGAGACTTCAGAACAGGAGGCCAGCACACACAAGTCCTTGGAGATTCTTCTTTAAGCAGGTTCACAGCAAAGCACACACAGCAAAGGGGCAATACTCCTCCTTACAGCTCTCCAGCTCTTCTCCTTGGCAAAGGTACCTCTTGAGTCCAGAAGTGATCTAATTATCTGGGGTTTAAGGTCCAATACTTATACCCAATTTTCTCTTTGTGCCAAGGGTCTCTGAGCCCAGTCCAAACCAGTTCTGCTCTCTCTGGCCCAGCTTCTCTACAGGAGGTGAAGACAGCATTGTGTAGAGGAGACACTGCCTATTCAGGTGCAAGTGAAACTCCTCCCACCAATCTAAATTCAGTCAAGGTCTATTCAGCCCAGCTATGAGTTACCCAGGAAAGGCAGGACACACCTCAACCCCCCTTGCGGCTGTCTGCAGTGAATGCACATCCCCAGCCCCTGGCACTCCAAAACAAGACAGTCAATACACAAACAGCAGAGGCACACAGAATGTTTAAATAAGAAAATGCCTACTTTATAAAAGTGGCATTTTCAAACACACAATTTAAAAACAATCTCCCTAAAAAGATGTGTTATTATATTCTGAGTTCAGAGAGCCTAAACTCCATTTCTCTATCTTGTCCCAATGAAAAGTTATACTTGTAAGTTGTTACAAAGCACCCATGTTAGCATATGGGACAGATATCCTTTCAATAGTGAAAAAAGAAATACTATCAGGACATGTAAAACACACTAGCACATGTCCTACCTTTCACATACACTGCACCCTGCCCATGGGGGTACATTGGGCCTACCTGAGGGGTGCCTTACATGTAAGAAAAGGGAAGGTTAGGGCCTGGCAAGTGGGTGCACTTGCCAGGTCGACATGGTAGTTTAAAACTACACGCACAGACACTGCAGTGGCAGGTCTGAGACACATTTACATGGCTACTCATGTGGGTGGCACACTCAGTGCTGCAGGCCCACTAGTAGCATTTGATTTACAGGCCCTGGCAGACTCAGTGCACTTTACTAGGACTAACCAGTAAATCATGCCATTCATGGATAACCAATCATAATCACAATTTACACTGAGAGCATAGGCACTTTAACACTGATTAGCAGTGGTAAGTTGCCCAGAGTCCTAAAGCCAACAAAATAGGTCAAGAAAAATAGGAAGAAGCAAAATGTTTGGGGATACCCTGCAAAAAGGGACAATGCTGGTCTCAGATGGAGAAACAAATGAAGTCCTAAACATGGATGCCCCTGGCACTGCCTTTGCGACCCCTGGCCTTAGAGATAACAAAATCAGTGCCAAGAACACAGGGGTGTCTCACATGATCAGAGTCAGGCTCTAACCTCATTTTCTGATCATTTTGATTGCAGTAATAGTGAATAATAGTTTATTATTTACTAATAGTGCAATAAAAAGAGGAACAGGAGACCTGGACCTTCACTGGCATCTTAGATAAGAAAAAAATGGTTTTAATGTATGTTGTGTGCATGCATGTGGTTGACAGTGAGTTTGGGTGAGAGAGCATGCATATGTGTGAGCACGTATGTTTGTATATGGGATTAAGGATTTGTGTGTGTGTGTGTGTCAAAATGTGTGAGTAAGTATAAGTGAGTCAAAGTAAGAGGGAGTGAGAGAGTGCAAATGAGTTATTCAGGGTAAGAGTGAGTGCACGAGAATAGGCGAAAATCAATGAGGGCAACTCAATGCTAATGATAGAATGAGTGTGAATAAGTAAATGTAAGTGAGCATGTGTTGTTATGCTCGCAGATCCACTGTTGGACCTGGCATGCTTCTTGGCCTACAGAAGCACCCTTGACAAAATGTTGGCACTGGAATACTGGAGGCAATATTTGCATATGAAGTACCCTCAGCAAAATGCTACTGCTGGCACTCTGTATGTACATTTTGGCATGGAGCACCCATGACAAAATGCCAGCCCTGGCCTCCTGGAGGAAATTCTTGGCATAGTTGGCACCCGTGGCAATTGCTTGTGATGGCACAATGGAGAACATTCTTGGCATATAGGAAGACAACTGTGGCAATGTGATGGGGCCTTCCATGACAAAATGTGGTCATTGACATATTAGACATAACCTTTGACATAAGGAACCTCCATAGTGCAAGAGAAGCAGTATTAGGAAAAATCTGGCACTAACATATTGTATGTAATGTTTGGGCAAAAGGGCCAATTTTTGACATAAGGGGGCACCCATAGGACATTTTATAAACATAAGTGGGTGAACACATGGCGACTGTCAGATTTCAGTAGTTTGGCACACCATGAAAGGACATTAATATTTGGTGAGTTCTTTTTTAGAGGCTATGTCTTTTTAGCAAATTTTGGTGAAAATTGCACATTAAAATGCACTAGTAAAGCCTATTTTTTTTTTTTTTTTTTATGTCCTCATCTCACCAATAAGCTTCTGCGGATCTTATGAAGCCGGTGTAACGATCTAGGGGCCTTCCGGCTTACCGCACTCGCTTAGGTCACCCGACCGATCCCCTTAGTGAGGGAACTTGATGTAATCATAGGACCAACTATATTAGTCTTTGATTTCGACCCCATCTCATAAGGGGCTGCCAGATGTTTATTGGCTTGTCCCGTTCGCCTTCATATTCCAAACGAGCCATGGCAAATGCGGCTTTAAGCCAGTCTTCTCTTTTCGGAGGAAATGCATCTTTCCACTTTTTGCAGACCTCTCTCCGTGCTAACAGTATTAGATATAATAGCAGCCCTCTATGGGACTGCGATGCTGTCTGACAGTATAATCCATCATCCCCGAAGAAAACCAATGACAAATTCACATCAATATTGGCCTCGAATATAGCAAGAAGGGTATCGCCTATCTCCTTCCAATAATTTTTTAGTTCAGGGCACTCGAAAAAAATGTGGAGGTCATTGGCTATAGGCGTCATACATCTTGGGCATTTTGGTGTTGGAGTAGGGGCAAACTTTGCTAACTTTGCTGGGGTGTAATAAAGCCTGTTAATAACAAAAAAGTGATTCTTTTTCAGGCTTGCAGGTTTAATATATTTATATAGCACCTTCAGTGAGGGCTCGAAGAGAGCGTCTATTGATGGTTCAAGGGGGGTTTGATTCCAGACCGTAGATAAAGATGCAATCTCCAGATCTTCTGCTTCAAATAGATGATTATACCACACAGATATTTCTTTCGTTATCGGATATACATGTTGACACAGCCTCTCTATATCCCCATTCCCCCTTACTTCGTCTTTTTCTGCATCAAACCATGACACCAGCTGTAGATATTTGAATCTTGAAAACCCTATGCCGATCCTAGCCCTCAGAAATTCCCAAGGATGGATCCCCTCTGAATCTACCAAATCAGACCAGATAGTTATGCCTGCTCTCTTAATGGGAAACGCCAGACTATCTCTGAGGCAGCTAGGTGTTCCGGGTGAGTTCCAAATTGGAGCTAGATCTGAATAGTAACCTATCCCCCATTTGCGTCTAACATTGTACCATAATTCCAGGGCTGCCCTCAGAACCTTCAGGCGTACTCGCTTAAAGTATTTTGGAGCCCCAAACTTATATAAAAAGGCCTCATCTCTCCCTCCTTCTTCCGTTCTTGCCATTTCTCCCAACAACCTTCCCCATGCAGATTCTTCTGGTTTCCCGAGCAGCATCCGAATGCCCTTAAACTGAAATGCTATTGCATACCAACTAATATCAGGTAGAGCCAGCCCGCCTTTATTAAGTCTACGTCTCAATTTCTTCCAGGCCAGCCTGGCCCCTTTGGCTCCCCAGATAAAACTCCCGATCTTACTCTGTACTTTACTAATGCTCTTGTACGGAAAAGCCAGAGGTATAGCGGAAAATAGATATGAAAGCTTCGGGAGAATGACCATCTTTACTAAGTTGACCTTCCCATAGATGGTTAAAGGGAGGTTCCTCCATCTACTGAAAAGGCGGTCTATTTCTTTAATAGATCTATCAAGATTAATCTGGGGGATTTTTTCCAGATCTTTCACAATATAGATACCCAAGTATTTTAACTCTGTACTGGTTACTCCCCCCCATTGATCCAAATTCCAGCACATCACCTCTGTTTTTGATGTATTAGCTAAATATCCCGACAGGGACCCAAATCCGTCCAAAAGCGCCTCCACGCGAGGAATAGCCACCTCAGGGTCGTTTGTATATATTATTAAATCATCCGCATACAGAGCCAACTTACAATTATAAAGTTGGGACTTATAGGGAGTTATGGATTCATCCATCCTGATTGCCTGCGCCAGAGGCTCAATATAGATATTAAACAAGAGAGGCGAGATTGGACAGCCCTGCCGGGTCCCCCTCTGGATGTTAAAACTTGAGGTCAATAAACCATTCAGAAGAATCCGGGCAGAGGCTCCCTGATAGCAGTTCCTCAAAGTTTGTATAAAAATAGAACCAAAACCCATTATTTCCAATACTTCCCAAAGATACACCCAACAGACTCTGTCGAATGCCTTGGCCGCGTCCAAGGCAATTATTGCCAATGGATCAGATCTTTCAATGGCCAAGTCTATGTTACCAATTAACAGTTGCGTCTGTTCCTGGATGTACCTTCCCACCACAAAACCCTTCTGATCAGTGTGTACCAACTTGGGGACCAATTTCGCCAATCTCCCTGCTAAGATACCCATAAAGATCTTATAATCGGCATTCAGCAGGGAGATTGGACGATATGAATCAGCTTTTAGGGGGTCCTTGCCTGGTTTTAAAATCAATACAATTGAGGCCTCCTTCCAAGACGCAGGGACTTTACCCACAGGGCAATATACAGAATTAAAGGTAATACCCAGTATAGGGATCAGTTCGTCTGCTAGAAGTTTATACACTTCGTTTGGGAGCGAGTCTATACCTGCAGCCTTTTTATTCTTACATTTTTTAATTTGCTCAGTTATCTCCTCCAATGTAATAGGCACATCTAAGTTGTTCCGACTCTCCTCTGATAAAGAAGGCAGGGATTTAGTCCTCAACCATGTACGTATGGAGCTTGGGGATGGAGCCAAATCTTCTTTATAAAGGTCCGAAAAGAGAGACAATAGACAAGTTTGCATATCTTCAAAGCTACTTGACTTTTCCCCGTTACTATTCACTATCAACTCATTGATATTGTTCTTAGTACGGTCCGCTCTGGCTTTCCAGGCCAATAATGCTCCTGCTTTCTCCCCATATTCAAAATTTTGCATATTCTTAATATGCCATTGTGCCCTGCATTTTAAATCTATTTTCTCCCTATACTCCTGACGTGCATCATCTAGCTTTTTCAAAACTTGTGATAGACGATCTGAACCCCCATGGTTTAATCTATTCCTCTCATTCTCCAGCTGGCTTAGGTTTTCCTCAATTGAGTTTAGAACCCTAGCCTCATCTCTATTCTTACAACCCCTTAGGTTTGCCTTATAAGCATCCCAATTAAAATCCATAGTTGTAGAGCCCATATTCAAAGAAAAAAATTCTAAAGAGGAATGCTTAACAACCTGAATAATTTCAGGGTCCAAAAGCATGGCTCTATTAAGCGTCCATCTAGACTGCAGAGGAAGCCCTTTACTTTGGTATGAAAATTGCACTGGAGCATGATCTGAGAGATGACTTGGCATAACTAAGATCTCCTCCATGCCTGTCAGGGCGGATCTATCCGCCAGGATATAATCAATCCTAGAGGAGTGACTATACTTTTTACTGTAGAACGTAAAGCCCTTTAAATCTCCCTTCTTAACCCTCCATACATCAACCAAGTCCAAGTCGTGTAACATATTTAACAGAGCACGACGTATCCTTGGAGCCCCAACATAGTGGCTCAAATTAGACCTATCTTTTAAAGGGTCCAAAAGAACATTAAAGTCACCTCCAATAATAAAAGGAGGGGTTTCCAAAGACAATATTGATTGTAATTTGTAAATGTAAGTTGGATCGTCTACATTTGCACCATAAAACGAGGCACAAACTAAGTCAGATTTTTCCAGGGCCAATTGTGCTACCAGCCATCTCCCAGTTGAGTCCGACTGTGAATTTCTTTTAGAACAAGGGGCGCCATGTTTGATCAAAATTGCCACACCTCTACTGTGGGTCGTCTGTTGTGATACACAGTAACACTTTATCCAAGGGACCCTAGAAAAAATAGAGCGGCTTTCCATAAAGCTCAAATGGGTCTCTTGTAGAATACAAACTTGGGCTAAGGAAAGTTCCAGATGTTTTAAAATCAGCCTTTGCCTACGGGGACACCTTAACCCGTTAACGTTCCAGGAAATAAAGATGGTCTTTCTAACCCTTAAGCCTTGGGTTCCTGCCATTGACCTGTAAAATTATCATAACGGTATAACTGGTTTTCCATAAATCTAAAGTGAGAAGGTCTATTTTTTTCTTTTTTACCCACTTCTCCCCACCCATGGTGCCCCTCCCCCTCCCTTCTCCCCCAGTGCCCCACCTTCCCATGAGGAACCCTCCCTTCCGATAGGCAAGCCTATTTGGCCCCCCTCCCCCCCCTGGGATAGAAAAAACTACAATTATTACTAGGTTCTTGCCAGAATCTTGCTATCAAAAAAGAATCATATATTTCTACTTTTCCTCTCTATTCCCCTACTTTCCCTCCCGGTCGGCTTTAATTCTCACTATTAAGGCATCCGCTTCTTCGCCAGATCTAATCTGATGCATGTGATTATTCCACATCACACAAAGTTGTGCAGGGAACTTCAGCTGTGCCTTGGCCCCAATACTATTCAACTCCTCCAACCTTTTCCCTAGCTCCCATTGTCTTGTTGCGGTCGTGTGGGATATATCAGATCTTATTTGGAAAGCAAAGGGACTTGAACCATTGAATGTTATGGAGCCTTCTTTAAGGGCAAATGACAGAATCTGTTCCTTAACTGAATAAGTTAAAAAATTAACCAGTATCTTTCTCGGTTTTTGTTTGGCGAGGTTCCTTTTAAAGGGGTCGCGGTGTACCCTTTGAATCTCATGCACGAGATCCACTTCTGGTGCATTCTTTAATGCTGTCTCCTTTAATACAGAAATCACAAACCCCTTAATATCTGACCCCTCCAAGGATGAGGCGGATTGCCACGATTACCGCAGGGACAGGGCGTTTGTTCAAGATTGATGTTGAAGCCTGACGGCGGAGGAACATGGCGGCCGTAAGCTAAGCGGCAGCGGCTTACCTCCCCCCCCTGGTCGTCTTTAAACCTATGGGTTCTTGCCAGTTTTGCTTATCATCTAATCTAATCTAATTTTACTTTTATTTTTGTATATTTCCCCTCCGCCCCCTACCTGAGGAGATGTGTACAGACTGGGCTCTCCTCGGTGCCGGATCTTTGGAGCTTTCGGGTGCTCGCGGTGGAGAGTGCGGGACGGGCGGAGCTGGAGGAGCGGCTCGTGGCTGGCGCTGGGAGGAGGCGGCCCGGACCCGCTGGAGACGCGATTCGGCTCTGTTCCTGTTCCGGGTTACAGTAGGCAGGGCTGGAGCCAGTGCTTGTGCGTTTTCAGTCCCCAGTGTCTGTGGTGTTCGTGGTGTGGCCGGCAGTCCCCAGGTAGGGAGTCGACGCTTTTTGCCTCATTTCCCTTTGGAGGACATTATATCTGGGAGCAGAAACGAAGGTAGGAAGAAGCTCTTCTTCCTCTTGGAGAGACTCTGCACGTGTGATTTCTATAGTGCTCAAGTGCTGCTAGACTTTAAGATATTTGAAACACAAGATAATGCATCAGTAAAGTGTATGGAGAAAGGAGAGGCACACAGTTTAGGAGGTACAGGCGACACAGCGGCAGCAGACTTAAACGCATTTAAAATAAATAGATACACCCTTCGTACGAGAGCAGTCCACTCTTTAAACATTGGTAAATCTGTTTCTTCTCCGCGTATTTCACCTGTAATCTCTGAAGTGAAGGCCCTTACAAGACAGCCCAGACTCAAAGGGGGCACCACGGATAAAGGCTCTGATCTTAAGGACAAAGAGGAAGACACAGGCAAGAGAAGAGGGAGGGGCAAGAAGGGGTTTTCTTCTAAAGTTAAAATCACTCCCTCGCTCAAATCTTATTACAAAGTTATGTCTACCTCTACCTCTACCACATCTACTCCCTTCACTTCTAATGCCCCAGTAGGGGATTTGTTAAAAAAACACAGGTCAGGGTACCCTAGATGGCCCCCCGGAGGCTCCTAGCCCCTCGAGCTTCCCAAAGGAGAGGGTAATGCATCCAGCAGTAAGTCTCACAAATAGATATTCGGTTTTGGCTATAAATGATCCTCTAGTCTTGCCTGACAAATTATCAAAGACCTCCAACCTTGCATCCACTAACATTACAGACGAAAATGCTACAATGGTTGGACTAGAAAATACAGACACAACGGATACAACATCGCGTTCATTGGCTGATATATTATTGGCAATGAAGGTTGAAATCTCTAATAGATTTACTGTGTCTGAGTCAAATCAGGCGGAGATGTCTAATAGATTCACAATCTCTGAAGCGAATCAGGCAGCAATCCAAGCCTCCTGTGAGGCACTAGCAAAAAGACTAGATGAAGTTACGCTAAGAACTGAGGCTATTGAATCGGAAATCCCCAAAATAAAGGACACCGTACGAAACACCGCAGTGGAGCTTGCTAAATTATCCACTCAGAATAGAGAATTGAGAGACGATCTTGAGCGCCTGGAGAATCACTCCAGGAGGAACAATCTAAGGCTTTTAAAAGCCTATTTTTTTCAACATTTTCTCAGAGAAGAGAAACCCCCACCCTTGATCTCCCCTAGAAGAAATATAATATCAATTATGCAATTATGTAACTTCGGCAATATTAATCATTGTGATGTCTTCATGATTAAGGTTATGTGACATCACTTCTTGGGACGATGCAGGGTCAAAGGTGATATGATATCACTTCCTGTGACATCATTAAGGTCAAAGGGCACATGATGTTACTTCCGCTACCCCTAGTGAATGGTCCTAAATGTTGTTATACCAAGTGAGATGATAAAGCTAAACATCCAGAATAGTGGAGGTGGGTGGTTAACCATGGTATGAAAAGAGGGTTCTGACAACGGGAAGTAAATGACAATCGAGAATGTTGCAAAGCTCATGTCAGTATTTCAGATTAAACTAAGATGCATGAAGGGGACTAGGCTGTTTTTCAGACACATCAGAAACAAAATTCTGGCAGCAGACCAGAAGGGACCTGAACATGAGCCTTCCTTTTGCTCTCTAAAGAACAACATCTGAAGCCAAGTAACTTAGAAAACAAAGGATTCTTTAGACATGAAGGGCCAGATGTACTCTTTACTGCTCTCAAAATACTTGTTGCCATTTGTGACCAGTACTCTTTACAACCAGAATACAAGTACCATTAGGTTGGTTTGGAAAAATCCCGAATCAGATTGAATCGCATTCCGACCTACCTAATTAATATTCGTTAAGTAGCTCTCAAATTGCAGTTCAATCTGATTGGCACCAAACACAAGGATGGTGACCTGAGTGGTTCAGAAAGCCACAATGTTTGTGAGGGATTTTCAATAAGGTAAACCATTTTTTTTATATGCATCCCATTTTCTTAAAGAGAATGGGCTTCATTACAAAAAAGTGTATTTTTTTTGTTTGGTTAAGAGTTCGTTTAGGTATTTGCAGTGGTTCCCAGTATTTTTCAACAACCTTTTGTTTATTATATTCACAAAGAAAGGGAGACGTCCCAATGGGTGTCTTCCCTTTTGTGAATGGGTTACCACCTTCATTGAGTGTTAGTACATTTTCAATGTTTTGAAATCATATTTCAGTCTTATAAGATAATGAATCAGTATTTAGAAGGGGAGCCTATAACAAGCCCCTTCCAGATTCTAAATCAGTATCCATCCGAAAAATGTTCTGACTTCTATGACGGGAGAATTGTATAGGGAAAAGCATTTTAAAGGCCACAAATGCAGAATCAGAGCATTTGTGACCGCTAAAATGCTTAGTACATCTGGCTCTTAGTTCACAAAGTTTTTGTCACATCAAAATAAATGCATCTTCGGCCATTAAGAACTCTAAATTGTTGGAGAATTACTGTAGGAAACCTGCGCTTTCTGTGTGGTTACTCCTGATTATTTCTCTTACTGAACTCTATTTAATTTCTGTTTTTTAGACACTGCACAATAGGACACTCCTTTCCAATGCCTAGTGTATGTGCTCCGACCCCTAACACATGGAGAAATTTGCTAAACCCGGATTGGTGTAGTTCTATTAGGCTATAGTATATGGTGGAGAGAACCACCCATGGCCTGACAAGCTAACTGCTGCCTGTGCACTGCAGCACTTATTGTGCCATCCACTAGTGTGACAAAAGAAAACCTGGCTTCATGCCAGTCCAATGTTACCTGACTTTTGCAGTGTAAAACCTCCAGTGTGGTCTGCTAAAATAACCCTTTTTGATGGGTAAAAGCCTCCCTTTAATTTATTGGTAAGTCATCGCTATGTAAGCCTTGTAGCCCACCAGGTAGGGTTCATACTATATAAAAGTAGAACATGTAGAACATGTAGAAAATGTATGTGGCCATGTCCCTACACTGACAAGATCCAGAAAGCTAGTTTCACTGTGGCAGGCATTGCTGTCCTAGGTAGAAAACCAGAGTGCAGTTTAAAATAATACTACTTAATTTCTGGAATGAGACCACAAGAAAAATTATTTAAAAACAATTTTTTAATAGTTATTAAAATCCAACTCAATGGTGAATTTGGATTTCTGATAAATCTTGGGGAACAGTCAATTTTAAAAGTCACCTTTTCCCTGCCTGAAGTTCCTGGAGGCAAATATGCATTAGCTATCCAGCTTCAATCAGCATGTACTTAGACAGAATAAGCAAACAATAGGCTTGCTTGAATGAGAAGAGATGACTCCTTTGAACTCCACAGAATATACATGGTGGTGTCTGTTCCACCACACTGTCAAATCCTACTTGACAGGTCTGTTGAGCCACATGTAAACCTTGGGGCACACTTGAAAGGTAGAGAACAGGATGCCAAGACGGTACTTATGGATTCCCTGCATGGTTGCTAAACGATCCTATTTTTGTCCTACTGTCTCCGGGTCTGTTGTGGACACAGTGCTTGCTTCAAACTGGAATTTAGTGTTAGATGTGAGAAGAGACTGGTTATTTATCTATGACACTCCTACACACACACAAAAGCCATCAGAACCCAAGTTTAGTGTGGCTAAAGACTTTTACCATCCTGAAAATTCCTTGATACATGGCATTTTGGACCTGTATGCAGTAAGGCAAAGAGAAACCACTGCAAAAGTAAGTAGGGTTGGCTCCAGTAACTTTTACCTCATTGGTTAGGGAGTGTCCAGGAGTCAACCCAACCACTAGCTGGTGCCAGGCATAAATGTGGCAACTGCAGTAACCCACTTCAGAGAGACAACGAGCTGTAGGAGTCCTTTTCCTGAAAGTACCTAGCTGACCAGTACTGGACCGCGACTGAACACTGCTGTTGGCCTCTGCCTGACACCCTCTTAGTTTCTAAGCACCTACCCACATCCTGGGTGGCTTTATAAGTGTACACCTGTGGTTGTTTGGACATTAAAAAGAAAGTTTGGAGTCTTAATGAATGTGACTCAGGCTCAATCATGGTCAGCCTGAAATTGCATCTTGATCCCAGTGTATCATGACCATTGACTTTCATTAATGCTTTCTTGGTGCTATTTCTACCTGACTCTGTAGAAATTTCTATCTCCGGTTTTCTTCACTGGATTTTTGCTTTTTAGGTGACATTTTGTTTACTAAATGGTACTCTAACATTTTCTAATTCAGTTTAGGATTGTTATTGTGTGGCTTTTTGGCCTTATTACTGTTTTGGTACCACATAAATACTTTACAAATTGCCCTAAGTTAAGTCTGCCTGCTCTCTGCCATAGATAGCAAGGGGTTGAGCTCAGGTTAATTTAATGACTTTACGTTTCACCCTTACCAGAGTTGTGATTATTCATGGCGGTGCACAGCATGCATTAAATACACTTGAGTTTCCCAGATAGAGCATGTGTTTTCAGTTTTAGGCAATGAATGCTGTCCAATCCGTCATGGGACTGAAGGACCCATGACTCATGGTCTGGTCAATGAACAGGGCCCGAGTGATAACGTTTGTGAGAAATTGGGTTGTTGGTTGACTGAGGTGTGAGCCCTGGTCAAGCCAGAGCCACAATCCCTTGCAGGGTGAACCACAAAAAGTCACCAAATTAACCTGTGCTTAACCGTGGAGAGCTTGGCATACAAGGAGTCAGGCTTAACTTAGAGGCATTGTGTAAAGTATTTATTCAGCACACAAACAGTAACAAAGTAAAAACACAACACAAGAAAAAATTCAAATGAACTTAGAAAAATAGATATTTTAATTAATTATTTGACACCAAAACGACAAAAGGCCAATGCGTAAAACCAGAGATATTAATTTTCTAAAGAATTAAGTTAAAGCGTCAAAAAGCACAAAGCACCAACAAGGGAGAACTGGTCAAGCCAGACCGAGACAAAGTCAACAGTTCAGGTTGACTGCCATGGAGCACGGGCCGGCTACAGGGACGAGGCTTGGCCCGCTGAACAAAAATACCTTAGTTTGGGTTGCGTCAACGTCGAAGGCCCTGTCGACGAGGAGGATGCAGGGTGCAGCCGAAGCGATGTGTTGATGTTGAACAGATGCATCGGTGACAATCTCCCCCTGTGGGGGCGATGGGCTGGTCCTGATCTGTGCAGCAACGGTGATGCGTCGGCTACAATTAGCTCAGGGGCTGCGATGCTGAGTTCTCAGCATCGTCATCGAGGAAGTGCGTCGTGCAGTGGTGGTCGAAGGTGATGCATCGGGTTGATCCACAGAGCAGCATCGATGCGCCGGTTCTAGTCACGAAACAGAGGCAATGTGCCGGTTCCGATCCACCCAATTGCACGGATGCGCCAGTTCGAGAGGGGATGCGTGGGTTTGGCTGAAGTAAGCAGCATAGGCCCACTTCCAAGGGTCCAGGATTAGGGTGGCACCACTTGAAAGGGCAGACTAACAGATGGCAGAGTCCAGGTGCAGAAGCAGGATAGTTGGAAGTCTGATGTCACAGCAGGCCAGCCAATTAGCCATTGGAGTCACTCTGGGGGTCAAGTGATGCAGGTCCAGTTCTTATCACCCAGATCAGGATGGCAACAGGCAGCAGGTCAGCACAGCAGGAAAGCAGTTCTTCAAGAGCAACAGTCCAGTAGAGTGGCAGTCCTTCAGCAGCACAGTAGTCACACCTAAGTTCCCATTGTTTGTGGCTGTCTAGAGGGAATACACAAAGTCCAGCTGTCACCCACCCCAGACATGCAATCAGAGACAGGGTGTAGGAAGGTGGATTATTAGTAGGCGCAGGTAGGTACCTACAGATGGTAGTAATACCACAATTACTAATAAGGTCCAGTCAAGTCTCAGTAAATTAATCCTTGCTCAACCCTTGGTAGCTTGGCAGATGAGCAGTCAATCTTAACTTAGGAGACAGGTGTATAAAGCAGGTAATGGCACCAAAACAACAAATAAGTAAAAGACACAGCATAGTAAAAGTCCAAAACCAATTTATAAATATAGAGAATATTTTTATTTTTAAAATGAGACCCAAATGATAAATATCCAATGTAGGGTACTGGAGATGTGAATTTTTAAAGTTTAAATAAAAAAATGTGCTTTCTAGCGTCAAAAAGTGTAAAGCGCCAACCGCAGCTATCTGGTCACGCAGAACCAGAACAACGTCAAAGTTTTAGGCCAGCTGCAGTGGAGAGCAGGGCGGTTGGGCCCGGTCAAGTTGTTATCTTCTGACTTAAGTCACTTATTTGGAGCATTTTCTCTCGACTTTGAGTGATCGTGTCTTCGGAGACTGAGCAACCATCGAGAGACGTCAGCACCACTAGTCCTGATTTTTGCACCCTCAACCAGCGAGACCAACAGTCGGAAGGCCCTAGGACACACAGAGGCCAGCCGGACTTCTAACTCTGAAACCGAGCCCCCAGCCCATGTACCGACAAACTGGCTGTGACCCCCTGTTACCTGAGCCCTCCCATTGGGAGCTCCCAGACTTGTCCGGAAGTCCCCCTCTGCAGCCTGTTTCTGGATGTCCCCTTTCTTTCAACAGGCGTAGCGCACACAGCTACCAGCACGAGCAGCACCTCTGCACACGAATGCCCCAGGGCAGGGAAACATTGCTGTGTAAAGACGCATTGAAGTGAACAATTTACTTATGTGTAAAAGTTAATATCTAAAAAAGTACTTACTTGATAAAGTTCTTTGTCTCAAAATTTTATAAAAATACGACTTATTTTTCTGAATTGGTTTTGGATTTATTCTTGAGTGTGAGTCTCATTTGATGCCTCTCTGAGTTCAACAAATGCTTAGCACTACCCTCTGATGAGCCTAAAATGCTCGCCCACACTACCACAAAAGAGAGCATTTAGTGTTACCATTTTTGCCTATGTAAACAAATAAAGGTTGCTTGGACTCTTTACACAGTCTACCTCGTTTTGGAACACTATGTAAAGAGCCAGCTTCCTACAACCCTAGGCTGGATGTACCCTCACTAAGGATGTGTCTCAATCAGTGGAACCTTCTGAGCTCTTCTACCAGGGAATGTCTTGGGCTTTAAGGGATTATGGGCTAGCTCTAATATAAGTAGGGTATAACAATTGGAGTAGTGAATCTGAAAAGACTGCAGACAAGTAGAATGGCGGAATGGACGTTTATAAACTCCTGTCAAACCAGGATACCAGGCAGGAAGCCAGAAAACAACTAGATCCTAAGCAGGGACCCAAATTAATAAACAGGAAAACACAAGGAATGAAAGCCAAAGATTAAAAAACAATGAAGGAAGCCAAAGGGAAGCTCTAACCACGGGGAACCAGAAAGGCAGAAAAAGAGAAAACAAGAAAAGTGCAAGCATGTATAAATGGGTGCACACTAAATTGACGGGGAGAACCATAGCAACTAAACAACATGTTGTCAAGCATCTCCATTTTAAAAGGGACTTAAATACTGACTCTGTCACACAAAAACCCCAGAAATCCTCAAGCTATCCTCAAGTGAGGATAACAAGGGACACTACATTGAATGGCCTAGTGTTGCGTGAAGCCAATGTCCACTGCCTCTTTCTCCATATCTTCCAGGCCTTTCAAACCCTGTGAGTGACTCACTGAAATGTTTCTGTATCCTGACACATGCTTCATCATATTATAATACTGCAACATAATGGTATTCAGGCTTTAAAGCTTTGCCTATTTATGTATTGGTAATCTCATTTAAGGACTTTTTTCTTTAAAAAAAAATCAATACATTATCTGAAAATAAAGGAAAATCTTGCGACTCAGAAACAATTCACAACTGTTTTTCTTTTAATACTCATTTCCCATACTGCAAATATTGTCTTGCTGATTAGTGCGAACGATAGCCAGTAGCAAGGATTTGAATGTGCTATTCATTTTGAATACATTATTTATCCATATTGTAATTGTTAAATAATTCATGATAGTAACCCTAATAGTAGGTAGCGAGAAGCACTTAATAAGTTAGCAAATATGTGTTTCTTGCCAGTATTTAAAAGAACGTGTTAACTGTTTTATGCAAGTTATTATTATTATTAATTAACACTTCTTGAGTGCATGGCTGCCCTAAGGCCTCCCAGCGCTAGCGGCAGAAAGAACAGACGCAGAGAAGTAGCTACCAGTTGATGTTCTGGAATAGCCAGATTTTGAGACACTTTCGAAAGGTGAGGTGGGATGTCTCTGAGCGCAGATGCAGGGGAAGGGTGTTCCACAGTTTAGCTGTATTGTATGAGAAGGAGCGACCCCCGCTACGCATCCTTTGGATTTTGGGGATAGTGGCTAGATTTAGGTTCACAGAGTGGAGGAGTTTCCTTGGACGGTAAGCAGTGATAAGGGACTGGTTGAAGCGGGGGCCTTTACCCATGAGGGTCTTGTGGGCAGTACATAGGGCTTTGATTGTAATCCTCTCCTCTATGGGCAGCCAGTGTAGGGTCTTTAAGCTGGGCATGGCTGACTGCGTTCTGGGTGAACCCGACAGTAGTCGAGCGGCACAGTTCTGTGCCACCTGAAGCTACCTTAAGGTGGATTTAGGTGCTCCTAGATAGAGTGAGTTGCCTTAGTCCAGGTATGAGAGGACTAAGGCCTGGACCATAGTTCTCCTTGCCCCCATGGGAAGTAGGGGGAGACTTTTCAGCAGCATTCTGAGGATGCCGTGACAGACCCATGACACCTCCACTTCTTGCTGGTCGAATTTAAGTGACTTATCAAGCCACACGCCTAAGCTTTTTATTTTGGACTTTGGGACCGGGGGTGGGGGGGGTCCCAGGCAGGTTGGCCATGCCAATTTGAGATCCTTATTGGATGTGTTACCTAGATACATAATTTCGGTTTTGTCTCCATACGTCTGAGACATGAGCGTTGCATCCAGGTAGCTACCTTCTCCAGGCAGGATTCCAGGTCAGATGGAACATTATGCGGGTGATTTAGAGATACTACCAGCTGAGTGTCATCCGCATAAGTGACTACTTTAATCACATACGGCTGGATGACATCAGCCAGTGGCCTCATATACACATTGAACAGCGTAGGACTCAGGGAAGAACCCTGAGGAACTCCATAGCTGAGAGGTAAAGGCCTAGAGGTAGATTCCCCGCAAAGACCTGAAATGTTCTGCCATTGAGGAAAGATTGGATCCAACAGATGCCTTCCCCTGATACCCCGGCCCTCCTAAGCCTTTCAATGAGAATGTTAAAATTAACCATGTCGAAAGCGGCACTCAGGTCAAGGAAAATAATGGCCACTGCTCATCCCTGATCGATTATCTTTTTTGCTTTTTCGACCACGGCAATAAGTGCGGATTCCGTTCTATGTTGGGGGCGGAAGCACGTCTGGGAATAGTGTAGGAGCTCATGAGTTTCTAAGAAAGTTGACAGAGTGGAGTTTATGTGCTTTTCCAAGATTTTACTAAGCATGGGTAACAGGGATATGGGACGATAGCTGCTCAGAACTTCCGGATTTAAGCTTGGCTTTTTCAACAAAGCTTTTACCATGGCATGTTTCCAGGCCGGTGGGACAAGTCCATTGGTGATAGAGAGATTTATCACATCCCGTATGACCGGTAATAAATATAATTTATTCACTAAAACTTGCAATGAACTGTACAGCATAGCCAGGAATAATATGTATGCATTTCAATACCCACTATAATAGTTTTGCTGTAATAACTTGTAATGCCCATATTTCAAAAGTCATCGCATGGCCAAGGGAGTTTTCCTAGAGCTACATAACCCCTATTATGTAATTTTGTAGCCACGTCCAATGCTGATTTCATAGAGACTTCATAATTAAAACCACAAGTAAAACCTCTAGTAGTTAACCTTTCTTCATTTATACCACAAAGTCATGTCTTTCTCCTTCTTAGCTGAACTTAATTCATCAATATTTGGCTGGAATTACATAAGATTTAAATGACTGGGCATGAGAAGCATAGTGGATGGCAGGATTTTTCTTTGATATGTGCAGTCAAAGGGACAACCAAGCACATCAAAGATGAAAGCCCTGGTGTCCCCTACAGATCAGGATACGAGGTACAAAGTCTGTGACAGAGCTTTGGCAACCCAAGCGCTCTCGGCTTCCATGTAGACATGGGTGAGCATTCAAGGCTTAGCTCAAAGCAGTAATCATAGCGTTGAGTGCAGATATAGTAAAAAGAATTGTGACAGCTGCCACAAAGATGCAAAGGTCCAGCCGAGTTGTTCGTTTTTGTGAAGACACCTCAAATCAATAACATGTTATGATATACATTTAAATACAGTAAAACTGAAGTACACAAATCAAAATGCTCAGTTAAATGGTAAGCATACGGAAATAAAAAGATAAAAGCAGGCTGCTAGATATAAACACTTGTTTTACTGTCCACGATCTCAAGATGAAGGCAAACACCCAGCACTCCAAAAAACAAGAACCCAAAAGGAGCACAATGCAGTCATCATGAAATGGTAGAATTGACAAACAACATTTGCAAACAATGTACGCCAAGGACTGGACTGGAAACCGAACGCAGCCCTGCCAAATCATGTCAGACCAGCCTTATACTGCACATAGTGAGCGAGCCCAGCAAGGGAGCCTGACCAGTGGAAGGAGGGATTGGAGGGATTGTCCTTCACAAAAAATGTTTGAGAAAATACATTTTTCATTATAGAACCTTGATGGATGGATGGATATATGGATGGGTTGATATTAGAGACAAAGCTGCATACTTCAAAAACGCATGAATGAACAGTTGGATGGGGAGGATTGAGTGAATGAAAATGCAAGAATGTTTGACACTGAATAAATACTTTCAGAAATGGGGAGCAATGGTCCCTATGCACTGACCAAGAGTGAGTGCTATGGTTTTCATGTTAGCTTCCGCAATAAAACATCATCCTCCCCAATCAATTCCACCACCAATCCTTGCGAAACATGCAAAGACTGAATGTATTTACATATTTCACACATCACACAACACACTGATTTAGCGCCATCAAAGAATTAAACACAAGGCATTAAGCTTTTGTCTAAAATGGAAGAAAGAAAGAGATAACCATGTAGTGATCAAATTGCACCACATGGAACCATAAAACTGCATGAATTCCGGTTTTGTGTAAAGATAAAGGGAGAGGAGTGAACAGTGGGCTGTATGTGTTGAGCAACATTCAAACTTTACCTTGCAAACACACCATCCTCACACATGTAAAGATGTTAGTGAACAGTTAAGCGAAATAGGTGCACTGTTAGTTATCAGAATCAGTTCCCCAGTCCACACTTCCCACAGATCACGATCAATATCACAAAAACAATGAATTTAGGGCTTGCAAACATTTCCCAATAGAGAAAAATAAACAGGAAAGGGCCCCTATCTGCCCTAGGCTATTGGACTAAATTACCCCTCTGATGCCTGCGATTACCCATGAGAGCAACTACTGCAACCCAAAGCATATTGGTGCCTGCCACCAACCAGAACCTTTGCAGAGGAGGTTGCAGGACAGTTCCTACCCTCTTGCGAATACATGGCGGGGAGATCAATGGAGGGTCACACTATCTATGTACACACTAAAGGATGTCCTTTACCCAGTTTTATGAGTCCTTCATGAACGGAGACTCCACAAAGTGTTGCCAAAAATTTTTATGTACAGGGGAATGTCTAGAAAGGGGACAACGGCACAGATGTAAGAGTTGCACAGATGGTCAAGGACTTTCGCTGAGTGAATATACACATGAAGAACACAAGTGGCTATCTTTTAAAAAATTGTAAAACAAATTCACCTTGAACCAATCACAACATTATCAATGCATACAAATGAAATACTACCTGGGAAAAGCGATAAGAGAGTGGTAATAAGATGTATTTGCCCATGAATAGTAAGGCACCTAGATAAAGGTTTGAATGTTAGTATTATTGACGTACACACTATTAATAGATTAAAAAAACATTTCAGTCCCAATACCATAAAGATAGGGTCAAAATATTTTACTGTAGAGAAGTGGGGCAAAATATTGCATTGATATAAAAAAAACTTTTGGGAGAAGCTAAACTACAATTTACACATTACTATATTTTTCACACTTGGTGCTGAAAGTCCAAAAACAAATTAACTAACCAGACAACCTAATTGAAGGAGATGCTGGCTCTATTATTGTTATGTGGTACCAATATTTTGTGGCTTGCCAGGCCTACTAGAAAACTGGGACAAAATATTGAAATAAATGGGATTTTTTGGAAAATTACATATTGAAATTATCTGACACTTCTATTACATGGATCCTCAGAAAAAAGATGTCAAAACATACACACTGACGTATTGTTAATTCTTTGATGCTGGCGCGTCCCCATACTGTAAATAAGACAGCTGTACACTACCAAAGTGCTTAATTTTTATTTTTATTTTATTTGTTTGTTTTTATTTGCAAAGTTTTATATAGCGCTGGCTAGACCCGGAGGTATCAGAGCGCTTTACATGATGATCAGCAAGTTACAGATTACATGATTACTTCAGTTACAGATTCCAAGTATAGACATAGGAGAAAGATAGAGGGAAGGAAACATAACGGGGAGGCGAGGCGAGGAAAACAATGTCAGATGTCCGGCTGGGTAGGTGACGGCCGAGGGGGTGAACCAGGGCCAAACTCCTCTATAGCTGCATAGGACAGCTCCACCGGGCATCGGTCAAGGTTGTTCGGACTACGGGGTGAGAATAGACAGTAGAAAAACATGAGATTACACGATAACATAAGTTATTTTTGCGTTACATAGCAAAGACAAAACGTCTTATGTGGAATGGAAGGTAGAGGGGGAAAGGTAAACAGGGGAAAAGGAATGCAGATGGCGTCAGGCAGACCAGAGGGGGGAGGGACTTCAGGGGAAACAAGCAGTCAAAGTGAGAGATAGACAAGACCGTGAAGCACCGTTAAAAACAATGTCCGATGTCCGGCTGGGTAGGTGACGGCCGAGGGGGCGAACCATAGCCAGACTCCTCTATAGCTGCATAGGACAGCTCCACCGGGTAACGGCCAATGGTACTCGGGTTCACCGGTAAGTACAAACAGATTCGGTTTTCGCCCATGGGGCATCATCATAGTTCAATCGAAGGCATCGGTCCCGGTGTAATTGGGAAACACCCTCTGCTTCGTCCTCCCGCTAGCCCCATGAGTGGGGAGGTGAAAGAGACAGATTATCAGTCCTCAGGGGGCTTGCTCCCTGAAGCGGTAGCCCAATGCTGAGCGCTATCAGTGTTTGATGGCCTATGGGGAAGGCCACGATCCCCTCCTTCTTTACATCCCTCATGCTGCACTGCGGAGCTAGATGCCGCAGAGGCAAATGCAGCATCCCCTTCAATTAGGAGATCCTCGGCAGCGTGTCGGGCTGCCATCTTGGGGTCAGGCATGGCCAGGCGTGGATCTGATTAGCTGCTGTTGCTAGCCTGAGGAGGGCTGACCGTTCCTGATAATGCTCCTGATCCCAACCAGCTGTAGAGTATATGCCCAAGTAAATAAATAAAGAGCTCACACACCGACAGGTCCGGATTCGCTTGCCGCTCACAAAACCTGTGCCACAAGGGAAACGCACCCCCAGCTGCCCGTTGAGCCAATCCGCCTTAGAGTGGGGGTCGGGCGCGATCCACTCACCGCACCATATGGAACGCTGCTGCCTGGGCAGATGCGTCGTCTCCACACTCGCGGTGCCTTCGTTGATAATAGGGAGCCCCTTGGAGTGACCGACATCTATGCATAGTGGTGCTTTCGCGCTGGAGACCTTATAGAGGACCTTCGGGCTTCTCCGTCGTGAGAGGGTGGTAGCTTCCCCATTTAAATGTACCCAGTGTGGCCATTTTAGGGTCAGGCGCAAGTTGCAGCTCTGGATTCACCTCACATCTGACTTTCACGCTGCATCCTTTATGGCCCTGGGGGACTCCTGTTTAAAACCTCCCCATCAACTGGCACCTCCCCATCAATCTTACACAATAAAATGCGCTGCTCCAGCAAAGCCTCTGACAGTTGAATTAATTTGCGCTTGTGGCAGATTGCAGCTCTGTCTCACTACCTCTTATGGAGCTGTGTCCATGGAGAGCCTGCAGTCTCACGGGGCCCCTCAGCAGGCGCGTGGCGCCCCCGCATCGGCACCTCCGGCCCAGCGTCCTGCCTCTCAGCGTAGCAGTATCAGCCCGCCTGAGCCACTCCGCCCAGCAGCGTCCCTCGCCATGTGTGATGTCTCCGTGGGCCGCTCCTGGGTCCCAGTCGAGCCCACGCACCAGGGCAGAGGCCGCAGAGAAGCCCAAGCTCAGCCTGAGTGGTCTTACTCGCATGGCTCCCCCCTACCGCAGTCAGCGGGGGCCGCGCTTCAATCTCGAGCAGGCGGCCGTTCCGGTCAGCAGCTCATGGTCGGCACGCTCTCCCAATTACCAGCGGCAGCAGGTAGGCACGTAGCTCACTCACCAGGCAGCAGACCATGCAGGCCGGCAGTCATTCACAGCCAGGATAATGGGCCCAGGCGCTCGACAGCTGCCCCCACCGGTCGCCGCTCTTAGCGCCGCTGCCAGTTTGCCATCTCTCCGCACCTCATTTTCGGGGGGGTTCGTTCAGCGTCAGCGCGGGATGCGGTAAGGGCAAAAGCCGCAGGTGCGACACCCACTAAGGCGGTCCCGGCCCGGATTAGGTTAGAGCCGCGCAGGCCGCCATCTTACTTAGCCTCGCGGTTGATCTGCTTTTATCTGCTTGCTATTTACCTAGGAGATTCATAGCTAGTGCTTGAAACAAGCCTTATCACAGCACTATCTCATATCACTATGCTTTTTTTCTCCATATAGATTCTTTTGAAGATCAGAGTTCTGTTAAAGAGCCAGAGGATTCACCTAGTTTACAAAAAGTGCCTGAATTGGGAGACATTCTGCTGAAGATGACAGCTTCAGAATAATTCTCTCTTGTCAAAGAGGATCTGCATCTACATCTCTGCTGCAACAAGCATCTTAAAATAAACGAGTCCTCTAAATTAAACCTTTCCATGAGTTTGTATGATATATTTATTGAACGGGAACCTAACGAGGACCTATCCAACTTCGAGGGACCCTTGCTGGTCTCAATCTTGGACTTTGCCAAGCATTAGGATTTTGACTTCCATTTCAGCGACTTAGTCAGAAGATAAAAACTTTGTCCGAGACAACCCACTTTGTGTATCTGGCTTCTGGTTCATCATACTGAGCCTCAAATCTCACCTATGTCCCAGTCAACTGAGAACTGTCATTTTCAATGCAGCCTAACTTTTTACAGGCCTTAAAACATTAACAATTCATATCAACGGTCCCCTTAATCTGATGGTAATGAGCTTGGTGTCTTTTTGCTCATTCATTGTTTCTTTATTTTTCTAAAGTGGTTTGGTAATTGTTATGTGTAGTGTTCTGTACTTTTAAATTGTTAGTATTGCATGAACCTAACATGCATTTGCTCTGGCTAATTGCCTTTTGTCTGTTGAGTTGAGGTTTTCTAAGACATGTGTTGAAATCTGCCCTGGGGTGTGTTTCTTAAGTTCGTACGTGCCCCTCCTATAATAATACCCCACATTTTAACATTAGCGCTATAGTTTTTCATTAGATGTATTTGGGGAAGCTGCAGTTTATATTGAGGAATCTACTGTCAGGCTGATGCTGATGTTTGTCCATGGTTTAATCTGCATGTCATTTTTTTTCCTCACTAGGATAAGGGAGAATTTAGAGAATGTATAGAAAATGGGTCTGGTAAGAGCTATAACACCAACCATAACTTCCCTAAAAATAATTTTCGGTCAAAGGTGTCTCAAAAAATCCCAAGAGGGGATTAGTATTTTTCACATAGTGAAATAACCTTTCAACTCGTCACAATTCCTAAAATTAATATGGAACCATCGCAAAATCATTTCATTTATATTCTGCCAATATCTGTTATCATACTTCCTATATGTTTCTTTTTGTGACCCTCAAAACCAGGCATTAATCGCAGTGATTGCCATTAGGACAAAAATGGTGGAGCCTTCTTACCAAAAATATCCCGCAGGTAAGCCTCTTGTAACTTTGCACCTAAATAGTAGCATTAAGGACAAACCATCCTACAAACAGTTTTATGAATTTTACCCCAATTTTACAGGTCTGATTTAAAATTGAAACATTAATCAAGGGGGAGCGTGCTCACATGTGGTTTTTAACCCTGGTGAATTAGGAACCTCAGCTTTGCCTCAGTTCATCCAACTCCACCCTGGGCAATAAATAACAAGGACTTCCTTCCCCCTTGATAACATTACTTAGTTATGAGGTCAGAGCATTGTTCCTGTCTTAGATAGATAAAATCATTAATTTAGAAACCTGCTAACATGAAATATGCATCATAAATGACAGGCTACAGGTGTAGCATACGGGGCACAATAGTATTTCAATGTATTGTTTTGGGTGTTTATACACCCCTTTGTGAATCGGTCCCGAAATGTCCAACTTCATATTTGTGGAAGTGCAAAGAGGCACAGCGCTTTCTATTCCAATTTTCTCTCTATTCAGATGTTTTGGGCAAATTCACAGAGGCATGCAAGTGTATGTAAAAAGTACTACAAGAGTACAAAACATAGTGCTGCAAAATGCCTTTGTGAATAGGCCCCAAAGATAACACACATTCATATGAATTACACATTTGCTGTTGACATCTGATCAAGAGGTGACAAACTCAAATCCCAGAAAGAACAACTCAGCCTTCTCTTGTTCTGAGGTTAGTAAATTGAATACCATTAATTTAGGCAAGGGAAAGATTTGGTTTTTACTCTGCTTAGAAACAGAAAAAGTGTGATAAGAAGCCTTTGTACAAAATAATTATTTCAGATGTTCACTTACTTTTTATTTGTGTACGGCATTTACCACAACTCACAGTACAGGCTAAGGGATGTCTGGCTTTTTTATGTTCAATAAATGTATCCCAGCCCACAGATACACCGCACTGAAAAACATTCACTATTACAATTCTAGGCTATTTTAATTTCCATGGTATAAGATAAATGACAGCAGAAGGCCTTTTGCCTTTAAATGTGATATTTCATAACAATTTTTCTACTGGCTGCTGTAGGTTATTACTACCGCTCGTTAATCCTCCCAGCAAACCTTTAATGACTGTAATTTATATGGCGCATTGTGAGGCCCCACATAGAACTAGAGGGCATTGCGCATTCATCAACCTGCACGAAAACTGCCTCCTTCTGCTTGGGTAGCTCTCTACTGAAGACTCACCTGATTGGAGAGATGCGCAGGAAATTTGTACTCGTCTTGGTTCAAACGCAATTAGCGTGATGAATCTCCAAACATGAACTGCTATGGAAACTGTTTACTGCTCTATTACTTACCGGTAATCTTCATTACTCCGGGTCCCGTTGTCCTCGTCCCATTCATAACAAAGTGGAGATAACTATCTCCCGACAGAAAAAAACAAGAGGAATGCTGGGACCCTAATACTGCCCCTCCCACCGGGAGTACATAAGCAGTACTTACCCAGCATCCCTCCTGTACAACCAAGCCCATACAGGAAGGCCGGCCGTCCGGGAGGGAGGGGCGTATGAATGGGACGAGGACAACGGGACCCGGAGTAATGAAGATTACCGGTAAGTAATAGAGCATTACCCCCAGGTCCCTTATGTCCTCGTCCCATTCATAACAAAGTGGAGAATACCAAAGCAGAAACCCGGCCTTCCTAACCCACACGCACACCCAGGAAACCACCACAAAAGCAGCAACCCAAGGGAGCACCGAGAAGGGAGGAAAAGGAAGACCGCAGGAAGCAACCGGCCCGCAACCCCGAACAGGACAGCAGGGACCAAACAAGGACCGGAGACAACCCAGAAAAAAACAGAAGGGCAGGGCCCCAAAAGGAGGCCGCCAAACAGAGAAACCGGAAACAGGGCAACCAGGACCAAGACCCAAAGGACAGGGCCAAGAAGACCCACCAGACAATGCCGCCCAAGCCAGACCCACCAGGAAGGCACCCAGGACCCGGCAGCCACACAGACACAGCAAACCACGACCGCCCCAAAGAAGGCCAAATAAAGAAGCCAAGACAGGCCAACAGAGCGCAGGCACAAGCACCCAGACCAACAAGGAAGGAGGAAAGTACAGGCCAAAAACCGGCCCACCCCACCAAACCGAACGACCCGGACCCAGATAGCCGAGAGGAGAAATCCAACCAACCCCCGCCGAGGAGGCCCAGGAACCAGGAAAGAAAATCCAGCACCCCCAGGGCCACCAAACGACAAGCACCCAGCCCAGAGGGAGGAGCCGCAGCAAGAACCCAGGGGCCGAACAGGAGCGAGACCCCAACCAAACGGAAAAGGACAGGGAAGGAGACAGAGACCTGAAACCCCAGGAGGCCAAAAACCCCACAGGGAAGGAGGGCGCAACCAAACCAGGAAGGCCACCAAACCCAGAACAGCAGGGGCAGAGGAGGTCAACCCAAAGACCACAGGTCAGAGACGCCCCCAGAAAGAACCAGCCGACAGCCGACCAACAAAGAGAGGCCAACAAAGACCGGAAACCAACAACGAACAAGCCCAACAAGGGCGGGGACAGGAGCCACCGGCCACGACCCCCAAAACCCCCAACCCCAAAGGGAGGGAAAAACAAGGCAGGACGGGAGACCAGGGCAACCGGGAACACACAGCAGCCCCCAAACCAGGAAACAACCAGGCAGGAATCCACCGAACCACAGAGGGCAGAAAAAAACAGGCGCCAACACGGCGGAGGACCGCACAGGCACCCCACCCCCAGGCCGAGCACGCAGCAAGGGCAGGAACAGCGGAAAAAAACGGCCCCAGGATGCACAGCACCCAGACCAAAAGCCCACAATGCCCGACCCCAGCAACGCCGGAGAGGAGGCAAGAAAACAGCACAAACCTAGGGCAACAACCCAAAAGGAACAGGAAGCCAGGACCACAGCCAAGCAACCCGCCGATGCAGGCGGACCCGCAGGCCCAACAACCCCGGAAGGAGCCCACGCAGCGCCCAAGCCAAAGCAAAGGGCAGGGAGGACCAGGGACCCCCAGCACACCACCGCCAGAACACACAGAAGGCCGGAAAAAGAAACAGGAAACCGCCAAAGCGGAAACCGGAGGAAGCAGAGAAGGCAGAGGGCCAAGCAGTAGCAAACCCCCAGACAACAGGAGGGCGGACCCCACAGAGGCAAGAGGAACACCACAGAACCGCACCCCAACCAGAGAAGGGGGGGGCACCCAAACAGACACACACCGGGAACAAAGCCCGGGGAAGCAAGGGAAGACAGGAGCAAGCCAGGACACCAGAACCAGGAAGAACCAGGAACGCCCACCAAAACACACCCCAGAGCTGGCCGAAAAGCGACAGCCCAGCCAGCAAGCCAAGGAGGCTAATCCGAGGACACCCGGAACCAGCAGGAAGCCGGCACATCCGGAGCAACAGGAGGCAACCCAGGACACGCCAACCCAGAAGCAGCAAACACCAGGACCCCACACAGGTCCCAACAGGGGAACCGCAACCCAGGAGGACAAAGGCACACAGCGCCCCGCCAGAACACACAAAGAGACAGGCAAGGACGCAGAGCCGAAAAAGGCGACCAACAGTCGCACAAAACCCGCAGGAGTGGGAAAGTCCTAGCAGACACCCAGCCAGGCACCCAGGACAGGAACCAGATGAGACCAGGACTCCCCAGGGAGCAAACTCACCCAGAGCGCAGACGGACCCCCAGACGGGTGAACCGCAGAACAGAAGAGGGGAAACAGGAGCCACACCAAGGACACGGCAGCAGCGAAAGACAGCCAGGCCCAAACATCAGCGGCACGAACCCCAGGGATCAAAAGGCGAACCCCGCCACCGGAAACACACCCTGGGAGGGGTTTCCAAGGAAAGGAAGAGCAGGCGCCCAACCACACCAGCCTGAGAAGCCCACACCAGGCACCCCCAGGCGGCCTCAATTAGGAGCAAACCAGGCCCGACCAAACGGAGCCCCAGAGACCAGACGAGAGTAAGAACGCCGGCAGATCCAGGAGGGGCGGCCAGGAAACACCGAAGCAAGCCAAAGGCAAGCACAGGGAGCGCCAGGGCAGGAGCAACCAAAAACAGAAGCACCCAGCAAGGACGAGGCAAGCAGCAGGAGACAGGACCAACCAGCCAGACCCCGAAGCAACCCAAGCACACAGAAGGCCCCGGGACAAACACCCGAAGCCCCAGGCCGGAGCAAAGGAGAACAGAACAGCCGCACAGGAGGCAGCACGAGCAACCCTGGTAAACAGGACCCGCAGGCAGAGGGGCGGCACGACACCAGGAAGCCCCAAGAGGAAACAGGCGCAGCCCAAGGGACGGGAGGAGCAATGCCCGGAACCAGAAGCCCTCGTGCAGAAGCCAGGAAGAGGAGGAGAACCCCCAGCACACCCAAGCGGAGCAGAAACCACAACATAACAGGCAGCCGCAGCGGAGGCAAGGCCCCCCCGAGAAAGTGCGGGCAGACAGACGGACCCAGCACCCCCAAGGCCAGGCCACAACACCCACACCACCCCGAGAAGCAGGGACGCATAGGGGCCGCAAGAAAAGCGGGGACGACCCCGGCAGGCCAACAGGAACCCAGGGGAGGCAACAGGACCCCCCATGCAGCCGCCAAGGGAGCAGGAACACAGTCCCACCACCAGCCGGGGCCCGAGAGCCGCGGAAGAGCCCGGAGCAGGGAGGACCTGAAGCGCACCCCAACAGGCCGCCGCCAAGGAAGCGAGAGGTGCCCCCGACCCGAGAGCAAGCAGCAGAGGGCATGGCACAAGCAAGCAGACCCCAACAAAACAGGGAATCCCCGGAGCACAGAAAGAGCCAGCGAAAAAGGAACCTGCCACCACAGCAGCGACAGGAACCCACGCCAACCAGGGACAGGCCACCAAACAGAAAGTGCGAACGCCAAAAGCCCAGAAAACCAGCAAACGAACTCAACGGAGAGGAGAACCCCCCCAACAGCGCCCCAAAAGAAAGTGGCAGAAGGCGCGCGTGGCCAGGATCAGGGGCACCACCCGAAGGCAGCGACCCAAAGAGAGAAGCTCCGCAACACCAACAGGAACTCCCACCACACAGCCCAAGAGTGAGGAGACACAGGAATCTGCGCCGAAGACGAGCACCGAACCCAGAACTACAGCGCTCGAGTGGCCAGCACCAGCAGGGGAAGAGGCAGCGTCGACTCAGGGCGGTCAGCCTCCCCCCCCGTATCCGCGCTCCGCAGGCGGGGGCGGGAGCCAGAACAGAAGCAACCGCAGGCAAAAAAGAGGAAGTGAGCACAGGACCCGGAACCCCCACCAGGAAGACAGCGTCCCATTCCCTGAGGGAGAACCCAGAGCCGACCCCAGAGTCAGCGGTGGTTCCTGAAAGAAAAAAGGAGCGAAAACACCCAGAGCGGGGGCCACCAGCACAACAAGGCCCCCACCGCCACCAGGAACAGACAGGAAGCAAAAGCCCGCCGTGAAACACACTGTCCGGACTTGAACCCACTACCAGCTCCATGGCAGAGACACCACAAACCAGCTGGCGCCATCACCACCAGGGCAGCGATACGTGCACCGAAGGAAGGGAAACACTAAACCCAACCTTCGACCAGCACAGACAGCCTGTCAGCCTGCGGGAGAGAAGAGAACTGTATCTTCTTTGTAATTCAATTTCATTCTATACTGTATACGAACCCACACCAAGAAGGAAATGAAAAACCCGGCAAGCGGGACTCACCAGGAGCGGGGGCCAACCCCAGCAACAAGGCCCCCACTCCAAACATCCAGCACATCAGGAGACCGGCAGGAACACAGGAAGCGCAGCACATCCCACCCGGCCAAGCTCGGGAAGAGGAGCACGTGACCCGGAAGAAACCCGGGAGTTCAAGCCCCAGCCGCAAAGGACCGGGAGGACATTGCAGGAACCCAGCAAGCGCAGTACATCCCACCCGGCCAGGCTCGGGAAGAGGAGCACGCGACCAGCAGGACACCGGTACCAACAGGGACAGACTCCCAGCAAGCCCAGCAGGCCAGGAGAAATCCCAGGGAAACCCCACGCCCGCACAGCCAGGCAGCCGGGCGAGGGGAGAAGGAAAAGCGCTGCCACTTCAGCCCAGCAGGAGCAGCACCAGCACACCACGTCATTCTGTCGACAGACAGAAAAAGAACAGGAGGGATGCTGGGTAAGTACTGCTTATGTACTCCCGGTGGGAGGGCAGTATTAGGGTCCCAGCATTCCTCTTGTTTTTTTCTGTCGGGAGATAGTTATCTCCACTTTGTTATGAATGGGACGAGGACATAAGGGACCTGGGGGTAATGAGAGGCGTTTTCTAAATATAGGAGTATTTCACAGACCTGCTATGGCGGAGCACCTATGTCTGCCAGAGAGAAGTGTTCACTAATCAAAAGAAGATTGGTTACAAAATTAAGGATTACACACACACACACCAAAAAAATCTGCAATGCTTTTTGTTTCCTGTAAAACTAGTTCTTCACTTCATCCTTCATCAGCTGCTTTTTTTTCTTTTTGAGGGTGGCAGGGGGGGGTGTTAAGATGGGTAATTGTACAACATTAGCGTACCCACAAAGAGTAGCTTATTGCTGTATGAACTTGCCAATACCACGTCAAAAACGTCTTAGAAAAAAATGTGCTCCCATATTTAAGTGCTTCCATTTTTTTATTTTCTCTTGCACCCACGTCTGCTTTTCCAGTCTGCTTCCTTTAGATTTTATTCAGTGTTAAAACACAAACTAAAATCGAGCCCTTTCATAGGTCTTACAAAGCTCATGTCAACAACACAAGAATAAAACAAAAAGAAAACACAGAAAGGGGCTTTGGGTTTACCTCTATGAGCCATTGGCTTGTTTGGGTAAGCTCTCTTTAGCATTGCTTTGGTCTGCTCATGGCATTTTGCTGATGTTAGCATTTATATATTTTTGCACTGCTGACTGGCCCACAAAGCAGTATTTCATTTGCATCTCAGCTAATGAGCTGGCATTTTCTTTTAACATTGGCTGATCGTTGTGCTGGCAGAAGCAGAATTATACTGCTACCTAAAATTGACGAGAACCAAAGAACCGACAAGGCTCAACAAACAGTGATGTTTAATTTAACTATCTCTAAGTTTAAAAAGGTCCTAGCTGCGAATATGACATTAATGTAGTCATAGGTTTGCCCCTTCACATAATTTGCCTTTTGTAATATTTCCCTGAGCCAACCCTTAATGAAATCTGGGCTCTAAACTACCCTGCTAGTTAGTCTGCAAGAGTCTAGAATGTTTCACTTTCACTTTTAAATCCCTACGCAAGGGAGAAACTCTGAAAAGATTAGGAACTACAGGGGAGAATGGAAGGACCCACGGTGTGGACGAACACCTACCTAGAGTGGAGGAACACTATGGACTTGTACTTGTATGTATGTGCAGGTATATGGTATTTCTATAGGTCAGTTCCAAAACGCATTGAAGTGCTGTAAGGGCCCAAGGAAAAGTATAAAGTCAACAGGTGATAGGAGAGTTAGTTGGTTTGTGGACTGGTAATGCATTGTGCAGTAGTGTTCTTTGAAGAGGTGCATCTTCAACTCTTTTCTAGATTGGAGCAGCGTTGGGGTGGTCCTGATGGATATGGGGATGTTATTCTAGATTGTGGGTGCATAAATGGAAATGGCTGGAGAACCGGTGAGTCTAGGGACTCTGTGGACATGAACACTGTATCCTAGCGCAGTGGCACTGGAATTCCCATTCCCTTTGAGGGTCAGTAGGGACTAAACTTGCAGGACACCCCAAAGGAGAGGTTCTCTTTGGCATCTGCGGACCATTTTTTGCAAAATAAAACAAATGACCGCCACACCCTGTGGACTTTAACCTAGGTTGTGTCGTTCATTATGGTGCACAGACAGAATATTGAGTTTTAAATGTCGACATACACAAATATCGAGTTGCAAATATCGTGATGCAGAAATATGGACAGCAAGAATATCGTGGTCAAGAATATCGACTTGGAGGTAAGCAATATTGTTGTTAAAAAATATCGATGTTTTAATTCGTGTTATTTTAGTATGTATTTTAAAAGTATGTGTACTATTTTTTTGTATAAGTATTGCTTTTGTTTTTTAATTTATGTGTTAAATTTTTAGTAATTATTAATTTTATTTTAATTAAATTTTGTGTTTTTTAGTTCTGTAGCGGGTTGTGGGTTTATAGGGGAACAGGGTGGAAAGTAATTTAATTATAATAAATTAAGTATTTTTTATTTATTAGTATTTAATTTAGATTTTATTGTGTTAATTGTGGGAATTAATTTATAATTAATTAATTATTAATTGGTTGTTAATTATTATTAATTAATTGGCAATTATGTTAATTGTGTCATTGTTTTAGGAACGCATTGTGGGTTTAAAGGGGAATAGCGTGGGAAGTCATTTAATTATAATACATTTATTAATATTTTTTATTTATTAATGTCTTTAATTTATATTTTATATTGTTAATTGTGGGAATTAATTTATTATTAATTATTGATTAATTGCTTGTTAATTATTACTAATTAATTAACTGGTAATTATGTTAATTGTGTTATGTTTTTAGGAGCGGGTGGTGGGGTGTATAGGAGAATAGGGTGGGAAGTCATTTATTTATAATGAATTAATAATTATTTGTTAATTAATGCTAATTAATTAAATCTGGCCATTGCGTAATTCATTTTAGATGGGAGTTGTGGGGTTTATAGTGGTAAAGGGTGGGAAGTAAAATCTTTTAAATTAATAAGTTGTAGTTAATTGATATTAATTTATTAATATTATAAATTGTTACTATTATAAATTATTAACGTAAAATTAGTTATGGAAATTGTGTAATGATTTTTAGGTGTGGGTTGTGGTGTTTATTGGGGTAGAGGGTGGAAAGTAATTTATGTTTAATTAATTAATACTTATTTGATCATTAATATCAATTCATCAATTCATAAATATTTATGGTGATTGTTTATTTTTATTTTCTGTGTGGGTTTCGGTTTTATAGGGGTAACGTTTGGGGGTAAATTAATTTTTATCTGTATTAATTTGTTTTTTTAATTAATTAGATTTCTTTACTAGATAATTAATGATGTTAATTATGGAGGTACATTTTTTTTTTAATTTAGATGTGTGTTGTGAATTGTGTGGTGTTATAGCGTAGGAAATAAAAAAGATTACATTTATGTAATAATTAATGTTTCTGATTATAAATAATTTCTATTAATTTTTTTTATTTGTTTGTAAATTATTTAAAAATCTTTCTAGGTATTTGTTAGATCTTTTTAACATTATGTTTTTATCTATTGTAAATTTTTAATATTTTTATATATATTTTCTTTTCTGTTTTTTAAAATCTTTTGTGTTTTATTTGATACTTTGTTTTTAATTTTGAACTGACTCCAATGGGAATATAAATGTTTACCCCTCCGCTATCCAACACTTTACCTACTGACTGTTTCACTCCCTGGTGTAGGAATAGTAATTTTTACTCCTCCGCTATTCAACACTTTCCCTACTGTTGCACTCACTGGAGTGGGAATAGTAATTTTTACCCCTCCGCTATCCAACACTTTCCCTACTGTTGCACTCACTGGAGTGGGAATAGTAATTTTTACCCCTCCGCTATCCAACATTTTCCCTACTGTTGCACTCACTGGAGTGGGAGTAGTAAGTTTTACCCATCCGCGATCCAACACTTTCCCTACTGTTGCAGTCACTGGAGTGGGAATAGTAATTTTTACCCCTCCGCTATCCAACACTTTCCCTACTGTTGCACTCACTGGAATGGTAATAGTAAGTTTTGTCTCTCCGCTATCCAACACTTTCCCTACTGTTGCACTCACTGGAGTGGGAATAGTAATTTTTACCCCTCCGCTATTCAACATTTTCCCTACTGTTGCACTCACTGGAGTGGGAGTAGTACGTTTTCCCCCTCCGCTATCAAACACTTTCCCTACTGTTGCACTCACTGGAGTGGGAATAGTAATTTTTACCCCTCCGCTATCCAACACTTTCTCTACTGTTGCACTCACTGGAGTGGGAATAGTAATGTTTACCCCTCCGCTATCCAACACTTTCCCTACCGTTGCAATCACTGGAGTGGGAATAATAATTTTTACCCCTCCCCTATCCAACACTTTCCCTACTGTTCCAGTCACTGGAGTGGGAATAGTAATTTTTACCCCTCCACTATCCAACACTTTACCTACTGTTGCACTCACTGGACTGGTAATAGTAAGTTTTGCCTCTCCGCTATCCAACACTTTCCCTACTGTTGCACTCACTGGAGTGGGAATAGTAATTTTTACTCCTCCACTATCCAACATTTTCCCTACTGTTGCACTCACTGGAGTGGGAGTAGTAAGTTTTACCCATCCGCGATCCAACACTTTACCTACTGTTGCAATCACTGGAGTGGGAATAATAATTTGTACCCCTCCCCTATCCAACACTTTCCCTACTGTTGCAGTCACTGGAGTGGGAATAGTAATTTTTACCCCTCCACTATCCAACACTTTACCTACTGTTGCACTCTATGGAGTGGGAATAGTATTTTTTGCCCCTTTGCTACCCAACATTTTCCCTCCTGTTGCACTCACTGGAGTGGGAATAGTCATTTTTACCCCTCCGCTATCAAACACTTTCCCTACTGTTGCACTCAATGGAGTGCAAAGTTTAAGTTTAAAAACTATTAAATATTTTAATGTTTTAATTTATAATATGTTTTTTAATTAGATTTTATGTTATAGGTGTATGTATGTATATATATTTTTTGTGTACATTTTTATATATTTATAAAATTTTAAAATAAATTAAAATTAATAGTTTATTAATTGTTTTAAAGTAAATATATATATATTACATTTTATATATGTATGTTTACATTTTTTAAATTAAATTTATTTTATATTTGTTAAAATGTATATTAAATCCCAAAAACAATTTAAAGTTAATTTTATTATTTAATATATTTAACATTATTTTTTACATATATAAAAAAATATATTGTACATCTATATTTTTTACATCGATATTTTTTTCCGATATTTTTATACTTACCATTATAAATATAGGATGTCGATATTTTTGACCGATATTTATGTCTCGATATTTGTGTATTGGGATATTTTGGGCATCGATATTCTATCAGTGAACCGTTCATTATATCAATTTTTCTGTCCCTCACTGCCAGGCCTCACCTCTATGTCAAGTCAAGTTTATTTATTTCTATGGTTACTGAAAACCACTGCAATAAGATACAACAAGCAATAAAAACAAAATATGCATCGATTTAAAATAATAGCACAGGTTCCCTCAAGTGATTGTAGCAGCTAGACAAGCTTAAAATGGGTTACAGCATAAAATGTATTAAAAGTACAGAGCAGATCAATAAAAAACAAGCTGGGTCAACCCCTGTCCCTGGTGGATCGTATAAGTGTTTCTGGGCCCATGACCCCATTGGCACAAGACCCCAGGAGTAACAATAGCTGCATCACCAGTAAAGTGCTGTAGGTTCATTAAAGTGCACGGTGAAAAGATTTACGTATAATTCCCCGGTGGAAAATTGAGGAACATGGCGGCAGCGTTAAATGCTAACCATTCATTTTGCATCAGTTCAGTAAAGTCCTGAGGGCGTAAGATCTCAAGTGCCAGTGCACAGCCAATGCATACATTACACCAGATATGTATAGCAGTTAAGCAACTTAAAGGGGTCGCCTACTAAAAATATATTTAGAATGCAAAGCAGACCGATAGAATACAGGCTAGGTGTCTGTAAGTTAAACCGCCCCTGTCCCAATGGATCATATAAATGTGTCATTGCCCGTAATTGCATGGATGCAAGACCCCAGGGGTAACAATAACCGCGTTCACAGTTAAAATGCTGTGGGTATGTTTTGGAAATGGCCATTATTGCAGGGTCACCCCCAAACCCCCAGGGTAGTGCCACTGTCCTTGGGTACCTCCTGTCAGGCCAAGTCTCACTGTAAGTTGCACGAGTCCTGGGTAGGGCCAATGCCATCGGAGCATCACTGTGTGCTTCTAGCTGCTCCCTGTCTCAAGGGAGGTACCGCAGTGAAAAAGTGCCATGTGGGCAGGGAGCAGGCTAGTCTGCATGCAGTTGGGCTCCTGTGTTGTCCTCAAAAAGCATTTGGTTCCCTCACATTTGTGGCATGGGCACCTGCTGTAAAAACAAAGTTCTGCGCGCCATAAGACACATTTATTTAATAAAAGGAAAAAAAGAAATGATGAAGCCTGCATGGCTGCATCAAAGCAAAGCCCTTGTGCCAAAGAAGCAGCCTAGAATCAGCTGGGGCACTAGAAACATTTGCATAGTTTTGATGTTGTGCCCCCAGGAAGTCAGGGGCACCACAAGAGCTAGAAAACCGTTCTGCAGGCCACCCAGGGCAGTAGCAATGATTGGTCCCCAGACACTCATAGGAGCCTCTCACTCATTTTCTTTAGTCACACACTCCCAGGTCACTGGTAGAGTGGCCTAGAGAGAGTTTTGGTTTCCTTAAGAGTACTCCGCAGCTAGAACTTTTGCTCAAAAGCTCAGGGGTGTATGGGCTGTTGTTGATGGATCCTATGGTTGCTTTGCAACCTTGGTAAAGGTATAAAGAAACCGCTAATACTATGATGTTTGACTGCTGACCATTCTATTGTTGGTAATTTTTTGTGACTGCTTAAAGTACACATTTTTTAATAAAGGAAAGGTGGTAACATCATTGAAGGTTTGGAATGTTTAATTGAATTATGGTGAAAGGGTTTACATTGGGCCCGACAGTAATTTTAATTTAGCCAGTACCCAGAGGAATTTTGGTAATTCCGCTGTGGGCCCTTCCTCTAGTGTGCATCTCTTGTTGGTTGTGAGGCCCCTTCCAGGGTATCACCAGTGGTATTTCCACCAGGCATTTTGTAAATAGCTGTTAACTTGTGCATAGTATTTACTAATGTACATAATAAAGCATGATTCTTTTTTTATAAGAAAAAGCACAGCCTGGGCAGCAAATCATTAAGGGGCCGATTCCGATCTCGGTCGGAGGCGCACCCAATACCATTCGGTCGGGAAAAAAGCCATGCGAAAGACTGTTTCCCGACCGATCCGTACAGTACACCGAACGAGCAAGTACGATGCGCACAACAGCAAAAAATCCGGCCGAGCCGTACTCACCCAAACCAGGTCCTGTTCTCCGACCGAGGCGATTCCGGAAACGCCGAATCGAGTCGCACGGAAGGAAAAATGCAGCCCCGTCCGGCCGGACAAGTACGATGCGCTTTCCGTACGCGCCGAACCCGTCACTACGCACGGCACGTCAAAGCATCCGGGAGAGGCGCACATAAGCTCCGATTCGCGCCACAACACGATCCACGGCTACGAGGCGAACACGCCAGCGACGAGGACGACGCGAAGCGACGAGGACGAGGCGAAGCGACGAGGACGACGCGAAGCAACGAGAAGGACGAACGACACGAACCAACCATGAATCCCTTCGTCCCGATCATACCAATATTCTACATTTACTACCGGAACAGGCACGGACGCGTACGGCGCAGAAGGTAAGCCAGACACCAACCACAAAACACATACAACACGTACACGACACATCACACACACACACAGGGATGCAGAATATACTTACACCAGCAACAGCAGCACCATAGGGGCGGGATGCCCATCACCAATGCCACATATGCACACAGGGGCCTGAATGCGCACCACCACCCCTACCCAGGGGTGGCATGATGCCTACCACCACTAGCACCCTCACCCAGGGGTGGCATGATGCCTACCACCACAACCACCCTCACCCAGGGGGGCAGGATGCCTACCACTACTACCACCCTCACCCAGGGGGCAGGATGCCCACCACTACTACCACCATCACCCAGGGGGCAGGATGCCTACCACTACTACCACCCTCACCCAGGGGGCAGGATGCCTACCACTACTACCACCCTCACCCAGGGGGGCAGGATGCCTACCACTACTACCACCCTCACCCAGGGGGGCAGGATGCCTACCACTACTACCACCCTTAGCCAGGGGGGCAGGATGCCTACCACTACTACCACCCTCACCCAGGGGGCTGGATGCCTACCACTACTACCACCCTCACCCAGGGGGTTAGGATGCCTACCACTACTACCACCCTCACCCAGGGGGGCAGGATGCCTACCACTACTACCACCCTTACCCAGGTGGGGCAGGATGCCTACCACTACTACCACCCTTAGCCAGGGGGGCAGGATGCCTACCACTACTACCACCCTCACCCAGGGGGCAGGATGCCCACCACTACTACCACCCTCACCCAGGGGGGCAGGATGTCCACCACTACTACCACCCTCACCCAGGGGGCAGGATGCCTACCACTACTACCACCCTTACACAGGGGGGCAGGATGCCTACCACTACTACCACCATCACCCAGGGGGCAGGATGCCTACCACTACTACCACCCTTACCCAGGGGGCAGGATGCCTACCACTACTACCACCCTTACCCAGGGGGGGCAGGATGCCTACCACTACTACCACCATCACCCAGGGGGGGCAGGATGCCTACCACTACTACCACCCTTACCCACCTTACCCAGGGGGGGCAGGATGCCTACCACTACTACCACCATCACCCAGGGGGGCAGGATGCCTACCACTACTACCACCCTCACCCAGGGGGCAGGATGCCCACCACTACTACCACCCTCACCCAGGGGGGCAGGATGCCTACCACTACTACCACCCTCACCCAGGGGGGCAGGATGCCTACCACTACTACCACCCTTAGCCAGGGGGGCAGGATGCCTACCACTACTACCACCCTCACCCAGGGGGGCAGGATGCCTACCACTACTACCACCCTTAGCCAGGGGGCAGGATGCCTACCACTACTACCACCCTTACCCAGGGGGCAGGATGCCTACCACTACTACCACCATCACCCAGGGGGCAGGATGCCTACCACTACTACCACCCTTACCCAGGGGGGCAGGATGCCTACCACTACTACCACCATCACCCAGGGGGGCAGGATGCCTACCACTACTACCACCCTCTCCCGGGGGGCAGGATGCCCATCACTACTACCACCATCACCCAGGGGGGGCAGGATGCCTACCACTACTACCACCCTCACCCAGGGGGGCAGGATGCCTACCACTACTACCACCCTTGCCAGGGGGGCAGGATGCCTACCACTACTACCACCCTCACCCAGGGGGCTGGATGCCTACCACCACCCTTAGCCAGGGGGCAGGATGCCTACCACTACTACCACCCTTACACAGGGGGCAGGATGCCTGCCACTACTACCACCATCACCCAGGGGGGCAGGATGCCTACCACTACTACCACCCTTAGCCAGGGGGCAGGATGCCTACCACTACTACCACCCTTAGCCAGGGGGGCAGGATGCCTACCACTACTACCACCCTCACCCAGGGGGGCTGGATGCCTACCACCACCCTTAGCCAGGGGGCAGGATGCCTACCACTACTACCACCCTTACACAGGGGGCAGGATGCCTACCACTACTACCACCATCACCCAGGGGGCAGGATGCCTACCACTACTACCACCCTTAGCCAGGGGGCAGGATGCTTACCACTACTACCACCCTCACCCAGGGGGGCAGGATGCCCACCACTACTACCACCCTTAGCCAGGGGGCAGGATGCCTACCACTACTACCACCCTCACCCAGGGGGGCTGGATGCCTACCACCACCCTTAGCCAGGGGGCAGGATGCCTACCACTACTACCACCCTTACACAGGGGGTGCAGGATGCCTACCACTACTACCACCATCACCCAGGGGGGCAGGATGCCTACCACTACTACCACCCTTAGCCAAGGGGGCAGGATGCTTACCACTACTACCACCCTTAGCCAGGGGGGCAGGATGCCTACCACTACTACCACCCTTACCCAGGGGGGCAGGATGCCTACCACTACTACCACCCTTACCCAGGGGGGCAGGATGCCTACCACTACTACCACCATCACCCAGGGGGGCAGGATGCCTACCACTACTACCACCCTCACCCAGGGGGCAGGATGCCCACCACTACTACCACCCTCACCCAGGGGGACAGGATGCCTACCACTACTACCACTCTCACCCAGGGGGGCAGGATGCCTACCACTACTACCACCCTCACCCAGGGGGCTGGATGCCTACCACCACCCTTAGCCAGGGGGGCAGGATGCCTACCACTACTACCACCCCCACTCATAGGATGGACAATGCATGACACAACCAGCACACCACAACCTAGGGAATGCAAGAAGAAGACATCCCCCAACACCATGACAAGCGTGTGTAGACTGTGTCAAATGCCTACAACACCGAACATGACTTTGAACATACAATGTGACCCCCTAGCACATGTGCCACACATATATGTGTGTGGCACCCACAATGCAAGCAGGCCATGACCATTGTGGCAATGGGGTCCAAACCCCCATCATCACAGTGACCAAAATGTAAGTGTGGGGTCCATAGCTGAAGCACATTTTGAACATTGTGGCAATGGGGTCCAAACCCCCATCATCACAGTGACCAAAAGGTAAGTGTGGGGTCCATAGCAGAAGCACATTTTGAACATTGTGGCAATGGGGTCCAAACCCCCATCATCACAGTGACCAAAATGTAAGTGTGGGGTCCATAGCTGAAGCACATTTCGAACATTGTGGCAATGGGGTCCAAACCCCCATCATCACAGTGACCAAAATGTAAGTGTGGGGTCCATAGCTGAAGCACATTTCGAACATTGTGGCAATGGGGTCCAAACCCCCATCATCACAGTGACCAAAAGGTAAGTGTGGGGTCCATAGCAGAAGCACATTTTGAACATTGTGGCAATGGGGTCCAAACTCCCATCACCACAGTGACCAAAATGTAAGTGTGGGGTCCATAGCAGAAGCACATTTTGAACATAGTGGCAATGGGGTCCAAACCCCCATCATCACAGTGACCAAAATGTAAGTGTGGGGTCCATAGCAGAAGCACATTTTGAACATTGTGGCAATGGGGTCCAAACCCCCATCATCACAGTGACCAAAATGTAAGTGTGGGGTCCATAGCTGAAGCACATTTCGAACATTGTGGCAATGGGGTCCAAACCCCCATCATCACAGTGACCAAAATGTAAGTGTGGGGTCCATAGCTGAAGCACATTTCGAACATTGTGGCAATGGGGTCCAAACCCCCATCATCACAGTGACCAAAAGGCAAGTGTGGGGTCCATAGCTGCAGCACATCTTGAACATTGTGGCAATGGGGTCCAAACCCCCATCATCACAGTGACCAAAAGGCAAGTGTTGACAAAGTAAGAGGTGCAACTGCCAAACTGCATGGATGATTCCTGGTCACAGAACAACAAACACATCAGTGGCAAAGTAGTGTATGTGTCCCATTGCAACATAAATTGGGGGAGCCAAATCCTGCAGTGCAAATAAGACATAACTTTGGCCATGTGCAGACAAACAACACCCATGGGGGCTGACACCGTCAACAATCATCAATGACACAATGACAGAAGTGACCATCCGAATGCAGACCCACATATTTGCACCAATGGGCACACACATGCAGATACCCTGTGGAGACTGCAGATGTGAGGCGAACAGATACCATACCATGGCAGCAATGGGACACACAATCAACAATTAGCACCAAATGAGGGCTCCCGTCCCATCAGCCTGGTCATGGAAGTGCCAACGGAATCATCAGCACAGATCCAACACACTTGTATAGCAATGTTGCACTGACAACACAGATGAGTCCTTCCCCATTGATGCCCAAACCTGCATGTTCACTGGAGATGGCCACACGGTCAGGGAAGTAGACGAATAGAACAATGGCAGGCACAACAGATGTGCAGGGTTGGAAGCCACAGATGTGAAGTTGCCAATCTAAGTAGGAAATCTCATTGCCAAATACTGAACACATGACACCCTCAGATGCTGCTATGGATGACATGGATACACCACAGGATAGGACACATAACCCCTGGACCACATGGGTTCCTGCACAGTAACACTTCATTATCATGAGACCAAATATCACCATCACTGCAGCAAGGGCATTCTTAGCATCATCAACATCATGTACATCAGAAGCAAAAGCACTAGAGAACAGAAAGTTGCTTTATTCAGCATATGTGGCATTAAAAGTAGAAGTCCGGTAGAACATAAACAAAGGCCAATGGCCAGTCCATCAACAAAGTCACAAGTGGGTGACAGTGGCAGATGCCACCCTACACATGCCTGCACAAAACCAGGGACAATCCACTAGGAGGGGCAACCGGGGGGTAGGCCAGGCACCGCAGGGACAGGATCAGGGCTCACCAGGAGGAAGCAGGGAAGGGGTGGTGGGTGCTGGAGAGCCACTGACAACTGCAGTGGAGGTGTCTGACATGGTGTGTGCCGGCACAACTGGGGGCATGGCTCAGATGTTGTGGGTGCCGGCACGACTGCAGTGGACCCTGCAGATGGAGTGGACAGGTCTGCCACTGCAGTGCCCAAGTCAGACAGGGTGGTAGAGGACTCCACTGCAGTGCCTACCACCAGGGGAGGAGAATGGGGAACAGGCAAGGTGGGCTGGACAGAGGGGGAGGACACCCTCACCACATCAGTGGCACAGACAAGCGCAGCGGGGGTGTGGTGCCGGGAGAGCAAGTGGCAGGGGGAGAAGGCCGGAGCCTCTTGGGGATGGTATATCTGTGGGTGGGGGAACCTGGGGCAGGGTGTGGTGGGGGCACCTGTGGAGTGGGGGCCTGAGGGATGGAGGAAGGTGACCTGGTGCTTGAGCTGCAGGGCGGCGGCGGGGTCTTGCTCTTACCACTCCGGGGGACTTGCGGGTGGGGGCCTCAGTCTGTCTGCGCCTGGGGGAGGGTGTCCGGGGGCGAGGGGCACTCTGCTCCATGTGGGGGCTTCCTCTTCCCCCTGGATGCTGGGGCAGCTGGATCGGAGGGGAAGAGGCTGAGGTCACTGAGGAAGAGGCGCTGGGTCTTTGGGGTTGCAGGTGAGGCAAGGGAGGGTGCTTTGGAGGGAGAGGCAACTGAGGACTGCGCAGTGCCTGTGGATGCGTGTGTGTGTACCAGGGCCCCATCCCCTGTGAGTCTGGTTTCAGTCCCCTGACTGTGCGTGCGTGTGCGTTTAGTTTGTGGCGTGTGTGTCTGTGTGCTGGGTGTGTGTGTGCTGGTGTGTGCCTGTGCCGGTGTGTGTGTGCTTGGGACGGGCAAGGTGCTGGGGAGTGTGGATGGAGCAGAGGCAGGAGGGGTGAGGGACTGTCTGAGGAGGGACACTGCTGCCGTCAGGGAGGAGTCCATGGACCTGTTGCCCCTCTGTAGGTCAGACATGCCCGATGAGATGCCCTCCATGAACGACACCAGCTGAGTCAACAGTGCGGTGTGCGCATGGAGGACACTCAGCATGGCTGTCTGCCCTACATGGAGCTGGCGAAGGAGGTACACAGACTCCTCACTCAGGGCAGCAGGGGACACAGGGGCAGGGGGTGCGGTGCCTGGGCCAAAGGAGACACGCTCCCGAACATGGGAGCCTCCACGGACCTGGGGAATGGGAGCCGATGGGAGGGCGGTGGTGGTGCTGGTGGTGGCGGGGACAGCAACACTAGCTGGGGTGTGGTGGCTGCTGACACCCGCCTCCACAAGGGAGTCATCCTCCGAGTTGCTCTGGTCCTCAGCTGAGGTGGATGGTGCTGAGGATTCCTCGGTGTGGCTCCCTCGCCCTCCGTGCCACTGGGTCCCTCCGACCACTCCTCGGCTGCTGACCCAGTCTGGCTCTCTGGCTCCTCCTGGTCCGTGGAGCTGTCCCCTTCCGTGGCCGTGGATGTATCTGCAAACAATGGGGAAACAGACAGACATCAGTCACCTGCACCAAACGCACACACCACTGTGAGCACAGCACATCACAGAGCAAGCCCTGGCATCATTAGTTGTACATTGCTAAAAGTGCCCTAACTGAACAGGAGAAGCCAATTGTCAGTCTGATGCCAAGCATGGCACTCACATCCCACATGGCCTTGCACCCATCTGTCTGGTGTCTGTTGTATTGCAACACCCCAGTGTGGACACATGCACCAAGTACACAGTAGTTGGACACTGCAGAGGACACGGTGTGGACACATCACAGCTCTTGCCACTGAGTCAGTACAGGTTTCCGGATGAAAGGGATGCCCAGAGTCAAATAGGAAATGCATGTGATGCATACCAGCGACAGACACCATGATGCACCCATGTCCTGATAGCCAGCGCCACTATGGTGTGCATGTAGCACATGTCACTCCCCTGCAGGACCACAAATAAGTTGACACATGCCATGGCAGAGGCATGACTGTTAAGTCATACATCACTGTCTCAGTGATGTATGACTTGGCAGCCAGACAACAACACTATGCACTGTGTCACAATAGTAGGTCATTGGGAATGCAAGTCCTGGAGCTGCACAAGTGCACATGTACATCCCCCACACAACACATCATCTCAATCCTCATCTGTCCAGGTCACACCTATTGGACATATGGGAGACCTGTGACACTACCCTCTGAACCTGAGCCCCCTCACAATTTGCTGTGAATGGGGAACAGCTGCCTGAACATCACATTCGCATACCCCAGTCTGCACGGGCAGCTGATCAAACACCTATGTGACACACAAGTATCGTCTCCTATGGTCACATCTCCAGGGGCATGCTGAGCCCCTACCAAGAAACACCACAGCAGTCCTGGCAACTAATCCACAGCACACTGACACAGAGGCAGACACCGGAGGGGTCAAATCACTGTGCACAATGTGTCAGCTGATACACGGGAGTGGGAGTACAGAGTGCATTGCATGGCCTGGAGTAGGCATGACTGTCCTGCTCCACATGAATGAGGGATGTGCCCTGGACAGTGGATAGCTGGCTATGTATGTGTGACACACGTAATCTGCACACTCCTGGGGCACAAACATTGTTCCCACCCGCTGCATGGGCGTATGCCACATACCCCAGGCACATGTGGTGGCTCAGCTCAGCAAGTGGACCTCATATCAAAGCAACACGCAGATCACATGTCCAAACCCAGGCGTTGTGTGAACAATGGACCCACCCATGATGCCCACAACAGAGTTAGGGAAACAGATGCTGTCCCCCACCTTTAGTGAAGCAAACTGCAAGGACACAGTCCCAAGTGACACAATTCCCTGACTGTAAGGGCCACACCTGGGTATCAGATGAGCAGTGGGCAGTGCACAATAGAGGGACATGGCTCCTGGACAACATGACTGCTGCACTGTGGCAGTTGAACCAGGCCAGAGGAGGGCACAAATCATGTAATACAGAGTTCACAGTGCAGTCTTTGACTCACCCCCTCCTTGCTGCTGTCTGGCCTTCAGCTGCCCATCCAGGTCTGGAAAGACCACCGCCAGGATCTGGAGCATGTGGGGGTCAGGGTCCGTGTTCCGCCCCTCCTGCGAGGAGGCGACAGCTTCAGCTGGACCCGTGCAATCCTCCGGGTCCAGCCCCGAAGGTCCTGCCACCTCTTCTGGCAGTTGCGGATCCGGCGCTTGTAGACCCCCACGGACCGGACAGCCCGGACGATGTCCTTCCAGATTTCCTGCTTCCGATGGGCATTAACCTGTGAGGATGACAAAGTGAAAAGGCCATTACCACACATGCAACATATCCGTGCATGACACAGTTGTATATACATGTCTCAATCACAGGGGCATATGATGTACACAGGCAGTGCAAAGCTGACCATGGACCGTTTGCCAGACGTCACTACATGGTATCATTGCATGGGAAGTAAAACCATGTTCAAATGCACTGTCACTGCACCATACCTGTCCAGTGCAAGTCACTACACACTATGGGGGGTGACAACTACTCAGTGAGCCTGCTAGCCAGTGGCGTGCAGACTCTCAGCCTTGCTAGTCAGACAAAATGCACATTCAGAAAGGCAGTGCACAGAACACTCACCTGCTCCCCTGGTGTCCCATACAGCTTGCTGTACTGTGGAAGTAGGCTGTCCAGCAGGGCCTGGTTCTCTTCAAGGCTGAAGGCTGGGGCTCTCTCCACAGTACGTGCCATTGCAGGGTTCAGAGGGGCAGAGACAGCAGCAGTGCAGTGGCAGATGTCGTCTTGGAGCATGTAGTGCAGGCAAGTGGGCTCTCAGGGGAACAGCCAGCAATATATATGTGCTGGAGAGGCAGATACTGTCCCTTGTGTCCAAAGTGATAGGTCCAAGTCGTTTGCATCTTCTGAATCTGGCCAATCCATGGAATAGCAGCACCAAAACACGCCCACAGCATCCTTCAAATCTTCAACTTCATGACATACATGATTTTGCAACATTGTTGTGGGTGACCAACTGATTTTCCAGCAACCGACTCGTTCGAAATTCGAAAACGCGTCCGTTGCCAGGCAAGCCCATTGTCAATGGTTGCGCACCGATCGGTCCATTGCGGTACAACGCGCACAGGGGTACAACGCGTACCCGCACACATTGAAAGCAATGGGCCGGCCGGAGGCACCGATCGGTCCATTGCTGTTCAACGCGCACAGGGGTACAACGCGTACCCACACACATTGAAAGCAATGGGCCGGCCGGAGGCACCGATCGGTCCATTGCTGTTCAACGCGCACAGGGGTACAACGCGTACCCGCACACATTGAAAGCAATGGGCCGGCCGGAGGCACCGATCGGTCCATTGCTGTTCAACGCGCACAGGGGTACAACGCGTACAAGCACACATTGAAAGCAATGGGCCGGCCGGAGGCACCGATCGGTCCATTGCAGTTCAACGCGCACAGGGGTACAACGCGTACCCGCACACATTGAAAGCAATGGGCCGGCCGGAGGCACCGATCGGTCCATTGCAGTTCAACGCGCACAGGGGTACAACGCGTACCCGCACACATTGAAAGCAATGGGCCGGCCGGAGGCACCGATCGGTCCATTGCAGTTCAACGCGCACAGGGGTACAACGCGTACCCGCACACATTGAAAGCAATGGGCCGGCCGGAGGCACCGATCGGTCCATTGCAGTTCAACGCATAACTGTACATGTGACTGGCATATGTCAGCATGCCTGTCTCAGATGGACATATGCCAGCCACAGATAGCTCCCAGGGAGTGAGGGGCACACCTACCACACGACAGCCTGTCCAAACTTTATCATAAGGCATGTAAGGCTGCATTTCCTATTGTGTGTATGTTGGTGTACATGTTGTCCTGTGGGTGTCACCTGTGGGCAGCCACCCCCAGGCTGTGCACGTGTTCATGGGGACAGGATCCTGGGTGTTACGTGTACGTGACCACTGTGATGTGCAACTGTTCATATCTGTGCATGTGCCATGGTCACATTTCACAGTGGTGTATGTGTATGTCATGTCACATACCCCGTGAGTCCCATGTGGGACGGTATGTTTGAGCCAGGGTGTCCCAGTGGCACAATAGTGATGGTCCTCCACAGTCTTTGTGCATGTGGTGTTTACAATGTCTCTGATTTCATGTGCACAATGGGAGACAGTCTCCACATCCACGTTGTGTGTGCATGGACTCTGATGTTGTGCGTGTGTGTCACAGACGTCTATGTCTGTCCTGCCGTGGCAAGTGGGGCCACTACCTGTGGGGGTCATGGTTGTTTTGCTGTGGTGTATACATGATACTCCATGTAATGCCAGTGTCCATGTGGCATTACAGGGTCCCTGGGAATGTACCTGTCATTGAGCTGTGGTGCCTGGGGCACATCTGTCCTCACATGTCCCTGTGGGGGGTTATTGTGACACGGCAGCAGGAGATGGGAACTGTGACACAGCCTCATGATATCCAATGGGCCAACCTGGGACTAATTGATGCCACCTGTTGGACCGTGTTGACAGATGTTGGCCATGTATGTACCATACATGTCCTTCCGGTACTGCACACTTCATGTAGTTGTGCCTCATAATGATGTATGTTGGGATCTTGAGTGTGTTCAATGCCGCATATGTGGGGTTTCTGACAATCTTGCTTACTTCTCCTCTGCACTGCAGGGCTCCTGCTGTCCATCGGCCATTCCCAGACCTGGCAACGATGGTGGAACGGGACAGCATCCGACGGTACCGCTTCACCAGGCAGCTGATTGAGGATTTGGCAGTGCAGTTGTCCCCACATTTGCAGCCTGGCCGGCCGTATCCTACAGCGCTGACCCCCAAGGTGAAGGTGATGGCAGCCCTACACTTCTTTGCCACTGGTACCTTCCAACATACTGTGGCGACTGCTGGTGGGATGTCACAGACCATGTTCAGCCGTGTGCTCCGCGATGTTTTGGCGGCAATGTTGCTCTTCCTGAACCGGTACATCTATTTCCCTAGACTGCGACGACTCACTGACGTGAAGAGTGACTTTTATGCCCTGGGGAGGATGCCGCATGTAATTGGCTCCATTGATGGGACACATGTGGCTTTGGTACCACCACAGGCCCAGGAGCAGGCCTACAGGAACCGCAAGCACTACCACTCGGTCAATGCACTGGTGGTGTGTCTTGCAGACATGACCATCACACACGTGTGTGCCCGTTTCCCTGGTTCAGCACACGATGCCTTTGTGATGAGGAGTAGTCGCATCCCCAGGATGATGGCACAGATGCAGAACCAGTGTGCCTGGCTTGTCGGTGTGTACTGACTTTGTGCCATTGTGTGTGATCTGATCTGTAGTATTCCGCCCACTGTTCCAAGTCAGCTAATGTGCACTTGTCTGTCCGTAGGTGACTCGGGATACCCCAACATGCCGTGGTTGCTGACACCCCTCAGGAACCCTGTGACACCTGCCCAGATGCGCTACAATGAGGCACATGGTCGGACCAGGAGAGTGATTGAGCGGACCTTTGGTCTCCTGAAGAGCCGCTTCCGCTGCCTGGACAAGACCGGAGGGTCCCTCCCATATGCCCCTGCGAAAGTGTGCAAGATTATCATCGTCTGCTGCATGCTCCACAACCTGGCAGTGCGGAAGGAGTTGCCTCTCATCCAGGATGACAATGACCAACATCCGCCACCTGTGGAGGATCCTGGCCTGGACCACGATGCCAGTGACGATGATGATGATGATGGTGATGGTGATGTCCGCACACAGCTCATCACCAACTTCTTTAGCTGAATGTGAGTATCCTGAGGTGTCATGTCAATGATGTGAGTTGGCATGATGTGTGGGTGGTGCTCTGGTGCTGTGGGAGTGTGTCCATGGGCCACTTGACTGGATGTGTGTTGCGATGTGTGCTAACAGGTGGGCTGTACTCCCCAACAGTATTGACATGCTAACTTGGTCCTGGGTGGGTATCTTGTAACATGTATTGTGCATGTGTTTTGCTGTTCTGTCCTGTACTCCATTGCTTTTGACTGTGTGTCATTTCTGTCCTTCACAGGGTACTTTCAGAATCGTTTGGTCAACTGTGTCCACCGACGACGTGATTGCACATCCAGGCTGGTAGCTGTTGTGTCCCTACAGTTGATGTGCGCCACACCCATGGACTTCCTTCCGTCTACAGTTGTTGACTGTGTGCCCACTGCCAGGTGGGGTTACCTTGCATCTGTAGTGGTTACGGCATGTTGCAACTGTGTAATAAACCTGTGCTTCACTTTGTGATGTGCGTTGTCTGTGGTCACATATTTGACTGCCATTTGCTTACTGCACCTGTGGGCTACTTGACTACAACTGGGAATGGGTGTGGTGTCTGTGCATTGCACCGTCTTCCCTGGCAACATCAGTGTAGGCAATGAGTCAGATGGCCTAGGTGTGTATGTGTCGTGTAGCCCTGGTGGTGTGTCACCCTCATGTGTGTCACGTTTCCTGTACTCACATGCCTGTGTTGTCCTTGCTGTTGCAGTTCGCATACACAGTGTAATTTTGCAGTTCATCATCCCCATAACAGCACCCACGTTGGAATCACGACAGAGGCAAGTATGGTGTATTAGTGTGTTTATTGTGATACATTTGTGTTAATAGTGCATAGGATGGGTTGTGCTGTACATGAATCTTGCAATCCCAAGTTCCTAGGTGAATTGAAAGTCCGGGTAGACAGGATCCCCAGTATCGGGGCCACAGTTGTCTGACACATTGGTCCAACTTGTACTCCCCATGCAATGTGTGGGAGTAGTGTTGCCGTCAACAGGGTGAACAGTCTGTGCACAAAGGCGAACATCCAGAACAGGTTCAGGCTTCCTGGGAGTTGCGCTTGGCCATCGGCCTCTCACTTTTCCCTCCTCGGACGACCCCTCTTCTTGGGGGGCCCTCAAGTGCAGGCTGCTGCGGTGCAGGGGACTCACCGCCAGAGTCCTCCTCCCTCCCTGTGGCAGTTGCAGTTTGTTCGGCACCAGATGTTGTTGGCACACAGGGAGGTGTGGACTGGTTGCTGTTCATCTGGCGGAGGCATTGTAAAATGTCCCTGTGCACCGCCGTCATCTCATGCAGTGCATCCCACTTGGACTCCACGCGGGACATGTGTGAGTCCACACGGGACATGTGTGACTCCACGTGGGACATGTGGGAGTCCAAGCGGGCATGATGGGCAGCCTGCTGCTGTTTAATGTCTCTGAGGAGCCCCACTACCTGGCTGAGCTCTCCGGTGCTGGACTGGTACGCATCAGCTATGCGTACCAGTTGTGGGTCATCATGCACACCAGCAACGTCTGCAAGCAGCGACCTCTGTCTCCCACCCCTCCCACCACCCCTGCTGACATGTGCAGTGTGTGCAGTGGCACGCACAGATAACCCTGGTCCACCTTGGGGGTTGGTGGTGGTGGTGGTGTCCATGGCCCCAGGTTGGTCCAGGGTCACTGTGCTGGTGTTGCTCCTTATTCTGTCCATGTCGGCAGGGATGGTATTCGTGGTGACAGTCGTTGTAGGGGTGGGTGCAGGGGTGCAGCTGGTGGTCCTGCTGGTGCTGCAGCTGGTGGTCCTGCTGGTGCTGCATGTTGACTTGCACCGGATGTGCCAGGTTGTTCTTCATCGTCCGAGGAGGACAGAGGCTGTACGACGCCAGTGAGCTCGGCATCCTCTTGAGCCTGGGACTGGGACTCCTCAGCGTCTGCTGCTGTGTCCCCATCATCACCTGTTTTTGGGAGACACAAACAATGTATGTCATGTTTCTGCAGGCATCAATGGTTGACACACATTACAGTTGTGACTGTGCCTCTGGGTGCGGGCCTGTACATTGCATTGTCCTGAGTCGTCACAGTCAGGGGTTGATATTGGTGTGGCACATTGTCCTGCATTATTTGGGCATTTCTATGTATTTTCTGGGGTGTGAACATGGTCTGCATTGGTTGTGTTTGGTTGACAGCCGGCCCTCCTTCCCACCCACCCAGCCAGTCAGTTATCCCACCATGGAACGTGCTTGCGTTGCAGGGAGTGTAAGTTGTCTCTCAGGATGTCAGTCAGTGGTGTCCTGCTGTTTGTTGGTGCACAGTTGCCAGCAGGGCCTTGTGCTCCCCACAGCAGTAGCCAGTGTCCGCCATCTTGTGAGTCCTCCACTTCCTGTGATGTGAGCATGGTTCAGGGTGGTGTTGATGGGACAGTTGTGGGGGTGACCAATATCAGTGACTACCACTCCCATCATGCCATTGCCTCCACCCCACTTCCCAGCATTCCCATACTTACTTGCTTTTGTGTGGAGTTCAGTGTGTGTGGGTGTGAGAGCAATGGCAAGATGGCTGACAGTGGTGTCCTGCTGTTGGTTGGTGTGCAGTACCCAGCATGCCCTTGTGCTCCCCACGACACAGCAACAGTGTCAGACATCTTTGATGGGCCTTTCCCCTCTCTGTGGGATGTGCATGCGTGAGTGTGAGCTTGCTGGGCCATGTGGTGGGGGATGTAGAGCTGTGTCTACGACTCCCATCATGCTATTGCCTCCTCCCCCCTTCCCAGCATGCCCATGCTTCCTTCCTTTTGACTCTGCTTCCCTGTGGGGTGGGGTGGCTGTGCTGACAGGATGGCTGGGAGTGTTGTTCTGGCAGTTGTTTGGCTGGAAGTCCGAAGAGTGTCCCTGTGCTTCACACAACATAACCCAGGGTGGTGGTTCTTTGTGGGATCTTGTGTTAGGATGGGGGGCATTGCATTCTACCAGGTGGGTTCTGTGGAGTTTGTGTTGGGGGGTGTGAGGGGAGGTGCTTGTGACTATGGTCAGTGCTGCAAGTCCCCCTTCCCACCCAGCTAGCCAGATATCCCACCATGGAACGTGCTTGCATTGCAGGGAGTGTAAGTTATCTCTCAGGATGTCAGTCAGTGGTGTCCTGCTGTTTGTTGGTGCACAGTTGCCAGCAGGGCCTTGTGCTCCCCACAGCAGTAGCCAGTGTCAGCCATCTTGTGAGTCCTTCTCCACTCCCTGTGATGTGAGCATGGTTCATGGTGGTGTTGATGGGACAGTTGTGGGGGGGCAATATGTGTGACTGCGACTCCCATGATGCTATTGGCTTCACTGACTTGGCCAGCATACACAGAATTCCTTCCTTTGAGTGGCCTTCACTGTGTGTTGGTGTTGTTGTGGTGGCTACATGTGTGGATGTGTTTGTTAGTTCTATTTGTGCCACTGCCTAGCTGTAGTTGTGTTTGTACATGTGTTGGCACAGTTGGATGTGACTTTTTGATGGCATGTGTTGTGTTTATCTGACTGACATACACATTTTGGGATGATTCTGTTCTGGTTGCTGTGTAATTGCTATGAGTGCATGGTTTGACTCTCCCCTTGACAGTGATGTGTGTGTTTTGTGGCAGTATATTGTGTACATTTGTTGTGTACTCACCAGGCTCTGGGATGTCCTCTAGTCCATATACGCTCACTGGCGGAAGGATGGCCCGTACCTTCTCCTCCCAGGGCCTGAGGTATATTGGCTTGGCAGGAGGGCCACTGCCGGTGTATTGGCTGTTGATGTAGTCTTTCTTCAGCATGTCCGTACCCTCCTGCGCACGTCATACCACCTGTTCTGGATGTCGGTCTTTGCGCGCCGACATGGTGATTGTGCGTTCACCCTGTTGATGATCCTCTCCCACATCTTGGTTTTCTGCGACATGGGGGTCTGTTGGACCAGTGTGCCAAACAGCTGTGGCTCCACCCTGAGGATCTCGTCTACCATGACTTCCAATTCACTATCTAGGAACTTGGGATTCTTCTTGGGGGCATGGTGATGGGTGGTGATGGTGGGTGATGTGTGTGTTGGTGTGCAGGTGAGGGTGTGTGAGTGTGTGTTTTGCTGGGTGTATGTGAGGTAGGTATTTGTTGGTGTGCTGATGGTGTGTGGCTTGTGTGAGGGATGAGCTGTGGGTGTGTGGTTGCTTTCTCTTGGGTGCTGGCAGTGGAATGGCATTTGCAAAGGCTCATGGTAGTGATTTGTGTCCTTTATATAGGTGGAGTTGTGGGTGTGTCTTTGTTCTCTGTCCCCACCCCCCAGTATTTATTGGCTTGGTAATTGCTTGTTTGGCCTTTTTTGGGTGATTTTTCCTTTGTGCTGTTTGTGTATGTTGGAAACGTTCTTGTGACCGAGTCGGACCCTGCATTGGTCTCGTACGGTGTTCTCCGTTTCGCTCACGCTGTGTTTGTGCAGTTTTCTATGCTGCGTACGCGTCGGTCGCGGTGTATTGTGTTGCTTCGGCTCGGTTTTGTATGCGTGTCGGTCGTACGGCTTGTCCTCCGTCCGACTCGCTCGTGGTTTTCGCGCCTTGCATCGTACTTTGCGGTTTGGAGTTCGCGTGTATGCTTTCGGTCGGATTTGTTCCGGGTGCGTGTCGGTCGGTTGGATTCGCGTGTTTTTCCGGCCGGATTGCTGTTTTCCGTGCGGCTCGGTCGGTCGACTTGGTTTCGGTACGTGTCGGTCGGATTTTTCGCGCCTTGCATCGTACTTGGCGTGTCGTGCGCCACGGGTACGTGTCGGTCGGTATTTTTTCCGGATCCGAGTCGGTCGGTGCTTTTTCCGGCCCGAATCGGAATCGACCCCTCTATGTTTGAATCTTGTAGTGAGTGTGTCGACAACAGATGCAAACATACTCTGGTTTTTCAGTGCCCACTGTTTTAAATATTGTAATCTATTCTTTGAAACTATCAACTATAGTACCTGTGTCCTGTTATGCAACTCCTCCTGTTATCAACTCTTCATTTTCTGTAGAGTCTGTTCTAGACAAAACAAGCAAAACTGCACATCATCGCAAACCTTTTGTATATCTGCCACAGTACCATGCAAACGTGCTCTATTCATTTCTCCTAAACATAAAACAGGAGTTTTCACATAGTACAGCCTCCTAACTAAAGTTTGCATTGTTGAGAGGTGCACAGCTTACATCCTGAAATGATGAAAGGTGCTTTGGCGCACTTTCTTGTATAAACAAGCTAGTGAGTGTCCCTCAAAATATCTATGCTTTCTAACCTTGCAAGGATCCAATCCTTGTAAAGCACTTATATTGTGTTTTAAACTTCGCCTTGGAAAGATATGTAGACATTTTCTTAGTATATAAATGGATTGCTACTGATTACTACAAACACTACTACAATTCCATTTGTATACAGGGCCTGACTACCCCTTCCCTATACCTCTTCTGCAATAATTTGTTCTACATTTCTAGATACCATCACATCTTTCTCTATAGAAATGCCATTCTTCATTTCATAACATCGTCCTCTTTCATCAATAGCATGAACTAATGTGTTATCCTGGAGTTAGCTTTATTTATTAAAGAAAGGGTGTGTAGTAGAAGTATGTATCCATTCTCCACTAAAACCTGTACAAAAGTTGCTTTTATTCACTAATCTTTTCTTCTGGTTTTGTCTCCTCATGTTCAACACCATTTTGTCAAGAGTATTCATTCACTCTCTCCTTCGTCTATACTTCTTTATATTTCTCAGTAGATTTACAACGACTCTACTACGAAACATCCTGGCACTGATTTCCTTAAGCTGCTTCTGTCTCCTGGTTAAGGTGTGTCCATCTTTGTTACATTCTTTCCTGTTCATTTAATATAGATCTTGTCCACTCTTATTCTTTCTCATAGTTTGCTTTTTATTTTCATTATTTTGTAATCTTTGCAGGTGTCCATATATATTTATAAGAAATGACTTTGTCCTCTTACCAGTAGCTTTTTTTTCTTGCACCACATTTGCTGCATTTTGCCCTTTTTGTGTCTCAGTTCTGCATAGATACAGTAATTGCTTCTTTTGCTTTCTCCTCCAAACTTTTGTAGGCATTCGAACTGTCTGTATTTATGTAGATATTGTTCTGTAAGAAAAAATAACTGTATTTACATTTTTACTCTAGCCAACGTACCAACTACTTTACTACTGAATTACACATAATACAAAAACAGTTTTTATGTTATGTTGCACTTTTAAATCTACAGATGAACCTAGCTATATAACCACATGCACGTACTTCAATATACCTAACCCAAAGCAAAACACAAAAATTTATTTATTAGTTACCTTTTAACATTATAGCACCCTCTGCTACGACACAGCTGCACCATATCTCTGTTCTCACGTACACATGGTGAAAGATCAATTTTATTCCTTCTTTGGTAAATTTAAAATGAACATCAACCAAAGTGTAGACGTACATGCAGTGTCTCAATACTGTAAATTCGAAAATAGAACGTAAGAGCTATTTGTGTGCCTCTCTACCACTGTGTCACTAGTGGATTTAGTACCTCAGTGCTTTTCTACTTAGATGCATCAGATTTACATTTTGGGAAACGGTGCATATAAAAATCTGCACATTAATCGCTATCAGAGCATAAAGTTCACTAATTCTTCCGAGTACATGCAAAGAGTGTGTGACAGGTTGCATATATAATTCACCAGATGGTTCTAAAAGACTACTTATTCCTCACTAAAACTTGCAAATACATGTGTTTGTGGTTGAGTACATCAATGCTCCCTGGATGATTGAATGAGAGCACAGGTAGTGCCTGGATGATTCCTTGAGTATGTGGGAACTATGTGGGTCATTCCATATCTGCATAGTTACTGCCTGTGTGTTTGCATGAGTATATCACTACTATCTGGGGGTTTGGATGAGTGCATGAGTAGTGCCTGAATGATTAGATAAGTGCATGACTAATGCCTCACTAATTCAATACATGCATAGATAGCGGTTGGATGACTAAATGAGTGCAACTCCAGTGCCTGGTTGATTGCAGGAGTGCCTGCATAGAATAAAGGTGATTTATAGAGTGCATGCATAGTGCGTATGTGATTGTTTAAACCTAGCAGATTGGATGAGTGCATGAGTAGTGTTTCAGTGAATGGATCAGTACATGGCTGCTGCCCATGTGTTTTTGGTTGAGTGAACAGGTATTGCCTGGGTGATTATGTAAGTACATTGGTAGTGCCTGGATAATTGAATGAGTGCATCAGTAGTGCCTGGCTGATTAGATGAGTGCATGTCTAGTGTCTGAGCGATCACATGAGTCCATTGTTAAAGTATGAGTGATTGTATGAAAGTGCATAGGTAGTGGATGGGTGATAGGTTCACTGCAATGGTACTGCCTGCGAAATTGGATGAGTGCATGGATTGTGCCTCAGTATTTGGATGAGTGCATGGGGTGTAAGTGGGTGTTTGGATCAGTGCATGGGATGTGCCTGGGTGTTTGGATGACTGCATTGGTGCAGCCTTGGTGATTGTATAAGTGAATGGTTAGTGCCTGCGTGATTGGATGAATGCATGGGTGATGCCTGCATAGTTCAATGACTACATAATTAGTACCTGCGTGATTGCAAGAGGGCATGTGTAGTGTGTGGGTAATTGAATAAGTGTGTGGATAGTGCATGAGTGATTCGATGACTGCCTAAGTAGTGGCTGGGTGATTGGATGAGTGCCTGAGTAGTGCCTGGCTTACTGTGAAAGTACCTCCATTGCTGTTAGATACATAACAGTTGTGACTATATCTGTGAATCATTGTTTAAGCGCTTCTGTCAGTATCAAACTACCTGTTTTAGTTTATCTATCCTTTTCTAGTGAACTATGTGTGAGTGAAGTCTAGATATCACACTTGATATATTGTTGGATACATGGCTCTCTAGGAGTATACATTGCTCTGTTACTTAGCATACACATACATCAGTAAGTTCTAAAACTCAAAACAACAATTTTCACTTTTTCAAAGCACAAAACCTTTTCTTAATGACATACCTTCATCATTTCTCAAATATTTCTTGTATCATTAAAACATATATTCAGCATTTCTCAAAGAAAGGTAACACACCAAGTGAAGCTAGCACAAGAACTCTCAACACACATTCTGTACTATTAACCCTCCTCAATTTTAAACACAGCATGTTTAAATAAATACACCACCCTCACCATATGCATGATATTTTCAACAGTCTTAAAGAACATAGATCACCATGTAAACATATATGTGATTTCATAATAGATATACACTTTCAGGCCATCTTTCCAAAAATATATAGTTCTCTACATCTTTGAGTAAACTGAAGAGTCTCATTGTACATATAACTATCGGCAACCAGAAAAACCATATCTCACCATCTAAACATATGCAAACCGGTCATATAAGTTAAAAACCACATTGACAAACACTTCCTAATACATACCTTACAAGTATTACTACTTTATAATTCATATACAGGCTCAGTACATTGTCTTATCTTTTATTTGGGAGCACACTACTCCTGTTTAATAATGTGATTAAAGTACTACAACCAGAATGGAAGTAACATACATGTATCTATTCTCCAAATAATGCTTAGACATTTAAAACATTCTTAGTTTTAAATACATTACTCATTGTAACTTCAAACAATACTATACTGTTGTTTTTCTATAAAGTACACAATGGAATAAAGGGGCACTAATTCATATTCCTCTTACTCCCAAAAACATTTGGTATGAACATCTTAAACAAATACCCTCTGCCAGCTACAGTTCATCTGAGATATGTTTTTCATATCACTGTGATGCTCTTTTTTATCAAACTCCCATATACATCTTCATTTGTAATGTAAAAAATGTAAATAATTAAAAAGTTATATACATACCAGCGAATTGAGTTTGTAGATTATATTGTTGCTTTAGCTCTTTTTGAATAGTTTTGACACTGTTAGGATTTGTAAAAACTAAGCACAAGAATGGTACACCACTCTCATACAAAGGAACTATAAAATGGCAACCTCTTCAACTTTCCACTCTATGATCATGAGAAAGGCAGCAAATAAAATCATGTCTTCATTTTAGATGACTCAATCTCCACTTGTGAATGGTTAGAATCTGTTAACCCTTTCCCTCTCTTTCAAAAAGAGATTCCTGTCTATGCGTGTTTGCAATGTTTTTGCGATCATCGCGGAGTAATCGCGAAAAAAATGGGAGTCTAAACTTATATTTAGCTTCAGTTTTTTTAAATTTAAATACTGCACAACAGTTTATTAAATTGTCCTGAGTTGGAAATTAAAGTTTATCATTACTTAAATTGTGTCATAACTCCTCAATGTTTTAAAAAATGTTCTGCCTCTTTAACCCCCTCCCCCCATGCACTCTTAGCTGACTGTGTGCAGCAACCCAGTGGAACCAGTAGGTCACAAGTTCACAGCACATTCTAGAAGAACCATGCTACTTCCAAATCAGATACAGCAGGTGTGGTTTACTCCACAGATTCAAAAGCATATCCATGCTGTATTACATTTATTTTATGTAAAAATAGCCAATAATAGGACTTCTTGCTAATGCATCCAATAAACTACCTAATTGTATTCACTTACATGCTGACAGCATCCAATCAAATATATATATATTTAAAAAAAAAAAAGAAAACACCTCCATTTTAACTACTTTTCATTTGGAAAACTACCTCACTCAGCTCCAGTCTTCTCCTGACTGCTATTCCTCCTTCACTTCAAAATGCTTAGTGTGCGGATTGTTAGCCACAGCTATGTCTATTGGGCTAAAGAGGCTGCACAAAACAGAGTTATTGACAGGAACTTGGGTTTGCCAAATGTGGAGATTACTTGATTTGGCCAGAGAGAGTTAGTTTCATCAGTTGCTGGCTTTGGTTAAAACCATTGTGGATTGCCGAGCTCCTCACCTCATGATTGTGCACTATGGTGGAAATGACCTAGGCACTCTAACTGGGGTAGGGCTGGAAATCCTAATGCAGGATACCTGTGCAGAACTGATGTCACTTTCCACTCACACTGTCTTGGTGTACTCTAATATATGCCAAAGGCAGAAATGGAAGTGGTCAAATCAATTCTGTCCACAGATTGATAAAGCCAAGAAGCATGCTAATAAAACTGTTTCTGCATTCCCCAGAGACCATCGCATGGGCAGTCTCTATAACAACAATCTGCATTTTGACAAGAATGGAACATATAGAAATTATGGGGTACACTTTACGGATGAAGGCAACCGGGTGTTTCTAAGTAACCTGAAACTCTGCATCCGGTCTTATGTGTAGCTGTCATATACACACAATCAACACAAAGGCTCTTGTCAGAGCCACCCTAGTACCCGAAATATTGTTAATTTTCTTTATAAAGACCCTTTTTTTTAGTTTTTTAGAATCTTCATGACAACGTCGCAATGGTCGCAAATAAGTTGCGAAATTGCAAATGCAGATATTCAATGGCCATCAGCACATGCAAAAATAGTAACTAAAAAGTCCATTCTAAACATTGCACTACACATATTACAATATACATGCTTCTTTAAAAACATGTTTAAATTTATATTTTTGTACAAAGTTTCTTTAAAACCATCTCTAAAACCTAATTTCTGTTTTTGCGGTTATTCACGGTGTCGTGACGATGTCGGTAACCTCAACGATCGCGCCTTTTTCATAAAGTGTAAAACACATATATGCACACATATTACAGTATATTACACACTAGGGATTTATTACTGTATTGTCTAAAGTGATGTTTTTCTAGTGATTTTCTATAAAAACCATCTCTAAAATGTATTTCCGTGTTCATGGTTATGCCGGAAGTCGCAATGATGTCGGTACCCGCGATCACCGCGAATACGTCGTGAAAGCACAAAGCAAAAGCAGGAATTCAATAACCACCACCACATTCAAAAATTACAACTGTACAATTCATTCTAACCATCACACTAGATAAATCACTATCTAAATAACTCTATAAAAACATTTATCAGTCTTCCAATATCTCTATAACAGTGTGTATTAATGATTCACTGGGTTATGTGAGTGGGTGTATAAGTCTCCAAGTGGGTCTGTGACTGGTTGCATGAGTACTTCAGTAGGTCTAGAAGTTGGTGCATAAATCACTGAGTGGGTATGTGAATGGGTGTGTGAGTCTTTGAGTGAGTATGTGGGTGTATAAGTCTCTGACTGGGTATGTGAGTGGGTGTGTGAGTGTCTGAGTGGGTATGTAAATGGGTGTATGAGTGTCTGAGTGGGTATGTGAATGGGTTCATAAGTCTGTGACTGGATCTATGAGTGGGCATATAAGTGTCTGAGTGGGTCTGTCTATCAGCGGGCGTGTGAGTGGAAGCATAAGTGTCTCAGTGGGTCTGTGAGTTGGTGCGTAATTGTCTCAGTGGGTCTGTGACTGGGTGCATGAGTCTCTGTGTGGGTCTGTGAGTGGGTGTATAAGTCTCTGACTATGTATACGAATAGGTGCATGAGTCTCAAAGTACATCTGTAAGTGAGTGCATGATCCTCTAAATGCTTATGTGAGTACACACATGGGTCTCTGATTGAATCTGTGAGTGGGTGCGTTAGTGTCTGAGTGGGTATGTGAGTGGGTGTATGAGTGTCTGAATGGATATGTGAGTAAGTACATGAGTATGCAACTGTGACCAGTGAGGGTATGTATATAGATATATATACTTTTGGTTTTATATTTCCACCAATATTAGCGGTGTCACTGCAGAAGTCACGATGTCCCTGTGACAGTACACAGGGGGCTGTGCTGGTGGTCACTGGGTCGTTGCAAATATTGCGCCAAATAAAAAAAAGCAATTTTGGACAAATAACTTGTGTCACTAACACCCCCATTTCTCAAACATGGGGTCAGAGTACCACCTCCCTGACCCCTTATGTTAGCTTTCACAAAAATGTTCATCCCCAGGAACAGTTCCCCATCAATAAAATGGAACCTGCAACTTTCTGTTCAGTTTGTATCCAGCATATCACAGTATTCCTGCTGGCACATGCATTCACGAGTAATCGCAAAATTACTGCAAAATTTCAGCGGCCAGAGATATCACTATAATTTTCAACGTACTTTTCTCAAGGGCTACGGATTTGCACCAAATGACAAAAAGCACAATCTGCGTAACAACATCTACCTTTGTGCTAAATTTGGCATAATTCCGTCCAGCAGTTCGGGCTGTAGGTTAGACAAGGTGTTCCTATGGGAATTAACATTACAAATGCACCCTTATTTTGCACCCCTATGTCTCGGTCCTCACTGCACGGACCATGCCCAAACTTTCTATGACACACAGAACTACCTTGACACTTTTTAGGGAAAATTTCATGAAGATTGCTCAAACGACGCCAAAGTTATAGCCAAGTCAAAAAATGATTTTCCTATGGAAACATGGTCCTAACTATAACTATAACTACCTACTGGCGACTTGGTATATATTGTTTGTTGGTGTGTGCTATAACCTCCAGATTCCGTGGCACCCCTTTGAGAAAGGACTAGGAGACCGAAATGCATAAGGATCGCCAGCGCTGCAGAATAAGGTTAATTTAAATCACTGTAAGTGTGCGGCTCGCTCCTTTCTGTACAGAGAGGTCTTTTGGGATATATATATATATATATATCCAGCTCCTAATGCACCCCACTTGCACATCTATAAACCCTCGGATAAGGGGGGTAATATTGTTTTGATTCCAAGAGATCAGTATGTGGAGGAGGCCCTACGACAATTAAAAAATGAAACTTGTTACGAACTAACGACTAAAGATCAATATCAGGAGAGTGTGGTACGGTACCATACATTGATCAAAAAGTGGCATGACAAATTGATGCTGGATCTTGATGAATTTCTCTTTCTCAGAGTCCTGAATCCGATTCTCCCTACATTTTACCATTTACCAAAGATCCACAAGGATGCCACTAGACCACCAGGAAGTCTGATTGTCTCTTCATTGGGCAGCCTTACGGAGAACCTGTCCAGATTTGTGGATCATCATCTTTTCCTTCAGTACTGCAATTGGCTTCGTATATTAAAGACACAACGGATTTCATAAAACACATTGAACAACTACAATGGGAATCATCTTACTGCTTCATAGTGTTGGACATTACAAGTCTTTATACTTGCATTGAACACTCAAAAGGATTGGAAGCAGTAAAATATTTCTTGCAAAAGAGATCATTGAAGTTCGCAAGCCATAATATCATGTTGATGGAACTCATTGCATTCTGCCTATTGAATAATATTTTTCTTTTTCAGGGAGACTTGTATAGGCAGACATCTGGGACTGCGATGGGCACCTGCTTCGCCCCCAGCTACGCAAATCTATTCGTGGGCTGGTGGGAGGAGCAGGTGGCCTGGTCCACAATCAATGAAACCTGGACGAGTGAGATAGTAGCCTGGTACAGGTACATCGACGACCTCTTCATTGTATGGAGGGGGTCAATAGATAAGGCAAGGGCATACATTCAACATCTTAATGCAAATGAAGTCAATTTGCGATTCACAGGATAAGTCAGCACAGCGACTGTCAATTACCTTGATTTAAGAGTGCAAGTGCAGCAAGGGAAATTAACAACTGTTCTCTACAGAAAACCAACTGCTGGGAATAGCATGCTTCATGCTACCAGCAGTCACCCTCCTAAACTTAAAAGTAGCTTACCCTATGGGGAGTTCCTTAGGATAAAACGTAATTGTTCTAGGAAATGTGATTTTGATGTAGCCATTAAGGATAGCACGGACAGGTTTCTGGCTAGAGGATACAACATAGATTTGTTGAAAACTACTTTAAAAAAAGTGGATTCTTTGCGTAGAGATGAACTGACCAAGGTAACATGTCCTGGGAGGGATAAGGGTACTGACCAAGGTAAATTCCGAATGATCACTACTTATTCGGATGAGGCGGAGTCTCTCAAAAGAATAATGAGAAGAAATTGGCACATATTAAAAACCGATATGATCATTGGCATGGATATTCCAGCATGTCCAATGATCACTTTTAGGAAAGCCCGTTCTCTAAAAGACAGTTTGGTCCATAGTCATTTGGATGCGATCTCCCTAGGCAAAGTACACTGAGTGAATTGAGAGGTTTTTATCCGTGTGGCAAATGTAAGGCCTGTGCCTTTAGCAAAAGAGTACTTAGCTATGAGGTGACAGGAACTAATATTCGTAGGAAGATTTCGAAATTTATGACCTGTCAAACCACACACTGTGTCTATTGCCTGAGTTGCCCTTGCGGCCTCAGGTATATAGGCAGCACGATACATAGTGTCAAAATAAGAATACTAGAGCACATGCGCGCCATAGCAAAAAGGGATTTAAATTATCCAGTCGCCAGGCACTTTGCCATTAACCATGGGAGTAATAGGGATCTATTACAATTTTTCAGTCTTGACCATGTCCCTATAAATATCAGAGGGGGAGACCGAGTTTTAAAACTACGAAGACTCGAGTCACGATATATAATCGATTTACAGACTAGGACTCCGAATGGACTTAACAGTGGGGAAGAATTGGCTGTACATCTAGTTAATTAATTTGTCTCTAGCAAATAGAAAGGAGAATAGCAATGATGTAAATGGAATTTAAGATCACACTGCTACTGCATAAATATCAATATGAGACTTGCCGATTCACGGCGAAATGTAACAGAGGAATTGGGGCAATCTCCATTTGGAGGTTGCCTGATGCCGATCCACGGCGAGATTGTGGTTCAATGGTGGTGTACGCGATATGTTGTAAATAATGGTCAATTTTCGTGTAAATAATTGTATGTATGAACATTGGTTCTCACATTAATTGGTTGAATAGATCAGATTTTTTGAATCTTTAAAACTCACCACTTAGAAATGGCGCCTAGTAAATACGCGATCATAACCTCTTTTTGTCTCTATGATTTTGTTCATTTGACTCTTTAAAAATGGCGCTTCACCATATGGTGTGTAAACACTGATGAAGGACTGGTTCCGAAACGCGTCTGTTGATACAATGTTGAGAAAATAAAGATCGACTGATTGCCGACCCCGTGAGTGCTGCAATTTCTTTAAACAAGGAATTTTTTGGAGCAGGGATATATATATATATATATATATATATATATATATATATATATATATATATATATATATATATATATATGCGCAATCTTCCCATCTCAGAAAGAACCTTGATCTGGAACTGTCAAGAAGGAAACGGACTCCAATTATTCGGTGCAAAAAATGCTGGTTTATTTCGTGCAAAATGTCGCCATGACGCGTTTCGGGCTTTGCAGCCCTTGATCACATGACATGACTCAAACTTTCTCTCCCTTTTAAAGTGCTAGTGCAACAAACGACCATGAAGACAGACTATCGTACTGTCTTAAAGTTTCCCGCCAAGCAGCAAAATTCATGATACTTTTATGGAAAAGTTACCACATAATGTAACATTGTCCATACATTTGAAATCAATAATAATATCGTATAAATACATATTGATCACAATTTTTAAATGTCCTGACTGTTGTTATAAAATTGAACACAACAGAGGTTGATGAAACGACGAATTAAAAACATTATGGGGCCGATTCCGATCTCGGTCGGAGGCGCACCCAATACCATTCGGTCGGGAAAAAAGCCATGCGAAAGCCTGTTTCCCGACCGATCCGTACAGCACACCGAACGAGCAAGTACGATGCGCACAACAGCAAAGAATCCGGCCGAGCCGTACTCACCCAAACCAGGTCCTGTTCTCCGACCGAGGCGAATCCGGAAACGCCGAATCGAGTCGCACGGAAGGGAAAATGCAGCCCCGTCCGGCCGGACAAGTACGATGCGCTTCCGTACGCGCTGAACCCGCCGCTACGCACGGCACGTCAAAGCATCCGGGAGAGGCGCACATAAGCTCCGATTCGCGCCACAACACGATCCACGGCTCCGAGACGAACACGGCAGCGACGAGGACGACGCGAGCGGTCGACGAGGACGAGGCGAAGCTGACGAGGACGACGCGAAGCAACGAGAAGGACGAACGACACGAACCAACCATGAATCCCTTCGTCCCGATCATACCAATATTCTACATTTACTACCGGAACAGGCACGGACGCGTACGGCGCAGAAGGTAAGCCAGACACCAACCACAAAACACATACAACACGTACACGACACATCACACACACACACAGGGATGCAGAATATACTTACACCAGCAACAGCAGCACCATAGGGGCGGGATGCCCATCACCAATGCCACATATGCACACAGGGGCCTGAATGCGCACCACCACCCCCTACCCAGGGGTGGCATGATGCCTACCACCACTACCACCCTCACCCAGGGAGGCAGGATGCCTACCACTACTACCACCCTTAGCCAGGGGGGCAGGATGCTTACCACTACTACCACCCTCACCCAGGGGGGCAGGATGCCTACCACTACTACCACCCTTAGCCAGGGGGCAGGATGCTTACCACTACTACCACCCTCACCCAGGGGGGCAGGATGCCCACCACTACTACCACCCTCACCCAGGGGGCAGGATGCCCACCACTACTACCACCCTCACCCAGGGGGGCAGGATGCCTACCACTACTACCACCCTTAGCCAGGGGGCAGGATGCTTACCACTACTACCACCCTTAGCCAGGGGGGCTGGATGCCTACCACTAGTACCACCCTCACCCAGGGGGCAGGATGCCTACCACTACTACCACACTTAGCCAGGGGGCAGGATGCCTACCACTACTACCACCCTCACCCAGGGGGCAGGATGCCCACCACTACTACCACCCTCACCCAGGGGGGCAGGATGCCTACCACTAGTACCACCCTCACCCAGGGGGGCAGGATGCCTACCACTAGTACCACCCTCACCCAGGGGGGCAGGATGCCTACCACTACTACCACCCTTAGCCAGGGGGGCAGGATGCCTACCACTACTACCACCCTCACCCAGGGGGCAGGATGCCCACCACTACTACCACCCTCACCCAGGGGGCAGGATGCCCACCACTACTACCACCCTCACCCAGGGGGCAGGATGCCTACCACTACTACCACCCTCACCCAGGGGGGCAGGATGCCTACCACTACTACCACCCTCACCCAGGGGGCAGGATGCCCACCACTACTACCACCCTCACCCAGGGGGGCAGGATGCCCACCACTACTACCACCCTCACCCAGGGGGGCAGGATGCCTACCACTACTACCACCCTTAGCCAGGGGGGCAGGATGCCCACCACTACTACCACCCTCACCCAGGGGGCAGGATGCCCACCACTACTACCACCCTCACCCAGGGGGGCAGGATGCCTACCACTACTACCACCCTTAGCCAGGGGGGCAGGATGCCCACCACTACTACCACCCTCAGCCAGGGGGCAGGATGCCCACCACTACTACCACCCTCACCCAGGGGGGCAGGATGCCTACCACTACTACCACCCTTAGCCAGGGGGCAGGATGCTTACCACTACTACCACCCTCAGCCAGGGGGGCAGGATGCCCACCACTACTACCACCCTCACCCAGGGGGCAGGATGCCCACCACTACTACCACCCTCACCCAGGGGGGCAGGATGCCTACCACTACTACCACCCTTAGCCAGGAGGGGCAGGATGCCTACCACTACTACCACCCTCAGCCAGGGGGCAGGATGCCTACCACTACTACCACCCTCACCCAGGGGGGCAGGATGCCTACCACTACTACCACCCTTAGCCAGGGGGCAGGATGCTTACCACTACTACCACCCTCAGCCAGGGGGGCAGGATGCCTACCACTACTACCACCCTCACCCAGGGGGGCAGGATGCCCACCACTACTACCACCCTCAGCCCAGGGGGCAGGATGCCTACCACTACTACCACCCTCACCCAGGGGGGCAGGATGCCTACCACTACTACCACCCTTAGCCAGGGGGCAGGATGCCTACCACTACTACCACCCTCACCCAGGGGGCAGGATGCCCACCACTACTACCACCCTCACCCAGGGGGCAGGATGCCTACCACTACTACCACCCTCACCCAGGGGGGCAGGATGCCTACCACTAGTACCACCCTCACCCAGGGGGGCAGGATGCCTACCACTACTACCACCCTTAGCCAGGGGGCAGGATGCCCACCACTACTACCACCCTCACCCAGGGGGGCAGGATGCCCACCACTACTACCACCCTCACCCAGGGGGGCAGGATGCCTACCACTACTACCACCCTCACCCAGGGGGGCAGGATGCCTACCACTACTACCACCCTTAGCCAGGGGGCAGGATGCCTACCACTACTACCACCCTCACCCAGGGGGCAGGATGCCTACCACTACTACCACCCTCACCCAGGGGGGCAGGATGCCTACCACTACTACCACCCTCACCCAGGGGGGCAGGATGCCTACCACTAGTACCACCCTCACCCAGGGGGGCAGGATGCCTACCACTACTACCACCCTTAGCCAGGGGGGCAGGATGCCCACCACTACTACCACCCTCACCCAGGGGGCAGGATGCCCACCACTACTACCACCCTCACCCAGGGGGGCAGGATGCCTACCACTACTACCACCCTCACCCAGGGGGGCAGGATGCCTACCACTACTACCACCCTTAGCCAGGGGGGCAGGATGCCTACCACTACTACCACCCTCACCCAGGGGGGCAGGATGCCCACCACTACTACCACCCTCACCCAGGGGGGGGCAGGATGCCTACCACTACTACCACCCTTAGCCAGGGGGGCAGGATGCTTACCACTACTACCACCCTCAGCCAGGGGGGGCAGGATGCCCACCACTACTACCACCCTCACCCAGGGGGGCAGGATGCCCACCACTACTACCACCCTCACCCAGGGGGGCAGGATGCCTACCACTACTACCACCCTTAGCCAGGGGGGCAGGATGCCTACCACTACTACCACCCTTAGCCAGGGGGCAGGATGCTTACCACTACTACCACCCTCACCCAGGGGGGCAGGATGCCTACCACTACTACCACCCTTAGCCAGGGGGCAGGATGCTTACCACTACTACCACCCTTAGCCAGGGGGGCTGGATGCCTACCACTAGTACCACCCTCACCCAGGGGGGCAGGATGCCTACCACTACTACCACCCTTAGCCAGGGGGGCAGGATGCCTACCACTACTACCACCCTCACCCAGGGGGCAGGATGCCCACCACTACTACCACCCTCAGCCAGGGGGCAGGATGCCCACCACTACTATCACCCTCACCCAGGGGGGCAGGATGCCTACCACCACTACCACCCCCACCCATAGGATGGACAATGCATGACACAACCAGCACACCACAACCTAGGGAATGCAAGAAGAAGACATCCCCCCAACACCATGACAAGCGTGTGTAGACTGTGTCAAATGCCTACAACACCGAACATGACTTCTAACATACAATGTGACCCCCTAGCACATGTGCCACACAAATATGTGTGTGGCACACACAACGCAAGCAGGCCATGACCATTGTGGCAATGGGGTCCAAACCCCCATCATCACAGTGACCAAAAGGCAAGTGTGGGGTCCATAGCTGCAGCACATTTTGAACATTGTGGCAATGGGGTCCAAACCCCCATCATCACAGTGACCAAAAGGCAAGTGTGGGGTCCATAGCTGCAGCACATCTTGAACATTGTGGCAATGGGGTCCAAACCCCCATCATCACAGTGACCAAAAGGCAAGTGTGGGGTCCATAGCTGCAGCACATTTTGAACATTGTGGCAATGGGGTCCAAACCCCCATCATCACAGTGACCAAAAGGCAAGTGTTGACAAAGTAAGAGGTGCAACTGCCAAACTGCATGGATGATTCCTGGTCACAGAACAACAAACACATCAGTGGCAAAGTAGTGTATGTGTCCCATTGCAACATAAATTGGGGGAGCCAAATCCTGCAGTGCAAATAAGACATAACTTTGGCCATGTGCAGACAAACAACACCCATGGGGGCTGACACCGTCAACAATCATCAATGACACAATGACAGAAGTGACCATCCGAATGCAGACCCACATATTTGCACCAATGGGCACACACATGCAGATACCCTGTGGAGACTGCAGATGTGAGGCGAACAGATACCATACCATGGCAGCAATGGGACACACAATCAACAATTAGCAACAAATGAGGGCTCCCGTCCCATCAGCCTGGTCATGGAAGTGCCAACGGAATCATCAGCACAGATCCAACACACTTGTATAGCAATGTTGCACTGACAACACAGATGAGTCCTTCCCCATTGATGCCCAAACCTGCATGTTCACTGGAGATGGCCACACGGTCAGGGAAGTAGACGAATAGAACAATGGCAGGCACAACAGATGTGCAGGGGTGGAAGCCACAGATGTGAAGTTGCCAATCTAAGTAGGAAATCTCATTGCCAAATACTGAACACATGACACCCTCAGATGCTGCTATGGATGACATGGATACACCACAGGATAGGACACATAACCCCTGGACCACATGGGTTCCTGCACAGTAACACTTCATAATCATGAGACCAAATATCACCATCACTGCAGCAAGGGCATTGTTAGCATCATCAACATCATGTACATCAGAAGCAAAAGCACTAGAGAACAGAAAGTTGCTTTATTCAGCATATGTGGCATTAAAAGTAGAAGTCCGGTAGAACATAAACAAAGGCCAATGGCCAGTCCATCAACAAAGTCACAAGTGGGTGACAGTGGCAGATGCCACCCTACACATGCCTGCACAAAACCAGGGACAATCCACTAGGAGGGGCAACCGGGGGGGTAGGCCAGGCACCGCAGGGACAGGATCAGGGCTCACCAGGAGGAAGCAGGGAAGGGGTGGTGGGTGCTGGAGAGCCACTGACAACTGCAGTGGAGGTGTCTGACATGGTGTGTGCCGGCACAACTGGGGGCATGGCTCAGATGTTGTGGGTGCCGGCACGACTGCAGTGGACCCTGCAGATGGAGTGGACAGGTCCGCCACTGCAGTGCCCAAGTCAGACAGGGTGGTAGTGGACTCCACTGCAGTGCCTACCACCAGGGGAGGAGAATGGGGAACAGGCAAGGTGGGCTGGACAGAGGGGGAGGACACCCTCACCACATCAGTGGCACAGACAAGCGCAGCGGGGGTGTGGTGCCGGGAGAGCAAGTGGCAGGGGGAGAAGGCCGGAGCCTCTTGGGGATGGTATATCTGTGGGTGGGGGAACCTGGGGCAGGGTGTGGCGGGGGCACCTGTGGAGTGGGGGCCTGAGGGATGGAGGAAGGTGACCTGGTGCTTGAGCTGCAGGGCGGCGGCGGGGTCTTGCTCTTACCACTCCGGGGGGACTTGCGGGTGGGGGCCTCAGTCTGTCTGCGCCTGGGGGAGGGTGTCCGGGGGCGAGGGGCACTCTGCTCCGTGTGGGGGGCTTCCTCTTCCCCCTGGATGCTGGGGCAGCTGGATCGGAGGGGAAGAGGCCGAGGTCACTGAGGAAGAGGCGCTGGGTCTTTGGGGTTGCAGGTGAGGCAAGGGAGGGTGCTTTGGAGGGAGAGGCAACTGAGGACTGTGCAGTGCCCGTGGATGCGTGTGTGTGTACCAGGGCCCCATCCCCTGTGAGTCTGGTTTCAGTCCCCTGACTGTGCGTGCGTGTGCGTTTAGTTTGTGGCGTGTGTGTCTGTGTGCTGGATGTGTGTGTGCTGGTGTGTGCCTGTGCCGGTGTGTGTGTGCTTGGGACGGGCAAGGTGCTGGGGAGTGTGGATGGAGCAGAGGCAGGAGGGGTGAGGGACTGTCTGAGGAGGGACACTGCTGCCGTCAGGGAGGAGTCCATGGACCTGTTGCCCCTCTGTAGGTCAGACATGCCCGATGAGATGCCCTCCATGAACGACACCAGCTGAGTCAACAGTGCGGTGTGCGCATGGAGGACACTCAGCATGGCTGTCTGCCCTACATGGAGCTGGCGAAGGAGGTACACAGACTCCTCACTCAGGGCAGCAGGGGACACAGGGGCAGGGGGTGCGGTGCCTGGGCCAAAGGAGACACGCTCCCGAACATGGGAGCCTCCACGGACCTTGGGAATGGGAGCCGATGGGAGGGCGGTGGTGGTGCTGGTGGTGGCGGGGACAGCAACACTAGCTGGGGTGTGGTGGCTGCTGACACCCGCCTCCACAAGGGAGTCATCCTCCGAGTTGCTCTGGTCCTCAGCTGAGGTGGATGGTGCTGAGGATTCCTCGGTGTGGCTCCCCTCGCCCTCCGTGCCACTGGGTCCCTCCGACCACTCCTCGGCTGCTGACCCAGTCTGGCTCTCTGGCTCCTCCTGGTCCGTGGAGCTGTCCCCTTCCGTGGCCGTGGATGTATCTGCAAACAATGGGGAAACAGACAGACATCAGTCACCTGCACCAAACGCACACACCACTGTGAGCACAGCACATCACAGAGCAAGCCCTGGCATCATTAGTTGTACATTGCTAAAAGTGCCCTAACTGAACAGGAGAAGCCAATTGTCAGTCTGATGCCAAGCATGGCACTCACATCCCACATGGCCTTGCACCCATCTGTCTGGTGTCTGTTGGATTGCAACACCCCAGTGTGGACACATGCACCAAGTACACAGTAGTTGGACAGTGCAGAGGACACGGTGTGGACACATCACAGCTCTTGCCACTGAGTGAGTACAGGTTTCCGGATGAAAGGGATGCCCAGAGTCAAATAGGAAATGCATGTGATGCATACCAGCGACAGACACCATGATGCACCCATGTCCTGATAGCCAGCGCCACTATGGTGTGCATGTAGCACATGTCACTCCCCTGCAGGACCACAAATAAGTTGACACATGCCATGGCAGAGGCATGACTGCTAAGTCATACATCACTGTCTCAGTGATGTATGACTTGGCAGCCAGACAACAACACTATGCACTGTGTCACAATAGTAGGTCATGGGGAATGCAAGTCCTGGAGCTGCACAAGTGCACATGTACATCCCCCACACAACACATCATCTCAACCCTCATCTGTCCAGGTCACACCTATTGGACATATGGGAGACCTGTGACACTACCCTCTGAACCTGAGCCCCTCACAATTTGCTGTGAATGGGGAACAGCTGCCTGAACATCACATTCGCATACCCCAGTCTGCACGGGCAGCTGATCAAACACCTATGTGACACACAAGTATCGTCTCCTATGGTCACATCTCCAGGGGCATGCTGAGCCCCTACCAAGAAACACCCCAGCAGTCCTGGCAACTAATCCACAGCACACTGACACAGAGGCAGACACCGGAGGGGTCAAATCACTGTGCACAATGTGTCAGCTGATACACGGGAGTGGGAGTACAGAGTGCATTGCATGGCCTGGAGTAGGCATGACTGTCCTGCTCCACATGAATGAGGGATGTGCCCTGGACAGTGGATAGCTGGCTATGTATGTGTGACACACGTAATCTGCACACTCCTGGGGCACAAACATTGTTCCCACCCGCTGCATGGGCGTGTGCCACATACCCCAGGCACATGTGGTGGCTCAGCTCAGCAAGTGGACCGCATATCAAAGCAACACGCAGATCACATGTCCAAACCCAGGCGTTGTGTGAACAATGGACCCACCCATGATGCCCACAACAGAGTTAGGGAAACAGATGCTGTCCCCCACCTTTAGTGAAGCAAACTGCAAGGACACAGTCCCAAGTGACACAATTCCCTGACTGTGAGGGCCACACCTGGGTATCAGATGAGCAGTGGGCAGTGCACAATAGAGGGACATGGCTCCTGGACAACATGACTGCTGCACTGTGGCAGTTGAACCAGGCCAGAGGAGGGCACAAAGCATGTAATACAGAGTTCACAGTGCAGTCTTTGACTCACCCCCTCCTTGCTGCTGTCTGGCCTTCAGCTGCCCATCCAGGTCTGGAAAGACCACCGCCAGGATCTGGAGCATGTGGGGGGTCAGGGTCCGTGTTCCGCCCCTCCTGCGAGGAGGCGACAGCTTCAGCTGGACCCGTGCAATCCTCCGGGTCCAGCCCCGAAGGTCCTGCCACCTCTTCTGGCAGTTGCGGATCCGGCGCTTGTAGACCCCCACGGACCGGACAGCCCGGACGATGTCCTTCCAGATTTCCTGCTTCCGATGGGCATTAACCTGTCAGGATGACAAAGTGAAAAGGCCATTACCACACATGCAACATATCCGTGCATGACACAGTTGTATATACATGTCTCAATCACAGGGGCACATGATGTACACAGGCAGTGCAAAGCTGCCCATGGACAGTTTGCCAGACGTCACTACATGGTATCATTGCATGGGAAGTAAAACCATGTTCAAATGCACTGTCACTGCACCATACCTGTCCAGTGCAAGTCACTACACACTATGGGGGGTGACAACTACTCAGTGAGCCTGCTAGCCAGTGGCGTGCAGACTCTCAGCCTTGCTAGTCAGACAAAATGCACATTCAGAAAGGCAGTGCACAGAACACTCACCTGCTCCCCTGGTGTCCCATACAGCTTGCTGTACTGTGGAAGTAGGCTGTCCAGCAGGGCCTGGTTCTCTTCAAGGCTGAAGGCTGGGGCTCTCTCCACAGTACGTGCCATTGCAGGGTCCAGAGGGGCAGAGACAGCAGCAGTGCAGTGGCAGATGTCGTCCTGGAGCATGTAGTGCAGGCAAGTGGGCTCTCAGGGGAACAGCCAGCAATATATATGTGCTGGAGAGGCAGATACTGTCCCTTGTGTCCAAAGTGATAGGTCCAAGTCGTTTGCATCTTCTGAATCTGGCCAATCCATGGAATAGCAGCACCAAAACACGCCCACAGCATCCTTCAAATCTTCAACTTCATGACATACATGATTTTGCAACATTGTTGTGGGTGACCAACTGATTTTCCAGCAACCGACTCGTTCGAAATTCGAAAACGCGTCCGTTGCCAGGCAAGCCCATTGTCAATGGGTGCGCACCGATCGGTCCATTGCGGTACAACGCGCACAGGGGTACAACGCGTACCCGCACACATTGAAAGCAATGGGCCGGCCGGAGGCACCGATCGGTCCATTGCAGTTCAACGCGCACAGGGGTACAACGCGTACCCGCACACATTGAAAGCAATGGGCCGGCCGGAGGCACCGATCGGTCCATTGCAGTTCAACGCGCACAGGGGTACAACGCGTACCCGCACACATTGAAAGCAATGGGCCGGCCGGAGGCACCGATCGGTCCATTGCAGTTCAACGCGCACAGGGGTACAACGCGTACCCGCACACATTGAAAGCAATGGGCCGGCCGGAGGCACCGATCGGTCCATTGCTGTTCAACGCATCACTGTACATGTGACTGGCATATGTCAGCATGCCTGTCTCAGATGGACATATGCCAGCCACAGATAGCTCCCAGGGAGTGAGGGGCACACCTACATCACGACAGCCTGTCCAAACTTTATCATAAGGCATGTAAGGCTGCATTTCCTATTGTGTGTATGTTGGTGTACATGTTGTCCTGTGGGTGTCACCTGTGGGCAGCCACCCCCAGGCTGTGCACGTGTTCATGGGGACAGGATCCTGGGTGTTACGTGTACGTGACCACTGTGATGTGCAACTGTTCATATCTGTGCATGTGCCATGGTCACATTTCACAGTGGTGTATGTGTATGTCATGTCACATACCCCGTGAGTCCCATGTGGGACGGTATGTTTGAGCCAGGGTGTCCCAGTGGCACAATAGTGATGGTCCTCCACAGTCTTTGTGCATGTGGTGTTTACAATGTCTCTGATTTCATGTGCACAATGGGAGACAGTCTCCACATCCACGTTGTGTGTGCATGGACTCTGATGTTGTGCGTGTGTGTCACAGACGTCCATGTCTGTCCTGCCGTGGCAAGTGGGGCCACTACCTGTGGGGGTCATGGTTGTTTTGCTGTGGTGTATACATGATACTCCATGTAATGCCAGTGTCCATGTGGCATTACAGGGTCCCTGGGAATGTACCTGTCGTTGAGCTGTGGTGCCTGGGGCACATCTGTCCTCACATGTCCCTGTGGGGGGTTATTGTGACACGGCAGCAGGAGATGGGAACTGTGACACGGCCTCATGATATCCAATGGGCCAACCTGGGACTAATTGATGCCACCTGTTGGACCGTGTTGACAGATGTTGGCCATGTATGTACCATACATGTCCTTCCGGTACTGCACACTTCATGTAGTTGTGCCTCATAATGATGTATGTTGGGATCTTGAGTGTGTTCAATGCCGCATATGTGGGGTGACTGACAATCTTGCTTACTTCTCCTCTGCACTGCAGGGCTCCTGCTGTCCATCGGCCATTCCCAGACCTGGCAACGATGGTGGAACGGGACAGCATCCGACGGTACCGCTTCACCAGGCAGCTGATTGAGGATTTGGCAGTGCAGTTGTCCCCACATTTGCAGCCTGGCCGGCCGTATCCTACAGCGCTGACCCCCAAGGTGAAGGTGATGGCAGCCCTACACTTCTTTGCCACTGGTACCTTCCAACATACTGTGGCGACTGCTGGTGGGATGTCACAGACCATGTTCAGCCGTGTGCTCCGCGATGTTTTGGCGGCAATGTTGCTCTTCCTGAACCGGTACATCTATTTCCCTAGACTGCGACGACTCACTGACGTGAAGAGTGACTTTTATGCCCTGGGGAGGATGCCGCATGTCATTGGCTCCATTGATGGGACACATGTGGCTTTGGTACCACCACAGGCCCAGGAGCAGGCCTACAGGAACCGCAAGCACTACCACTCGGTCAATGCACTGGTGGTGTGTCTTGCAGACATGACCATCACACACGTGTGTGCCCGTTTCCCTGGTTCAGCACACGATGCCTTTGTGATGAGGAGTAGTCGCATCCCCAGGATGATGGCACAGATGCAGAACCAGCGTGCCTGGCTTGTCGGTGTGTACTGACTTTGTGCCATTGTGTGTGATCTGATCTGTAGTATTCCGCCCACTTTTCCAAGTCAGCTAATGTGCACTTGTCTGTCCGTAGGTGACTCGGGATACCCCAACATGCCGTGGTTGCTGACACCCCTCAGGAACCCTGTGACACCTGCCCAGATGCGCTACAATGAGGCACATGGTCGGACCAGGAGAGTGATTGAGCGGACCTTTGGTCTCCTGAAGAGCCGCTTCCGCTGCCTGGACAAGACCGGAGGGTCCCTCCCATATGCCCCTGCGAAAGTGTGCAAGATTATCATCGTCTGCTGCATGCTCCACAACCTGGCAGTGCGGAAGGAGTTGCCTCTCATCCAGGATGACAATGACCAACATCCGCCACCTGTGGAGGATCCTGGCCTGGACCACGATGCCAGTGACGATGATGATGATGATGGTGATGGTGATGTCCGCACACAGCTCATCACCAACTTCTTTAGCTGAATGTGAGTATCCTGAGGTGTCATGTCAATGATGTGAGTTGGCATGATGTGTGGGTGGTGCTCTGGTGCTGTTGGAGTGTGTCCATGGGCCACTTGACTGGATGTGTGTTGCGATGTGTGGTGACAGGTGGGCTGTACTCCCCAACAGTGTTGACATGCTAACTTGGTTCTGGGTGGGTATCTTGTAACATGTATTGTGCATGTGTTTTGCTGTTCTGTCCTGTACTCCATTGCTTTTGACTGTGTGTCATTTCTGTCCTTCACAGGGTACTTTCAGATTCGTTTGGTCAACTGTGTCCACCGACGACGTGATTGCACATCCAGGCTGGTAGCTGTTGTGTCCCTACAGGTGATGTGCGCCACACCCATGGACTTCCTTCCGTCTACAGTTGTTGACTGTGTGCCCGCTGCCAGGTGGGGTTACCTTGCATCTGTAGTGGTTACGGCATGTTGCAACTGTGTAATAAACCTGTGCTTCACTTTGTGATGTGCGTTGTCTGTGGTCACACATTTGACTGCCATTTGCTTACTGCACCTGTGGGCTACTTGACTACAACTGGGAATGGGTGTGGTGTCTGTGCATTGCACCGTCTTCCCTGGCAACATCAGTGTAGGCAATGAGTCAGATGGCCTAGGTGTGTATGTGTCGTGTAGCCCTGGTGGTGTGTCTCCCTCATGTGTGTCACGTTTCCTGTACTCACATGCCTGTGTTGTCCTTGCTGTTGCAGTTCGCATACACAGTGTAATTTTGCAGTTCATCATCCCCATAACAGCACCCACGTTGGAATCACGACAGAGGCAAGTATGGTGTATTAGTGTGTTTATTGTGATACATTTGTGTTAATAGTGCATAGGATGGGTTGTGCTGTACATGAATCTTGCAATCCCAAGTTCCTAGGTGAATTGAAAGTCCGGGTAGACAGGATCCCCAGTATCGGGGCCACAGTTGTCTGACACATTGGTCCAACTTGTACTCCCCATGCAATGTGTGGGAGTAGTGTTGCCGTCAACAGGGTGAACAGTCTGTGCACAAAGGCGAACATCCAGAACAGGTTCAGGCTTCCTGGGAGTTGCGCTTGGCCATCGGCCTCTCACTTTTCCCTCCTCGGACGACCCCTCTTCTTGGGGGGGGCCCTCAAGTGCAGGCTGCTGCGGTGCAGGGGACTCTCCGCCAGAGTCCTCCTCCCTCCCTGTGGCAGTTGCAGTTTGTTCGGCACCAGATGTTGTTGGCACACAGGGAGGTGTGGACTGGTTGCTGTTCATCTGGCGGAGGCATTGTAAAATGTCCCTGTGCACCGCCGTCATCTCATGCAGTGCATCCCACTTGGACTCCACGCGGGACATGTGTGAGTCCACACGGGACATGTGTGACTCCACGTGGGACATGTGGGAGTCCAAGCGGGCATGATGGGCAGCCTGCTGCTGTTTAATGTCTCTGAGGAGCCCCACTACCTGGCTGAGCTCTCCGGTGCTGGACTGGTACGCATCAGCTATGCGTACCAGTTGTGGGTCATCATGCACACCAGCAACGTCTGCAAGCAGCGACCTCTGTCTCCCACCCCTCCCACCACCCCTGCTGACATGTGCAGTGTGTGCAGTGGCACGCACAGATAACCCTGGTCCACCTTGGGGGTTGGTGGTGGTGGTGGTGTCCATGGCCCCAGGTTGGTCCAGGGTCACTGTGCTGGTGTTGCTCCTTATTCTGTCCATGTCGGCAGGGATGGTATTCGTGGTGACAGTCGTTGTAGGGGTGGGTGCAGGGGGTGCAGCTGGTGGTCCTGCTGGTGCTGCAGCTGGTGGTCCTGCTGGTGCTGCATGTTGACTTGCACCGGATGTGCCAGGTTGTTCTTCATCGTCCGAGGAGGACAGAGGCTGTACGACGCCAGTGAGCTCGGCATCCTCTTGAGCCTGGGACTGGGACTCCTCAGCGTCTGCTGCTGTGTCCCCATCATCACCTGTTTTTGGGAGACACAAACAATGTATGTCATGTTTCTGCAGGCATCAATGGTTGACACACATTACAGTTGTGACTGTGCCTCTGGGTGCGGGCCTGTACATTGCATTGTCCTGAGTCGTCACAGTCAGGGGTTGATATTGGTGTGGCACATTGTCCTGCATTATTTGGGCATTTCTATGTATTTTCTGGGGTGTGAACATGGTCTGCATTGGTTGTGTTTGGTTGACAGCCGGCCCTCCTTCCCACCCACCCAGCCAGTCAGTTATCCCACCATGGAACGTGCTTGCGTTGCAGGGAGTGTAAGTTGTCTCTCAGGATGTCAGTCAGTGGTGTCCTGCTGTTTGTTGGTGCACATTTGCCAGCAGGGCCTTGTGCTCCCCACAGCAGTAGCCAGTGTCAGCCATCTTGTGAGTCCTTCTCCACTCCCTGTGATGTGAGCATGGTTCAGGGTGGTGTTGATGGGACAGTTGTGGGGGTGAGCTATGTCTGTGACTACGACTCCCATCATGCCATTGCCTCCTCCCCCTTCCCAGCATGCCCATGCTTCCTTCCTTTTGACTCTGCTTCCCTGTGGGGTGGGCTGGCTGTGCTGACAGGATGGCTGGGAGTGTTGTCCTGGCAGTTGTTTGGCTGGAAGTCCCAAGAGTGTCCCTGTGCTTCACACAACATAACCCAGGGTGGTGGTTCTTTGTGGGATCTTGTGTTAGGATGGGGGCATTGCATTCTACCAGGTGGGTTCTGTGGAGTTTGTGTTGGGGGGGTGTGAGGGGAGGTGCTTGTGACTATGGTCAGTGCTGCAAGTCCCCCTTCCCACCCAGCTAGCCAGATATCCCACCATGGAACGTGCTTGCATTGCAGGGAGTGTAAGTTGTCTCTCAGGATGTCAGTCAGTGGTGTCCTGCTGTTTGTTGGTGCACAGTTGCCAGCAGGGCCTTGTGCTCCCCACAGCAGTAGCCAGTGTCAGCCATCTTGTGAGTCCTTCTCCACTTCCTGTGATGTGAGCATGGTTCAGGGTGGTGTTGATGGGACAGTTGTGGGGGTGACCAATATCAGTGACTACGACTCCCATCATGCTATTGCCTCCACCCCCTTCCCAGCATGCCCATGCTTCCTTCCTTTTGACTCTGCTTCCCTGTGGGGTGGGCTGGCTGTGCTGACAGGATGGCTGGGAGTGTTGTCCTGGCAGTTGTTTGGCTGGAAGTCCCAAGAGTGTCCCTGTGCTTCACACAACATGACCCAGGGTGGTGGTTCTTTGTGGGATCTTGTGTTAGGATGGGGGGCATTGCATTCTACCAGGTGGGTTCTGTGGAGTTTGTGTTGGGGTGTGTGTGAGGGGAGGTGCTTGTGACTATGGTCAGTGCTGCAAGTCCCCCTTCCCACCCAGCTAGCCAGATATCCCACCATGGAACGTGCTTGCATTGCAGGGAGTGTAAGTTGTCTCTCAGGATGTCAGTCAGTGGTGTCCTGCTGTTTGTTGGTGCACAGTTGCCAGCAGGGCCTTGTGCTCCCCACAGCAGTAGCCAGTGTCAGCCATCTTGTGAGTCCTTCTCCACTCCCTGTGATGTGAGCATGGTTCATGGTGGTGTTGATGGGACAGTTGTGGGGGGCAATATGTGTGACTGCGACTCCCATGATGCTATTGGCTTCACTGACTTGGCCAGCATACACAGAATTCCTTCCTTTGAGTGGCCTTCACTGTGTGTTGGTGTTGTTGTGGTGGCTACATGTGTGGATGTGTTTGTTAGTTCTATTTGTGCCACTGCCTAGCTGTAGTTGTAGTTGTGTTTGTACATGTGTTGGCACAGTTGGATGTGACTTTTTGGATGGCATGTGTTGTGTTTATCTGACTGACATACACATTTTGGGATGATTCTGTTCTGGTTGCTGTGTAATTGCTATGAGTGCATGGTTTGACTCTCCCCTTGACAGTGATGTGTGTGTTTTGTGGCAGTATATTGTGTACATTTGTTGTGTACTCACCAGGCTCTGGGATGTCCTCTAGTCCATATACGCTCACTGGCGGAAGGATGGCCCGCACCTTCTCCTCCCAGGGCCTGAGGTATATTGGCTTGGCAGGAGGGCCACTGCCGGTGTATTGGCTGTTGATGTAGTCTTTCTTCAGCATGTCCCGTACCCTCCTGCGCACGTCATACCACCTGTTCTGGATGTCGGTCTTTGTGCGCCGACATGGTGATTGTGCGTTCACCCTGTTGATGATCCTCTCCCACATCTTGGTTTTCTGCGACATGGGGGTCTGTTGGACCAGTGTGCCAAACAGCTGTGGCTCCACCCTGAGGATCTCGTCTACCATGACTTCCAATTCACTATCTAGGAACTTGGGATTCTTCTTGGGGGGCATGGTGATGGGTGGTGATGGTGGGTGATGTGTGTGTTGGTGTGCAGGTGAGGGTGTGTGAGTGTGTGTTTTGCTGGGTGTATGTGAGGTAGGTATTTGTTGGTGTGCTGATGGTGTGTGGCTTGTGTGAGGGATGAGCTGTGGGTGTGTGGTTGCTTTCTCTTGGGTGCTGGCAGTGGAATGGCATTTGCAAAGGCTCATGGTAGTGATTTGTGTCCTTTATATAGGTGGAGTTGTGGGTGTGTCTTTGTTCTCTGTCCCCACCCCCAGTATTTATTGGCTTGGTAATTGCTTGTTTGGCCTTTTTTTGGGTGATTTTTCCTTTGTGCTGTTTGTGTATGTTGGAAACGTTCTTGTGACCGAGTCGGACCCTGCATTGGTCTCGTACGGTGTTCTCCGTTTCGTTCACGCTGTGTTTGTGCAGTTTTCTATGCTGCGTACGCGTCGGTCGCGGTGTATTGTGTTGCTTCGGCTCGGTTTTGTATGCGTGTCGGTCGTACGGCTTGTCCTCCGTCCGACTCGGTCGTGGTTTTCGCGCCTTGCATCGTACTTTGCGGTTTGGAGTTCGCGTGTACGTTTCGGTCGGATTTGTTCCGGGTGCGTGTCGGTCGGTTGGATTCGCGTGTTTTTCCGGCCGGATTGCTGCTTTCCGTGCGGCTCGGTCGGTCGACTTTGTTTCCGTACGTGTCGGTCGGATTTTTCGCGCCTTGCATCGTACTTGGCGTGTCGTGCGCCACGGGTACGTGTCGGTCGGTATTTTTTCCGGATCCGAGTCGGTCGGTGTCCAACGTAAAGATTGCCCGTAAAGTCCGAGTGGGAGAAAGTTAGGTGTCACACAGTGTGTTTGTCATAAGCAATTACCTTTAACGTCCTGCAAAAGCCTTTTAACTCTGCAATCACCTCTTGTTGGACAGCCGGCGCTGCAGCAGCCAGCATAAAAAGGGAGTTGAGTAAAGCTGGGCCTAGGGTCTCACCAGGGTGGCCGAGTGGTTAAGGCGTTGGACTTAAGATCCAATGGACATTTGTCCGCATGGGTTCGAGCCCCATTCCTGGTATGGGTTTTCAGCGGGTGTGGAGGAACGTGCAGAGGCTTTTGAAAAGCATTTTCCTCCGCCCTCCTCCCCCTCCCTCTGCCCTTCCCCAACAGTCCCCATTCAAGTCTCAGTTGTGGGGTCTGCTGCTACTCTGCAACCAGCATGGATGCTTCCCAAAGCAATGCAGTGCCCTCTACGCAGAGCCCCTACCTAGAGAAATACACCTCTTATGTCTTTTCCCACTGAAGGGAGCAGGAGGAAGTACTTGCTTCCTGGGGAACATGGGCCTGCCCCTGGAATTTGTTAACCCGGCTCTTGCGGATTTCTCCCCTTTTTTTGATTTACGCCTGCAGGCTCTCCTTTGCCAGCGGAGCAGGATCTGCTGATGCAGGCCCGGCAGGATCAAACGTGCAAAGGCTTGTCCCCAGCCTTGGGGAAAAAATTGAGCAGAGTTTCCCGCCTCCGCCTCCTCCGCCATCCGAACGGGCTTCCAAACGGGCGATGCCCTGACGGGTCCCCCACACCCCATCCTGCCCATGCCCACACCCCTGTATATGAGGGTGACCCATGTCCCTCACCCTCCATGCTCGAACGGAAGGCACGGTCTGTCCTGAGGGGAGCTCCAGATAGCCATCTCTTCGGCCAGGCAGACCCCTGCAGCACCCGTTAAGCTCCAAAGCCTGTACATTCCCATGATGCCACAGGTCACTATGCAAATCAGACAGCCCTGGCCACACCCTCCCCGCCGCTGGCCTCTGCTGCTTTCCGTACGTGCAGCTCAGCTTTTTCTTACCCAGAGCCAGACTTCCGTTTCAGCAAAAAGGTGGGTCGCAGTGGGTCCAGGATGCCATTTGGAGACAAAGCCTGCGGCCCTGTCAAAGACGACTTCCTGCCGCACGCCATATGGTCAGAAGCCTACAAAAGGAAGCGCACCTTGGAATACAGGCTCTCGCTTCCTCAAGAGCTTTGCACAAGTGACTTTCCTCCCGCCGTGGAAAGCAGCTCTAAAGGAACCTTGCGAAAATCATATTTGGAGTTATACTGCGTGATGCTAGGAAAACTGTAAGTCAGAAAAACAACTTCATTTTGAGAAGCCCTGACCTGCGGGAAGGAAAAGCTTTCAAGGGTATAAGAAGGACTTTTCCCTGACTGGGAATCGAACCCGGGCCGCGGCGGTGAGAGCGCCGAATCCTAACCACTAGACCACCAGGGAGCCCACAGCCAGGTAACAAAAGTTCATACACTGCTCTCCGAGTGACAAAGCTCATGGGGGCTGAAAGCATATTTTATTCGACAGCAAATATGAATCAGAACTTGAAAAAATCCTCATGATGCCACCAGACTGTCTGTCACTTCCAAGCACAGGCCATCCTCTCGCTCGTGCTACTGAACCGACAAATTCCTGCACAATCGGGATGCCCGGGAAAACACAAGAGGGACACCTAGTGGCTGCTGATGGCGCACAGACAGCTGGTACACCTTTTCAGACCTGTCTCGTTATTCAGCTTGCTGGAAGAATAAATTGCGCTTGAGCGATTCTAGAGTGCAAGGGAGAAGAGTGCTCAAAAGTAGATGTATACGTCATAGCAGGGTTTTCCAGCAATTTACCTTTCTGGTGAGCTGGTACTGTACTTTACGCCCACATACAGCACCTGACTGGGTTGGGGACTGAGTGCGCACGAAGGCGGCTGAGGGCAATGGGAGCAAAGCAACCTGGGGCACAGGGGACCCAGCCCCTTTCCTCTGCTTTCGTCTATAGGCAGGGTTGCCTTTTAAGGACCTTCGATTAAAAACAGCTGCGCTGCGAGGACAAATTACACACATCTATACCTTAGAGGGATCTTCCCTGACCGGGAATCGAACCCGGGCCGCGGCGGTGAAAGCGTCGAATCCTAGCCACTAGACCACCAGGGAGGAGATGCTCTTGTGTGCCTGCCTTGCTCACTTCCTTATTGTGACTAAGCTAACTCCAACGTAAAGATTGCCCGTAAAGTCCGAGTGGGAGAAAGTTAGGTGTCACACAGTGTGTTTGTCATAAGCAATTACCTTTAACGTCCTGCAAAAGCCTTTTAACTCTGCAATCACCTCTTGTTGGACAGCCGGCGCTGCAGCAGCCAGCATAAAAAGGGAGTTGAGTAAAGCTGGGCCTAGGGTCTCACCAGGGTGGCCGAGTGGTTAAGGCGTTGGACTTAAGATCCAATGGACATTTGTCCGCATGGGTTCGAGCCCCATTCCTGGTATGGGTTTTCAGCGGGTGTGGAGGAACGTGCAGAGGCTTTTGAAAAGCATTTTCCTCCGCCCTCCTCCCCCACCCTCTGCCCTTCCCCAACAGTCCCCATTCAAGTCTCAGTTGTGGGGTCTGCTGCTACTCTGCAACCAGCATGGATGCTTCCCAAAGCAATGCAGTGCCCTCTACGCAGAGCCCCTACCTAGAGAAATACACCTCTTATGTCTTTTCCCACTGAAGGGAGCAGGAGGAAGTACTTGCTTCCTGGGGCACATGGGCCTGCCCCTGGAATTTGTTAACCCGGCTCTTGCGGATTTCTCCCCTTTTTTTGATTTACGCCTGCAGGCTCTCCTTTGCCAGCGGAGCAGGATCTGCTGATGCAGGCCCGGCAGGATCAAACGTGCAAAGGCTTGTCCCCAGCCTTGGGGAAAAAATTGAGCAGAGTTTCCCGCCTCCGCCTCCTCTCGCCATCCGAACGGGCTTCCAAACGGGCGATGCCCTGACGGGTCCCCCACACCCCATCCTGCCCATGCCCACACCCCTGTATATGAGGGTGACCCATGTCCCTCACCCTCCATGCTCGAACGGAAGGCACGGTCTGTCCTGAGGGGAGCTCCAGATAGCCATCTCTTCGGCCAGGCAGACCCCTGCAGCACCCGTTAAGCTCCAAAGCCTGTACATTCCCATGATGCCACAGGTCACTATGCAAATCAGACAGCCCTGGCCACACCCTCCCCGCCGCTGGCCTCTGCTGCTTTCCGTACGTGCAGCTCAGCTTTTTCTTACCCAGAGCCAGACTTCCGTTTCAGCAAAAAGGTGGGTCGCAGTGGGTCCAGGATGCCATTTGGAGACAAAGCCTGCGGCCCTGTCAAAGACGACTTCCTGCCGCACGCCATATGGTCAGAAGCCTACAAAAGGAAGCGCACCTTGGAATACAGGCTCTCGCTTCCTCAAGAGCTTTGCACAAGTGACTTTCCTCCCGCCGTGGAAAGCAGCTCTAAAGGAACCTTGCGAAAATCATATTTGGAGTTATACTGCGTGATGCTAGGAAAACTGTAAGTCAGAAAAACAACTTCATTTTGAGAAGCCCTGACCTGCGGGAAGGAAAAGCTTTCAAGGGTATAAGAAGGACTTTTCCCTGACTGGGAATCGAACCCGGGCCGCGGCGGTGAGAGCGCCGAATCCTAACCACTAGACCACCAGGGAGCCCACAGCCAGGTAACAAAAGTTCATACACTGCTCTCCGAGTGACAAAGCTCATGGGGGCTGAAAGCATATTTTATTCGACAGCAAATATGAATCAGAACTTGAAAAAATCCTCATGATGCCACCAGACTGTCTGTCACTTCCAAGCACAGGCCATCCTCTCGCTCGTGCTACTGAACCGACAAATTCCTGCACAATCGGGATGCCCGGGAAAACACAAGAGGGACACCTAGTGGCTGCTGATGGCGCACAGACAGCTGGTACACCTTTTCAGACCTGTCTCGTTATTCAGCTTGCTGGAAGAATAAATTGCGCTTGAGCGATTCTAGAGTGCAAGGGAGAAGAGTGCTCAAAAGTAGATGTATACGTCATAGCAGGGTTTTCCAGCAATTTACCTTTCTGGTGAGCTGGTACTGTACTTTACGCCCACATACAGCACCTGACTGGGTTGGGGACTGAGTGCGCACGAAGGCGGCTGAGGGCAATGGGAGCAAAGCAACCTGGGGCACAGGGGACCCAGCCCCTTTCCTCTGCTTTCGTCTATAGGCAGGGTTGCCTTTTTAAGGACCTTCGATTAAAAACAGCTGCGCTGCGAGGACAAATTACACACATCTATACCTTAGAGGGATCTTCCCTGACCGGGAATCGAACCCGGGCCGCGGCGGTGAAAGCGTCGAATCCTAGCCACTAGACCACCAGGGAGGAGATGCTCTTGTGTGCCTGCCTTGCTCACTTCCTTATTGTGACTAAGCTAACTCCAACGTAAAGATTGCCCGTAAAGTCCGAGTGGGAGAAAGTTAGGTGTCACACAGTGTGTTTGTCATAAGCAATTACCTTTAACGTCCTGCAAAAGCCTTTTAACTCTGCAATCACCTCTTGTTGGACAGCCGGCGCTGCAGCAGCCAGCATAAAAAGGGAGTTGAGTAAAGCTGGGCCTAGGGTCTCACCAGGGTGGCCGAGTGGTTAAGGCGTTGGACTTAAGATCCAATGGACATTTGTCCGCATGGGTTCGAGCCCCATTCCTGGTATGGGTTTTCAGCGGGTGTGGAGGAACGTGCAGAGGCTTTTGAAAAGCATTTTCCTCCGCCCTCCTCCCCCTCCCTCTGCCCTTCCCCAACAGTCCCCATTCAAGTCTCAGTTGTGGGGTCTGCTGCTACTCTGCAACCAGCATGGATGCTTCCCAAAGCAATGCAGTGCCCTCTACGCAGAGCCCCTACCTAGAGAAATACACCTCTTATGTCTTTTCCCACTGAAGGGAGCAGGAGGAAGTACTTGCTTCCTGGGGAACATGGGCCTGCCCCTGGAATTTGTTAACCCGGCTCTTGCGGATTTCTCCCCTTTTTTTGATTTACGCCTGCAGGCTCTCCTTTGCCAGCGGAGCAGGATCTGCTGATGCAGGCCCGGCAGGATCAAACGTGCAAAGGCTTGTCCCCAGCCTTGGGGAAAAAATTGAGCAGAGTTTCCCGCCTCCGCCTCCTCTCGCCATCCGAACGGGCTTCCAAACGGGCGATGCCCTGACGGGTCCCCCACACCCCATCCTGCCCATGCCCACACCCCTGTATATGAGGGTGACCCATGTCCCTCACCCTCCATGCTCGAACGGAAGGCACGGTCTGTCCTGAGGGGAGCTCCAGATAGCCATCTCTTCGGCCAGGCAGACCCCTGCAGCACCCGTTAAGCTCCAAAGCCTGTACATTCCCATGATGCCACAGGTCACTATGCAAATCAGACAGCCCTGGCCACACCCTCCCCGCCGCTGGCCTCTGCTGCTTTCCGTACGTGCAGCTCAGCTTTTTCTTACCCAGAGCCAGACTTCCGTTTCAGCAAAAAGGTGGGTCGCAGTGGGTCCAGGATGCCATTTGGAGACAAAGCCTGCGGCCCTGTCAAAGACGACTTCCTGCCGCACGCCATATGGTCAGAAGCCTACAAAAGGAAGCGCACCTTGGAATACAGGCTCTCGCTTCCTCAAGAGCTTTGCACAAGTGACTTTCCTCCCGCCGTGGAAAGCAGCTCTAAAGGAACCTTGCGAAAATCATATTTGGAGTTATACTGCGTGATGCTAGGAAAACTGTAAGTCAGAAAAACAACTTCATTTTGAGAAGCCCTGACCTGCGGGAAGGAAAAGCTTTCAAGGGTATAAGAAGGACTTTTCCCTGACTGGGAATCGAACCCGGGCCGCGGCGGTGAGAGCGCCGAATCCTAACCACTAGACCACCAGGGAGCCCACAGCCAGGTAACAAAAGTTCATACACTGCTCTCCGAGTGACAAAGCTCATGGGGGCTGAAAGCATATTTTATTCGACAGCAAATATGAATCAGAACTTGAAAAAATCCTCATGATGCCACCAGACTGTCTGTCACTTCCAAGCACAGGCCATCCTCTCGCTCGTGCTACTGAACCGACAAATTCCTGCACAATCGGGATGCCCGGGAAAACACAAGAGGGACACCTAGTGGCTGCTGATGGCGCACAGACAGCTGGTACACCTTTTCAGACCTGTCTCGTTATTCAGCTTGCTGGAAGAATAAATTGCGCTTGAGCGATTCTAGAGTGCAAGGGAGAAGAGTGCTCAAAAGTAGATGTATACGTCATAGCAGGGTTTTCCAGCAATTTACCTTTCTGGTGAGCTGGTACTGTACTTTACGCCCACATACAGCACCTGACTGGGTTGGGGACTGAGTGCGCACGAAGGCGGCTGAGGGCAATGGGAGCAAAGCAACCTGGGGCACAGGGGACCCAGCCCCTTTCCTCTGCTTTCGTCTATAGGCAGGGTTGCCTTTTTAAGGACCTTCGATTAAAAACAGCTGCGCTGCGAGGACAAATTACACACATCTATACCTTAGAGGGATCTTCCCTGACCGGGAATCGAACCCGGGCCGCGGCGGTGAAAGCGTCGAATCCTAGCCACTAGACCACCAGGGAGGAGATGCTCTTGTGTGCCTGCCTTGCTCACTTCCTTATTGTGACTAAGCTAACTCCAACGTAAAGATTGCCCGTAAAGTCCGAGTGGGAGAAAGTTAGGTGTCACACAGTGTGTTTGTCATAAGCAATTACCTTTAACGTCCTGCAAAAGCCTTTTAACTCTGCAATCACCTCTTGTTGGACAGCCGGCGCTGCAGCAGCCAGCATAAAAAGGGAGTTGAGTAAAGCTGGGCCTAGGGTCTCACCAGGGTGGCCGAGTGGTTAAGGCGTTGGACTTAAGATCCAATGGACATTTGTCCGCATGGGTTCGAGCCCCATTCCTGGTATGGGTTTTCAGCGGGTGTGGAGGAACGTGCAGAGGCTTTTGAAAAGCATTTTCCTCCGCCCTCCTCCCCCTCCCTCTGCCCTTCCCCAACAGTCCCCATTCAAGTCTCAGTTGTGGGGTCTGCTGCTACTCTGCAACCAGCATGGATGCTTCCCAAAGCAATGCAGTGCCCTCTACGCAGAGCCCCTACCTAGAGAAATACACCTCTTATGTCTTTTCCCACTGAAGGGAGCAGGAGGAAGTACTTGCTTCCTGGGGAACATGGGCCTGCCCCTGGAATTTGTTAACCCGGCTCTTGCGGATTTCTCCCCTTTTTTTGATTTACGCCTGCAGGCTCTCCTTTGCCAGCGGAGCAGGATCTGCTGATGCAGGCCCGGCAGGATCAAACGTGCAAAGGCTTGTCCCCAGCCTTGGGGAAAAAATTGAGCAGAGTTTCCCGCCTCCGCCTCCTCTCGCCATCCGAACGGGCTTCCAAACGGGCGATGCCCTGACGGGTCCCCCACACCCCATCCTGCCCATGCCCACACCCCTGTATATGAGGGTGACCCATGTCCCTCACCCTCCATGCTCGAACGGAAGGCACGGTCTGTCCTGAGGGGAGCTCCAGATAGCCATCTCTTCGGCCAGGCAGACCCCTGCAGCACCCGTTAAGCTCCAAAGCCTGTACATTCCCATGATGCCACAGGTCACTATGCAAATCAGACAGCCCTGGCCACACCCTCCCCGCCGCTGGCCTCTGCTGCTTTCCGTACGTGCAGCTCAGCTTTTTCTTACCCAGAGCCAGACTTCCGTTTCAGCAAAAAGGTGGGTCGCAGTGGGTCCAGGATGCCATTTGGAGACAAAGCCTGCGGCCCTGTCAAAGACGACTTCCTGCCGCACGCCATATGGTCAGAAGCCTACAAAAGGAAGCGCACCTTGGAATACAGGCTCTCGCTTCCTCAAGAGCTTTGCACAAGTGACTTTCCTCCCGCCGTGGAAAGCAGCTCTAAAGGAACCTTGCGAAAATCATATTTGGAGTTATACTGCGTGATGCTAGGAAAACTGTAAGTCAGAAAAACAACTTCATTTTGAGAAGCCCTGACCTGCGGGAAGGAAAAGCTTTCAAGGGTATAAGAAGGACTTTTCCCTGACTGGGAATCGAACCCGGGCCGCGGCGGTGAGAGCGCCGAATCCTAACCACTAGACCACCAGGGAGCCCACAGCCAGGTAACAAAAGTTCATACACTGCTCTCCGAGTGACAAAGCTCATGGGGGCTGAAAGCATATTTTATTCGACAGCAAATATGAATCAGAACTTGAAAAAATCCTCATGATGCCACCAGACTGTCTGTCACTTCCAAGCACAGGCCATCCTCTCGCTCGTGCTACTGAACCGACAAATTCCTGCACAATCGGGATGCCCGGGAAAACACAAGAGGGACACCTAGTGGCTGCTGATGGCGCACAGACAGCTGGTACACCTTTTCAGACCTGTCTCGTTATTCAGCTTGCTGGAAGAATAAATTGCGCTTGAGCGATTCTAGAGTGCAAGGGAGAAGAGTGCTCAAAAGTAGATGTATACGTCATAGCAGGGTTTTCCAGCAATTTACCTTTCTGGTGAGCTGGTACTGTACTTTACGCCCACATACAGCACCTGACTGGGTTGGGGACTGAGTGCGCACGAAGGCGGCTGAGGGCAATGGGAGCAAAGCAACCTGGGGCACAGGGGACCCAGCCCCTTTCCTCTGCTTTCGTCTATAGGCAGGGTTGCCTTTTTAAGGACCTTCGATTAAAAACAGCTGCGCTGCGAGGACAAATTACACACATCTATACCTTAGAGGGATCTTCCCTGACCGGGAATCGAACCCGGGCCGCGGCGGTGAAAGCGTCGAATCCTAGCCACTAGACCACCAGGGAGGAGATGCTCTTGTGTGCCTGCCTTGCTCACTTCCTTATTGTGACTAAGCTAACTCCAACGTAAAGATTGCCCGTAAAGTCCGAGTGGGAGAAAGTTAGGTGTCACACAGTGTGTTTGTCATAAGCAATTACCTTTAACGTCCTGCAAAAGCCTTTTAACTCTGCAATCACCTCTTGTTGGACAGCCGGCGCTGCAGCAGCCAGCATAAAAAGGGAGTTGAGTAAAGCTGGGCCTAGGGTCTCACCAGGGTGGCCGAGTGGTTAAGGCGTTGGACTTAAGATCCAATGGACATTTGTCCGCATGGGTTCGAGCCCCATTCCTGGTATGGGTTTTCAGCGGGTGTGGAGGAACGTGCAGAGGCTTTTGAAAAGCATTTTCCTCCGCCCTCCTCCCCCTCCCTCTGCCCTTCCCCAACAGTCCCCATTCAAGTCTCAGTTGTGGGGTCTGCTGCTACTCTGCAACCAGCATGGATGCTTCCCAAAGCAATGCAGTGCCCTCTACGCAGAGCCCCTACCTAGAGAAATACACCTCTTATGTCTTTTCCCACTGAAGGGAGCAGGAGGAAGTACTTGCTTCCTGGGGAACATGGGCCTGCCCCTGGAATTTGTTAACCCGGCTCTTGCGGATTTCTCCCCTTTTTTTGATTTACGCCTGCAGGCTCTCCTTTGCCAGCGGAGCAGGATCTGCTGATGCAGGCCCGGCAGGATCAAACGTGCAAAGGCTTGTCCCCAGCCTTGGGGAAAAAATTGAGCAGAGTTTCCCGCCTCCGCCTCCTCTCGCCATCCGAACGGGCTTCCAAACGGGCGATGCCCTGACGGGTCCCCCACACCCCATCCTGCCCATGCCCACACCCCTGTATATGAGGGTGACCCATGTCCCTCACCCTCCATGCTCGAACGGAAGGCACGGTCTGTCCTGAGGGGAGCTCCAGATAGCCATCTCTTCGGCCAGGCAGACCCCTGCAGCACCCGTTAAGCTCCAAAGCCTGTACATTCCCATGATGCCACAGGTCACTATGCAAATCAGACAGCCCTGGCCACACCCTCCCCGCCGCTGGCCTCTGCTGCTTTCCGTACGTGCAGCTCAGCTTTTTCTTACCCAGAGCCAGACTTCCGTTTCAGCAAAAAGGTGGGTCGCAGTGGGTCCAGGATGCCATTTGGAGACAAAGCCTGCGGCCCTGTCAAAGACGACTTCCTGCCGCACGCCATATGGTCAGAAGCCTACAAAAGGAAGCGCACCTTGGAATACAGGCTCTCGCTTCCTCAAGAGCTTTGCACAAGTGACTTTCCTCCCGCCGTGGAAAGCAGCTCTAAAGGAACCTTGCGAAAATCATATTTGGAGTTATACTGCGTGATGCTAGGAAAACTGTAAGTCAGAAAAACAACTTCATTTTGAGAAGCCCTGACCTGCGGGAAGGAAAAGCTTTCAAGGGTATAAGAAGGACTTTTCCCTGACTGGGAATCGAACCCGGGCCGCGGCGGTGAGAGCGCCGAATCCTAACCACTAGACCACCAGGGAGCCCACAGCCAGGTAACAAAAGTTCATACACTGCTCTCCGAGTGACAAAGCTCATGGGGGCTGAAAGCATATTTTATTCGACAGCAAATATGAATCAGAACTTGAAAAAATCCTCATGATGCCACCAGACTGTCTGTCACTTCCAAGCACAGGCCATCCTCTCGCTCGTGCTACTGAACCGACAAATTCCTGCACAATCGGGATGCCCGGGAAAACACAAGAGGGACACCTAGTGGCTGCTGATGGCGCACAGACAGCTGGTACACCTTTTCAGACCTGTCTCGTTATTCAGCTTGCTGGAAGAATAAATTGCGCTTGAGCGATTCTAGAGTGCAAGGGAGAAGAGTGCTCAAAAGTAGATGTATACGTCATAGCAGGGTTTTCCAGCAATTTACCTTTCTGGTGAGCTGGTACTGTACTTTACGCCCACATACAGCACCTGACTGGGTTGGGGACTGAGTGCGCACGAAGGCGGCTGAGGGCAATGGGAGCAAAGCAACCTGGGGCACAGGGGACCCAGCCCCTTTCCTCTGCTTTCGTCTATAGGCAGGGTTGCCTTTTTAAGGACCTTCGATTAAAAACAGCTGCGCTGCGAGGACAAATTACACACATCTATACCTTAGAGGGATCTTCCCTGACCGGGAATCGAACCCGGGCCGCGGCGGTGAAAGCGTCGAATCCTAGCCACTAGACCACCAGGGAGGAGATGCTCTTGTGTGCCTGCCTTGCTCACTTCCTTATTGTGACTAAGCTAACTCCAACGTAAAGATTGCCCGTAAAGTCCGAGTGGGAGAAAGTTAGGTGTCACACAGTGTGTTTGTCATAAGCAATTACCTTTAACGTCCTGCAAAAGCCTTTTAACTCTGCAATCACCTCTTGTTGGACAGCCGGCGCTGCAGCAGCCAGCATAAAAAGGGAGTTGAGTAAAGCTGGGCCTAGGGTCTCACCAGGGTGGCCGAGTGGTTAAGGCGTTGGACTTAAGATCCAATGGACATTTGTCCGCATGGGTTCGAGCCCCATTCCTGGTATGGGTTTTCAGCGGGTGTGGAGGAACGTGCAGAGGCTTTTGAAAAGCATTTTCCTCCGCCCTCCTCCCCCTCCCTCTGCCCTTCCCCAACAGTCCCCATTCAAGTCTCAGTTGTGGGGTCTGCTGCTACTCTGCAACCAGCATGGATGCTTCCCAAAGCAATGCAGTGCCCTCTACGCAGAGCCCCTACCTAGAGAAATACACCTCTTATGTCTTTTCCCACTGAAGGGAGCAGGAGGAAGTACTTGCTTCCTGGGGAACATGGGCCTGCCCCTGGAATTTGTTAACCCGGCTCTTGCGGATTTCTCCCCTTTTTTTGATTTACGCCTGCAGGCTCTCCTTTGCCAGCGGAGCAGGATCTGCTGATGCAGGCCCGGCAGGATCAAACGTGCAAAGGCTTGTCCCCAGCCTTGGGGAAAAAATTGAGCAGAGTTTCCCGCCTCCGCCTCCTCTCGCCATCCGAACGGGCTTCCAAACGGGCGATGCCCTGACGGGTCCCCCACACCCCATCCTGCCCATGCCCACACCCCTGTATATGAGGGTGACCCATGTCCCTCACCCTCCATGCTCGAACGGAAGGCACGGTCTGTCCTGAGGGGAGCTCCAGATAGCCATCTCTTCGGCCAGGCAGACCCCTGCAGCACCCGTTAAGCTCCAAAGCCTGTACATTCCCATGATGCCACAGGTCACTATGCAAATCAGACAGCCCTGGCCACACCCTCCCCGCCGCTGGCCTCTGCTGCTTTCCGTACGTGCAGCTCAGCTTTTTCTTACCCAGAGCCAGACTTCCGTTTCAGCAAAAAGGTGGGTCGCAGTGGGTCCAGGATGCCATTTGGAGACAAAGCCTGCGGCCCTGTCAAAGACGACTTCCTGCCGCACGCCATATGGTCAGAAGCCTACAAAAGGAAGCGCACCTTGGAATACAGGCTCTCGCTTCCTCAAGAGCTTTGCACAAGTGACTTTCCTCCCGCCGTGGAAAGCAGCTCTAAAGGAACCTTGCGAAAATCATATTTGGAGTTATACTGCGTGATGCTAGGAAAACTGTAAGTCAGAAAAACAACTTCATTTTGAGAAGCCCTGACCTGCGGGAAGGAAAAGCTTTCAAGGGTATAAGAAGGACTTTTCCCTGACTGGGAATCGAACCCGGGCCGCGGCGGTGAGAGCGCCGAATCCTAACCACTAGACCACCAGGGAGCCCACAGCCAGGTAACAAAAGTTCATACACTGCTCTCCGAGTGACAAAGCTCATGGGGGCTGAAAGCATATTTTATTCGACAGCAAATATGAATCAGAACTTGAAAAAATCCTCATGATGCCACCAGACTGTCTGTCACTTCCAAGCACAGGCCATCCTCTCGCTCGTGCTACTGAACCGACAAATTCCTGCACAATCGGGATGCCCGGGAAAACACAAGAGGGACACCTAGTGGCTGCTGATGGCGCACAGACAGCTGGTACACCTTTTCAGACCTGTCTCGTTATTCAGCTTGCTGGAAGAATAAATTGCGCTTGAGCGATTCTAGAGTGCAAGGGAGAAGAGTGCTCAAAAGTAGATGTATACGTCATAGCAGGGTTTTCCAGCAATTTACCTTTCTGGTGAGCTGGTACTGTACTTTACGCCCACATACAGCACCTGACTGGGTTGGGGACTGAGTGCGCACGAAGGCGGCTGAGGGCAATGGGAGCAAAGCAACCTGGGGCACAGGGGACCCAGCCCCTTTCCTCTGCTTTCGTCTATAGGCAGGGTTGCCTTTTTAAGGACCTTCGATTAAAAACAGCTGCGCTGCGAGGACAAATTACACACATCTATACCTTAGAGGGATCTTCCCTGACCGGGAATCGAACCCGGGCCGCGGCGGTGAAAGCGTCGAATCCTAGCCACTAGACCACCAGGGAGGAGATGCTCTTGTGTGCCTGCCTTGCTCACTTCCTTATTGTGACTAAGCTAACTCCAACGTAAAGATTGCCCGTAAAGTCCGAGTGGGAGAAAGTTAGGTGTCACACAGTGTGTTTGTCATAAGCAATTACCTTTAACGTCCTGCAAAAGCCTTTTAACTCTGCAATCACCTCTTGTTGGACAGCCGGCGCTGCAGCAGCCAGCATAAAAAGGGAGTTGAGTAAAGCTGGGCCTAGGGTCTCACCAGGGTGGCCGAGTGGTTAAGGCGTTGGACTTAAGATCCAATGGACATTTGTCCGCATGGGTTCGAGCCCCATTCCTGGTATGGGTTTTCAGCGGGTGTGGAGGAACGTGCAGAGGCTTTTGAAAAGCATTTTCCTCCGCCCTCCTCCCCCTCCCTCTGCCCTTCCCCAACAGTCCCCATTCAAGTCTCAGTTGTGGGGTCTGCTGCTACTCTGCAACCAGCATGGATGCTTCCCAAAGCAATGCAGTGCCCTCTACGCAGAGCCCCTACCTAGAGAAATACACCTCTTATGTCTTTTCCCACTGAAGGGAGCAGGAGGAAGTACTTGCTTCCTGGGGAACATGGGCCTGCCCCTGGAATTTGTTAACCCGGCTCTTGCGGATTTCTCCCCTTTTTTTGATTTACGCCTGCAGGCTCTCCTTTGCCAGCGGAGCAGGATCTGCTGATGCAGGCCCGGCAGGATCAAACGTGCAAAGGCTTGTCCCCAGCCTTGGGGAAAAAATTGAGCAGAGTTTCCCGCCTCCGCCTCCTCTCGCCATCCGAACGGGCTTCCAAACGGGCGATGCCCTGACGGGTCCCCCACACCCCATCCTGCCCATGCCCACACCCCTGTATATGAGGGTGACCCATGTCCCTCACCCTCCATGCTCGAACGGAAGGCACGGTCTGTCCTGAGGGGAGCTCCAGATAGCCATCTCTTCGGCCAGGCAGACCCCTGCAGCACCCGTTAAGCTCCAAAGCCTGTACATTCCCATGATGCCACAGGTCACTATGCAAATCAGACAGCCCTGGCCACACCCTCCCCGCCGCTGGCCTCTGCTGCTTTCCGTACGTGCAGCTCAGCTTTTTCTTACCCAGAGCCAGACTTCCGTTTCAGCAAAAAGGTGGGTCGCAGTGGGTCCAGGATGCCATTTGGAGACAAAGCCTGCGGCCCTGTCAAAGACGACTTCCTGCCGCACGCCATATGGTCAGAAGCCTACAAAAGGAAGCGCACCTTGGAATACAGGCTCTCGCTTCCTCAAGAGCTTTGCACAAGTGACTTTCCTCCCGCCGTGGAAAGCAGCTCTAAAGGAACCTTGCGAAAATCATATTTGGAGTTATACTGCGTGATGCTAGGAAAACTGTAAGTCAGAAAAACAACTTCATTTTGAGAAGCCCTGACCTGCGGGAAGGAAAAGCTTTCAAGGGTATAAGAAGGACTTTTCCCTGACTGGGAATCGAACCCGGGCCGCGGCGGTGAGAGCGCCGAATCCTAACCACTAGACCACCAGGGAGCCCACAGCCAGGTAACAAAAGTTCATACACTGCTCTCCGAGTGACAAAGCTCATGGGGGCTGAAAGCATATTTTATTCGACAGCAAATATGAATCAGAACTTGAAAAAATCCTCATGATGCCACCAGACTGTCTGTCACTTCCAAGCACAGGCCATCCTCTCGCTCGTGCTACTGAACCGACAAATTCCTGCACAATCGGGATGCCCGGGAAAACACAAGAGGGACACCTAGTGGCTGCTGATGGCGCACAGACAGCTGGTACACCTTTTCAGACCTGTCTCGTTATTCAGCTTGCTGGAAGAATAAATTGCGCTTGAGCGATTCTAGAGTGCAAGGGAGAAGAGTGCTCAAAAGTAGATGTATACGTCATAGCAGGGTTTTCCAGCAATTTACCTTTCTGGTGAGCTGGTACTGTACTTTACGCCCACATACAGCACCTGACTGGGTTGGGGACTGAGTGCGCACGAAGGCGGCTGAGGGCAATGGGAGCAAAGCAACCTGGGGCACAGGGGACCCAGCCCCTTTCCTCTGCTTTCGTCTATAGGCAGGGTTGCCTTTTTAAGGACCTTCGATTAAAAACAGCTGCGCTGCGAGGACAAATTACACACATCTATACCTTAGAGGGATCTTCCCTGACCGGGAATCGAACCCGGGCCGCGGCGGTGAAAGCGTCGAATCCTAGCCACTAGACCACCAGGGAGGAGATGCTCTTGTGTGCCTGCCTTGCTCACTTCCTTATTGTGACTAAGCTAACTCCAACGTAAAGATTGCCCGTAAAGTCCGAGTGGGAGAAAGTTAGGTGTCACACAGTGTGTTTGTCATAAGCAATTACCTTTAACGTCCTGCAAAAGCCTTTTAACTCTGCAATCACCTCTTGTTGGACAGCCGGCGCTGCAGCAGCCAGCATAAAAAGGGAGTTGAGTAAAGCTGGGCCTAGGGTCTCACCAGGGTGGCCGAGTGGTTAAGGCGTTGGACTTAAGATCCAATGGACATTTGTCCGCATGGGTTCGAGCCCCATTCCTGGTATGGGTTTTCAGCGGGTGTGGAGGAACGTGCAGAGGCTTTTGAAAAGCATTTTCCTCCGCCCTCCTCCCCCTCCCTCTGCCCTTCCCCAACAGTCCCCATTCAAGTCTCAGTTGTGGGGTCTGCTGCTACTCTGCAACCAGCATGGATGCTTCCCAAAGCAATGCAGTGCCCTCTACGCAGAGCCCCTACCTAGAGAAATACACCTCTTATGTCTTTTCCCACTGAAGGGAGCAGGAGGAAGTACTTGCTTCCTGGGGAACATGGGCCTGCCCCTGGAATTTGTTAACCCGGCTCTTGCGGATTTCTCCCCTTTTTTTGATTTACGCCTGCAGGCTCTCCTTTGCCAGCGGAGCAGGATCTGCTGATGCAGGCCCGGCAGGATCAAACGTGCAAAGGCTTGTCCCCAGCCTTGGGGAAAAAATTGAGCAGAGTTTCCCGCCTCCGCCTCCTCTCGCCATCCGAACGGGCTTCCAAACGGGCGATGCCCTGACGGGTCCCCCACACCCCATCCTGCCCATGCCCACACCCCTGTATATGAGGGTGACCCATGTCCCTCACCCTCCATGCTCGAACGGAAGGCACGGTCTGTCCTGAGGGGAGCTCCAGATAGCCATCTCTTCGGCCAGGCAGACCCCTGCAGCACCCGTTAAGCTCCAAAGCCTGTACATTCCCATGATGCCACAGGTCACTATGCAAATCAGACAGCCCTGGCCACACCCTCCCCGCCGCTGGCCTCTGCTGCTTTCCGTACGTGCAGCTCAGCTTTTTCTTACCCAGAGCCAGACTTCCGTTTCAGCAAAAAGGTGGGTCGCAGTGGGTCCAGGATGCCATTTGGAGACAAAGCCTGCGGCCCTGTCAAAGACGACTTCCTGCCGCACGCCATATGGTCAGAAGCCTACAAAAGGAAGCGCACCTTGGAATACAGGCTCTCGCTTCCTCAAGAGCTTTGCACAAGTGACTTTCCTCCCGCCGTGGAAAGCAGCTCTAAAGGAACCTTGCGAAAATCATATTTGGAGTTATACTGCGTGATGCTAGGAAAACTGTAAGTCAGAAAAACAACTTCATTTTGAGAAGCCCTGACCTGCGGGAAGGAAAAGCTTTCAAGGGTATAAGAAGGACTTTTCCCTGACTGGGAATCGAACCCGGGCCGCGGCGGTGAGAGCGCCGAATCCTAACCACTAGACCACCAGGGAGCCCACAGCCAGGTAACAAAAGTTCATACACTGCTCTCCGAGTGACAAAGCTCATGGGGGCTGAAAGCATATTTTATTCGACAGCAAATATGAATCAGAACTTGAAAAAATCCTCATGATGCCACCAGACTGTCTGTCACTTCCAAGCACAGGCCATCCTCTCGCTCGTGCTACTGAACCGACAAATTCCTGCACAATCGGGATGCCCGGGAAAACACAAGAGGGACACCTAGTGGCTGCTGATGGCGCACAGACAGCTGGTACACCTTTTCAGACCTGTCTCGTTATTCAGCTTGCTGGAAGAATAAATTGCGCTTGAGCGATTCTAGAGTGCAAGGGAGAAGAGTGCTCAAAAGTAGATGTATACGTCATAGCAGGGTTTTCCAGCAATTTACCTTTCTGGTGAGCTGGTACTGTACTTTACGCCCACATACAGCACCTGACTGGGTTGGGGACTGAGTGCGCACGAAGGCGGCTGAGGGCAATGGGAGCAAAGCAACCTGGGGCACAGGGGACCCAGCCCCTTTCCTCTGCTTTCGTCTATAGGCAGGGTTGCCTTTTTAAGGACCTTCGATTAAAAACAGCTGCGCTGCGAGGACAAATTACACACATCTATACCTTAGAGGGATCTTCCCTGACCGGGAATCGAACCCGGGCCGCGGCGGTGAAAGCGTCGAATCCTAGCCACTAGACCACCAGGGAGGAGATGCTCTTGTGTGCCTGCCTTGCTCACTTCCTTATTGTGACTAAGCTAACTCCAACGTAAAGATTGCCCGTAAAGTCCGAGTGGGAGAAAGTTAGGTGTCACACAGTGTGTTTGTCATAAGCAATTACCTTTAACGTCCTGCAAAAGCCTTTTAACTCTGCAATCACCTCTTGTTGGACAGCCGGCGCTGCAGCAGCCAGCATAAAAAGGGAGTTGAGTAAAGCTGGGCCTAGGGTCTCACCAGGGTGGCCGAGTGGTTAAGGCGTTGGACTTAAGATCCAATGGACATTTGTCCGCATGGGTTCGAGCCCCATTCCTGGTATGGGTTTTCAGCGGGTGTGGAGGAACGTGCAGAGGCTTTTGAAAAGCATTTTCCTCCGCCCTCCTCCCCCTCCCTCTGCCCTTCCCCAACAGTCCCCATTCAAGTCTCAGTTGTGGGGTCTGCTGCTACTCTGCAACCAGCATGGATGCTTCCCAAAGCAATGCAGTGCCCTCTACGCAGAGCCCCTACCTAGAGAAATACACCTCTTATGTCTTTTCCCACTGAAGGGAGCAGGAGGAAGTACTTGCTTCCTGGGGAACATGGGCCTGCCCCTGGAATTTGTTAACCCGGCTCTTGCGGATTTCTCCCCTTTTTTTGATTTACGCCTGCAGGCTCTCCTTTGCCAGCGGAGCAGGATCTGCTGATGCAGGCCCGGCAGGATCAAACGTGCAAAGGCTTGTCCCCAGCCTTGGGGAAAAAATTGAGCAGAGTTTCCCGCCTCCGCCTCCTCTCGCCATCCGAACGGGCTTCCAAACGGGCGATGCCCTGACGGGTCCCCCACACCCCATCCTGCCCATGCCCACACCCCTGTATATGAGGGTGACCCATGTCCCTCACCCTCCATGCTCGAACGGAAGGCACGGTCTGTCCTGAGGGGAGCTCCAGATAGCCATCTCTTCGGCCAGGCAGACCCCTGCAGCACCCGTTAAGCTCCAAAGCCTGTACATTCCCATGATGCCACAGGTCACTATGCAAATCAGACAGCCCTGGCCACACCCTCCCCGCCGCTGGCCTCTGCTGCTTTCCGTACGTGCAGCTCAGCTTTTTCTTACCCAGAGCCAGACTTCCGTTTCAGCAAAAAGGTGGGTCGCAGTGGGTCCAGGATGCCATTTGGAGACAAAGCCTGCGGCCCTGTCAAAGACGACTTCCTGCCGCACGCCATATGGTCAGAAGCCTACAAAAGGAAGCGCACCTTGGAATACAGGCTCTCGCTTCCTCAAGAGCTTTGCACAAGTGACTTTCCTCCCGCCGTGGAAAGCAGCTCTAAAGGAACCTTGCGAAAATCATATTTGGAGTTATACTGCGTGATGCTAGGAAAACTGTAAGTCAGAAAAACAACTTCATTTTGAGAAGCCCTGACCTGCGGGAAGGAAAAGCTTTCAAGGGTATAAGAAGGACTTTTCCCTGACTGGGAATCGAACCCGGGCCGCGGCGGTGAGAGCGCCGAATCCTAACCACTAGACCACCAGGGAGCCCACAGCCAGGTAACAAAAGTTCATACACTGCTCTCCGAGTGACAAAGCTCATGGGGGCTGAAAGCATATTTTATTCGACAGCAAATATGAATCAGAACTTGAAAAAATCCTCATGATGCCACCAGACTGTCTGTCACTTCCAAGCACAGGCCATCCTCTCGCTCGTGCTACTGAACCGACAAATTCCTGCACAATCGGGATGCCCGGGAAAACACAAGAGGGACACCTAGTGGCTGCTGATGGCGCACAGACAGCTGGTACACCTTTTCAGACCTGTCTCGTTATTCAGCTTGCTGGAAGAATAAATTGCGCTTGAGCGATTCTAGAGTGCAAGGGAGAAGAGTGCTCAAAAGTAGATGTATACGTCATAGCAGGGTTTTCCAGCAATTTACCTTTCTGGTGAGCTGGTACTGTACTTTACGCCCACATACAGCACCTGACTGGGTTGGGGACTGAGTGCGCACGAAGGCGGCTGAGGGCAATGGGAGCAAAGCAACCTGGGGCACAGGGGACCCAGCCCCTTTCCTCTGCTTTCGTCTATAGGCAGGGTTGCCTTTTTAAGGACCTTCGATTAAAAACAGCTGCGCTGCGAGGACAAATTACACACATCTATACCTTAGAGGGATCTTCCCTGACCGGGAATCGAACCCGGGCCGCGGCGGTGAAAGCGTCGAATCCTAGCCACTAGACCACCAGGGAGGAGATGCTCTTGTGTGCCTGCCTTGCTCACTTCCTTATTGTGACTAAGCTAACTCCAACGTAAAGATTGCCCGTAAAGTCCGAGTGGGAGAAAGTTAGGTGTCACACAGTGTGTTTGTCATAAGCAATTACCTTTAACGTCCTGCAAAAGCCTTTTAACTCTGCAATCACCTCTTGTTGGACAGCCGGCGCTGCAGCAGCCAGCATAAAAAGGGAGTTGAGTAAAGCTGGGCCTAGGGTCTCACCAGGGTGGCCGAGTGGTTAAGGCGTTGGACTTAAGATCCAATGGACATTTGTCCGCATGGGTTCGAGCCCCATTCCTGGTATGGGTTTTCAGCGGGTGTGGAGGAACGTGCAGAGGCTTTTGAAAAGCATTTTCCTCCGCCCTCCTCCCCCTCCCTCTGCCCTTCCCCAACAGTCCCCATTCAAGTCTCAGTTGTGGGGTCTGCTGCTACTCTGCAACCAGCATGGATGCTTCCCAAAGCAATGCAGTGCCCTCTACGCAGAGCCCCTACCTAGAGAAATACACCTCTTATGTCTTTTCCCACTGAAGGGAGCAGGAGGAAGTACTTGCTTCCTGGGGAACATGGGCCTGCCCCTGGAATTTGTTAACCCGGCTCTTGCGGATTTCTCCCCTTTTTTTGATTTACGCCTGCAGGCTCTCCTTTGCCAGCGGAGCAGGATCTGCTGATGCAGGCCCGGCAGGATCAAACGTGCAAAGGCTTGTCCCCAGCCTTGGGGAAAAAATTGAGCAGAGTTTCCCGCCTCCGCCTCCTCTCGCCATCCGAACGGGCTTCCAAACGGGCGATGCCCTGACGGGTCCCCCACACCCCATCCTGCCCATGCCCACACCCCTGTATATGAGGGTGACCCATGTCCCTCACCCTCCATGCTCGAACGGAAGGCACGGTCTGTCCTGAGGGGAGCTCCAGATAGCCATCTCTTCGGCCAGGCAGACCCCTGCAGCACCCGTTAAGCTCCAAAGCCTGTACATTCCCATGATGCCACAGGTCACTATGCAAATCAGACAGCCCTGGCCACACCCTCCCCGCCGCTGGCCTCTGCTGCTTTCCGTACGTGCAGCTCAGCTTTTTCTTACCCAGAGCCAGACTTCCGTTTCAGCAAAAAGGTGGGTCGCAGTGGGTCCAGGATGCCATTTGGAGACAAAGCCTGCGGCCCTGTCAAAGACGACTTCCTGCCGCACGCCATATGGTCAGAAGCCTACAAAAGGAAGCGCACCTTGGAATACAGGCTCTCGCTTCCTCAAGAGCTTTGCACAAGTGACTTTCCTCCCGCCGTGGAAAGCAGCTCTAAAGGAACCTTGCGAAAATCATATTTGGAGTTATACTGCGTGATGCTAGGAAAACTGTAAGTCAGAAAAACAACTTCATTTTGAGAAGCCCTGACCTGCGGGAAGGAAAAGCTTTCAAGGGTATAAGAAGGACTTTTCCCTGACTGGGAATCGAACCCGGGCCGCGGCGGTGAGAGCGCCGAATCCTAACCACTAGACCACCAGGGAGCCCACAGCCAGGTAACAAAAGTTCATACACTGCTCTCCGAGTGACAAAGCTCATGGGGGCTGAAAGCATATTTTATTCGACAGCAAATATGAATCAGAACTTGAAAAAATCCTCATGATGCCACCAGACTGTCTGTCACTTCCAAGCACAGGCCATCCTCTCGCTCGTGCTACTGAACCGACAAATTCCTGCACAATCGGGATGCCCGGGAAAACACAAGAGGGACACCTAGTGGCTGCTGATGGCGCACAGACAGCTGGTACACCTTTTCAGACCTGTCTCGTTATTCAGCTTGCTGGAAGAATAAATTGCGCTTGAGCGATTCTAGAGTGCAAGGGAGAAGAGTGCTCAAAAGTAGATGTATACGTCATAGCAGGGTTTTCCAGCAATTTACCTTTCTGGTGAGCTGGTACTGTACTTTACGCCCACATACAGCACCTGACTGGGTTGGGGACTGAGTGCGCACGAAGGCGGCTGAGGGCAATGGGAGCAAAGCAACCTGGGGCACAGGGGACCCAGCCCCTTTCCTCTGCTTTCGTCTATAGGCAGGGTTGCCTTTTTAAGGACCTTCGATTAAAAACAGCTGCGCTGCGAGGACAAATTACACACATCTATACCTTAGAGGGATCTTCCCTGACCGGGAATCGAACCCGGGCCGCGGCGGTGAAAGCGTCGAATCCTAGCCACTAGACCACCAGGGAGGAGATGCTCTTGTGTGCCTGCCTTGCTCACTTCCTTATTGTGACTAAGCTAACTCCAACGTAAAGATTGCCCGTAAAGTCCGAGTGGGAGAAAGTTAGGTGTCACACAGTGTGTTTGTCATAAGCAATTACCTTTAACGTCCTGCAAAAGCCTTTTAACTCTGCAATCACCTCTTGTTGGACAGCCGGCGCTGCAGCAGCCAGCATAAAAAGGGAGTTGAGTAAAGCTGGGCCTAGGGTCTCACCAGGGTGGCCGAGTGGTTAAGGCGTTGGACTTAAGATCCAATGGACATTTGTCCGCATGGGTTCGAGCCCCATTCCTGGTATGGGTTTTCAGCGGGTGTGGAGGAACGTGCAGAGGCTTTTGAAAAGCATTTTCCTCCGCCCTCCTCCCCCTCCCTCTGCCCTTCCCCAACAGTCCCCATTCAAGTCTCAGTTGTGGGGTCTGCTGCTACTCTGCAACCAGCATGGATGCTTCCCAAAGCAATGCAGTGCCCTCTACGCAGAGCCCCTACCTAGAGAAATACACCTCTTATGTCTTTTCCCACTGAAGGGAGCAGGAGGAAGTACTTGCTTCCTGGGGAACATGGGCCTGCCCCTGGAATTTGTTAACCCGGCTCTTGCGGATTTCTCCCCTTTTTTTGATTTACGCCTGCAGGCTCTCCTTTGCCAGCGGAGCAGGATCTGCTGATGCAGGCCCGGCAGGATCAAACGTGCAAAGGCTTGTCCCCAGCCTTGGGGAAAAAATTGAGCAGAGTTTCCCGCCTCCGCCTCCTCTCGCCATCCGAACGGGCTTCCAAACGGGCGATGCCCTGACGGGTCCCCCACACCCCATCCTGCCCATGCCCACACCCCTGTATATGAGGGTGACCCATGTCCCTCACCCTCCATGCTCGAACGGAAGGCACGGTCTGTCCTGAGGGGAGCTCCAGATAGCCATCTCTTCGGCCAGGCAGACCCCTGCAGCACCCGTTAAGCTCCAAAGCCTGTACATTCCCATGATGCCACAGGTCACTATGCAAATCAGACAGCCCTGGCCACACCCTCCCCGCCGCTGGCCTCTGCTGCTTTCCGTACGTGCAGCTCAGCTTTTTCTTACCCAGAGCCAGACTTCCGTTTCAGCAAAAAGGTGGGTCGCAGTGGGTCCAGGATGCCATTTGGAGACAAAGCCTGCGGCCCTGTCAAAGACGACTTCCTGCCGCACGCCATATGGTCAGAAGCCTACAAAAGGAAGCGCACCTTGGAATACAGGCTCTCGCTTCCTCAAGAGCTTTGCACAAGTGACTTTCCTCCCGCCGTGGAAAGCAGCTCTAAAGGAACCTTGCGAAAATCATATTTGGAGTTATACTGCGTGATGCTAGGAAAACTGTAAGTCAGAAAAACAACTTCATTTTGAGAAGCCCTGACCTGCGGGAAGGAAAAGCTTTCAAGGGTATAAGAAGGACTTTTCCCTGACTGGGAATCGAACCCGGGCCGCGGCGGTGAGAGCGCCGAATCCTAACCACTAGACCACCAGGGAGCCCACAGCCAGGTAACAAAAGTTCATACACTGCTCTCCGAGTGACAAAGCTCATGGGGGCTGAAAGCATATTTTATTCGACAGCAAATATGAATCAGAACTTGAAAAAATCCTCATGATGCCACCAGACTGTCTGTCACTTCCAAGCACAGGCCATCCTCTCGCTCGTGCTACTGAACCGACAAATTCCTGCACAATCGGGATGCCCGGGAAAACACAAGAGGGACACCTAGTGGCTGCTGATGGCGCACAGACAGCTGGTACACCTTTTCAGACCTGTCTCGTTATTCAGCTTGCTGGAAGAATAAATTGCGCTTGAGCGATTCTAGAGTGCAAGGGAGAAGAGTGCTCAAAAGTAGATGTATACGTCATAGCAGGGTTTTCCAGCAATTTACCTTTCTGGTGAGCTGGTACTGTACTTTACGCCCACATACAGCACCTGACTGGGTTGGGGACTGAGTGCGCACGAAGGCGGCTGAGGGCAATGGGAGCAAAGCAACCTGGGGCACAGGGGACCCAGCCCCTTTCCTCTGCTTTCGTCTATAGGCAGGGTTGCCTTTTTAAGGACCTTCGATTAAAAACAGCTGCGCTGCGAGGACAAATTACACACATCTATACCTTAGAGGGATCTTCCCTGACCGGGAATCGAACCCGGGCCGCGGCGGTGAAAGCGTCGAATCCTAGCCACTAGACCACCAGGGAGGAGATGCTCTTGTGTGCCTGCCTTGCTCACTTCCTTATTGTGACTAAGCTAACTCCAACGTAAAGATTGCCCGTAAAGTCCGAGTGGGAGAAAGTTAGGTGTCACACAGTGTGTTTGTCATAAGCAATTACCTTTAACGTCCTGCAAAAGCCTTTTAACTCTGCAATCACCTCTTGTTGGACAGCCGGCGCTGCAGCAGCCAGCATAAAAAGGGAGTTGAGTAAAGCTGGGCCTAGGGTCTCACCAGGGTGGCCGAGTGGTTAAGGCGTTGGACTTAAGATCCAATGGACATTTGTCCGCATGGGTTCGAGCCCCATTCCTGGTATGGGTTTTCAGCGGGTGTGGAGGAACGTGCAGAGGCTTTTGAAAAGCATTTTCCTCCGCCCTCCTCCCCCTCCCTCTGCCCTTCCCCAACAGTCCCCATTCAAGTCTCAGTTGTGGGGTCTGCTGCTACTCTGCAACCAGCATGGATGCTTCCCAAAGCAATGCAGTGCCCTCTACGCAGAGCCCCTACCTAGAGAAATACACCTCTTATGTCTTTTCCCACTGAAGGGAGCAGGAGGAAGTACTTGCTTCCTGGGGAACATGGGCCTGCCCCTGGAATTTGTTAACCCGGCTCTTGCGGATTTCTCCCCTTTTTTTGATTTACGCCTGCAGGCTCTCCTTTGCCAGCGGAGCAGGATCTGCTGATGCAGGCCCGGCAGGATCAAACGTGCAAAGGCTTGTCCCCAGCCTTGGGGAAAAAATTGAGCAGAGTTTCCCGCCTCCGCCTCCTCTCGCCATCCGAACGGGCTTCCAAACGGGCGATGCCCTGACGGGTCCCCCACACCCCATCCTGCCCATGCCCACACCCCTGTATATGAGGGTGACCCATGTCCCTCACCCTCCATGCTCGAACGGAAGGCACGGTCTGTCCTGAGGGGAGCTCCAGATAGCCATCTCTTCGGCCAGGCAGACCCCTGCAGCACCCGTTAAGCTCCAAAGCCTGTACATTCCCATGATGCCACAGGTCACTATGCAAATCAGACAGCCCTGGCCACACCCTCCCCGCCGCTGGCCTCTGCTGCTTTCCGTACGTGCAGCTCAGCTTTTTCTTACCCAGAGCCAGACTTCCGTTTCAGCAAAAAGGTGGGTCGCAGTGGGTCCAGGATGCCATTTGGAGACAAAGCCTGCGGCCCTGTCAAAGACGACTTCCTGCCGCACGCCATATGGTCAGAAGCCTACAAAAGGAAGCGCACCTTGGAATACAGGCTCTCGCTTCCTCAAGAGCTTTGCACAAGTGACTTTCCTCCCGCCGTGGAAAGCAGCTCTAAAGGAACCTTGCGAAAATCATATTTGGAGTTATACTGCGTGATGCTAGGAAAACTGTAAGTCAGAAAAACAACTTCATTTTGAGAAGCCCTGACCTGCGGGAAGGAAAAGCTTTCAAGGGTATAAGAAGGACTTTTCCCTGACTGGGAATCGAACCCGGGCCGCGGCGGTGAGAGCGCCGAATCCTAACCACTAGACCACCAGGGAGCCCACAGCCAGGTAACAAAAGTTCATACACTGCTCTCCGAGTGACAAAGCTCATGGGGGCTGAAAGCATATTTTATTCGACAGCAAATATGAATCAGAACTTGAAAAAATCCTCATGATGCCACCAGACTGTCTGTCACTTCCAAGCACAGGCCATCCTCTCGCTCGTGCTACTGAACCGACAAATTCCTGCACAATCGGGATGCCCGGGAAAACACAAGAGGGACACCTAGTGGCTGCTGATGGCGCACAGACAGCTGGTACACCTTTTCAGACCTGTCTCGTTATTCAGCTTGCTGGAAGAATAAATTGCGCTTGAGCGATTCTAGAGTGCAAGGGAGAAGAGTGCTCAAAAGTAGATGTATACGTCATAGCAGGGTTTTCCAGCAATTTACCTTTCTGGTGAGCTGGTACTGTACTTTACGCCCACATACAGCACCTGACTGGGTTGGGGACTGAGTGCGCACGAAGGCGGCTGAGGGCAATGGGAGCAAAGCAACCTGGGGCACAGGGGACCCAGCCCCTTTCCTCTGCTTTCGTCTATAGGCAGGGTTGCCTTTTTAAGGACCTTCGATTAAAAACAGCTGCGCTGCGAGGACAAATTACACACATCTATACCTTAGAGGGATCTTCCCTGACCGGGAATCGAACCCGGGCCGCGGCGGTGAAAGCGTCGAATCCTAGCCACTAGACCACCAGGGAGGAGATGCTCTTGTGTGCCTGCCTTGCTCACTTCCTTATTGTGACTAAGCTAACTCCAACGTAAAGATTGCCCGTAAAGTCCGAGTGGGAGAAAGTTAGGTGTCACACAGTGTGTTTGTCATAAGCAATTACCTTTAACGTCCTGCAAAAGCCTTTTAACTCTGCAATCACCTCTTGTTGGACAGCCGGCGCTGCAGCAGCCAGCATAAAAAGGGAGTTGAGTAAAGCTGGGCCTAGGGTCTCACCAGGGTGGCCGAGTGGTTAAGGCGTTGGACTTAAGATCCAATGGACATTTGTCCGCATGGGTTCGAGCCCCATTCCTGGTATGGGTTTTCAGCGGGTGTGGAGGAACGTGCAGAGGCTTTTGAAAAGCATTTTCCTCCGCCCTCCTCCCCCTCCCTCTGCCCTTCCCCAACAGTCCCCATTCAAGTCTCAGTTGTGGGGTCTGCTGCTACTCTGCAACCAGCATGGATGCTTCCCAAAGCAATGCAGTGCCCTCTACGCAGAGCCCCTACCTAGAGAAATACACCTCTTATGTCTTTTCCCACTGAAGGGAGCAGGAGGAAGTACTTGCTTCCTGGGGAACATGGGCCTGCCCCTGGAATTTGTTAACCCGGCTCTTGCGGATTTCTCCCCTTTTTTTGATTTACGCCTGCAGGCTCTCCTTTGCCAGCGGAGCAGGATCTGCTGATGCAGGCCCGGCAGGATCAAACGTGCAAAGGCTTGTCCCCAGCCTTGGGGAAAAAATTGAGCAGAGTTTCCCGCCTCCGCCTCCTCTCGCCATCCGAACGGGCTTCCAAACGGGCGATGCCCTGACGGGTCCCCCACACCCCATCCTGCCCATGCCCACACCCCTGTATATGAGGGTGACCCATGTCCCTCACCCTCCATGCTCGAACGGAAGGCACGGTCTGTCCTGAGGGGAGCTCCAGATAGCCATCTCTTCGGCCAGGCAGACCCCTGCAGCACCCGTTAAGCTCCAAAGCCTGTACATTCCCATGATGCCACAGGTCACTATGCAAATCAGACAGCCCTGGCCACACCCTCCCCGCCGCTGGCCTCTGCTGCTTTCCGTACGTGCAGCTCAGCTTTTTCTTACCCAGAGCCAGACTTCCGTTTCAGCAAAAAGGTGGGTCGCAGTGGGTCCAGGATGCCATTTGGAGACAAAGCCTGCGGCCCTGTCAAAGACGACTTCCTGCCGCACGCCATATGGTCAGAAGCCTACAAAAGGAAGCGCACCTTGGAATACAGGCTCTCGCTTCCTCAAGAGCTTTGCACAAGTGACTTTCCTCCCGCCGTGGAAAGCAGCTCTAAAGGAACCTTGCGAAAATCATATTTGGAGTTATACTGCGTGATGCTAGGAAAACTGTAAGTCAGAAAAACAACTTCATTTTGAGAAGCCCTGACCTGCGGGAAGGAAAAGCTTTCAAGGGTATAAGAAGGACTTTTCCCTGACTGGGAATCGAACCCGGGCCGCGGCGGTGAGAGCGCCGAATCCTAACCACTAGACCACCAGGGAGCCCACAGCCAGGTAACAAAAGTTCATACACTGCTCTCCGAGTGACAAAGCTCATGGGGGCTGAAAGCATATTTTATTCGACAGCAAATATGAATCAGAACTTGAAAAAATCCTCATGATGCCACCAGACTGTCTGTCACTTCCAAGCACAGGCCATCCTCTCGCTCGTGCTACTGAACCGACAAATTCCTGCACAATCGGGATGCCCGGGAAAACACAAGAGGGACACCTAGTGGCTGCTGATGGCGCACAGACAGCTGGTACACCTTTTCAGACCTGTCTCGTTATTCAGCTTGCTGGAAGAATAAATTGCGCTTGAGCGATTCTAGAGTGCAAGGGAGAAGAGTGCTCAAAAGTAGATGTATACGTCATAGCAGGGTTTTCCAGCAATTTACCTTTCTGGTGAGCTGGTACTGTACTTTACGCCCACATACAGCACCTGACTGGGTTGGGGACTGAGTGCGCACGAAGGCGGCTGAGGGCAATGGGAGCAAAGCAACCTGGGGCACAGGGGACCCAGCCCCTTTCCTCTGCTTTCGTCTATAGGCAGGGTTGCCTTTTTAAGGACCTTCGATTAAAAACAGCTGCGCTGCGAGGACAAATTACACACATCTATACCTTAGAGGGATCTTCCCTGACCGGGAATCGAACCCGGGCCGCGGCGGTGAAAGCGTCGAATCCTAGCCACTAGACCACCAGGGAGGAGATGCTCTTGTGTGCCTGCCTTGCTCACTTCCTTATTGTGACTAAGCTAACTCCAACGTAAAGATTGCCCGTAAAGTCCGAGTGGGAGAAAGTTAGGTGTCACACAGTGTGTTTGTCATAAGCAATTACCTTTAACGTCCTGCAAAAGCCTTTTAACTCTGCAATCACCTCTTGTTGGACAGCCGGCGCTGCAGCAGCCAGCATAAAAAGGGAGTTGAGTAAAGCTGGGCCTAGGGTCTCACCAGGGTGGCCGAGTGGTTAAGGCGTTGGACTTAAGATCCAATGGACATTTGTCCGCATGGGTTCGAGCCCCATTCCTGGTATGGGTTTTCAGCGGGTGTGGAGGAACGTGCAGAGGCTTTTGAAAAGCATTTTCCTCCGCCCTCCTCCCCCTCCCTCTGCCCTTCCCCAACAGTCCCCATTCAAGTCTCAGTTGTGGGGTCTGCTGCTACTCTGCAACCAGCATGGATGCTTCCCAAAGCAATGCAGTGCCCTCTACGCAGAGCCCCTACCTAGAGAAATACACCTCTTATGTCTTTTCCCACTGAAGGGAGCAGGAGGAAGTACTTGCTTCCTGGGGAACATGGGCCTGCCCCTGGAATTTGTTAACCCGGCTCTTGCGGATTTCTCCCCTTTTTTTGATTTACGCCTGCAGGCTCTCCTTTGCCAGCGGAGCAGGATCTGCTGATGCAGGCCCGGCAGGATCAAACGTGCAAAGGCTTGTCCCCAGCCTTGGGGAAAAAATTGAGCAGAGTTTCCCGCCTCCGCCTCCTCTCGCCATCCGAACGGGCTTCCAAACGGGCGATGCCCTGACGGGTCCCCCACACCCCATCCTGCCCATGCCCACACCCCTGTATATGAGGGTGACCCATGTCCCTCACCCTCCATGCTCGAACGGAAGGCACGGTCTGTCCTGAGGGGAGCTCCAGATAGCCATCTCTTCGGCCAGGCAGACCCCTGCAGCACCCGTTAAGCTCCAAAGCCTGTACATTCCCATGATGCCACAGGTCACTATGCAAATCAGACAGCCCTGGCCACACCCTCCCCGCCGCTGGCCTCTGCTGCTTTCCGTACGTGCAGCTCAGCTTTTTCTTACCCAGAGCCAGACTTCCGTTTCAGCAAAAAGGTGGGTCGCAGTGGGTCCAGGATGCCATTTGGAGACAAAGCCTGCGGCCCTGTCAAAGACGACTTCCTGCCGCACGCCATATGGTCAGAAGCCTACAAAAGGAAGCGCACCTTGGAATACAGGCTCTCGCTTCCTCAAGAGCTTTGCACAAGTGACTTTCCTCCCGCCGTGGAAAGCAGCTCTAAAGGAACCTTGCGAAAATCATATTTGGAGTTATACTGCGTGATGCTAGGAAAACTGTAAGTCAGAAAAACAACTTCATTTTGAGAAGCCCTGACCTGCGGGAAGGAAAAGCTTTCAAGGGTATAAGAAGGACTTTTCCCTGACTGGGAATCGAACCCGGGCCGCGGCGGTGAGAGCGCCGAATCCTAACCACTAGACCACCAGGGAGCCCACAGCCAGGTAACAAAAGTTCATACACTGCTCTCCGAGTGACAAAGCTCATGGGGGCTGAAAGCATATTTTATTCGACAGCAAATATGAATCAGAACTTGAAAAAATCCTCATGATGCCACCAGACTGTCTGTCACTTCCAAGCACAGGCCATCCTCTCGCTCGTGCTACTGAACCGACAAATTCCTGCACAATCGGGATGCCCGGGAAAACACAAGAGGGACACCTAGTGGCTGCTGATGGCGCACAGACAGCTGGTACACCTTTTCAGACCTGTCTCGTTATTCAGCTTGCTGGAAGAATAAATTGCGCTTGAGCGATTCTAGAGTGCAAGGGAGAAGAGTGCTCAAAAGTAGATGTATACGTCATAGCAGGGTTTTCCAGCAATTTACCTTTCTGGTGAGCTGGTACTGTACTTTACGCCCACATACAGCACCTGACTGGGTTGGGGACTGAGTGCGCACGAAGGCGGCTGAGGGCAATGGGAGCAAAGCAACCTGGGGCACAGGGGACCCAGCCCCTTTCCTCTGCTTTCGTCTATAGGCAGGGTTGCCTTTTTAAGGACCTTCGATTAAAAACAGCTGCGCTGCGAGGACAAATTACACACATCTATACCTTAGAGGGATCTTCCCTGACCGGGAATCGAACCCGGGCCGCGGCGGTGAAAGCGTCGAATCCTAGCCACTAGACCACCAGGGAGGAGATGCTCTTGTGTGCCTGCCTTGCTCACTTCCTTATTGTGACTAAGCTAACTCCAACGTAAAGATTGCCCGTAAAGTCCGAGTGGGAGAAAGTTAGGTGTCACACAGTGTGTTTGTCATAAGCAATTACCTTTAACGTCCTGCAAAAGCCTTTTAACTCTGCAATCACCTCTTGTTGGACAGCCGGCGCTGCAGCAGCCAGCATAAAAAGGGAGTTGAGTAAAGCTGGGCCTAGGGTCTCACCAGGGTGGCCGAGTGGTTAAGGCGTTGGACTTAAGATCCAATGGACATTTGTCCGCATGGGTTCGAGCCCCATTCCTGGTATGGGTTTTCAGCGGGTGTGGAGGAACGTGCAGAGGCTTTTGAAAAGCATTTTCCTCCGCCCTCCTCCCCCTCCCTCTGCCCTTCCCCAACAGTCCCCATTCAAGTCTCAGTTGTGGGGTCTGCTGCTACTCTGCAACCAGCATGGATGCTTCCCAAAGCAATGCAGTGCCCTCTACGCAGAGCCCCTACCTAGAGAAATACACCTCTTATGTCTTTTCCCACTGAAGGGAGCAGGAGGAAGTACTTGCTTCCTGGGGAACATGGGCCTGCCCCTGGAATTTGTTAACCCGGCTCTTGCGGATTTCTCCCCTTTTTTTGATTTACGCCTGCAGGCTCTCCTTTGCCAGCGGAGCAGGATCTGCTGATGCAGGCCCGGCAGGATCAAACGTGCAAAGGCTTGTCCCCAGCCTTGGGGAAAAAATTGAGCAGAGTTTCCCGCCTCCGCCTCCTCTCGCCATCCGAACGGGCTTCCAAACGGGCGATGCCCTGACGGGTCCCCCACACCCCATCCTGCCCATGCCCACACCCCTGTATATGAGGGTGACCCATGTCCCTCACCCTCCATGCTCGAACGGAAGGCACGGTCTGTCCTGAGGGGAGCTCCAGATAGCCATCTCTTCGGCCAGGCAGACCCCTGCAGCACCCGTTAAGCTCCAAAGCCTGTACATTCCCATGATGCCACAGGTCACTATGCAAATCAGACAGCCCTGGCCACACCCTCCCCGCCGCTGGCCTCTGCTGCTTTCCGTACGTGCAGCTCAGCTTTTTCTTACCCAGAGCCAGACTTCCGTTTCAGCAAAAAGGTGGGTCGCAGTGGGTCCAGGATGCCATTTGGAGACAAAGCCTGCGGCCCTGTCAAAGACGACTTCCTGCCGCACGCCATATGGTCAGAAGCCTACAAAAGGAAGCGCACCTTGGAATACAGGCTCTCGCTTCCTCAAGAGCTTTGCACAAGTGACTTTCCTCCCGCCGTGGAAAGCAGCTCTAAAGGAACCTTGCGAAAATCATATTTGGAGTTATACTGCGTGATGCTAGGAAAACTGTAAGTCAGAAAAACAACTTCATTTTGAGAAGCCCTGACCTGCGGGAAGGAAAAGCTTTCAAGGGTATAAGAAGGACTTTTCCCTGACTGGGAATCGAACCCGGGCCGCGGCGGTGAGAGCGCCGAATCCTAACCACTAGACCACCAGGGAGCCCACAGCCAGGTAACAAAAGTTCATACACTGCTCTCCGAGTGACAAAGCTCATGGGGGCTGAAAGCATATTTTATTCGACAGCAAATATGAATCAGAACTTGAAAAAATCCTCATGATGCCACCAGACTGTCTGTCACTTCCAAGCACAGGCCATCCTCTCGCTCGTGCTACTGAACCGACAAATTCCTGCACAATCGGGATGCCCGGGAAAACACAAGAGGGACACCTAGTGGCTGCTGATGGCGCACAGACAGCTGGTACACCTTTTCAGACCTGTCTCGTTATTCAGCTTGCTGGAAGAATAAATTGCGCTTGAGCGATTCTAGAGTGCAAGGGAGAAGAGTGCTCAAAAGTAGATGTATACGTCATAGCAGGGTTTTCCAGCAATTTACCTTTCTGGTGAGCTGGTACTGTACTTTACGCCCACATACAGCACCTGACTGGGTTGGGGACTGAGTGCGCACGAAGGCGGCTGAGGGCAATGGGAGCAAAGCAACCTGGGGCACAGGGGACCCAGCCCCTTTCCTCTGCTTTCGTCTATAGGCAGGGTTGCCTTTTTAAGGACCTTCGATTAAAAACAGCTGCGCTGCGAGGACAAATTACACACATCTATACCTTAGAGGGATCTTCCCTGACCGGGAATCGAACCCGGGCCGCGGCGGTGAAAGCGTCGAATCCTAGCCACTAGACCACCAGGGAGGAGATGCTCTTGTGTGCCTGCCTTGCTCACTTCCTTATTGTGACTAAGCTAACTCCAACGTAAAGATTGCCCGTAAAGTCCGAGTGGGAGAAAGTTAGGTGTCACACAGTGTGTTTGTCATAAGCAATTACCTTTAACGTCCTGCAAAAGCCTTTTAACTCTGCAATCACCTCTTGTTGGACAGCCGGCGCTGCAGCAGCCAGCATAAAAAGGGAGTTGAGTAAAGCTGGGCCTAGGGTCTCACCAGGGTGGCCGAGTGGTTAAGGCGTTGGACTTAAGATCCAATGGACATTTGTCCGCATGGGTTCGAGCCCCATTCCTGGTATGGGTTTTCAGCGGGTGTGGAGGAACGTGCAGAGGCTTTTGAAAAGCATTTTCCTCCGCCCTCCTCCCCCTCCCTCTGCCCTTCCCCAACAGTCCCCATTCAAGTCTCAGTTGTGGGGTCTGCTGCTACTCTGCAACCAGCATGGATGCTTCCCAAAGCAATGCAGTGCCCTCTACGCAGAGCCCCTACCTAGAGAAATACACCTCTTATGTCTTTTCCCACTGAAGGGAGCAGGAGGAAGTACTTGCTTCCTGGGGAACATGGGCCTGCCCCTGGAATTTGTTAACCCGGCTCTTGCGGATTTCTCCCCTTTTTTTGATTTACGCCTGCAGGCTCTCCTTTGCCAGCGGAGCAGGATCTGCTGATGCAGGCCCGGCAGGATCAAACGTGCAAAGGCTTGTCCCCAGCCTTGGGGAAAAAATTGAGCAGAGTTTCCCGCCTCCGCCTCCTCTCGCCATCCGAACGGGCTTCCAAACGGGCGATGCCCTGACGGGTCCCCCACACCCCATCCTGCCCATGCCCACACCCCTGTATATGAGGGTGACCCATGTCCCTCACCCTCCATGCTCGAACGGAAGGCACGGTCTGTCCTGAGGGGAGCTCCAGATAGCCATCTCTTCGGCCAGGCAGACCCCTGCAGCACCCGTTAAGCTCCAAAGCCTGTACATTCCCATGATGCCACAGGTCACTATGCAAATCAGACAGCCCTGGCCACACCCTCCCCGCCGCTGGCCTCTGCTGCTTTCCGTACGTGCAGCTCAGCTTTTTCTTACCCAGAGCCAGACTTCCGTTTCAGCAAAAAGGTGGGTCGCAGTGGGTCCAGGATGCCATTTGGAGACAAAGCCTGCGGCCCTGTCAAAGACGACTTCCTGCCGCACGCCATATGGTCAGAAGCCTACAAAAGGAAGCGCACCTTGGAATACAGGCTCTCGCTTCCTCAAGAGCTTTGCACAAGTGACTTTCCTCCCGCCGTGGAAAGCAGCTCTAAAGGAACCTTGCGAAAATCATATTTGGAGTTATACTGCGTGATGCTAGGAAAACTGTAAGTCAGAAAAACAACTTCATTTTGAGAAGCCCTGACCTGCGGGAAGGAAAAGCTTTCAAGGGTATAAGAAGGACTTTTCCCTGACTGGGAATCGAACCCGGGCCGCGGCGGTGAGAGCGCCGAATCCTAACCACTAGACCACCAGGGAGCCCACAGCCAGGTAACAAAAGTTCATACACTGCTCTCCGAGTGACAAAGCTCATGGGGGCTGAAAGCATATTTTATTCGACAGCAAATATGAATCAGAACTTGAAAAAATCCTCATGATGCCACCAGACTGTCTGTCACTTCCAAGCACAGGCCATCCTCTCGCTCGTGCTACTGAACCGACAAATTCCTGCACAATCGGGATGCCCGGGAAAACACAAGAGGGACACCTAGTGGCTGCTGATGGCGCACAGACAGCTGGTACACCTTTTCAGACCTGTCTCGTTATTCAGCTTGCTGGAAGAATAAATTGCGCTTGAGCGATTCTAGAGTGCAAGGGAGAAGAGTGCTCAAAAGTAGATGTATACGTCATAGCAGGGTTTTCCAGCAATTTACCTTTCTGGTGAGCTGGTACTGTACTTTACGCCCACATACAGCACCTGACTGGGTTGGGGACTGAGTGCGCACGAAGGCGGCTGAGGGCAATGGGAGCAAAGCAACCTGGGGCACAGGGGACCCAGCCCCTTTCCTCTGCTTTCGTCTATAGGCAGGGTTGCCTTTTTAAGGACCTTCGATTAAAAACAGCTGCGCTGCGAGGACAAATTACACACATCTATACCTTAGAGGGATCTTCCCTGACCGGGAATCGAACCCGGGCCGCGGCGGTGAAAGCGTCGAATCCTAGCCACTAGACCACCAGGGAGGAGATGCTCTTGTGTGCCTGCCTTGCTCACTTCCTTATTGTGACTAAGCTAACTCCAACGTAAAGATTGCCCGTAAAGTCCGAGTGGGAGAAAGTTAGGTGTCACACAGTGTGTTTGTCATAAGCAATTACCTTTAACGTCCTGCAAAAGCCTTTTAACTCTGCAATCACCTCTTGTTGGACAGCCGGCGCTGCAGCAGCCAGCATAAAAGGGAGTTGAGTAAAGCTGGGCCTAGGGTCTCACCAGGGTGGCCGAGTGGTTAAGGCGTTGGACTTAAGATCCAATGGACATTTGTCCGCATGGGTTCGAGCCCCATTCCTGGTATGGGTTTTCAGCGGGTGTGGAGGAACGTGCAGAGGCTTTTGAAAAGCATTTTCCTCCGCCCTCCTCCCCCTCCCTCTGCCCTTCCCCAACAGTCCCCATTCAAGTCTCAGTTGTGGGGTCTGCTGCTACTCTGCAACCAGCATGGATGCTTCCCAAAGCAATGCAGTGCCCTCTACGCAGAGCCCCTACCTAGAGAAATACACCTCTTATGTCTTTTCCCACTGAAGGGAGCAGGAGGAAGTACTTGCTTCCTGGGGAACATGGGCCTGCCCCTGGAATTTGTTAACCCGGCTCTTGCGGATTTCTCCCCTTTTTTTGATTTACGCCTGCAGGCTCTCCTTTGCCAGCGGAGCAGGATCTGCTGATGCAGGCCCGGCAGGATCAAACGTGCAAAGGCTTGTCCCCAGCCTTGGGGAAAAAATTGAGCAGAGTTTCCCGCCTCCGCCTCCTCTCGCCATCCGAACGGGCTTCCAAACGGGCGATGCCCTGACGGGTCCCCCACACCCCATCCTGCCCATGCCCACACCCCTGTATATGAGGGTGACCCATGTCCCTCACCCTCCATGCTCGAACGGAAGGCACGGTCTGTCCTGAGGGGAGCTCCAGATAGCCATCTCTTCGGCCAGGCAGACCCCTGCAGCACCCGTTAAGCTCCAAAGCCTGTACATTCCCATGATGCCACAGGTCACTATGCAAATCAGACAGCCCTGGCCACACCCTCCCCGCCGCTGGCCTCTGCTGCTTTCCGTACGTGCAGCTCAGCTTTTTCTTACCCAGAGCCAGACTTCCGTTTCAGCAAAAAGGTGGGTCGCAGTGGGTCCAGGATGCCATTTGGAGACAAAGCCTGCGGCCCTGTCAAAGACGACTTCCTGCCGCACGCCATATGGTCAGAAGCCTACAAAAGGAAGCGCACCTTGGAATACAGGCTCTCGCTTCCTCAAGAGCTTTGCACAAGTGACTTTCCTCCCGCCGTGGAAAGCAGCTCTAAAGGAACCTTGCGAAAATCATATTTGGAGTTATACTGCGTGATGCTAGGAAAACTGTAAGTCAGAAAAACAACTTCATTTTGAGAAGCCCTGACCTGCGGGAAGGAAAAGCTTTCAAGGGTATAAGAAGGACTTTTCCCTGACTGGGAATCGAACCCGGGCCGCGGCGGTGAGAGCGCCGAATCCTAACCACTAGACCACCAGGGAGCCCACAGCCAGGTAACAAAAGTTCATACACTGCTCTCCGAGTGACAAAGCTCATGGGGGCTGAAAGCATATTTTATTCGACAGCAAATATGAATCAGAACTTGAAAAAATCCTCATGATGCCACCAGACTGTCTGTCACTTCCAAGCACAGGCCATCCTCTCGCTCGTGCTACTGAACCGACAAATTCCTGCACAATCGGGATGCCCGGGAAAACACAAGAGGGACACCTAGTGGCTGCTGATGGCGCACAGACAGCTGGTACACCTTTTCAGACCTGTCTCGTTATTCAGCTTGCTGGAAGAATAAATTGCGCTTGAGCGATTCTAGAGTGCAAGGGAGAAGAGTGCTCAAAAGTAGATGTATACGTCATAGCAGGGTTTTCCAGCAATTTACCTTTCTGGTGAGCTGGTACTGTACTTTACGCCCACATACAGCACCTGACTGGGTTGGGGACTGAGTGCGCACGAAGGCGGCTGAGGGCAATGGGAGCAAAGCAACCTGGGGCACAGGGGACCCAGCCCCTTTCCTCTGCTTTCGTCTATAGGCAGGGTTGCCTTTTTAAGGACCTTCGATTAAAAACAGCTGCGCTGCGAGGACAAATTACACACATCTATACCTTAGAGGGATCTTCCCTGACCGGGAATCGAACCCGGGCCGCGGCGGTGAAAGCGTCGAATCCTAGCCACTAGACCACCAGGGAGGAGATGCTCTTGTGTGCCTGCCTTGCTCACTTCCTTATTGTGACTAAGCTAACTCCAACGTAAAGATTGCCCGTAAAGTCCGAGTGGGAGAAAGTTAGGTGTCACACAGTGTGTTTGTCATAAGCAATTACCTTTAACGTCCTGCAAAAGCCTTTTAACTCTGCAATCACCTCTTGTTGGACAGCCGGCGCTGCAGCAGCCAGCATAAAAGGGAGTTGAGTAAAGCTGGGCCTAGGGTCTCACCAGGGTGGCCGAGTGGTTAAGGCGTTGGACTTAAGATCCAATGGACATTTGTCCGCATGGGTTCGAGCCCCATTCCTGGTATGGGTTTTCAGCGGGTGTGGAGGAACGTGCAGAGGCTTTTGAAAAGCATTTTCCTCCGCCCTCCTCCCCCTCCCTCTGCCCTTCCCCAACAGTCCCCATTCAAGTCTCAGTTGTGGGGTCTGCTGCTACTCTGCAACCAGCATGGATGCTTCCCAAAGCAATGCAGTGCCCTCTACGCAGAGCCCCTACCTAGAGAAATACACCTCTTATGTCTTTTCCCACTGAAGGGAGCAGGAGGAAGTACTTGCTTCCTGGGGAACATGGGCCTGCCCCTGGAATTTGTTAACCCGGCTCTTGCGGATTTCTCCCCTTTTTTTGATTTACGCCTGCAGGCTCTCCTTTGCCAGCGGAGCAGGATCTGCTGATGCAGGCCCGGCAGGATCAAACGTGCAAAGGCTTGTCCCCAGCCTTGGGGAAAAAATTGAGCAGAGTTTCCCGCCTCCGCCTCCTCTCGCCATCCGAACGGGCTTCCAAACGGGCGATGCCCTGACGGGTCCCCCACACCCCATCCTGCCCATGCCCACACCCCTGTATATGAGGGTGACCCATGTCCCTCACCCTCCATGCTCGAACGGAAGGCACGGTCTGTCCTGAGGGGAGCTCCAGATAGCCATCTCTTCGGCCAGGCAGACCCCTGCAGCACCCGTTAAGCTCCAAAGCCTGTACATTCCCATGATGCCACAGGTCACTATGCAAATCAGACAGCCCTGGCCACACCCTCCCCGCCGCTGGCCTCTGCTGCTTTCCGTACGTGCAGCTCAGCTTTTTCTTACCCAGAGCCAGACTTCCGTTTCAGCAAAAAGGTGGGTCGCAGTGGGTCCAGGATGCCATTTGGAGACAAAGCCTGCGGCCCTGTCAAAGACGACTTCCTGCCGCACGCCATATGGTCAGAAGCCTACAAAAGGAAGCGCACCTTGGAATACAGGCTCTCGCTTCCTCAAGAGCTTTGCACAAGTGACTTTCCTCCCGCCGTGGAAAGCAGCTCTAAAGGAACCTTGCGAAAATCATATTTGGAGTTATACTGCGTGATGCTAGGAAAACTGTAAGTCAGAAAAACAACTTCATTTTGAGAAGCCCTGACCTGCGGGAAGGAAAAGCTTTCAAGGGTATAAGAAGGACTTTTCCCTGACTGGGAATCGAACCCGGGCCGCGGCGGTGAGAGCGCCGAATCCTAACCACTAGACCACCAGGGAGCCCACAGCCAGGTAACAAAAGTTCATACACTGCTCTCCGAGTGACAAAGCTCATGGGGGCTGAAAGCATATTTTATTCGACAGCAAATATGAATCAGAACTTGAAAAAATCCTCATGATGCCACCAGACTGTCTGTCACTTCCAAGCACAGGCCATCCTCTCGCTCGTGCTACTGAACCGACAAATTCCTGCACAATCGGGATGCCCGGGAAAACACAAGAGGGACACCTAGTGGCTGCTGATGGCGCACAGACAGCTGGTACACCTTTTCAGACCTGTCTCGTTATTCAGCTTGCTGGAAGAATAAATTGCGCTTGAGCGATTCTAGAGTGCAAGGGAGAAGAGTGCTCAAAAGTAGATGTATACGTCATAGCAGGGTTTTCCAGCAATTTACCTTTCTGGTGAGCTGGTACTGTACTTTACGCCCACATACAGCACCTGACTGGGTTGGGGACTGAGTGCGCACGAAGGCGGCTGAGGGCAATGGGAGCAAAGCAACCTGGGGCACAGGGGACCCAGCCCCTTTCCTCTGCTTTCGTCTATAGGCAGGGTTGCCTTTTTAAGGACCTTCGATTAAAAACAGCTGCGCTGCGAGGACAAATTACACACATCTATACCTTAGAGGGATCTTCCCTGACCGGGAATCGAACCCGGGCCGCGGCGGTGAAAGCGTCGAATCCTAGCCACTAGACCACCAGGGAGGAGATGCTCTTGTGTGCCTGCCTTGCTCACTTCCTTATTGTGACTAAGCTAACTCCAACGTAAAGATTGCCCGTAAAGTCCGAGTGGGAGAAAGTTAGGTGTCACACAGTGTGTTTGTCATAAGCAATTACCTTTAACGTCCTGCAAAAGCCTTTTAACTCTGCAATCACCTCTTGTTGGACAGCCGGCGCTGCAGCAGCCAGCATAAAAAGGGAGTTGAGTAAAGCTGGGCCTAGGGTCTCACCAGGGTGGCCGAGTGGTTAAGGCGTTGGACTTAAGATCCAATGGACATTTGTCCGCATGGGTTCGAGCCCCATTCCTGGTATGGGTTTTCAGCGGGTGTGGAGGAACGTGCAGAGGCTTTTGAAAAGCATTTTCCTCCGCCCTCCTCCCCCTCCCTCTGCCCTTCCCCAACAGTCCCCATTCAAGTCTCAGTTGTGGGGTCTGCTGCTACTCTGCAACCAGCATGGATGCTTCCCAAAGCAATGCAGTGCCCTCTACGCAGAGCCCCTACCTAGAGAAATACACCTCTTATGTCTTTTCCCACTGAAGGGAGCAGGAGGAAGTACTTGCTTCCTGGGGAACATGGGCCTGCCCCTGGAATTTGTTAACCCGGCTCTTGCGGATTTCTCCCCTTTTTTTGATTTACGCCTGCAGGCTCTCCTTTGCCAGCGGAGCAGGATCTGCTGATGCAGGCCCGGCAGGATCAAACGTGCAAAGGCTTGTCCCCAGCCTTGGGGAAAAATTGAGCAGAGTTTCCCGCCTCCGCCTCCTCTCGCCATCCGAACGGGCTTCCAAACGGGCGATGCCCTGACGGGTCCCCCACACCCCATCCTGCCCATGCCCACACCCCTGTATATGAGGGTGACCCATGTCCCTCACCCTCCATGCTCGAACGGAAGGCACGGTCTGTCCTGAGGGGAGCTCCAGATAGCCATCTCTTCGGCCAGGCAGACCCCTGCAGCACCCGTTAAGCTCCAAAGCCTGTACATTCCCATGATGCCACAGGTCACTATGCAAATCAGACAGCCCTGGCCACACCCTCCCCGCCGCTGGCCTCTGCTGCTTTCCGTACGTGCAGCTCAGCTTTTTCTTACCCAGAGCCAGACTTCCGTTTCAGCAAAAAGGTGGGTCGCAGTGGGTCCAGGATGCCATTTGGAGACAAAGCCTGCGGCCCTGTCAAAGACGACTTCCTGCCGCACGCCATATGGTCAGAAGCCTACAAAAGGAAGCGCACCTTGGAATACAGGCTCTCGCTTCCTCAAGAGCTTTGCACAAGTGACTTTCCTCCCGCCGTGGAAAGCAGCTCTAAAGGAACCTTGCGAAAATCATATTTGGAGTTATACTGCGTGATGCTAGGAAAACTGTAAGTCAGAAAAACAACTTCATTTTGAGAAGCCCTGACCTGCGGGAAGGAAAAGCTTTCAAGGGTATAAGAAGGACTTTTCCCTGACTGGGAATCGAACCCGGGCCGCGGCGGTGAGAGCGCCGAATCCTAACCACTAGACCACCAGGGAGCCCACAGCCAGGTAACAAAAGTTCATACACTGCTCTCCGAGTGACAAAGCTCATGGGGGCTGAAAGCATATTTTATTCGACAGCAAATATGAATCAGAACTTGAAAAAATCCTCATGATGCCACCAGACTGTCTGTCACTTCCAAGCACAGGCCATCCTCTCGCTCGTGCTACTGAACCGACAAATTCCTGCACAATCGGGATGCCCGGGAAAACACAAGAGGGACACCTAGTGGCTGCTGATGGCGCACAGACAGCTGGTACACCTTTTCAGACCTGTCTCGTTATTCAGCTTGCTGGAAGAATAAATTGCGCTTGAGCGATTCTAGAGTGCAAGGGAGAAGAGTGCTCAAAAGTAGATGTATACGTCATAGCAGGGTTTTCCAGCAATTTACCTTTCTGGTGAGCTGGTACTGTACTTTACGCCCACATACAGCACCTGACTGGGTTGGGGACTGAGTGCGCACGAAGGCGGCTGAGGGCAATGGGAGCAAAGCAACCTGGGGCACAGGGGACCCAGCCCCTTTCCTCTGCTTTCGTCTATAGGCAGGGTTGCCTTTTTAAGGACCTTCGATTAAAAACAGCTGCGCTGCGAGGACAAATTACACACATCTATACCTTAGAGGGATCTTCCCTGACCGGGAATCGAACCCGGGCCGCGGCGGTGAAAGCGTCGAATCCTAGCCACTAGACCACCAGGGAGGAGATGCTCTTGTGTGCCTGCCTTGCTCACTTCCTTATTGTGACTAAGCTAACTCCAACGTAAAGATTGCCCGTAAAGTCCGAGTGGGAGAAAGTTAGGTGTCACACAGTGTGTTTGTCATAAGCAATTACCTTTAACGTCCTGCAAAAGCCTTTTAACTCTGCAATCACCTCTTGTTGGACAGCCGGCGCTGCAGCAGCCAGCATAAAAGGGAGTTGAGTAAAGCTGGGCCTAGGGTCTCACCAGGGTGGCCGAGTGGTTAAGGCGTTGGACTTAAGATCCAATGGACATTTGTCCGCATGGGTTCGAGCCCCATTCCTGGTATGGGTTTTCAGCGGGTGTGGAGGAACGTGCAGAGGCTTTTGAAAAGCATTTTCCTCCGCCCTCCTCCCCCTCCCTCTGCCCTTCCCCAACAGTCCCCATTCAAGTCTCAGTTGTGGGGTCTGCTGCTACTCTGCAACCAGCATGGATGCTTCCCAAAGCAATGCAGTGCCCTCTACGCAGAGCCCCTACCTAGAGAAATACACCTCTTATGTCTTTTCCCACTGAAGGGAGCAGGAGGAAGTACTTGCTTCCTGGGGAACATGGGCCTGCCCCTGGAATTTGTTAACCCGGCTCTTGCGGATTTCTCCCCTTTTTTGATTTACGCCTGCAGGCTCTCCTTTGCCAGCGGAGCAGGATCTGCTGATGC